>CAJQZJ010003646.1:15224265-15239668 GCA_907164525.1 Lophiomys imhausi
GTAATAAATAAGTGTTAAATAATAATTTAAAAGTTCGGTTTCACCACTGTCTATCAGCTCCAGGCTGCAGAGGCCAACACCTAGCCATACTGGTCTCCTCCCTGACAGCACAGCTGTAGGGGGACACAGAGAGTCTCTCAGGTACTAGAGTAGCCAGCAAGCTCACTCCCCACTCTCCTCACTTATCTCTGTGACAATGTCTATCAGGCTCTGGAGCCCAAAGATATAGCCAGCATCCTGGCCCTCATGCACCACACTGTCCTCACCATACAGCCTGCAGGTGGTGTGTGCAAAGTCGATCATGCGCACATCCACTGAGCTGGCACCAATGGGCTTGTAGGCATAGGCACCAGCAGACTCATCAGCCGACTCTTCAGAAAGGTCCTCCAAGTCCTCAGCATCTGAGTCCAGGGTCACTTCTGGCCACTCCTTGCCATCATAAATGACCAGCAGAGAACTTGAATAGAAGCGGTAGGATTCCTGTTGCTCCAACACAGCCTTAAGCTCAGTTAGCTTCTTGAGCACAGGGCCCAGGAGTTCACGGCGCAGGTACCGCCCATTGTGGAAGAACTGGAAAAGTGCCTCCTTGAAGCCCTGCACCGACAGCTTCCGCCCATGGTACTTGTTCATGAACATGAGCTGCCCAGTGCCTGCCTGGTACACCTGTGGGAGAGACCAGCAAGTCAGGGACAAAGGGCCATTTCGAGACCTACCCATTGGGTGAATGAGTGTGATGTGAATGGCTGGTGAGATCCTGTAACTTGAGTGCCTCAGTCATACAGGAGCACCACCACCAGCATATGCCCCATCATCTAGGTCCAGTCATTGTGCTCAATCCCCGTATTCTGCAACCAGGTCAGTAAAGGTGCTTTAACTTTGTATCCATGCCCATGGACACATGCATATGGAGTCAGCCATCCAGACTAGCCCCAAGAGGGCTCAAGTAGTCACTCATGCTTTCTTTTATAACCAGAAAGCAACAAACTCAGGTAAGGCCAAACCTGGATTTTTTTTTTTAATTGTAATTTTTTAAAAATATGGTGGAGATCAAATCCAGGGCGTTGTGTATACAAAGCAAACAGTTTATCATTGAGCTGTATCTTCACTGCTCAACTCTGTTTTGTTTTAGGTACTGGGTACTGAACTCACAGCCTCATGCATGCTGGGTGCACTCTCTACCAACTGAGATGTATCCCTATCAAATATGTGTATTGTTTTAAATAAAGCAGACTGAATGTATTAAGGGAAAGTGGGGGAAACTGAATGGGAAGAGTTTTAAAGTTCCAAGTGAACTTTAAACACCCCAAATGTGAACTTTCCAGAGCATTCGGAATGCTATGCCATTGTCCCGTGACAGCCACTGGCTGGCTGTGAGCACACTGCTCACCTGCATGCCACACACACGCACACCAATGACTGCAGATGTGCTCTGCTGACATTTCCGGATCTGGTTGGCTGCTTTCTCCTCTGAAGCATCATCACCATGCTGGCGTGTCCCCATCTTGAGGTCCAGGACACAAGGCACCTCATAGCGGGAAGTCAGGTTCTCCAGTAAGATGAATTCTGAGTGGTTAAGGACAATATCCCAAAAGGAAATGTCTGCCCATAGTGACTCAAGAAGCCTAGGCCAACAGGGCACGCCATCCATTAGCTGTGCTGTCTCCCATGGAGGGAGGTCAGGGCTGAGGAGAGATTCGACGCACCCCTGTTCAGTTTGTGAGGAAACTAGCATAAATACAAGAGCCAGTGTACAGACTCAATACAGGCCTAGGCCCCAGCCAGAAGGGGCCCACATACCATTATCATGAATTCAGCTTGGTAAAGGGTCAGTCTTCACACTGTCTTCAATTATAAATGTTAATACAAATAAAATCAATAAATCCTGTAGCTTGAAACATGAACTATGAAAAGGAGAATGAAAACATACTTTAATCTTAAAAATGTCTGTTTCTTCACCAAGTCTAGGAATAATGAGCAGCCCTAAGTAGTCTGATATAGGGTTTTACTGTGTAACCCTGGCTGGCCTGGAACAAACTTGCACTGATCCTCCAGCCCTGGGATCACAAGCATGTGTAACCATGCCTGGCTATGGATACCCAGATAGATTACTAATTCACAATTCCCTACTTATCAGGAACCAGTATATATATACTTATCAGTTGCCCAGAATACCCAGCTGTAAATTATAGCCCACAACTGTATGGTTTATAACCTAGGAATGGATTTTACATGTTTGAGATTCAGGGATTGGAACCAAGGCCTTGTATCAGCTAGGCAAGTACTCTACTGCTGAGCCATGGCCTGAATGTTTCTTTCTTTCTTTTTTTTTTTTTTTGGAGACAGAGTCTCACTATGTAGCTCTGGCTGACATGAACTAACAGATTCAACTTGCATCTGCCTCCTTAATTCTGCGATTAAAATCACATGCTACCAGACCCAACCTAATTTTTTTTTAAAGATTTCTAGCCAGCATGGTGGTACATACCTTTTATCTCAATCTTCAGGAGGCAGAGGCAGAAGGATCTGAGTTCAAGGCCATATTGATCTACATAGTGAACTTCTGGACATCCAGCACTACATATAGAAACTCAGTCTCAAAAACACGAAAGAAAGGAGGGAGGGAAGGAGGCAGGAAGAAAGGGAGGGAACGAAGGAAGGAAAGAAGGACAGACAGAAGGAAGAGGGGAAGGAAGGATTTATTAAGTCTGTGCATCTCTCTGTGTCTGTACTAGTTTGCGCATGTGAGTGAGTACACATCAAAAGAGGGCGAATGACATAGGTTCCTTGAACTGGAATTACAGGTTGCTATTAGACTCGTTGAATGCTTGGAATTGATCTAGTGGTCTCCAATAGTGGTGTGAGCTCTTAATCATTGAACTATCTTTCCAGCTCAATTTTACATTTTTAATGTAAAATATACAATACTTTATGACCTTGAAAAGTGATGGTCAAGGCTGGGAAATGGCTTGCTTGTCCTGATGAGCTGTTTGGATCCCCCAGAATCTGTGTAAAATCTGGATATGGCTGCATTTGTCTGTAATATGTGAGATGGGAGAACGGCAGAGGAATTTCCTGGAGGTTCTAGGGCTGGACAGCCTGGAGTAGGTACACAGAGAAGTGCTGACACCACCTCAGATAAAGGGAGGGTGAGGACTGACTGGGGCTGTGCTCCAGTCTCCACACACACATAAACATGTACATGTATATCATACAAGAAAACTTTTTTTGTTTTGTTTTTTTGAGTCTGGGTTTCTCTGTGCAGCACTGGCTATCCTGGAACTCGTTCTGTAGACCAGACTGGCCTCCTGAGATCCACCTGCCTCTGCCCACCAAATGCTGGAATTAAAGGCATGTGCCACAACTGCCAGGTAGGAAATATCTTTTAAAGAAAAGGTTTGGTTACAGTGAGTAACTTTTAAGTTTTATTAGAACATAACTGGGCTGGAGAGATGGCTCAGAGGTTAAGAGTCTTGGCTTCTCTTCCAGAGGTCCTGAGTTTAATTCCCAGCAACGACATGGTGGCTCCCAACCATCTATAATGAGATCTGGTGCCCTCTTCTGGCCTGCAGGCATATATGCAAATACAGCACTCATATACATACATAAATAAATCTAAAAAAAAAAAAAAAAAAACTCTAACTCACAATGGGAAGATGGAACTTCCAGACAGAGAAAGGGTCTCTGGGAAAAGGAGGAGATGTGTAAAGATTTGCCATCATGACATGGGAAGGAGCAGACTTTCGGGGTTGGGGGGGGGGAGGGTAAAGACCTGGCCACATGGCGGAACATAGGCCAGGATTAGAGAAGTCAATTTAGATTGAGCTAGCTGAGAGTCTGCCCAGATAAGATCTAAACTTTTAAATATTAATGTCTTCATGTCTTTAACTGCTAAGGGGTCAAAGGAAGTCCTGCAATAACTATCAAACTCAGGACATTTAGGTTATCAGTAAAGGTAACAGTTGTAGGCTGGAGATACGGCTCAGTAGAGAGAGCTTGCCTAGCATGCTCAAGGCCCCGGGTTTGATCCCAATACCACAAACAAAGCCTAAATAATCCTGTAATTGATTAAAAACACATCTACTGCCAGGCATGGTGGCGTACGCCTTTAATCCCAGCACTCGGGAGGCAGAGGCAGGCGGATCTCTGTGAGTTCGAGGCCAGCCTGGTCTACGAAGCAAGTCCAGGACAGCCAGGGCTACACAGAGAGACCCTGTTTCAAAAAAAAAAAAAATCTACTATGCCTTACTCATGCATTCAAAATGATGCTAAAATCTCTGAAGGCTTAAGGACCCATTTGTTATTATTCCAAACATCTAGTAATTAGAGGAAAACAAACATTTAATCTCTCTTTCCAGTTGTACCTCAAGAATTGTAGAATTCCAGCTAATGACTAACAAAATTAGGAAATCATCTGACTGAAAAAAGTGGATCTAAAACAATGATAAATAAAGCTAAACAACATGCTTCCTAATGGATAACTCTTAACTCTTAGGATTCCCAAGAATCCCAAGAATTCTTGCTTGTAGTCCCTGAAAAACTGAACATGCATCTGATCAAGCAAGCCTTTAGATTCAAACATCAGCTTACTGGAAAAACAGGAGAGGGTTATATGAAAAAACCACCAGAGCGATGTATCCAGTAAAACGAACTCCAATTCTCTCTACAGTGCACATGCACGTGTTAGTGCAAAAGAAATTCAGACATCAGGTACCTTGCTCTATGGCTTCCCATCTGATATTGAGATGGGTTTCTTCATTGAACCTGGAGCTCAACAACTGGCTAGACCAGCTGAGCACTAAGTTCCAGGGGTCTTCCTGTCTCTGCCCTATGTTGATGGAGTTACAGACCTGCACTGTCATACTGATTTTTCTGTGGGTATTAGGGATCCAAACCTAGGTTTTTTGTTTGTTTGGTTTGGTTTTTCGAGACAGGGTTTCTTTGTATAACAGCCCTGGCTGTTCTGGACCAGGCTGGCCTTGAACTCACAGAGATACGCTGGCCCCTGCCCCCCCCCCCCAATGCTGGGAGATTAAAGGCGTGCGCCGGCACCCCAGCCCACACCCAGGTTTTGTCTATAACCACAGAGACAGCTTCCTAGCCCTGACCCATATTTACTCATTCTGACAAGAAATCTCTAAAAAGAAAAAAAAAAATGGGAGTAATTATTTTAAAAGTCTCAAATACTTCAAATCCAATGCTACACATGACCTTTATATGCAAGGATCTGCCCTTCAACCAACAATAAAAAGACATTTACTGAGACAATTAGAAAAATACGAATGTAACATAGGTATTTTCTCTCCCACCCCCCGTTTTTATGAGACAGGGTTTCTTCTGTGTAGTCCTGGTTGTCCTCTTGCTCTGTAGACCAAGCTGGCCTCACACTCAGATAACATGCCTCTGCCTCCTAAGTTTTGGGATTAAGGGCATGTGTCATCATGCCCAGTAAAATATGTATTTAGTAGTAAAATATGTATTTTATAGTCCATTTTTGAGAAGTAAAATGGTATTAATGTTTTTAAATAAACTTATCTTAAAAAATATGTTTGTGGATGTGAGTACATACTCATGCATGTGTGAATATGTGTGGACAGCAGGGGCTGGAAATGGTATCTTCTTAGTCACTTTCCACCATATTTCTTGAGACAGGGCCTTGCACAGAACCAGGTACTTAATGATTCAGCTACAGTGACTGGCTAATGAGCCCCAGGGATCCTCCTGTCTCAGTTTCTCAATGCTGGGATTACAGGAGTGTCCAGCTGTTGTTACATGAATGCTGGGAATCAAACTGGTCCTCATGCTAAAGTATTTTTTTTAACCTTTGGGGGATATGTGATAAGTTATAAACAGATA
Source organism: Lophiomys imhausi (assembly GCA_907164525.1). Taxonomy (NCBI): domain Eukaryota; kingdom Metazoa; phylum Chordata; class Mammalia; order Rodentia; family Muridae; genus Lophiomys; species Lophiomys imhausi. The sequence goes on from CAJQZJ010003646.1 coordinate 15,230,119, forward strand.
AAATGATGAATCTCAGACTTGCTTTAGAATCAAATTTAGGGGAAAAATAGACTATTTGAAAAAGGATAGGTTGCCTAAGTTAGCTCAATGGTAAGAGGGTTTGTGTAGACTGCACAAGGCCCTTGGGGCTGAATCCCCAGTACCAAAAAGAAAAATCAAAAAGTCAGTTGTCATCCGTCTCCAGGGTCTAACTTAACTGTAGCCCACACTCATCAAGAAAACTTCTCTTGCCGGGTGGGTGTTGTGGCGCAGGCCTTTAATCCCAGCACTCGGGAGGCAGAGGCAGGCAGATCTCTTCGAGTTCAAGGCCAGCCTGGTCTACAGAGTGAGTCCAGGATAGCCAGGGCTACACAGAGAAACCCTGTCTTGAAAAAAAAAAAAAAAAGGAAAAAAGAAAACTTCTCTTCCTAGAAAACTAGAAGTAACCAAAAACGCAGAATTATGGCGCACAGTCCCAATGGATACATTTACAAAACAACTTCTGCCCTTAAGTCTCAGGGAACACTGAAGAGAGGACAGAAAGACTTGAAGAGCCAGAGGATCAGGGAGTTCAAGGTGAGATTATGTCTCCCAGGAATGTCAGAAGCTATACCCATAACGTCACACCAACATGATCGCCTAAAAGGGCTGGACAATGACAACAATAGACTTGTTAAAGTGGACAAGGTAAAGTCCTAAAGGCTTCAATGCTATACAAAGAACTACAGACAAGTAAGGAATGCTGAGATAGGAGATAACAGTCTTCCCCAAGGAGAACACACTAATTGGTTATCCAATATCAAATGGTCAGCTATGCAAACATAGATACAACTAACATTACACAGATGAGCAGGTTATATTTAGGTTTAGGTCATATAACAACAATTAATGAAAATGGAGGCCATGAATTTAAAAGAGAACAAGGACGAGTATATGGGAGGGTTTGGAGGGAAGAAAGGGAAGGTAGAAATGATGTAATTATAATTTCAAAAAATAAAATTTAGAAAGTGTCAATTGTGGGGCACTGGATATATGCAGACAGTGGTGACATGAGATTGGTTCAAGTAGGTTAATTTCCAATTCTGAGTGACAAGTACTGAGTAATTCTATTTTTAGCATATTTTCTTAGTAAAGAAAAAAATTCTGAGGAATTTCAACCAGTAAGATTAAAAAAAAAAAAAAAAAAGCAAAGAGACCTTTAGAGGGTGGGAGGAGCAGCAGTGAGGTGGTTCAGTGGGTAACCCCCGTGAGGGAGAGAACAGACACACTTGTGTGCCCCACCCCAGCCAAATCCAACCCTATGTTGGATTCCCAGAACTGCAAAAACCAAATAAAAATGTGAGGCCAGTGAATGAGTTTAATGGAAAGAAAAAGGGGGGGGGGGATCCTGGTCTTTCCTGGTATACAATTTGTATGGCAGACTCACTCCTCTCAACTGGTACAGGTTAAAATCTGTGATACATTCTGCAGGAGCTTGCACAGGGACCAGCAGCCCCTTGACCACCCAGGCGCCCATCCAGTACAAGATGGCTTCTTCATGAGTTCCTCGGAGAACCTCTTATTCTCCCTATGTGTATCCTGAGACCAGGTTCTGTTCCTAAGGGAGGCGACAGCTGCCCAATTACCACACATAGTTATCCTGAGCACAAGTCTCATAGTGGAAATTAACCATAACCAATGCAAAACAAAACCAAGGCCCACTAGATGGCTTAGTGGGTAAAGGCACCTGTCAGCAAGTCTGATTGCCTGAGTTCAATCCTTGGAACCTGCTTGGTGGAAGGAGAGAGCTGACTCCTGCAAGCTGCCCTCTGACTTTCGCATATATGGTGTGGTACATGTGTGCAAGCACATATTCCCATACTCCAAAACAGAATATTTGAGGCAGGTGTAGTGGGAGACACCTGTAATCCCAGTGATCAGAAAAGAGTGCCCTAGTCCAGTTGCCTATACAGAGACCCTGCCAACCGACGGTGCAACCTACTACTCAAGTTCTCTCTCCAAGTCCTCCTTGCTTCTTCCCCTTCCATCCCAAGGGCAGAAGTGCCTTATGACAAAGGATACTGTACTGGTTCCGATGCTTTGCATTCTCCTTCATCCTCTGTAACTGTTGCTGATGACATTTCATGCTCCAAGGGTTATAGTGTTTAAGCTGGGAACTTACATTTCCCTTTTTTTCTACACTGTAGTATAAGACTTCAGATTTCTTTAGCCACTCAAATTCTTCTTCTAACTTATGACTATAAAAAATAAGGATTCAACAAATCATAATGGATTATTAAAATTAAATATGAAAGAATAATGAAGCAAATTTGAAGAGTTAATGGACATATGCTGCTCAAACTCATGAAATATTTCAAATGGGCACATTTTATCCTGTGTATACTTGTGTACAAAGTTGATTAAAAATTTTAAAGGGGAGCAGCCTACCACCAATTTCTACAGCAAGATGCAACAATGGCCTTTTCTCCCCAACTTCTGAGGCAGGTACCCTTTACTCCCCGTCTGCAGGCACTGTGACTCCTGGTCAGGTGCACAGGTCCCCTGATCTAGACACTGGAATCCGTTACGTCCACTTAATCACATCACACTTCACACTGCTAGTTTACACTTTTACAAGTTCTGCCAACCTGTGGGGCTTCCAAGGTCCTGCCCACATGGGCCCTTGCTTTTACAGAGGCTAACTGACCATTCTGTCTCCCACCATTAGCAAGCAGCCTGAGGTACAGGAATGGCTCCAGGCTGCCGGTGGCCTGGCACAAAGCAAACTGTGGAAAGACTGATCCAATTTCTTTTATAGCTGCCACTTCAGCTGTTTATGCAAAATGGCAAATTCTAACCCAGGGCCAATTAGAGGCACCAGACATGTGGAACCAGCCACTGAGTCAACAACAGGTCTACCCTGAGTTCTGGGCTGCAGGGAGCCAGGCTATAACTGAGCCCCCAATACTTCCTCTCAGTTTTCACCCACCTCTTCATCTTCTCCTCTTTCCGGTGCTGGCGGACCCAATCCTTGGGATTCTTTTCTGTTTCTAGGACATGATGTTTTTTGTTTGTCCATCTTAGCAGCTTACTTTTTGGTTCACAGTCTGAATTGTCTACAATATCCACAGTTCCATGGTCCCCCTTTATTGGATATGCTATTAAACACAAGTTCCTGTCTTCATCTTCTTCAAAGCGCACTGATACCACACCTGAAAAGGTGGTGAGGAGCAGAAAGGACTTTTAATTCCACAGAAAAATGCATTCTAGATAACATGATTGTAACATTTGTTTTGTTTCTTACCCTGTTCCTTAGTCTCTATGTTGCCAGAGGCCCCAAACTCATCTGCAAACCTAACAAATATCAAAACAGCTAGAAAAAAGTGACACCATACAAGACAAGCAATTAGGGAGCAAACATGGCCGAGAGACTTCCTCTCTAATGCACTCAACAAGGGAAAGTAAGGGCCAAAGAATTACAAGACACATTTTTCCATCATTGAAAATGTTTATTAATTTTTATGTAACTCTTCTAATCCCAAGAGAGACACAAAAACATTGCTCTATGTAGCTTATGAAAAAGTTTATGCCCTGAACAGAAACTCCGACGGCCTGGAGGCTCGCTTTAAAGCAGAGCCTGAGTGCAGGGGGCACGGGTGTGGTGGCGCTGAGGGGTGAGGGAAGACTGGGCAAGCAAAGCAAAACAGAGCAGCAACAATCCACACAGCACAGATACCCTGGCAAAGGCTTCCAGTAGCACCTGCACGGTGGGTGAGCCAAGCCTTTTGTCTTTGTCAGTTCTGCTTTTATTTTTTGTAGTTTGTGTCACAAAAGAACAAAATGAACACCAACAGATGAGGGGCAGGAACACAGACACGTGGTAGCCTTGAAAGCAGCTCTCCCTTTTGAGTCTCTAGGACCTGCCATGTGTAACTGGACAGTCTTTGAGGAAGGGGCTGTCAGGTGGGAGCACTTCAGCGGTGCCGACGAGCGCCTTACAACCGACTGGCTGAACACCTTTCCTCCTAGGCCTCTCTGCCCCACGATCACTCAATCTGCTCAGTCCTTGCTGCCTGCCCGCTTGCTTGCTTGCTGCAGGGGAATGCGTGCTCAGAGAGAGACGACACTTCTGAGATGGCCCCAGCTCTGGGCGCAGAGGAGCGGGAGTGGGGGTGTCAGGGGACCACACTTCCCTGTGGGCATAAGGAAGGACCATAGGGGTAAAAACGGGGCAGGGGTGACCAGCTAACAAGGGAACTTTGGCTTTGTCCTGGAAAAAATAACAGAAAAGGACCAAGTGAGGGTCCCCAACACCCCCAGTCCCACCACATGCATTTCCAAGCAGAGAGGAACCCAGTCCATCCTGTCTTTAAAGAACAATGTTCCAATTGTCCCAGGAGAGAATCTAAGTTCTTCTAGTCTTTCTCATACCTGGTAATACACATTTTAAATTAATTTCTTAATGAGTTTTCTTCTGATTTAACACAAAGTTTCCCCCACTCCCCAGGAAAGAATACCATGCTGGTGGTTGATGGTCCCTCAAAGTGTATCATTACACAGAGAGAAAGTCACTACAAGTAAATCAAAGGCTTGCCTTCACAGAGCCATTCTGGGGACATTCCATAACAGCAAAGGCTTGAGCTAATCAGTACAATCCTCCCACTCCTTCATTCCATCTGACTCAACCCGCTCCAAGCCTACCTAATCACCAAGGCTTCTGGTTTCCTGGAGGACAAAAAAAGCAGGCAGCAAGAATTCTGGGTAAAATCCTCCTAAAGTCTTCCCGAACTGTCCCGATATGGGGACTATGGGTTACCTTGAGCAAGAGACACCTGAACATAAAAAATAACTATACTTCCACCAAAAATAAACTTAAAGTAAATCCAGAAAACAAAACAATTGAGCAATCTTACCAGGGCTTGAAAATTGAGGGTGTGAGGTGCTGGGCTGAGGGCCAAAAGGAGGAGGAGAAGGGAAAACAAAAGGGTAAAGGGGGGGGGGTGTGTGAGGGCTCCCAGGGCTGTTGCCAGGGCCTTCCACTGCCAAAATCCCTTACACCTCACCAGCCTGTCGACCCCTCTAGCAGCTGGGGGCTCACCTTTGTACTGGGGTGTGAATTTGCGCATCTCAGCTGGGAGGGTCTCGTAGAACTGATGCTCCCTCGGAACCAGGGGCTTGCATAGGGTTGTCTCATTGAATCGGAGAACGCACGAGTGACCCCCAACCTGGTGGACAAAGGGCTCCAGCAGGACGCCCTTGGTGCGGGGCTCCACGTCCATGGTCCTGAAGGCTGGGCTCATCCTCCGGACACAGGCAGCAGGGAGAAAGGGGAGGCAGCGGGGTCCAGCGGCCAGCGCGTCCTCCGTTTACTGTCTGTCTTTACGTCCGTCCGTCTGATCTCCGCTCCTTGGTTTGTGCAGGCCAGGACACTCTGGCGGAAGCAAACGCAATGTTGGCATGAGGTGTGGAAGTAGCCTGGGAACCGCCTAACAGTCAGTCACTGGCCTTCTCAGCAGGAAGACAAACAGCCAGAGCTCACGTAGGGCTCCGCCTACGCTGCCTACCCCTGCCCCGCCTTCTTCCAGAAGAGACAAACATTGCAAGAGGGAGGAGTAGGGGCGGGGCAGATACTGAAGGGCAGAGACTGGGCTCCAGGGGCCCCAAAACCTCCAAACCTGGCCACCAGAGCATTAAAAAGCCACTATAGCAGGCAAAACACAAAGCCACGATGGCGTAAAAGCACAGTTTCCAACACAGTATTCGGATAAAACCTTACTATTTTCTAATTAAGGTTGTCACGCTTAAAGGTAAATGGTGCCTACGTTACTGTGCTAATTGTATTTTTATAAAGTGGATTTTAATGCAGGGAACACCAACTTACGCATTGTTTAATAAGATTTACTCCCTCAGGTGTCCACAGACACTGCCTTTGCCCAAAGCCAAAGACAAGCCCCATTAACTTTATTAGCAATGGAGCTCTGAACCTGCTTTAATGATTAACGTCTATATCTAAAATCAACTGATTGAGGCTGGCTAAGTACATTTAAAAAGACACACAGTGTTCTAGGTCACCAACTATTTTATCAGCTGTACCCTGATGGCCAAAGCTGAGGCCCAGCTTTAAAGCAAAGCTGTGTCCCTGGGCAGTCAGGGCTCTCTCATCCACACACACTGGTCTCACTATGCACAGAAAGCACACACCAAGAGCTCTCAGCTAACTGTCGGAGGGCAGGTCAAGCTAATTCTATTTCCTGACTGTTACTTACAAAGGCAGCTATCCTCCTGGCTCTACTACACCACCTTTCAGTGACTGCTCAAGGACCTCACTGGTGGAGGACACGTTTCCAGGACTTCGCCCGGAAATGGGAGTAATGAGGAACACTGTGCTGCAGGCATAACCGTGCTTCACCATGGATAAGCCCCGGAAATGGGAGTAATGAGGAACAGTGTGCTGCAGGCATAACCGTGCTTCACCATGGATAAGCCCCCACCATGGTGCAGGCTTGTTACTGCACTTCTGACTTGGCCCTCAGGATAGTCTGTATGAAACAGATGCCATCCCCTTACAAGTTAATATTGGGAGCTTAGGAAACATCCAGAAATAGTTCAGGCCGTGAGCCACACTGCCCAGTGAGCCCTAGATTGCTACTGCTGGAGGTTGCAATACAACTACCTCTAGGACCTAAGGTCTCAGGTACTCCTTCCCAGGTTTGGCATTTCTTCTATTCACAGGGGACATTAACTTGTCCCATAGAGTGCTCTCACCCAAACTTTCTATTTTCTCCATGAGTCTTTCTGGAGAGGTTCACTTGGTGTCAACATTTTTTCCTTTTCTGTTGTCTGTTGGTAGTCATTTCTTCCTTTCAGGGAGGACCTAACTGTGAACTCAACAATGATAAATTCATAAGCTTTCCTATATGTAAACACAGACCCAAGAGACTTGAGATCGCTCACCTGACATTACCCTTCCTCTTGTCACCACCACAGACTCCTCAGGAGGACATATCCTGAGAAAAGTACCAAAGTCAACATAGGCAATGGGACTATAAGAATGCATACATACATTGCTGGGTAGTGGTGGCGCGCCTTTAATCCCAGCACTCGGGAGGCAGAGGCAGGTGGATCTCTGTGAGTTCGAGGCCAGCCTGGTCTACAAAGTGAGTCCAGGACAGCCAGGGCTGTTACACAGAGAAACCCTGTCTGGAAAAACAAAAACAAAAAGAACATTCTGCCAGTTTGACCTTGCTATAGCGAGACTCTAGCCTGCTCCAATGTTCTTTTCCCATGAGGCAAGCAAAAAGTAAGAATGCATACATTCTCATATTCCAGTCACCTCTCTTCAAAAGATGGGGCTCTGCTGTGCCTCGGCTCTCTCAAGCCCTTTCTGTTTCTACAGACTTCCTGAGAAAGCAGCACCAAAGAAAAGCTACTTATTAAGCAGTCAGAGTACAACATGCTCCCCAATGCTCAGGTCTTGGAAACATAATCCAAAGTCTTTGTCAAGATACAAAGCTGCCTTTGCTCTAAGAGAAACACTAGGCATCACAGCTGGGAGGCTGGGGCAGGACTGCCACAAATTTAAGGCCAGTTTGAACTAAACAGAGTTTTTTAAATCCCTTGAAACCATTTTCTTTTCTTTTTTTTTTAAGATCTATTTATTATGTATACAGTATTCTGTCTGCATGTATGCCTGCACACCAGAAGAGGGTACCAGATCTCATTATAGAAGGTTATGAGCCACCATGTGGTTGCTGGGAATTGAACTCAGACCTCTTGAAGAACAGCCAGCAGAAGTGCTCTTAACCTCTGAGCCATCTCTCCAGCTCTGGTTAGCAGCTGTTTTAGCTTTCCACATTGTCTCACAGTTCTGAGACAAAAAATTTTTGAAAAGCAGACTATGACCAGCCCTAGAACAGGACATACAACACCTCACAGCCCACCCCAAGACAATTAACCAGTTTAAGTATCTGCTTAAACAGTGCCTTAGCATTCTCAACTTTTCTTTTTTTAAGTACTGCAAGTTAAACACCTGAGACTGAATGAAGCCTCTGGGCTCTTAGCTCACTCCTTCAGAATTTACTTAATGAGACAACAATGGGGCCCACAGGAGTCACTTACTCTGCCTCAAGAAATGCCCCAGGGTCAGTCAGGTAGTCACCAGGGATTGTGTGAGGTACCATAGCCTCATAGTACAAAACAACCCTTTCCCCTCAGATCTCCACAATGAGCCCTGGAGGTGCCACTAAGAACTGCTCCACACAACTGACACAATTCAGAGCTACAGGAAGGGCCAGTCACAGAAACTCCTACACTGCTGGTAGAACTACAAAGCTACAAAAACCCTAGTGACAGAAAACAGGTTACTGAACGGCCATAGCAGAAGACAGGGTTGACTGAGGCCTTAGAAACTTTTAGGGGTGGTGGTCTGAAGAGTGTGACTGGGATAAATCTGCCAAGAACTCATCAAATCCTGGACTTTGTGCCTCTCTTAGGTGTGGTGGTGTAGGGTCTACAAAGTGAGTCCAAGACAGCCAGGGCTCTCTTTGAGCATCTTCAGTCACACACTCCAAGGTTAGACTGGTTACTATCTTCGTCAAAATTCAGTTATCTTCCTAGTTTTTCCTCTCTATGTATTTTTATTTTTGGTTTGAAACAGCCTAACTACATAGCCCAGCCTGGTTTTGAACTCATAACCTTCCAGCCTCAGATTCCTAAGTACTAGGATGAGGGCATGTGGATAATGCCTGGCTCAATCTCTTTTCTTCCTCAATTCTTCCCTCCCTTCTTTTTCTCTTTTTCAGACAGGATTCTGCCTTGTAGTTCATGCTGAACCTATCTCTGAGCCTCAACATTTCCCTTTTAAATCATCTATTCATTCCTGTGTGCATGTGGGCACAGGACAGGGTGTGGAGGTCAGAGGACACTCTTGGGAGCCAATTTTCTCCCTCCACTAACTGGTGAGCTCCGGGGACTGAACTCAGGTCGTTAGGACTGGCATCAGTGCCTTTACTACTGAGCTATTTTTCAGTCTGCAAAGGAGAAAGGAGGGCAGGTGAAATGGAGTGTTGTGTGTCTGTGTGCGGCACACTCACCTGTGTACTTTTATGTTCTCCTCCCTGCTGGCCACCACGTAACATGGTGTACTTATACTGTATGTCTCTTCTTGTCACCTCTGTTGGAAAACAAGTTCTATGAGCTAAGATTTAGGAAATTTTTTGAGACAGGGTCTCCTTATGTAGCCTTGGTTGGCCTAGAACTCAGAGATCTCTCTTTGTCTCTGCCTCAAAGTGCTGGGATCAAATGTGTGCATCAACCATGCCAGCCCAGAACTTTTTTTTTTTTTTTTTTTGGTTTTTCGAGACAGGGTTTCTCTGAATATCTCTGGCTGTCCTGGACTCGCTTTGTAGACCAGGCTGGCCTCGAACTCACAAAGATCCGCCTGCCTCTGCCTCCCAAGTGCTGGGATTAAAGGCGTGCGCCACCACCGCCCGGCTAGCCCAGAACTTTTTAAGAAGAATTTTTTATTTTATATGTATGAATTACTGGTGTGTGTGTGTGTGTGTGTGTGTGTGTGTGTGTGTGTGTGTGTGTG
>CAJQZJ010003646.1:15273179-15288533 GCA_907164525.1 Lophiomys imhausi
CACACACACACACACACACACACACACACACACACACAATTATAATTTTTAGAAATGGTTATTTGGACAGAACAGATGAGCGGACAGGAGGACAAAATAAAAGCCATAGATGGGTGGCCAGGGAAGTGGGTAAAGAGTCCTTGGTAAACTCCCTTAATCCCAGCTTGGGAGGCAGAAGCAGGAGGATGTCCACCAGCCTGGTCTACAGAGTGAGTCCAGGACAGCCAGGGCTGTAACACAGAGAAACCCTGTCTTGAAAAACAAAACTGATGGGTCTGAAGAAAAGTCTACCAAGCTCCAAAGCATAGAGTTCATCCAAAACTCCTTCGTTCTGGCCCTGTGTTATTTACTCAGAAGGGCTCTTGCCTGTGAATATGTGTCAGCGGCCAGGAAAGGCAAGGAATGTGACTGGTCCCACTGACAATGGGATGACCTTCCTTTTGGCCACTGGCCTTTCTGTAAAGGAGGCCAGTGTTGCAACCCTAGGTATCTGCAAACCCGTGGGTGGCTCTCAGATTTTTTTGTTTGTTTGTTTTTGTTTTTCGAGACAGGGTTTCTCTGTGTAACCCTGGCTGTCCTGGACTCACTTTGTAGACCAGGCTGGCCTCGAACTCACACAGATCCGCCTGCCTCTGCCTCCCAAGTGCTGGGATTAAAGGCATGCGCCACCAACGCCCTGCTAGATTTTTTTTTAAACTCAAGTATTTATTAAGTACCTAACTCTACAGGAAATTCAGTAAACCAAAAAAAAATATATTTTTTTTAAATTTTCTGCTCTCTAAAGGTGGACAAAAAAGACCCCTATTACCAACACATTCCTCCTGGAATCAGCTTCCCTGTGAGGCTTTCACCACTCTGTGCTCACCAGGGTTCTTATAACTTTTCATTTTAACAACCCCTCTGTCTAAACCCACTTACCCAGGCTCATGGTTTTGTTTTTAAAATATTGATTGGAGTCTCAATCCCACTTTGTAGTCCAGGCTAGCCTCAAAATTACAGCAGTCCTCCTGCGGCAACCTCCCACTTGCTGAAATTGCAGGAGGCATGAACCAAGAGGCCCAGTCTTCAGGTTTATGACTTTAAATGCCAACTTCTTGCTAATCAACCCCAAAAGTGTTTGCCCAGTTCAGATGTTTCCTGATTCGATGTTCAGCTTTTGACTGGTAGACACCCTACACTCTGGCTCTGTGTGCCTCTGGACTCTTGATGTTGCTGCTGCTGTTTGGTTTTACACTTAACTGTTGGGCCAGAAAGTTGTACTGTGTCAGGAATAAAATCACTTTTGACATGACAGTGACTTGAATATGTGAACCCCTTTACAAGTCTCTTCAAGTCAGTGTCACGATTCCCTCTGGGGCCCCTCGTTGTTGCCCACTCATCACTTATCAGCCTGTGGATTAGTAGCCACTCCACGGAGGGTCCAGAGCCAGCTAGACTCTCAGGATTTTCCACCCACTCCCACCTAACTGTCTCCTCTGCTGGCCTCCAGCTCAGCCTCGAAGGGCTAGCCACACACCCTGTCCAGTGCACACTCTGGCTCAGTGGCTGGCCTTCAGTTCTCCAGGCCAGAAAGCACAGGTTTCCATGCGCTGTACCCCAGCACTCTTACAAGCTCTCATTTTGGACTGTAACTTCTCTCTTGTCCCCAGCCTCTTCTACTCTGCTCTACTTTATTTTTCCTGTAGTGATTATCACTGTATGGAATATTTTTTACTTTTTTTTTTTCGAGACAGGGTTTCTCTGTGTATCTCTGGCTGTCCTGGACTCACTTTGTAGACCAGGCTGGCCTTGAACTCACAGAAATCCGCCTGCCTCTGCCTCCCGAGTGCTGGGATTTACTTTTTTTTTTTTTAACACAAGTTCTGATGCAGCCCAGATTGATCTTCTGACTCTCAAGTGCTGGCATTACAGGTGTGCACTCCTTAGCTTTTTTTTTTTTTTTTTTTGTTTTTTTTTTTGTCGTCTGTTTCTTCAGTATTGGGGATTCAATCCAGGGCTTCATATATTCTAGGTAGGCACTCTGTCCCTGGACTTTATCCACAGCACTCACATACTTTGTTTTGTTTTGGTTTTGGTTTTTGAAACAGAGTTTTTCTCTGTGTAACCCTTGCTGTCCTGGACTTGCTCTGTAGACCAGGCTGGCCTGAAACTCACAGAGATCCACCTCTGCCTCCTGAGTGCTGGCACTAAAGGCATGCCCACGCCTGGCTCTCACGTACTTTTTAAAGTAGGTGTTTTTTTTTGTTTTTTTTAAAGATTTATTTATTATGTATACAGTGTTCTGTCTGCGGGTATATCTGCAGGCCAGAAGAGGGCACCAGATTTCATTATGGATGGTTGTGAGCCACCATGTGGTTGCTGGGAATTGAACTCATGACCTCTGGAAGAGCAGCCAGTGCTCTTAACCGCTGAGCCATCTCTCCAGCCCTAAAGTAGGTGTTTTTTCTTCTTCCATAGTACTGTGGGGACTGGGTATGTCTGTGTTTTGTTCACAGATGTATCTTGAGTACCTCAAATACCAACTAAGTTCCAGAAATATTTGCAGATTGGTTTCCTTAAAGAAGGCCTATAATGTTCAGTGGTAGGTATTATAGGAAAAAAAATGATAATGAGAAGTTGGGAGAACATGGACACCATTCTGGAAATGATGGCTGTGCTGTACTATTCCAAGCTCAAGACTGCTTTTACCTCAGAGTAGGTTGGTCTCAGAGCAAGGCTCCTACTTCCTCTGAGCACGACCCAAAAACAGTTCATCCTAAAAGCCCTGGCTGTGGTCTCTCTTGGGGAACCCCACACAACTGTAGGGAATCCCACTCTCTAATGAACAGACTCAGGCACTCAGAAGTTTGACCCTAGAGCCCCACACCTGCCTTGTATAGATAACCACTCCCAAGGAGAGACAATCCACATGGTACCATGTGTTTCTCAGCAAAATAATGAGATATCTGCCAAACTATGCAGACATGAGCTCTTTACAGCTGTCCTATGGATAAGAACTAACAACCCACCAGGCACTGTGACATTAAAACACCGCCTGTACCTGAGCAGTTGGTAGAGTGTTTGCCTGTCATGCCTGGTTCAGTCTCCAGCACCTAGAAACTGGATATGGTGGCACAGACCTGTAATCCCAGCATTCAGGAGTCGGAGGCAGGCAGGAGGATCAGAAGTCCAAGCTCAGGGTCATCTTTGTCTATATATCAGGTTTGAGGCCTAGGCTACAGGAGGAGACTTTGTCAAAGAAACAAGTGAGTCTGGGGAGATGGCTCAGCGGTTAAGGGCACTGGCTACTTTTCCAGAGGACCTGAGTTCAATTCCCAGGAACCACATGGTGGCTGGCAACCATCTAATAGTGAGATCTGATGCCTCTTCTGGCATGTAGGCATACATGCAGACAGAGCATTCATACATGAAATAAGTAAAAATCTTAAAAAAAAAAAAGAAGCAAGCCTGCTTGACTACCTACATAGAAATCCCACTATAAGAGCAGTGCTTTCAAATGTGTATGTGCAGCTTCTCCATCTTTTTTTGTTTGTTTTGATTTGATTTGATTTTTCCAAGACAGGGGTTTCTCTCTGTTCCTGGCTGTCCTGGACTTTCTTCATAGACCAGGCTGGTCTCGAACTTCCAGAAATCCTCCTGCCTCTGCCTCTGCCTCCTGAGTGCTGGGATTAAATGTGTGCACCCCCCCCCCCCCGTTCATGCTTCTCCATTTTGACCACTGTGCTTATACATTTGGCAGTGTGTCTGATAGTTTTTATTTCTGTCACTGCAGCTGTCTCCTCCTCTTCCTCCCTTTCCTTCTCCCTCCTTGTCCTTCCCCTTCTTCTTCAAGGTAAGTCAGCAGAGATAAAGGAGATAATACTTAGCTTGACCTCAAAATGGCAAGAGCAGATTTTTATTGGTCTGAGATTGGCACCCCCAAACCTTGTGGCTTAGTATTCAAGGTTGCAGGAGAATGAGCCAGCCTGAGAGTCAATATTTCAGAGGAGGGAGCAAGAGGGACTAGTAAAGTTAGGCCCATAAGCTACTTTTTGGGTAAACAGTTTTGTTAAACTTTGGATTGGAAGAGAAGTCAGACTGCCTGTTTTTAACCTCCAGGCTCCAGGGTGTGTGATGGGGTTGGCTGCTTTGTGGAATTCTATGGGCAGCAGATTTCTTGAAGCCGTGGACCTGATTTATGGCCTCCTTTTTGAGGGGGAGGGAGGTCCTTTACTTCTTTGTTTGGTTTTTAGTCAGGGTCTTACCCTGTAGCTCAAGTTAGCCTGGAACTCACTACATCACCCAGTCTGGCCTTAAACTGGAGGCCATCCTCTTGCCTTAGCCTTCTGATTGCTGGGATTCCAACGTGAGCTACTGCAATGAAGTCCATCTCCTTCTGCCTTCTTCTGTCTTTGGCAAATTCTTTCACAACCTAAACGGCTGCCAGATGTCAACACTGTCCCTAGCAAAGCAAGGACTAGCCCTAGGGTTGGGCTCAGGAGCCTCCACCCCAACCTAGCCAGATTGCTAGAAAGCCTAGCCCTGTTCCTGTCCCTAATTTCAGACAGTGTGAACCGCCACCTATGACTGCTGAGTAGAGGCACAGTAGGCACCAGGTGTTCAGATCCTTACAGGCCACAGTTCTAGCTTCTCTCCACCCAAGCTTCCATTCCAGGACTCCTATACATGGAGTGGAAAGCTGGACAAGGTAGCCCTAGCGTAACTAATTCACTCTCATTCCCTCTGTTAAATGCTTACTATGGGCTGACGTGGACTAGACCCTGGGAATGTGGCAAGAATAGATTTAGTAAGAATGTCATTGAATGATGGGACTTCTGCCCTGTGAGGTGATGGATGACAAAGGGTGGATACGAAAGACAGTAAAAGAATAAATCTCAATCCTGACACAGTGGAAGGTGGAGCACCTGATCCCAGAGCTGATTAACCAGAAAGCATCTTGCCTGCAAAGGGAATGCTACTGGGGAACTCAACAGAAGGCATGGAAGGAAAGAACAAGTTTGGCAGGGTGAAGGAATGTGGTCTAATGGGGAAAAAAATAGCTCAAAACTCCAGGGAAAGATTCACATTGCTCAAAGAAAAACCAGAGATTGCAAGGCCAAGCCCAGGCAAACAACAGGAATGCCAGAAGGAGAAAAAAAAAAAAAGATTGCCAAAACAAAGGGAGCCAACTAGTCCAATTACAGAGACAGAGCTCTTGGTAGGAAGAAAAGGTTGTCCCAGCTAAGGTGAAAGGGAAAGATCACAGTAAAACTCTTTACATTCTTTTTTTGTATGTTTGTTTGTTTGTTTTTTGAGACAGGGTTTCTCTGTGTAACAGCCTGGCTGTCCTGGACTCACTCTGTAGACCAGGCTGGCCTCGACCTCACAAACATCCGCCTGCCTCTGCCTCCCGAGTGCTGGGACTAAAGGCGTGCGCCACCACCACCCGGTTATTTTAACTTTCTTAAGGATATTAATATTCTTAGCGTAGGTCTGTGCAGGATGACTTGGTTTTATGGCAGTCCCAACAGGCAGCTCCTTTCAAAGATTAATGTCCATTTGGGCCTAACTTTGTCAGTTCGCAAGGCCAATTTATTTCAACCACGAAATTGTGGACAGTTTATAAAGTCAGTCTGTTCCAACTGCCAAACTGAGACTGACTTTTTCCACAGGCTTCACGGCCTAAAAACTTCTCTGAGTGGCTTCTGAACTCCACCCGCTTTGCCATCAGCCTTAATGGGCTGAATTACAGCAAAGGGTCTTTCTCGGGCTAACTTGCAATGCAAAGTCTTTCTCTTTTGGACTCTGCCTTTCAGTTTATGACCACTATGACCTAATGGCTTGAGTATGCCATACCTCCCTACGCACTTCTTCTGCATGACTTCTCAGCCAATGAGGGCAGGAGGAAGAGAGCTCCTCATGGAGCTTTCTGGCTTAAATATCACATAATCTCATGATCCTTGGTGGTCTCAAGGGTCCACAAAGTCTCTCAAGGTGTCCAGCAGTCCTGTTGCTTCTCATGGCAGCGGATGGGAGGTCATCTGCGCTGCTTGTGTGGTTTCCTAGCCATGCCCTTCAACAGGGCAATTCCTGTTTCTAACCTCAAAGGACTCCAGGCCAATCCCCTATGTGCTACCAGGTGCTGAGTTGAGCTGCATACCGATTTCACTAAGGAGGCCCAACTTCCACCACAGGAGCCTAGAGGGCATCTTTCACATTCACAGCACAACATGCTGCTCAAGCGCCACACCCTAGACTCACGGCTATCTCATGACACAAGATACATTTGTTCTGATTTCAAAAGACCCCATCATCTCTAACAGTCCAAACCTGTTTAAAAATCCCAGATGTCTTCTGAGACTCAGCTCTCAACTGTGATCCCTCTGTAAAATCAAATAATAGACTACACACGTCCAACACACAATGCCATGGAGGAAATCTTTCCACTCCAAAGGGAGGAGTGCAGGCATAGCAAGGCAAGCTTGAACAAACCAAGACTGAAACTCAGCAGGACAAACACTAGACCAGGCGTGTGGAGCTCAGGATGGCCTCTTCTGGCCTCTAGGCTTTAGGTACTCGGAGCTCCTCAGCTTTGCTGCCTATAGTATACATAGCCTCATGCTTGACTGGGCTAAAGGTTGTAGAGGGTTAAGGTCACACTCCTATAATGCAGCACTCAGGGAAAAGAAGGAGTTCTTTATTCATCCATCTCAAAAGCAAACCAAACATGTCTGCACTCTCAGTTTTACCCTTTTCCTTCCCCGAGTGCCTCTATTTTCAATTAATTTCAACTCTTCGTCATACTGGCTTATGAAGGAAAGAATCTTAAAATTCTTTTCTGTTTCAAAACCAAAGATCTGGTTCTACCCAAGTTGAATTACCTAACAGATTAGTGGAATTTTAAAACAACTTCAGTGACAACATGGAGTTATACCTTTGTTGTGCTGGTGCTGACATAACCACTAATAGAATGGAAGGAAGAATTGTAGAACTTCCAGGCTGGTAACAGAAAAAAAAAATAATTAGGCAAGGAAAATATTGAGCTGACCCAATGAAACTGTGAATATTCAACTATTTTGATCTACAAAAAATTGGTACTTCCACACAAGCGATTGAATGAAAAGATAAAACCATGAAGGAAAACACAATAAACAAAAGTAAGTGTGAAATACATGGGGCTAAACCCCTTTGTCAGAAGCCAGGCCTGGGGCACACCTTTAACCCCAGCCCTTGGAGGAAGAGGCAGGTGAATCTTTGTGAATTTGAGTCCAGTCTCGTCTACATAGAGAGTTTCCATCAGCTAAGAATAGATAGCAACAACAATGAAAAAAAAAAAGAATAAATTGCTTTTTTAGTCTTTAGTTAATGCTGTAATTATTAATCCAGAAAATCTGAAGCATTTTTCTTACAGTTATCATAATATTGAGGCTCAGGAGAAAAAAGTAAAATATCATAATAAGATAAAATGCTAACATGATGAAGAAATTTTCTACAGTTAGGCCCCTTAAAAGACATTACATGAAAGAGTTTTAAGCCAGGCGTGGCGGTGCACGCCTTTAATCCCAGCACTTGGGAGGAAGAGGCAGATGAATCTCTGAGTTCAAGGCCAGCCTGGTCTACAAAGTGAGTCTAGGACAGCCAGGGCTACTACACAGAGAAGCTCTGTCTCAAAATACAAACAAAAAAACAAAGAGACCTTTAAGTAACAACCCAATTTATAAAAAATTAGGAACAATTTCAGTAAGGAAAGTACCAGGTAGGAACCATACCACTCAGCAAACCTATCAAATTTGGCTAAGGAGAACAGAACACTAAGAGCTAAACTGTGGACAGTGGAAAGACAAACTAACTTCATGATATAGTGAGTGGTGTGGTAAGAGTTTGTTCACTAAAAAAACAGTTATGAGAATGTTTTTGTTTAATCCCAGGTGCGAGGCTGCTTCAGTTAAGACCACAAGTGTAAACTATGAACTGCCTCTTGAGCTAACAGGGGCTTGGCTTAGTCAGCAGAGCACATTTAACTTGGAGGACTTGAGAGAGGGATTAAAAATCAGAGCCCTGAGGAGAAGGGGGTGGTGCTACAATGGGAAAAAAAAGTGAGAGCCCCAAGAAAAGAGGGCTACAAAGAAGAAAGACATTGCTGTTCCCCCAAACTGTTGCTGGTTCTTCTTGCTGCTGTTTCCTGATTTGCTAGACTTCTGGATATTGTGACTACTGAGAATGGTATTGCCCCCAAAAAACCCAAGGACCCTAATCAGCAGGAAGTAACTCAAAGAGAACTCCTTTTTCTGTTCTTCTCTTCCTTCTCTCCCACATAGTGTTGGGGGGGGGTTGGAAGGGAGGGAGAGGAATTAAGCACAGTAAAATAAATTAGAGTGAATAATAGAATAAATGCCATCTTGTTACAGAGTGGTTCCGATAGCAGCTCTCAGGTGTGTCTCTTCAGGGTTGGTCATCCTCTGTCCTGAAGGTCTCCCAATACTCTTCAGAGGATGTTATTGCAATCTTAACTTCTGTCATCATAAAGCTCACTCATCTTAAAACTTAATATATGTGAACTCATACAGTATGCTTGATTTGAATTTATTTTTATATTTTTTGAAAGTTTCACTCATGTGTACAATGTATCTTGGCCACACCCATCTCCCCTTTCCCTAGCCCACCTTTCCCAACTTCATGTCCTTTTAAAAAGATTTATTTTAAGACAGGCATGGTGGTACATGCAGGAGACAGAGGCAGGTAGATCTCTGTGAGTTCAAGGCCAGCCTGGTCTACAAAGCTAGCCCAGGACAGTCAGGGGTATACAGAGAAACCCTGTCTCAAAAAAAATTTACTTTATTACTTTTGAGAGAGAGAAAGAGAGGGAGAGAGAGAGAGGGGTGTAGGTGCCTGTGGAGGCCAGAGGCATAAGATCCCCTAGAGCTGGGGTTAGACAGTTGTAAACACTGGGGATTGCACCAGAACCCTCTGCAAGAGCAGCATGTGCTCTCCAGCCCTCAGTCTTATTAGTGCTTCCAGCATGCACGTGAGGACTTCCAGCATGCACGCGAGGACTTCCAGCATGCACACGAGGACTTCCAGCATGCAACACGGACAGCCTACCAATGGCCACTCCCACAAAGAAAAGCAACTTTCCCTCCTCCAGTTTTTTCCTTTTTGAAGAGATGGAAGTTGTGTTTTGAAAACTGCAAATTAATTAATTAATATAGTTATTAGTATAAACTGTAATATTAGGCTGGCGGAGTAGCCTAACTTATCCTGGAGAAAGAGCCCTGGGACCAATGGTGGCCTACACCACCTGTAACCTAAACTCTGTTAATTAATATAAGTTGTTATATTAGGCCAGTAGAAATACTGGCGGCTTGGCGGGAGATTCGCCTGGGCTCAAGGGGAGTCTGGGAATCCAACAGCCTGGGACTGCTTAGACTGAGGGCCTATAAGCTGCCCGCAGTCTTTTCCCCAATAATTAAACACACCAAGACCTTTTAATATTTTAACGCTTAGCCCTTAGCTGGGCAGACTCTCAATTAGCTACTCAAAGTTAAACCCATCAGATCACCTAATCCCAAACCACCATGTGCCTGCAAGTACCTTCCAGCAATTCTCCAGTCTTCTGTCTCCTTCTGTGTCTCCCAGCTGGAATCCCTTCTTCTTCCTGCTGCTGGCTGGAATGCTTTAATCCTCTGTCTGAAGCGCAGGCTTCCTGCTCTAATCCCAGGATGTCCCACCTTTCTCTGTCTTTGCCTAATCTCAGGCCTGAGCATTTTATTTAACCAATCAGAGTCAATGTAAGTAAGAGACAGCAAGCAGGACCAATTAACATTTAGAATGCTTAACATTACCCAAACAGTGTTTGGTAGGAGTTACTCCTCTTTAGTGCATTTAGTCGTGGATCAACCTGGCACCTGACAGCACATAGAGGAGGAGCTTGGTGTTGCTTGGACTTTGGGACAAGATGGGTGAAGCCCAGTTGAGGCCACAGCTCTATGAGAAACATGACATGCCTTGTTGAAGGGGCGTGACTAAGAAACCCGCACAAGCCTCAGATGGGTCAGTCGCTGAGAGAAGCCACAGGAACCACTAACTACCTCAAGAGAGCTCTTGGACTCCATGACACCCTGGGAAGGACTGTGAGACTATGCCCTATATAACCAGAGAGCTTCACGTGGCTCTCTCTCTTACCCTCACAGAGAAGACAGCAAACGCTAGAGGAGTGTACAGCAAGTGTACCATTCATCAGCCTTTAGGCTGCAACAGCCTGAGACAAATCAACAGTCAGAAACTAAGAGGCTCAAAGCCAACCTCAAGTTTAGCAGTTAAAACAGGCTGGTTTTATAAGTCGGCCACAATCTAGCAGTTGAAGTAAACTGACTGTACAAACTCAGGCCCACTGGATGCTAAGCTTGGGAAGGACTGCCTGCTGAGACTGCCATAACCACATTGCTAAAATCAAGTTTTCCCACACAGACCTGTGCTAAGAATATTAATATTCTTTTAAGAAAATTAAATTAGGGTTGGTTAAGTATTCTTATATATTGTTTATTAGATTTTAGGTATTAGGTTATAGGATATAGATGTTTTATAGGTGTTAAGTATTAATGTATATGCTTTAAATAAAAATTTACTTTTATGGTTTTCTTGCCCAGGCTGATCCCAAACTCTTAGACTCATGCGACCTTTCTTTCCAAGTTTCCCAAGTTCCTGGGACCATAGGCATTCAGTACCACACCCAGCACATCTAGCTTAAAAATTGTTTTCTGGGGGGGTTGAAGGGATGGCTCAGCAGTTAAGAGCACTGACTGCTCTTCCAGAGGTCCTGAGTTCAATTCCCAGCAACCACATGGTGGCCCATAACCATCTACAATGAGATCTGGTGCCTTCTTCTGGCCTGCAGGCATACATGCAGACAGAACACTAAATTCATAATAAATACATAAATCTTAAAATTGTTTTCTGCTCATTTGTTTATTGTGTGTATGCATGTACACACTAGTGGAGGTCAGAGGACAGCCTTAGGGAGTCAGCTTTCTCCTTCCACCATGTGGGATTTGGGATCCGGTCACCAGGCTTCCCTGTGAGCACCCTCACTGCAGGGCCATCTTCCCAGGCCTACATCTAGCTTTTTAAATTTAGCAGTATAACTGAAATTTTTATTCACATTTTTCTCTTTTGTATGCATGTACTGATAAGCTTCTCTTTTAGTTGCTATATATTATAATATCCCACACATTACCATAACATAAACTGTTCAACTCCTCATCTGTTAGTGAGCATCTGGGTTGATTTCAAATGTTGGCTGTTGTGAATGTGGCTGCAATGGATGCTCTCTTACAAGTCTTTGGTGGAGATACCACTTGTTTCCCCAGAATAAAATCCCAGTCTCTTTGTGCTTTTCCACCACCATCCATAATACTGGCTTCTGAGTTCATGTTTGAGATTTCAGTATTGCAAGACTGCAGCATCCTTTCCACACATCACGTCAATATCCAAATCCCAGCGTAGGCTGACACTGGCCACGCCTGACCCTTTTATCAGGTGAGCAAACATCCTCCCAGCACCTCCCAGGGACAGCCACACATTCTCACTGACTAAGCGTGGGTTACCTATGGCTGCTCTTAGATGCCAGAAGGCTGAGAGGTAGAGGAATGGCTTAAGAGTTGTCTGTGACTTGAGATAGAACATTTGCTATTCTGGACAAATTCTGGGTTTGTTAATTTTTAAAAAAGGAAGGGAAAAAAAAGGTAAGCAAACCACAAAACCTTCCAACAAGAAAAGGTGTTCAAAGTCCAGAGAGGACCAAGAGCACAAACAGTGCTGTTGTTTGATGATGTAGTAATGAAGGCTGGATAGCTTGGTAGGTAAGGCTTTCCTCGAAAGCATGGAGACCTGAGTTCAGTTCCCAGAACCCATGGAAAATTCAGGTCATGGCAGAGCGTGGTTATAATCCCTGGGCTTGAAGCGGAGACAGGAAGATCCTGGGGCTTTCTGACCAGCTGATCTATCCTGATTGGTTAACTCTAGACTAATGGGAGACCCTCTCTAAAATTCACAAGGTAGGGGCTGAAGAGATGGCTCAGTGATTAAGAACTGCCTGCCCTCCAGAGGACCTGGGGTTTATGGCCAGTACCCACTTTGTGTGGTTCACAACTATCTAACTCCAGCTTCAGGGGATCTGACACCTCCATGGGTATCTGAACACACTCAACTCACAAGTATAACAAGGTGATGGTTCCTGGACAGGGACACTGGAGGTTGACCACTGGCTTCCACATGCAGAGGCACACATGTGCACATGCACAAACACACACATGCACACACATATATGCATAATCCATCAGTAAACAATAATAAAAAATTTTACAAGGAACAATGAATGATTATCAGCTCTTTGGCTAAGACCATGTGTAGAAATGCAATAATGAGCCAGGCAGCTGCTTGAACCCAGAAACTGGGGACTTTGTCTAGAAACAAACAAAAAGTAAATAACAGTAGAAAAGCTTCAGAAAGACTTAGAAGATCAGTTGCTGGCAGGTGTGAGAGGAGATAAGAGTGCAGAACCCAAGAATGTGGTGCAGTGAAATTGTCCATATGATGCCTCAACACCTGCCATTACACATCTGCCAAAGCCCTAGGTTATATGCTATGACCTGAATGTTGGTTTTCCCACACGGATTCCTATGTTGAAACCTAATTACCTATGTGATGGACTTGAGGTAATTAGGTCATGAGAACTCTTCATGCACAGGGTTGGTGCCTTTACACAAAAGATCCAGTGAGTTTCTTCAACCATTAGTCATGTGGTGGTGAAGCGAAGGTGCCATGTATGACCAGGAAATGGGCCCTACTTAGACATCAAATCTTCCAGTTCCTTAACCCTCGCCTTCTCAGCCTTCTGAACTCTGATTTGTTTTTAAAGCTACTATGTCCATGATATTTAGCAGCCTGAATAGACACAAAGGACTTATGGGGTAGTGTTAAGCATTCTAAATGTTAATTGGTCCTGTTTGCTGTCTGTTACTTAATTGATTCTGATTGGTTAAATAAATGCTGAGGCCTGGAGATTGGGCAAAGACAGACATAGGCAGGAGTAAGGTGCGTAGGCTTTTTGAGAGACAGAGAGCACCTTGGGAAGAAGAACCCAGGAGCAAACAAGGAGGACACGCCATGGGGTAGATTAAAGAAGATCCTTTCATGTGGCCTGGAACATCGGCTTAGTGTGGAGAATAATAGTCCAAAGGGACGTATGTATATATGGGGTTAAATTTGGATAATAGAATTATGAGCTAGCTTAGATGGTCTAGGATTGCACAATTCAAGCCAAGGCTTGTTAAAATCCATCTGGGGTGTGTATTCATTTATAATGGCAGGTTAAGGATTAACACCACCAACCAATTAAAGACAATATAAATACTGGGTAAACAATTTAATTAGCTATTTTTTTTTCTACAAAGGACAATGCAATAGTGAACCACATGCAAATTGTGGATCTCAGTGATAATATGTCTCATTGATAATTGCTTCATTCCAGTGTCGGGTATTGACTGTGGGTATGGGTAAGGCCATAGGAGAGCTCTATGTTTTGTTTTTGAAACAGAGTCTCATGTAGCCCAGGCCTCAAACTAACTATGTGACCAAGGCTGTTCTGGAGTTCAAGAGCCTCCTACGTCCACTTCCCAAGTTGACTACAGGCATGCAAAGCCACAGTGCCTGAGAACTCTGTAATTTCATTTCATTTTGCTGTATCCTTAAAATTCCTCAGGCTGGAGGCATGGATCAGCAGCTAAGAGTGTTTGATGTACAAACATGAGGACCAGAGTTCTGATCCTAGTGCCCACAAGAGTCCACCATGGAGCCAGGCATGGTGTCCCACAACTTCCCAGCACTTGGGAAGCAGAGGCAGGTGGATCTCTGTGAGTTCAAGGCCAGCCTGGTCTACAAAGTGAGTCCAGGACAGCCCGATATACACAGAGAAACCCTGTCTCGAAAACAAACAAACAAACAAAAAACCCACGCACCTGTAACCGAGGCACTGAGGACAGCACAGGCAAGGGGATCACCAGGGCTGTTGGGTGCCAGTCTAGCCTAATCGGCAAGCTACAGCACCAGCCGAAGGCAGGAGAATATTCATCTCACTCACAAAGCTGCCATTTGAGTTGGGAGTGGTGGTACAAGCCTGAAGTCTCAGTTGAAAATGTGAGCTCTAGGTTCAGTGAGAGATCCTGCCTCAAAGGAAGAAGGCTGAGAGTAACAAAGGAGGACATGCAGTCCTCTGGCCTTCCTGAGAGAGCAGGGGTGTAAGTACCTACATGACACCTCACACACAGTTTATTAGAACTCTCTAACAGTAGTGGTGTTCAAACAAAAGATAACATGTTGTAGAGTGCTGATGTACAGCTTTTTCGTTTTGTATCCCTGTGTATCCCTAGCTGTCCTGGACTGCCTTTGTAGACCAGGCTAGCCTTGAACTCACAGAGATCTGCCTACCTCTGCCTCCCAAGTGCTGTAATTAAAGGTTTGCACCACCATGCCTGGCAATTAGACAGCTGTGAGCTGCCATGTGGGTGCTTGGATTTGAACCTGGGTCCTTTGGAAGAGCAACCAAGCACACTTAACTACTGAGCCATCTCTCCAGCCCTGGTGATGCACACCTTTAATGTCAGCACTCGAGAGTCAGAGGCAGGCCAATCTTTGTGAGTTCGAGGCCAGCCAGGGCTACATAGTGAGAACTTGTCTCGAAAAACCAAAGGAAACAAAGCAAACTGTGTGGAAGGAGTTGGAGAGAGGGCTCAGTGGTTGTCTTTTTTTAAAAATAACATTTATTACTTCAAGTCCTCCACCCCTCCCAGGCCCACTCTTCCACCCTCTACTCTCCCTTCCACCTATCCTGCTCCTCCAGTGTGGGGTGCCCCCACATACCAGTCCCCTCAGTTCATCAGGCATATGAGGGTTAAGAGCTTCCTCTTGCACTGGGGGCCTACGTGGCAGCTCCACTAGGGCAACGGTGGTTGTTCTTGTAGAGGACCCAGGTTTGATTACCAACATCCATGTGGTAGCTCACAACCATCTGTAACCCCATTCCCAGATAACCATGCCCTCTTCAGCCCTCTGCGGGTATGGGGTGCATAGACATCCGTTCAGGAAAAACACACAAATACATAAAAATAAAAGTAACAAAAATACAAAGCAGACGGGTCAGTGGTTAAGAGTGCTTGCTGTTCTTCCAGAGAACCTGACTTTGTTTCTCATTGCCTACACCTGGCAGCTCTCAACTGCCAGTAACTCCAGCACCAGAGGATCTAACACCCTCTTTTGACCTCTGTGGACGGACACACACACACACACACACACACACACACACACACACACACACACACA
>CAJQZJ010003646.1:15289999-15365847 GCA_907164525.1 Lophiomys imhausi
TTTATTTATTTATTTATTTATTTATTTATTTATTTATTTATTTATTTTTGGGTTTTTCGAGACAGGGTTTCTCTGTATAACAGCTCTGGCTGTCCTAGACTCACTTTGTAGACTAGGCTGGCCTCGAACTCACAGAGATCCGCCTGCCTCTGCCTCCCAAGTGCTGGGATTAAAGGCGTGCGCCACCACCGCCCGGCTATTTTATCCATTTATTAATGTCATGTGTGTGAGTCTTGTTCACATGTACGTACACCTGTGAATCACATATGTGCCTGGTGTCTGCAGGGTTTTGAAGATGTTGGATCCCCTTGAACTGAGTTACAGATGGTTGTGAGGTACCATATAGATGCTGGGAATTTAACCCTGAGTCCTTTACAAGGTTAGCCAGTGCTCTTAACCACAGGGCCAGAGCCATCTCTCCAACCTCAGTATTTAATTTTTAATTTTTTTAAGGTATATAAAGGCAGGTTTATTGGATAAGAGAAAGAGAAACAGCATTCACACGCAGAGATAGACAGAGACAGGGAGAGAGAGGAAGAGAATGAGGAAGAGGCAGAGAGCTAAAATTTGTTTTGAATTAGACCTATTTTATATATGTGTGTGTGCATACATGTATATATATATATGTGTGTGTGTGTTGGCATGGCATACATGTGGGGGCCAGAGAACAACCCTCCAGGGTTGGTTCTCTCCTTCCACCAATCTGGTCCTGGGGATTATGTTCAGATCATCAGGCTTGATGGCAACTATCCCCAACAGCTGAGCCTTCCTCTCTGACCCTGCTCTTTAATTAATATTTTTGAGACACGGTTTCATTTATGGGTCTTTCCTTTTGCAGCTAAGAATGGAATGGACTTAAGGTCCTTACCCCTCTGCCTCTACCTCTTGGGTGCTGGTGTTAAAAGCATGCCTCGGCAATAGAGTTTTTGGGTGCTAGAGACCAAACCTAGGCCTTTGTGCATCCCAGGCAATCCCTCTACCATCCAAGCCCAAGACAGTATTTGTTTTTCTTACAAAGCTGCAGTTTGAGTTGGGTGTGGCCACAAATCTCAGCACTTGGGATGCAGAGACAGGAGAATGAGGAGTTTGAAGCCACTGCCAGTTACATAGGGAGTTTGAGGCTAATCAGACACTTGAGACTTCCTGTCGAAAAAGAATGGCCCTGGGGGCTAGAGAGATGATTCAGTGGTTAAGAGCAGTTACTGGTCTTCCAGCTGACCTGAGTTAATTCCCAGCACTCACTCACCTGGTGGTTCACAACCATCTGTAATGCCAGTTCCAAGGGATGTGGCACCCTTTTCTGGCCTCCATAGGCACTGTACACATGTAGTACATGAAAGCTTAGATAAAGCATCCATAGACAGATAATAAAAATCATTTTTTCTTTTTGGTTTTTCGAGACAGGGTTTCTCTGTGTAACAGCTCTGGCTGTCCTGGACTCAATTTGTAGACCAGGCTGGCCTTGAACTCACAGAGATCCGCCTGCCTCTGCCTCCCAGGTGCTGGGATTAAAGGGGTGCGCCACCACACCTTTTAAAAGAAAAAAAAAAACAACCAACAATAAAATCCCAAGCAAAAAATCAAAAAACTAACCAACCCCAAATCTGCTAATTCGTAAGACTGAGTAGACACAAGGTCTCTCTGTGTCACAGAGGCAGCTGGGAGGTGAGGGCTAGTCATTTGACAGTGATGTACCTCACTCTAAAGAGAGCTGAGGGCTGCTTCTGCTGATAGTGACTCTTCAGTTGGTCCTGTGGATACAGAAAGGATGCTGACCATGGACAATGAGATGGAACATGTCTTCATACTATCAGCCTCTTGCTGTCTTTAGCTGTGGGTCAGATCCTACTCAGCTCTGCACACAAACACACTGATCATTTAAAAGTTGTTTGGGGACTGGAGAGATGGTTCCGAGATTAAAAGCACACTGCTCAGCTGGGAGTGGTTTACTAATCCCAGCACTCGGGAGGCAGAGGCAGGCAGATCTCTCAGAGTTCGAGGTCAGCCTGGTCTACAAAGTGAGTCCAGGACAGTCCAGGATACACAGAGAAACTCCGTCTCAAAAAACCAAAACCAAAACCAAAAAAAAAAAATTATTGTTGTGAGCTGGGTGGTGTTGGCACACACCTTTAATCCCAGCACTCAGGAAGCAGAGATAGGTAGATTTCTGTGAGTTTAAGGCCAGCCTGGGTTACAGAGCAAGTTTCAGGACAGCCAAGGATAGAGAAACCTTGTCTCGCAAAACAAAAACAAACACAAACAAAAATATATATATAATTGTGGTGGGGAGAGTAGGGGAAAGGGAGGGAGGGGAACTGTGGTCAGGATATGTGAGAATTAAAAAATGAAATAAATATTGTGTTTATGATGTATGTGTAGGGGTGTGCATGTGCCACGGTGCCCATTTGGGGGCCAAGGACAACTTAAAAGTAGTTGCTTTTCACCTTCTTCCTTTATTTGGGTTTCAGGGAACTGAACTCAGGTTGTCAGGTTTGCTAAGCACCTTTACCTGCTGAGATGTCTGTCAGACCCGCTGCCTGTGTTTTCTCCTTTTATTTATCATTCTTGTTTTTGAGACAGTGTCTCACTATGTAACCTTGGCAGTCCTGGAACTCACTATGTAGACTAGGCTGGGCTCAAACTCATGAAGTTATCAGTATGGTGATAAAAGTGCAAACCATCACTGTTCTCAGTGAGGGACAAAGCAGAGGTCATCGACCCTCAGTGGTCGATGCACTTCTCTATTACAACTGCTTGAGATGAGAATGATCATGAGGTGGAAGATCAGGAGAGATGAGCACTTCTTCAGAAGGAAGCTCTTGAAGCAATGGCTAGGAGTCGACCATGGTGAATTCTGAGCTGGTACATGCACTGGTTGTCGCTAGTCTCTGGGGGGGGATGGATGGGGTGTGGCAAATGTGGGAGGTGACAAAGGGATGAAGGGCATGACTCCCACAAGCAAGTTTGTGGGAGGGAACGGATCCATGGGCAGGAGCTGTACGATGGCTGGTGGACACAGGACTCTGACACTTGTAACCTATGGCTTGTTTTTCTCCCTATGAACATGATAAGGTCATGGGTAGGGATATAAGTCATTACACACAGCCTTCAAGCAAGGCAACAAACACTATAAGGACCCTGGAGGGGAATGGATGGGAGATCCTGGGGTAGATCCTCCTCCAGAGTCCGGTGAGATCAAATCTGCTTTCTGTGCTAGTGTGCACTGGGCCACTGCTCCCTGCCCTTAACTGGATGTAGTTGGGGGCTTAGGAAGCACCCATCTTTGCTGGTATCTGGTAGAGTTGACTTGGGACCAGGCATACAAAAGAATCCCCTTCACTTAATGCTTCTAAATTTGCTACCCGTTCCCCTTACTCTCAGTTCCCGTGACTTAAAGTCTGTCCTGGGCCCCTGGTACCTAAGACTAGACACAAAACCCAAAGCTAGAAACATGACATTCTCATGGGAATTGGAAGTGGGACTCTTGACTCCTGTGGACCCCATCCTTACCCACAGCCACAGGTCATGGGTCATTCAGGAAGGCATCTGGCTGCAACAATCATTGCTAGGATATATTCTCCCAGAACAAAACACAGGAAAATTACCAACAAAAGGACTCCACAGGGCCAGGGTGGAGGCAGTTTCCAGCACGTCCTGGGCATGTACACTTTGTCCCCAGTGCTTCCAGGCAGCACAGAACCGTGAGGAGCCAGCTGAAAGACTTCCGTTGTGCTGGATGACTGCCCAGCCAGTGAGCTGCTCCCCTACCCACACTCAATGTGCCCTTGCCTCCATATTGTGAGCCAGGCCTTTGTGGTTTTTAAAATACATTTTAAAAGGTTTTAATTTTGTATAGGGAAAGGCAGGGGAGGCAGCACATTACTAGTTTTACCATTGAGCTCTCTTTCTGGCCCTGAGCCTGGCCTTCCATGTAAGATTTAATGAGACCAGCTTTGCTCGGTTTGCAGTTATAAGGCCCACTCTGTATCAGGGAATGGGGCCTGATTTTGCTGAGCCAGACCACTCTAGTATTGAATGGTGCACAAGAGAGTGAACATATCAACCACTGGACCCTAACCCTTACAAAAATCCCTAGCTGATAGGCGAGGGTCTTTAGGCAAAGCCAGGGCAGAATGGATGGATGGATGCCCTCCCATAAGTCTGTTGCTGTTTCACAGAGGGACAAACTGAGTTCCAAATCAGAATTCTGTCCTCTGGGCAGCCTCCACCAGGAGCTGTCAGCATAATGGAAACATCTTGAGTCCCAAGATTGGGGTGGTGCCCTAAACGCATGTTTTTTTTTTTTTTTTTTTTTTTTTTTTCCATCAGCTGTGCCCCGCTTCGGTCACCTGGGGGACTGCCTTTCATTTGGGATTTGGGCTGAGATTTGGAGGCTGCTGGGGACTTGGAGCTTTCGTTTCTCTCTTGGGATTGGCTGCAGTTCTGGCGTTGGAGGCCAAGAGCCCAAGGCAGCCCAGGGATAGCCTGGCCCCTGCTGACAACGGTGGAGAACTGCAGCACTGCTGCTCAAGCCCACGCTAGTCAGGCTCACTAAGACAGAGATATCAGGCACGCAAAATAGATTCTTGCCGCCCATCTTAACAGAAAACAACGTAGGCCAAAAACGCATCTCTGGCCAACCTTTCTCATGTTTCAGGCAACATGAAATGAAGATAAGAATTTCTGAGGAGTCTACATTTCACCAACACAACCTTTTCTTTTGCCTCTCCTGGGGAGGCATCTGTACAGAATCACATGATAGGAGGGAAAAGGAGGGGGTGCTGCGTGCTTACGTATTTACAGCACTTGTTTAAGAAAGAGGCAAGAGCCCTGTGGTGGTGGCACATGCCTTAGAGGCAGGCAGATCTCTGAGTTCGAGGATAACTTGCATTACAAAGTGAGTTCCAGAACAGCCAGGGCTACACAAAGAAGCCCTGACTTGGGGGGGAAAAAAGTCAAGAGTCAAGAGAGAACAGATAGAAGAGAGGAGAGCTTCATATTCCAAGGCAGTAGATACTAGAGGCATAATCCTTAAAGTAGAATGCCACAGCTACTGTCCATGGGAGTCCAAAAATAGAAGTAATGAACTTCATTAGTCCTGGTAGAAAGGTCTAGCCTCCCCTAGTGGACTACAGTACTGTTACTGTTGGAATCCCCTGGGCTTAGTGATGTCAAGGACATTCACAGCTGGTCATCAGGACTTGTCCAATAAAGCAATGAACGACATCACATCTAATATGTGACATTTCAGCTCAGAACTTGGCAATATTCAACTGAATTCAGAACTGATTATTCAGTATGTTCCTGACTAACATTCTTATTTTATCTGCATATTCAAAACCAATAAGGAAACAGTATGTAGTACTAGCCATAATCTGTAATTAGGCAAATTAGTCTTCAGAGACAACAGATAAAGCAAAACTTTACATCTGGGTGCAGGCAATAATTCATGCCTGTATTAAAACTTCTAGTTGTAGGCAACTGCTTATACCTGTATCCCAGGAGGCTGAGGCAGGATCGCCACAAATTTAGGCCCAGTATGGGCAACAGCCTAAGACCTTGTCTCAAAAAACCAAAGGATAAACTTACACTTTTCATGATGCCTTGTGAAAGAGCCCCTATTTCCCTCTATTTCATATTGAGCACTGATTTTGTTGTTATAAAACTAAATAACTCATTAAGACTACCGAGGAGATAGTCAAATTTGATAGGATAAATTTTTAGTCTCACCGGGCGGTGGTGGCGCACGCCTTTAATCCCAGCACTTGGGAGGCAGAGGCAGGAGGATCTTTGCGAGTTCAAGGCCAGCATGGTCTACAAAGCGAGTCCAGGACAGCCAGGGCTACACAGAGAAACCCTGTCTCGAAAAACCAAAAAAAAAATTTTAGTCTCTTGGTTCAACATACTAACAGAGAGAGCAATCCTCATGTGATATGCTCTATGTAGATATACCCACATCTGGCTGGAACATCAGACACAGACACGATCACCCAAACCACAAAATAAAACATTTAATTTTTTTTTTTTTTGGTTTTTCGAGACAGGGTTTCTCTGTGTATCCTTGGCTGTCCTGGACTCACTTTGTAGACCAGGCTGGCCTCGAACTCACAAAGATCTGCCTGCCTCTGCCTCCCAAGTGCTAGGATTAAAGGCGTGCGCCACCACCGCCCGGCAAAACATTTAATTTTTAAAGCCTTGAAACATGGCCATTTTGGCTTTTAGAGGGTCAGCTATCAGTTTCTTGGGACCTAGGTAGGTAATTCATATGTCCCTATCACTTGACCCATTTATACGGACTGGCATCTCTGCGCAGTGAAGGTTAACATCCAGAGAGCTCCTTCGATCACTGGGAAAGATAGTCTAAGTACAGTAGGTTGTCGTCCTTACCAGTTTAGGTACAGTAATACAAAGCAGTACATCCCAGCTAACAGCAGGTGATTTCTGTTATCACTGGTATCTGCCTGGCAAGGGGCATGATGGGTACCCTTGCTCTTACAGCAACACAGCTTGCTGTTGTGGACCATCTTGTCTGTCCACTCGGCTGGGTTAAAGGGTATTTGGTCAGTCACTGTTACGGGTGCTCTCCAGAGTGCACTTGCTCTAGATGAGATTAGCCTTTTACTTGGTAAACTCAATACATCGCTTTGACCTGCCTCATCTGAGTAAAACAAAAGGGATGGAACACACACAAGGCACATATCTCTCCCATGCCCCTATCACAGGGTGGCAAGGACTTCTGGCCTCTGACCCTGCACATGCCTTTCCTCCTGCTGTCAGCCTCACACTATGGCATCAGTTTTTCACAGTCTTGAGCCTGGTGACCTTTAGACAAGAGTCACAGCTGTCCTGGTTCTTGGGCCTCTGAACTTAAGACCAGAACCAACTCACATATTCTCCTGGGTCTCCAGCTCACTGACACACCCTGTAGGTGATGATGACATGGACCAACCCCTTATAGCACCTTCAGGATCATACTCTCCCCACCCACTGGCATCATATTGATTGCTTTTCTGTAGAACCAAATCACTACAAATGCCCAGGGTCTTCTCCCTAATTGTCAAGAGTTCTCTCACTGCCAACAATGCATCTGTCAGGTAAGTGCTGAGATGGCCTGGGACCCTTAAGAGACAAATATACAACACAAGAAGACTACACCAGCGAAGTCATACATGATTTGTCAGCCTTTATTAGTCAACAGTGAAGCTGAGCCCTAGAGTTTCCTTTAAAAAAAAAAAAAACCAAACAAACAAAAAACCCAACCTTGCTTACAGCAAAAAATGATTAATTCCTAGTGACTTTTAATTATATGTTCAATACCATAGATCAAGAATTGTTTGCTTTCCAATCATATATTCTTTTGAGATTAAAATACAAGTGTAAAACAGGTTAAAATAAGATTCACCCCAACAATTTAAAAAATAATTCCAACTGAAAGACATTTCAAACACCATGTATAGAACTCAGGACCAAAAGATTATCTTAGAATATTTTTACCTTAGAATATTGTGAGGTAGCACAATAATGCTTAATTGGGTTTTAAAAAATTAATATAACAATGAGTTAAAAACAAAATAACAACAAAAAACCGAGGAATCTAACCTTTGCTCAAGGTGGGCTATATGGTTTTCTGCAAATCCCCTATGAGGCGAGTGACAGTTTTCATTCTTTCTTCTTAAATTTTATTATAAAGATAGCCCTGCAGTGTGTAATAGGAAACCCATGGGAAGGCTGCTTCCCATAAAATAGACATTAGAATCACGGAGGAACGTCAGCAGTCAAGACAGGAGGGACAAGAGGTAATCGTAGTGAAAAATCAAAACAACCCTAACTTGGCGAGATTGGTTTACAAGTATGTATCAAAAACAAAAACTCCAGTATCAATCGACTGAGAAAGATAAAAGATGACATTCATGGGTCCTTTTCTTTCTCTGTGCAAAATGCTTTCATCTTTTTAAAATGAAGAATGTGACACGCCACAAAATGCTGTGTGCCCAGGGTGCCAGGATGTCAGCAGCATGGGATGGCTCTACCATCATGAGCAGTGAATCTGGGCAATCAGGATGGACAAACCCTCCCTGGCTGGAGAACTTTATTTTTATTTTTTGCCACTTTGCTGCTGAATTTGCTTACTAAACTGCTCAAAGAAGAACTCAATGCTGATTTCTGAGACTCTGTATCAGGAACATATAATTCTTTAAGAAGATTATGAACTCAGAGGACAAGAACACGAGAGCCTGTCCTGCAGAGAATCCAATCAAGAGAAGAGAGTGAGTGGGCTAAGTTGGGGGCAGAAAGGAAGGAAAATACTGCAGTTGGACCTCAAGGTTCTGAGGGATATTCTCTAAAATCCAAAGTCAATAGCAAAGCCAGGTAAGAGGGAGGGAAGCCCGAACCCTCAGAAGAGAGGAGCTAGCAAAGAAATCTTTCCGATACTCCTCCCTATGAGTCCAACCATCAGTTGCAGGGATTGCCTGGCACAACAGGATCACTGCAACCTTGAGGAAAACATGTTCTGTCACCTTTGATTCTCTAAGCTACAAAGAGAACTGGAACACGGTCGGGTCCTGGCACTGTGGTAACAGCTATGTCTTTCATCACTCACACTAGCTTCTTTAATAATATCTCCATTAGGCAGACTAGGAGTATCTCTTGCAGGCCCCCATCACGGGGTCACATTGTGGTGAGGATTCAATCAGTAGACAGAGCAGAACTTGGCCCTGATGCCTTCTTTGTAAAAGAGCAGTCATCTGTGAGGCAGAAAGGGTGACAAGGATGTCAGTGAAGATTAGATTGAGATGTGGACAGGCTGAGAAGGCCCACCCTTAGCAGCCTGTGGGAGAGTTAACTCTGGTATGAGATTCACAGCCAGCCCTAACCAATGCTGGCATGGAGGATGGGGTGAGGGTTCAGAGTCCCAGTAAGGTCTGATGGCTGGACTTTTGGGCTACTCCTTGAGCCCGATGCACCTCTTACCTTTGCAAGAACCATGTATTGTTCTGTCAAAGTACAAGGTCTGATTTATTTAATAAAGCAATACCATAGAAAAGGACCATAGGAAAATTTGGGATCACCACAAGGGTTTTTCCAGTGCTAGCTGCCTGCTTCGTAGTCATAGTTACATCCATACAATTCCCAGAGTTGTAACAGACACTTAGAGCAGTCTAAAAAGTCCTGCTTTTACTTCATGGAACACAAGAAAAAGTGAGCAATTACCAAGATTGTGGTGACTCATCTACTCTGGACACTTCTTGACTACAGTGAGCACAGTTGCTCTGTGTTTATAATTGACAACCTTTCTTTCTGTGGTTATTACAGCACTGGAGATCAACTCAGGGCCTTGCACATACTACATACGTGCTTTGCCACTGAGCCATGCCCAACCCCTACCCCAGTGACAGCAAGTTTTAAAAACAGATATTTAGGACAAACTCCACATATCTAAATATGTCCAAGGTGAATTCCCTAAATAGAGAAATAATTTCCTTAAAAAAAAAAATAGCTTCTTTTTTAAGAGTTTAAAAACTGATGATTATTAGCCAAGCTATGCAACGATGCTAGAAAGAGAAGGAAAGGGTTCTGTGTGCAGCACAGCCTCCTGTCAGCCTATCGCCATCAGCCTGTGAAGAAGACAGTAGGGTTGCTCAGGGAAGTAGTCAGGTCAGATAAAGTGATGACACCTTCAGACCCTGGCTCCTTGTATCAGCACCATACTCTAACCAGCTGAGCTAACCGGCCACCCCTGGCTCCTTTGAAATGGATAGCAATTTGTTTATGCAAACTGCACAGAGGTTAAACAAAACTTATTAAAAACAAACAACAAAAACCCTAATCCAGGTAACTTTCCCTGGCTACTATTGGCAAGAGTGCTGAGTCCAAGTTTCCTGCCAATGTGAATCTAGGTATTGAGTTAGGCTGCTCTGCGTGACCCTGCTGGGCCTTCAAGAGGACTGATTTTTGAGCATCACTACAGGCTTGGATATAGCTGGGGTATAGCTGCCAGCAAATAGTACGGGGACTTGGGCACGGATCTCCACTGTAACTGTTATCATCTTCTACTGTGAAAGCAAAAGCAGAAACTGTGAACACACTGTGGACTTTCTCAAAAGACAAATGAAGAGACTGAAGGCTCTACCATTTCCTCCCTTGAGAAGGACTGTGGAGGTGCTACAGTTAGTTATTTAACAAGTTTCTGCAGACCTTAGGGTAACTTTCAGAAGCAACATTAGCAGCAAGAGAGGAAAGGAGGATGTTTACACTTTGGACTTTGTATCAGGCACTTAAATTGCTGGAGAGACATGCCATTCTGAACCAAAGATGTAAAAACTGGGTTGGAGTAATCATTTCATAAATGGTCTAATGATGGGCATTTAGAAACAAAGTGGAGGTGTGGGTGTGGGTGGAGCCTCTCTGTCCATCTTTCAGTGCTGACCTGCGAGATTTCTAAATGCCCTTAACCACAGCAATGGCAGCGGCGGTAACAACAGCAGGAACTGTTCTGTCATGTCTGTTTTCTGTGTGTGTTCTGTGGCTGACTGGAAGGTTTTGGTGTCACACTGAGAAGGCTCCGAGATTCATCACATCTACTTCCCTGGGTCCATCAGATCCAAGTTGGAGCCAAACATCTTCACCAGTTGTTCTTCGTAATGTGTGATATTCCTCTTCATGATGTCCATGCAGGGTCCCAGGAGTCTCTCAAATGCTTGAACATCCATAACTACATTGTTAAAAAAGAAGTGTGGGAGAGAATGATTTGTTTACATTAACAATTTAAGTAATTTCCTGAATGTAACCCTTTCCTAAACACATTGCTCACTCATGTTACAGGAGATTCAATTTTAGGACACTGAGCGTTCAGGGAAAGGGATGCTTCTGCATGAATGCAGCAAGATTACTTCTACATTGAAGACTAATGGCAGCACAGTAGCACCTGTCTTCTTCCTCTACAGGTCTGGCCACCTGCCTCCATTATTGCTGCTCTCACATGCCTGTGGGTCTGTGTGCCTGTTGGGTCTGTGTGCCGTCTTATTCACTGCTCAGAAATGACTACTAGGCTGCTGGGGGTAAAGCTTTAGTGGCACAGCATGCGCTTAGCACATGCAAGGTTCTAAGTTCAATGCCCAACCCCTCCCCTAACAACAAAAAAAAACTTTTCTATAAGAATTCATTCACACAAAGTATCCAGATCTTGACCTGATAAGAGTCGGTAGAATAAATGAAGACTGCTGACAGGAAAACACAAACAAACAAAAAAATTCTATACACTCGAAAAAAATTAGGGGTGGGATGTGGTGGCACATGCCTTTAGTCCCAGCACTTGGGAGTCAGAGACAATGGTTCTCTGAGTTCAAGGCCAGCCTGGTCTACAGAGTGAGTTCCAAAATATTCAGGGATACACAGAGAAACCTTGTCTGAATAAAAACCAATGACCCCCCCCCAAAAAAAAACAATCAAAAGAAGAAGAAAAAATTTAGTAATGCACAAGGAATTTTCTTTTTCATTTGTAAAGTTTTTATTGGTGCATATTAATCACACATAATGGTCTTTACATGGGATCTTCATATATGTATAATTTGATCACATTCACCCCACCCCATCTGCTGTCCACTCTCACTCCTACTCCCCTTCCTCTTCCCAGCTGGTTCCCTTCCTGCTCTTCTAATTTCATGTCTTTTTGGGAAGGGGGAAGACAAAGTATAATTAGGATTATGTTACGCGCAGCTTATCAGTGGCTGTCCTGTGAAGACAATCTCTCCCTCCTCCAGCGACCATTAACTGCCTACAATTGGGATAGAGCTTTTAAGCTCCTCACCATGAATTTTTTTCTTACCTAAGCACTTAACTTCTCCGACTGCGTAAGCAGAAGCAGCTCTGGGCTTGTTGGTGACCAGCGCAAGTTCTCCGAAGTACTGCCCCTTATGACACTGGGCAATCTCAACCTCCTGGTTCCCACCATCCTTGTTCGCTGTAGTCTACAACAGGTAAAGAATACGATCCTGGCTGATTCCAAGATCACAACTGGGCATGTCTAGTTGCATACACTCAAATTCCTTTCTCAGAAAGTTCAACAAAATCACTGAGGAATTCACTGTGCAGAAACTCTTAAATGTGCCCTGTAAACTCAACAGATAAATCTTCATGAGCTGATACAAATGAAAAGTTGTTTTGCTTGGGGCTCCTCCTAAGCCCTAACACATTTTAGGTAAAAGGCTAAACATGAATTGGTCACACTCAACATTTTTCGTGGAGATTACAAATTCTGGAGATGTGATTGAAGCTGAAGTACGACAAGGTCTTCTGCTAATTCTATCAGTAACGAGCCAGAGCTCAAGACTATGTATTGGTTTGAGACAGTGTTGGATTATTCTTTAGTGACAAAACTTCTTTTAAAGTACTTATGCCACTGTTGCATCCCCATTCTTTTTTTTTTTTTTCTTTGAGACAGGGTTTCTCTGTGTAGCCCTGGCTGTCTTGGACTCACTACTTTGTAGACCAGGCTGGCCTTGAACTCACAGAGATCTACCTGCCTCTGCCTCCCTAGTGCTGGGATTAAAGGCGTGCGCCACCACGCCCAGCCTGTACCTCCATTCTTAAGAAGTTAACTATATCCTTTAGACATATGTGCTATGTTGTATTCATTACCCTGGTTTTCTTATTTCTTGTGAATCCATCTGTTAAGTAATGCAGGACAACAAATTATGAGAATCAGTCTCTGTCTCTAAGAACCATTAATCCTATAGGCAGAAAGACAACCCTTTCTTGGTTTTCTGAGATAGTCTCACTTTCTAGTTCTGGCTAGCCAGGAACTAGTTATATAGACCTGGGTGGGTCTACCTCTGCTCTTGAGTGCTCTTACTGCAGGTATGTGCTACCATGTCTGGCTAATTCTTTGTTATTTTTTAACAAAGAATATTTTTTTCCAGTTTTTGAAAAAAGAAGTTTTGGGTGCAAGGGTGGGACTGGAAGGGGGGATTGTGATTGAGATGTAACTTGAAGAAATAAAAAATAAATTATTAAAAAAAAAAGAAAATAGAAGTTTTATTTTCTTGTGTGTGTGTGTGTGTGTGCGTGTGTATGCTATGTGGATGCAGGTACCCATGAAGTCCAAAAGAGAGGGTGTTAGATCCCTTGGAGCTGTGGTTATAGGATGTTATGAGCTGGTCCTATGTAGACCAGGCTGGCCTTGAACTCAAGAGAACTGCCTGCCTCTGCCTCCTGAGTGCTGGGATTAAAGGCGTGAGTCACTACTGCCCAGCTCCAAAAGGGAATTTTTTTAGTATTTATGTTTTATCTATGTGTGTGTATGTGAAAGTATGTGTCCCTGTATGTGCTGGTGATGTGCCTGTGTGTGTGCAGCACAGGAAAGCTAGAAGTGGCACCTGCTACCCTCTTCTATCACTTCACCTGCTCCTTTTCTGAAGCAGGGACTGTCCCCTGAACTGGGCTTAATTATTCACTAACAATTAGCTGCTAACAAGCCTTAGAAATCCTTCTGTGTCTACCCATCGGGGCCACAGGCATGTCAGAGAGCCTGGCTTGTTACATGGGTGCTGGGGCTCAATCTGGTACTTATGACTATGACAAGTGCTCTTAACTCTTGAGTCATTTCTCCAGCCCCAATTCTTGCTTAATTTTTTTTTTATTTTTTTTTTTATTTTTTGGTTTTTTCGAGACAGGGTTTCTCTGTGTATCCTTGGCTGTCCTGGACTCACTTTGTAGACCAGGCTGGCCTCGAACTCACAAAGATCCGCCTGCCTCTGCCTCCCAAGTGCTGGGATTAAAGGCGTGCGCCACCACCGCCCGGCTTCTTGCTTAATTTTTTAAAAATTCATTTATTTTTGTGTGTTTGTATGTGTCAGGGCATGCCACTGGCACAGCACTGGTGTGGCAGTCAGAGGACAATTTGTGAGAATCAGTTATCTCTTTCTACCATGTGGGTTCCCGGGGTCAAACTCAGGTTATCTGGCTTTGGAGTGATCACCTTTACCAACTAAGCTACCTTTGCTGGATCTTCTTTGTAGGTAGTGTCCTTGTTCTTTCAAATACTGTATTTTAAAGTATGAGTATGTGTATGTGGGGTTGTGCACATGAATGCAGGTGCTCATACAGGCCAGAAAGGTCACCAGATCCCCTGGAGCTGTTGTGAGCCATCTTATGTGGTATTGGGAAGCAAACTCAGATCCTTTGCAGAGCCATCTTTCCAGGCTTGCCTTCTTTATTATCTTTAAATGTAAACTTAAAAAAAATTTACAGCTGGGCAGTGGTGTTACATGCCTTTAATCCCAACACTTGAGAGGTAAAGGCAGGTAGATCTCTGTGAGTTCGAGGCCAGCCTGGTCTACAAAGCAAGTCTAGGATAGCCAGGGCTACACAGAGAAACCCTATCTCAAAAAACAAAAACAAACAAACAAACAAAAAATTTCCATGTTTAGGTCTTTTCATCCCTCCACACTTCTGCCTTGACCTGTTAACTCTCAAGCTGGTCTGCTGCTCCAGGTGAACCAATACACTCTTTCTAACTTATTTATCTCTATGTATTTTTAGGCAGGGTTTCTCTACATAACTCTGAACTCACTCTGTAGACCAGTCTGGCCTTTAACTCAGAGATCCGTCTGCCTCTCCCTTCCAAGTAGTGGGATTAAAAGCACGTGTCACCACAGCTGGCTTCTCTTTTCTTTCTTTTTGAGACAGAGTCTTACGCAGCCACGGCCTAGCCTCACATACTTTATATACCTGAGGAAGACCTTGAGTTTTGGATCTTTCTGTTTCC
This sequence comes from Lophiomys imhausi, assembly GCA_907164525.1. Classification (NCBI taxonomy): domain Eukaryota; kingdom Metazoa; phylum Chordata; class Mammalia; order Rodentia; family Muridae; genus Lophiomys; species Lophiomys imhausi. The sequence goes on from CAJQZJ010003646.1 coordinate 15,304,767, forward strand.
ACCTCATGAATGCTGGGATTGCAGGTATGCTCTACATCTGGCTTCTGTTCCTGACTTCTGAAGCATCCTTCGGCACTTGTGCCCACTTAGTGCATTCTCCAGAATAACTTACCACACTGGCTCACACAACAGCTCCCTTATGGTGCGAAGTCTGACTCAACAGGTCTAATGCAGAGCCCAGGACTTGGAACTTCTGATACGCTCCCTGACTCCCCAGGGCCACAGTGTTGGTCCCACTACACTATGACGACATACAGTGCCACTGAACATTTGACAAGTGTACAAATATGCATCAGTAGTTCAAAGACTGCAAGCAAGGCCAGGCGTGGTGGTGCAGACCTTTAACCCAGAGGTCAGAGGTCAACTGGTAGGAGTTGGTTCTCTCTTTCCACCATGTGGGTGGGTCCTGTGGATCAAACTCAGACTGCTAAGTCATCAACAGCCCAGCAGCTCTATTTTTAATCAAGAATGAAGCTATCATTCACACAGTAATAAACATAAGTGGTTTGTTTCTGCGTTCAGCTCTTCTGGTTTTTTGAGGCAAGGATCTCTCTACGAAGGCCACACTATTCTTGAATCCATGGTCTTCTTGTCCCTACATCTTTCCCAACTATAGTTTAAATCTTTACTAAATATATTTTACAATAGATTTCTTACTAGATTTAGTATATATGTATAACTTACTATTTTAACAAATTTATATACTCAAAAAAGAAAAAACAAGAAATGGAAATCTGGTTATTGTGGTAGGGTTAGTGATAGCATTTAATAGTATAGGGATCTTGGAATAGCAAAAGGCTGGATTTTAAGGTAAAAGATTTACGTCCCACGTGGCATGTACTTGGGAACCTGCCAAAGACAGATGACATTTTTTTTTTTTTGATCATGGGACTTTGTGGGTGGATAATGCCCTGAGGCACCCACCAGGATCCATGGCAACAGATCCTTTGGTCTCCCGCCTTCTGCAAGAAAAGCTATGGAGGGACACATTGCCCAGGGGCATGACTTGGAAGTGTACAAAAGCTTCTGCTGAAAATCATGCTGTCAATTCAGACAGGTGAAGAGATTTAAGTCAAGATTCATGTGAACACAGGACTCCTCCTCCTGCCTCATTCACCTTCCTCCTCATCTGGCAGAGAAACTCACATCACAGTCTTACTGGAAGGTTTCACCATCTTGTATCAACCTGTTGCGAGTCTGGGGACAGATTCCCCCAGGTCTTCTGGAGTGTCTAGGTGGGGAGTTGTTTGCCTTTAGAGCCCAGGGGCATTGGATTGGATGGAGCACTGAAGCGAGATCCTTGTAGGCCTAAAGCATCGAATGGTGATCCTAAGAAACTTTTCATCTTGTAAATAATTGGACTCTAAGACTGCAGAGGCAATTGATAAACTGTCTTAAGATCTGATGAACGAGCAGGGCATGGTGGCACACACCTTTAATGCCAGCACTCAGGAGGCAGAGGCATGTGGATCTCTGTGAGTTCAAGGCAAACCTGGTCTATAAAGTGAATCCAGACAACCAAGGATACACAGAGAGACCCTGTCTCAAAAAAAAAAAAAAATCAGATCTGATGAATGAGATTCATAGACTTTAAAACTGAAAGATTGCTGGGGAGCAGCCACTTGTAGGGATCCACACCCAGAGGAAAACATCCTATTGAGAAACCTTAGGTTATTGTTAAATGTTTGTATTATAGGTATTAGGGTGTTATAGATTAGGTTTTAGTGTTAGGGCTCGGGCTTTAGGATTTAGGAACTTTATAGGCAATTGTTAGGTAATTGTTAAGTTTTAATAAATCCATGTTTGATAAATAAAAATTTACTATTACAGGTTATGATGGATTTACTGGTAAGATTAACTAACTTCTCGAAGGTTGGAAGTATAGCTCAGTTACTAGAATGCTTGCCCTTGGTTTGATCCCCAATACCAGATAAAACTGAGCATGGTGGCATATGCCTATAATCATAAGCACTCGGGAGGTGGAGTCAAGGGATTAAAAGTCAAAGTCGCCGGGCATGGTGGCACACGCCTTTAATCCCAGAGCTTGGGAGGCAGAGGCAGGCAGATCTCTGTGAGTTCAAGGCCAGCCTGGTCTACAAAATGAGTCCAGGACAGCCAGGGCTACACAGAGAAAGCCTGTCTCAAAAAACCAGAAAAAAAAAAAAGTCAAAGTCATCCTGAGTTACACACACAGCTGAGTCTGAAGTCAGTCTGGGCTACATGAGACTCTCAAAAAAAAAAAAAAAAAAAGAAAAAGAGCATCCTTGCCAGCTATAGGTCATTAAATATCAACATCTCTCTAACCACGAATGCCATAAAAGTAATATAATGAAGACTTTCCTTAGCAGTGTCCTAAAAACAGGGATGCTTTCCTCATATCCAAGTAGGTATGTACCTATTACCTTTTTCTTTTTATACGTCAGTAACCCTCATGTCATTAATTATATGACAGATACAAAATCAGGATTAAGAGAAAATATACCAAGTCTTTATTCGTGGTAGTCACACATCTCAGAACAGCGAAGTCTCAGTGCGCTAAAGTACACGTCACACTACATAGAGTGAACAGCGGCTGTGAGCGCACCTGCACAGTACCACCCACTCACCTTGCTTTTAATCAAGATTCTCACTTCTCCAGACTCTATGATATAAAAGCTGTCTGCCTTCTCACCCTGAAAAAGAGGAGTTTAGGTCAGTGTCACATTCAGCACCATCTGGCCTCAGATCTCTATCTCCAACTGGACAAGCAGATCAATGGCTAACAAATTCATAACAAATTAGAGGATCCTGATCAGAATGTTTTTTGAGAACAAAGCAACCAGCTGACAGTGCATGATTGCGATTGAATTATCCATGGTTTGTTCCAGGAGTTAATTGTGAGGGATGAGAAACTGAAAAAAAGCCAGAAGACTCTTCTCTGTAACCCAATTATGACTGACACTTCCCTTGGTGTGAGTAAAGAAGAACACTACAAACAGTGTGAAAGTAAGGCCTAGAGTGTGAGGGCTGGGAATAGTCCTGATCAGCAAACACAACCCTCAACGAGGGGCTAGGGCAGAAGCTGAAACACTTTAAGAGGCAGACACAGGCAGATCCCTGGGGCTCCCTAGCAGCCTGGCCTTAGCAAGTGCCAGGCCAGTGAGAGGCGTTGGGTCCCCCCATTCCCCGAGATAGGTTTCTCTGTGTAGCCCTGGCTGGCTGTCCTGGGACTTGCTTTGTAGAGCCCAGGCTCGAACTCAGAAACCTAGCTGCCTCTACTTTCTGAGATTAGATATGTGACAACACACTCAGCAAGACCATGGGTTGTTTTGTTTTCCTTCTTTTTTTCAAAGTAGATTGTACATGAGCAACAATATCCAAGGTTGTCCCTCTGACCCCCTCCCCCAATACACAAAAGAGGACAGCATGGAATCAGATGGCTCCACCTTGCTGCAGTAGGCTTTCCTTTCATTTGCTTTGCTATTGAACTACCTGGCTGAACAAGTCGTTCAGGTAATTCAACAAATAACGTACCGTACCTCACTGTGTGCAGGTACTGTCCAGGACATGAGAGGTGCATCAGTGCAAAAAACAATCTAACCAAGAAATGTGATAATCACTAAATTATATACTTGTGTTGAAGGGTAGCAAGTGCTACAGGAAAAGAACAAAACTGGGACCACAGACTCTCAAATGCTGGTAGAAGGAAGGCTACTGTGTACACCACAGCTCCAGGGAAGGGTAAAATTTGAGCAAAAGCTGGAAGGAAGTGAGACTCAGGCAAGCAGACAAAGGAGAAGAGTCTTCTGGCTTTTTTTCAGTTTCTCATCCCTCACAATTAACTCCTGGAACAAACCATGGATAATTCAATCGCAATCATGCACTGTCAGCTGGTTGCTTTGTTCTCAGATGGCTGGCCTGGATCTCCTATGTATGTCGGGTTACTCTCAAAGTCTTATCAACCTTGGACTGAAAGGGGGAGCTCTTGGAGGGAAAAAGATATACCTTAAACTTAAAAAAAAAAAAAAAGGATAGAGGATGGTAGAGGATGGGGGGTTGAGGGGGAAGAGGGTGGAAGGGTGGGACAGGAGGGGGGAGTAGGGAGGGGACTGTGATTGAGATGTAACTTGAAGAAATAAAAAAAAATTATTAAAAAAAAAAGTCTTATCAACCTTCCTTCTGCCCTCTGCCTCCCAAGTGCACTACCACACATTCAGTTTGGTGTGGATTTTGTCTTTAGTCAAGTCTGCCCTATCAAACATGAGTCCTGTGTTTGACCGACTACTTAAAACCACAAATGGGCACCATTTGAGGCCAACTTGCCTGAATTAATCTAGTCCCAGGCTGGGCACGATGGCTCATGCCTATAATCACAGCACTCAGTCAGCTGGGGAGAAGCACTGCTGTGAGTCTGAGGACAGCCTAGGTTACGCAGATAGATCCTGTCCAAAAACTAAAAACAGTTTTGTATTATGGTTTGGACATAAAATGTCTCCTGAAGGCTGGTGTATTTGAACATTTGGTCCCCAACTAGTGACACTTTCCTGGGAAGTTACTGAACCTCTGGAACACAGGCCTAGCTTTGTCACTAGGAGTGGGCCTGTAAAAGTTACAGTCCAGGGGATCCAAGATGGCGGCGGCCGGCGCAGACGTATTTTGATTTCGGAGTCAACAATCACAAGGCGGCAAGTGTTCCAGGACGCTGTAAAAAGGGCACGACCCCTTCTAAATCTCACCCGGCTACACAGGGACCACGGAAGATGCCTGGGCAGGACACCACTTCCGAATCTCGGACACGCTAGGAAGCCTCTGGACCCGGGAATGGGGATAACCCATCCCCCCAAGAGGAGAAATCCCGGTAAGTTCCAACCTAATACCCAGCCGGCAGACTAAGAAACCACGCAGAGATAATCCCCACCCTGCTGGGCACTCCCAGGTCTCACACAGACGATCCGATCCAATTATCTAGCGAAAGGTTGCAACCCTTGGAAGTGAGCGGGAGATCCCCTGCAAAGTGCCTTTAGACCACAGATTGCAGTCTGTGACATCATTTCCAAGCCGTGGGAGCAGCAAGGCTACTGCAGCTGAACTGCAGACTTACCCGCTACAGGAACCAACCCCGGGAAAACTAGTCTTCTGTACTAGTACAAGCCCTTCCGGCGGGGAATCAGAGCTTACTTGTGAACAGCCCCGCCACCTGAATTAATTAGGTCCCCACCTGGGAGGCGGGACTGAATGACTCACCTTATAGGGGTGGAGTAAGGCAACTCGAATCCTACACCACAGTGCCCCCTTTGGACCCAAGTTCAGAAGACAGCAAATTCCACATGGCCAGAGGCCAGAGACCCAAAAAAAAAAAAAAAAAAAAAAAAACAGAGCGAAATGTCTCCAACAAAAGAAAGCAACGCTATTCCATCCAGCCCAAACCACCTCACCACAACTGAAACACATGAAAATGATGACAATTCTACAGTATGGAAAGTGATAAAGTCCCTTCAAGAAGAACTTAAAACTATGAAGGAATTCAAAGAAGCCACAATCTTACAAGTCAAAACAATGGATAACATCATTAAAGAGCTCCAAGCCAAGGTGACCCAGCTTGAACAGGAAAAGGATAAAGCAATGAAAGATCTCCAGAAAAAAACAAGCAAACTGGAGAAGGAAATGTACAAAACGAACAATACCATTCAAGACATGAAAATAGAAATGGAAACAATAAAGAAAACACAGTCAGAGTTAAAAGAGGAAATGGAGAATCAAGAGAAGAGAACAGGAACTACAGATGTGAGTATGAAAAATAGAATGCAAGAGATGGAAGACAGGATCTCAGGCATGGAAGATTCGATGGAAGAAATCAGTACAACATCTAAAGAAAATGAGAAAGCTAAAAAATCTCTCACCCACAACATCCAAGAAATCAAGGACTCAATGAAAAGACGGAACCTAAGAATTATAGGCACAGAGGAAAGAGAAGACTCCCGACTCCATGGTTCAGGAAATATCTTCAACAAAATCATAGAAGAAAACTTCCCAAACCTAAAGAAAGAGATGCCAGTAAAAATCCAAGAGGCTTACAGAACACCAAACAGATTAGATCAGAAAAGAAACTCCTCTCGCCACATAATAATAGAAACTCCAAATGTAGAGAACAAAGAAAGGATATTAAAAGCTGTAAGAGAAAAAGGCCAAATCACATACAACGGCAGACCCATCAGAATCACACCTGACTTCTCCTCAGAAACTTTAAAAGCTAGAAGGGCCTGGACAGATGTCCTACAAGTCCTGAGAGAGCGTAGGTGCCCAGCCAGACTACTATATCCAGCAAAAATCTCTATCAACATAGAAGGAGAAAACAAGATATTCCATGACAAAATCAAATTCAAACAATATCTCCTCACAAACCCAGCCCTACAGAAGATCCTAGAAGGAAAATTCCAACCCAGAGAAGATAACTACACCCAAGAAAACAGAGGAAATAGAAACCTCCACAGCAACTAAACAAAAGAGAAACACAAAACAGCCAGCTAAACCAAAATAATGGGAAATAACAACCCCTGGTCACTAATACCATCAACATCAATGGACTCAACTCGCCAATAAAAAGACACAGACTTACAGACTGGATCCGTAAACAAGACCCATCTTTTTGCTGTACACAAGAAACACACCTCACTATTGAGGATAAACACTACCTCAGAGTAAAGGGCTGGGAAAAGGTTTTCCAAGCAAATGGACCCAGGAAACAAGCTGGAGTAGCCACCCTAATATCAAACAAAATAGACTTCCAATTGAGGTTAATAAAAAAAGACAGAGCCGGGCGGTGGTGGCGCACGCCTTTAATCCCAGCACTTGGGAGGCAGAGGCAGGCGGATCTCTGTGAGTTCGAGGCCAGCCTGGTCTACAAAGTGAGTCCAGGACAGCCAGAGCTGTTATACAAAGAAACCCTGTCTCGAAAAACCAAAAAAAAAAAAAAAAAAAAAAAGACAGAGAAGGGCATTACATACTCATTAAAGGAAATATCCACCAAGAGGTCATCTCAATATTGAACATCTATGCCCCAAATACAAAGGCACCTACATTTATAAAAGAAACACTTCTAAAACTTAAATCGCACATTGATCCAAACACTTTAATAATGGGAGACTTCAACACCCCACTCACAACTATGGACAGATCATCAAGACAGAAGCCAAACAGAGAAATAATGAGTCTAACAGAGATCATGAACCAAATGGACCTAACAGATATCTACAGAACGTTTCACCCAAACACAAAAGAACACACCTTCTTCTCAGCACCTCACGGAACCTTCTCCAAAATCGACCATATAGATGGACACAAAGATAGCCTCAACAGATACAAGAAAATTGAAATAACCCCTTGTATCTTATCAGATCACCATGGAATAAAGCTGGACTTCAATAGCAAAAGAATCAACAGAAAGTCTACACTCACATGGAAATTGAACAACTCTTTACTAGAGGACCACTGGGTCAGGGAAGAAATAAAGAAGGAAATCAAAGACTTCTTAAAATCCAACAAAAATGAAGACACAACATACCCAAACCTATGGGACACAATGAAAGCTGTGCTACGAGGAAAGTTCAAAGCACTAAGTGCCTTCAAAAAGAAAATTGTGACAGCTCATATTAGTGAATTAACAGCTAAACTGGGTGAATTGGAAAAAAAGGAAGCAAACACTCCCAAGAGGAGCAGAAGGCAGGAGATCATCAAACTTAGGGCTGAAATCAACAACTTAGAAACAAAAAGAACTATACAAAGAATCAATGAAACCAAGAGTTGGTTCTTTGAGAAAATCAACAAAATAGACAGACCCTTAGCCAAATTAACTAAAAGACAGAGGGAGAAAACACAAATCAACAAAATCAGAAATGAAAAGGGAGAAATAACAGACATTGAGGAAATCCAGAGAATATTTGGATCCTACTTTAAAAATCTATACTCTACCAAATTTGAAAACTTAGGTGAAATGGACAATTTTCTTGATAGATTCCACCTACCGAAGCTAAATCAAGATCAGATAAACAGATTAAACAGCCCTATAACCCCTAAGGAAATAGAAACAGTCATTAAAAATCTCCCAACCAAAAAAAGCCCAGGGCCAGATGGCTTTAGCATGGAATTCTACCGGACCTTCAAAGAGGAGCTAACACCAATACTTTTCAAACTCTTTCACAAAATAGAATCTGAAAGAACATTGCCAAACTCATTCCACGAGGCCACAATCACCCTGATTCCTAAACCACACAAAGACCCAACAAAGAAAGAGAACTTCAGACCAATCTCCCTCATGAACATAGATGCAAAAATACTTAATAAAATACTAGCAAACCGAATTCAAGAACACATCAAAAGTATCATACACCATGATCAAGTAGGCTTCATCCCAGGGATGCAGGGATGGTTCAGCATACGAAAGTCTATCAACATCATTCACCACATAAACAAGATGAAAGAAAAAAAACACATGATAATCTCACTAGATGCAGAAAAAGCATTTGACAAAATCCAACACCCCTTCATGCTAAAAGTTCTGGAGAGAACGGGCATACATGGGCCGTACCTAGAAATAATAAAGGCAATATACAGCAGGCCAGTGGCCAACATCAAAATAAATGGAGAGAAACTTGAAGCATTTCCTCTAAACTCAGGGACAAGACAAGGATGTCCACTTTCACCATATCTCTTCAATATAGTACTTGAAGTTCTTGCTAGAGCAATAAGACAACTAAAGGAGATCAAGGGGATAAACATCGGAAATGAAGAAGTCAAATTATCCCTATTTGCAGATGATATGATAGTATACACAAGCGACCCCAAAAATTCCACCAGAGAACTCTTACAGCTGATAAACACCTTCAGCAAAGTGGCTGGATACAAAATTAATTCAAGCCGGGCGGTGGTGGCGCACGCCTTTAATCCCAGCACTTGGGAGGCAGAGGCAGGTGGATCTTTGTGAGTTTGAGGCCAGCCTGGTCTACAAAGCGAGTCCAGGACAGCCAGCCAGAGATATTCAGAGAAACCCTGTCTCGAAAAACCAAAAAAAAAAAACAAAAAACAAAAAAAAACCAAAAAACAAAATTAATTCAAAAAAATCAGAAGCCCTTCTTTATACAACAAACAAATGGGCTGAGGAAGAAATAAGGGAAATAACCCCCTTCACAATAGCCGCAAACAACATAAAATACCTGGGGGTAACTCTAACCAAGCAAGTAAAGGACCTGTACAACAAGAACTTCAAGCCCTTGAAGAAAGAAAAGGAAGAGGCCTTTAGAAGATGGAAAAATCTTCCATGCTCATGGATAGGTAGGATCAACATAATAAAAATGGCCATCCTACCAAAAGCAATATATAGATTCAATGCAATTCCTATCAAAATACCAACACAATTTTTTATAGACTTGGAAAGAGCTAGCCTCAATTTCATATGGAACAACAAAAAGCCCAGAATAGCTAAATCAATCCTGTACAATAAAAAAACATCTGGAGGTATTACCATCCCAGATTTCAAGCTGTACTACAGAGCAATAGTTGTAAAAACAGCATGGTATTGGTATAGAAACAGACCAGTAGATCAATGGAATCGAATTGAAGATCCAGAAATAGACCCACACACTTATGGCCACCTAATTTTTGACAAAGAAGCCAAAATGGCACAATGGAAGAAGGACAGCATCTTCAACAAATGGTGCTGGTCCAACTGGATGTCCATTTGTAAAAGAATGAAGTTAGACCCATACTTATCACCCTGTACAAAACTTAAGTCCAAGTGGATCAAAGACCTTAACATAAGGCCAGTCACACTAAATCTACTAGAAGAAAAAGTGGGAGAAACCCTCGAAATGATTGGCACAGGCGACAACTTCCTGAACAGAACACCAACAGCTCAGGACTTGAGATCAACAATCAATAAGTGGGACCTCATGAAACTGAAAAGCTTCTGTAAGGCAAAGGATACTGTCATTCGAACAAAACGGCAGCCTACAGACTGGGAGAAAATCTTCACCAACCCCACATCTGACAGAGAGCTAATATCCAAAATCTACAAAGAACTCAAGAAATTAAATGCCAAGAAACCAAATAATCCAATCAAAAAATGGGGGACAGAGCTAAATAGAGAATTCACAAAGGAGGAATCCCTAATGGCTGAGAAACACTTGAAGAAATGCTCAACATCCTTAATCATCAGAGAAATGCAACTCAAGACGACTCTGAGATTCCATCTCACACCTGTCAGAATGGCTAAGATCAAAAACTCAAATGACAGCACATGCTGGCGAGGGTGTGGAGAAAGGGGTACCCTACTCCATTGCTGGTGGGAATGCAGGCTTGTGCAACCACTATGGAGGTCAGTCTGGCGATATCTTAGAAAACTTGGAATAGCTCTGCCTCAGGACCCAGCCATACAACTTCTGGGTATACACCCAAATGCCTCTTCACGGAATCATAAGGAAGTTTCCTCATCTATGTTTATAGCAGCCTTATTTGTAATAGCTAGAAACTGGAAACAACCCAGATGTCCCTCAACTGAAGAATGGGTCAAAAAACTGTGGTACATCTATACAATGGAATATTATTCAGCTATCAGGAACAATGAAATTATGCAATTTGCAGCCAAATGGATGGAACTAGAAAAGCTCATCCTGAGTGAACTAACACAGACTCAGAAGGACACATATGGCATCTATTCACTTATAGTAGGATTTTAGCTATATAGTAGAAGGTATCGATACTACAACTAACACACCAAAGGGAACTTGGACATAGACTTCTTATTTTTAATTTTTATTCTTTATCTATTTTTTATATATTAGTTATATTTTTCTATTTTTTAGTCTTTTTTATCTATTGTATGCTTACTGGTTTGTTTGTTTAGTAGTTCTCTCTCCCGGGCAACGAGACACTTTTCACTGATGGTTCTGCTTCGTAGATCCCCAATGAATGAGGAGGCTCTTGGCCCTCATACGACCTCTCAACTGACATGAGGGACTGTTATATAAGGACACCCCACCCCAGAGAAATGGGATGGAAGGGTTAGGAGGTAAAGAAAAAAAATGAAATGTGATGTTTCGGCCTTTTACTACTAATTGTCATAAACTGTTTAGGGTAATTAAGAAATGCAAATTAATGGTTATGCAAGCTGGTCATTCAGTTAGGTACTATGACAGCCTATTATAGTTACTTTCTAAGCTAATCAGAAATAAACCGGCAAGAGACAAGCAACATCTGCTTACCCTAATATAAGAGATAGATAGGGCCTCTTCAAAAACCTCAAGAGATCTGCAGAATATGGCATTCAAAGATGTTTTCATAACTTTAGATTTTTTTATATCAAGACATAATCAACTCCTGACAGCACCCCCTATTCTCCTCCAAGTAGAAGATGAGCATCGAAGAATCTCCAGTGGGAGATGATTGAATTAGTTGCAAGCCTATCTCTTGGTAGGAAAAGTCCCTTGCCCCAACTGTAGACAGAATGCGGTCCAAAAAGGACAAAACCTGGAAGCAGGTAAGTCGACAGCCTAGCTCTGCCAAGACAGGGTAGGTAAGTCCTTCATAACCCCTGCTCTACAATCAATGTCTGTCAGAGAAACGGGGCCAAATGACTGAAGATCGATGCTGTAATGTATGGAGAGAAAATGGGAACTGTCCAGGCAGCCACAGGTATGTCATTTCTTAGTTTTGGAAGCTGCAGGCCCTGCACTTCCTATAAAATCAGATATATTTATCTCTCTCAGGTCTCTGAGGTGGTTGAAGAACAGATAGCTAGAGTTTCATAATTTAATTTTGAGTTGTTTAGGAGTCAAGAGAGTGTTATAGATCTAAGAAGATACTTTTAAAATTGTGTTGCAAGTTAGTATGAATGTTGAATCAGATATAGACCTTTGAACTCATGGAGATGTTTAGATAGTAGAATGTTAAAGTCAAGTACCAAATACATATGGACTGGTCATTGGGAATGTACGTTAAGACATATAACCCTCATAACTGTGGCCTAATTACCTCTGTTGTACTGTATTGTATTTGTTATTATAAGAGAAAGAGCCATTTGTTGGACTGAAAGGGGAAACTGTAGAGGGAAATAAATTAAGATATACCTTAAACTTAAACTTAAAAAAAAAAAGGGAAAAGGATGGGGGGTTGAGGGTGGGAGGATGGGACTGGAGGGGGAATAGGGAAGGGACTGCGATTGAGATGTAACTTGAAGAAATAAAAAATAAAGGAAAAAAAAAAAGAGGTACAGTCCATCTCTGCTTCCCATCTGTTCTTTGCGATCACTGTCTTTACTGTGATGGATCAACTACCATGCATTGACTTGTTCCTTCCGCCATGATGAGCAGATATTCCCTGAAACTGTGAGCAGAATAAATCTTTCCTCCCTTCAGTAAGTGGCTTCTGTCAGAAATTTGGTCACAGAGTTAAACAAAAGAAATTAACAAGGTGCTGGCAAGTCTGAGCAAAAAAAAGAACAAACACTGTATGGAATGAAAGAACACTGGTCTGTACACATGCTATTGAAATGTCAAATATCCAACAGGACAAACTTCAGCCAATAACTTGAGATGGAAGAGATCAGCCCCATGGCCAGTCCCACTGACTAGCATTTTTATGCAGACAGTATTTCATGCACTCTGGTGCAAATGTGCTGTACTGTAGAGAATGGTTTATGCTAAGCAGAACAAATGTGGGGATTTTTTTCTATACAGTTCATTGCCTTAATAAGTATGTAATATAAATGTAAGCAAACTTTTACTTTATACAGTAAACATGGCCTTTGTATTTTGTATATTCAAGGTAAGTTTTAAATAAACCTGTAAAAAAAGAAGCTGCACTTACTCTTTAGATCCAATTCAGATGGCACTTCCTTTATAACATAACATGAATAACTCCCTTTTCTATATTCCTCTTTTCCTTATATCTATCATAACAGTGCACATTACTTAAGTTTTATTTATTCTAGTCTTAAACTATATAAGGGTACCTGTCAGCAAAGCCATTCAGAGATGTGACCTGGACTGAGTGTCACACTTTTCTCAGGTTTTACCCTCTTGTGAGCTCTCGTGAGGATGACTAGTTCTCTAGGCTCTGGTGGGGCCAGTTCTATGCACAGGACTCAGACCCATAGGTCTGGGATTCACACTGATCCTCCTCATCCCAGATGTGTTCAAGGGCAGACACACTGCCCAACTCCAACAGACACCTTCCCAGTGCTCTTGTCAGATCCACAGGCAGACAAGTTTGTATCTGGAAAAGTTCCTAAAACTATTTATATATAATTAAAATACAAATACAGCATACAGAGAAAATTATCACATAACATTTTAAAAGGCATTTCATGTAGTCCAGGACAGCCAAAAGCTGCTATGTAGCTGAGGGTAGCCCTGAAATCCTGACTCACTTGCATCCACCTCATCCTATTGCTAGGATTTTAGGCATACACCACCATGCCCACCTTGCAGTCTTCTTTAATTATAATGGTCCAGTTCACTGTGTGGTGATCTTACATTATCCAAAAATAACTTGTGAAAAAGATACAAGGGATATATCAAGGACATTCCATAGATCTGACTTATTACTGGATGCTGAGGATTCTGGTGTTAGCACAGAGATAATGAGAGCATAAGCCCCAGGCTTCTCTGGATTCTAGTACAGATTATTAAAACTTACTTAGGATTAAAAGAAAGTAACAACCAACCGAACAAATGACAGAAGTCCACCCCCAAAATGAATGGAAATCTGAGCCTAGTGGCACATGCCTGCAATCGCAGTGACTCCAGAGGTTTCCAAGTTTAGGACAACTTGATAACACTGTCTTGAAACATAAGCAAGAGGGTTAAGGACACAGCTCAGCAGCAAAAAGACTTGGCTTAGCATGTGAGTTCAGTCCATGGTACTTCAACACAAAAAGGGCAGTAAGAGATCTCCATGGATGAGGCAGTAGACATCAATGAACTTCAGAGGGTTTTTTTTTTTTCAGATAGGGTCTCTCTACATAATCCTGGTTGACCTGAAACTTACTATGTAGAGCTGACTGGTCTCAAACTCACAGAGCCCCGTCTGTCTCTCCTTTCTGAGAGCTGGCATTAAGGCTATGTGCCACCATACCCACCTAAGTATTTGTTTTATTTTTTAAAATTTATTTGTTTTTATTTTATGTGCATTGGTGTGAGGGTGCCAGATTCCCTGGAACTGAAGTTAAAGACAGTTGTGAGCTGCCATGTCTGTGCTGGGATTTGAACCCAGGTCCTTTGGAAGAGCAGACAGTGCTTTTAACCACTGAGCCACCTCTCCAGCCCTAAATCTTTCTTTTCTATTGGAGTTAGAGTAACACAATGTGGCCCAGGCTGGCCTAGAACCTGTTTTTGGAGGGGTTTGTTTTGTTTTTGAGACAGGGTTTCTCTGTATAGCCCTGGCCGTCCTGGAATTCACTCTAGACCAGACTGGCCTCGAACTCACAGAGATTCAGCTGCCTCTGCCTCCCGAGTGCTGGGATTAAAGACATGTGCCACCACTACCCAGCTTACTACTACCTTAGCTCCTTAAATGCTGGCATTACAGATGGACATTATCATACTCACTCCACAAGTAATACACTGTCCCTTTAGATGGTGACTTTCGAAAGGAGCTGTGTGAGACCCCAACTCACCTGAGTTATTATTCGCTCTCCATCCTTATAGACCTTCTCTCCAATCACATCCACGATCTTCATTCGTTCTGACATCTAAACAGATATAGTTATATATAGTATAATATAGTGTAAGGAAAGAAGCTAGAATTGAATGCCATTGTTACAGAACTAAGGTAGAACAGTATTATTGCAAAACCTAAGAGTAATTTTAATAGCTTTTACTAAACCACATACACAAACTCTTATTCAGACTTTACCTCTAGTGACTTAAAGAGTGGCACGGAATCAATAAATGATTCAAACATCTTCCTCTTTTTTGCATTGTTTTTCACTATGATTCTTCTAAAAGTCACCCGGTCCTACAAGAAAAAAATAGGAAAAATTATACTATATGCCCGTTTAAGAGAATATCTATGGTTTAAGTAGCTGAACCACTACTAGAGAGCTGTGGAAGTCACTGTATCAGCAGAGTTTAATGACGCTAGAAGGAAAAACCTCTAACCTGTGCTAGGCAGAAGCCTCCAAAACTGTAGTTTACTGTGCTCAGTGAGTGCCACCTACAGGCCATAAACAGAACACAAAACAACTCCTATTAAATACCTGTGCTCATAGCTCATAGTCACCATTCAATGCCCAAAGACACCCTTCAGAAAAGGCAAAAGTAATGGCAGATAACGCCTTCCAGGGGTTTGTAACTGTAATGAGGAGACAACACACTGTATACAGGGCTATGGCCTTAATCAACACTTAGAAGGCTGAGGCAGAAAAAAAAAAAACATAAATTCAAGATTTTTCTGGGCTACAGGGTGAGTTCTTGACCAGCCTGGATGATAGTGCAACCCTATCTCTAACAAAAACAAGTAAAAGATATATAAATTTTGCAATCGATATATGCTAGGGAAAATATACAGGAATTTAAAAGGGGTATAGTTCAAGATAGCACTTGAACTGTAATGTACAGGTCAAAGTACAGAAGGCAAACACTACAATCATTTCCACAATGGATTCTAGGGCATGGCATAGCCTATGATCTCAGCTACTTAACAAGGTAAGACAGAAGATTCAAAAGTACTAGGTCCACTTGAGCAACTTAATTCTGTCTCACAAAAAATAAAATGGTTTTGGAATGTAGCTCAGTGATGCTGCACTTGCCTAGAACACAGGAGAGGCCCTTGCTTCAATCTCCAGTGCTGTCCAAAAAAATGTTAAGTCTTAAAGACAGAATTTTCAAGTAGGGAAAGAGACATCACAGCAGGTAAAAGCAATGGAAGACTATTTTGGAGCAAAAATATAAGTTTTCTGGGGGACCTGAGGGAAGGATAAGAGTTAAATTAATGAAAAGACAGGAGGATAGGTACTCAAGACGGAAAGCAGGCATGTGAAAGAGCAGAGAAAAAGGACCCTGACACCAGCAAGTTAGATCCTGTCTAGAATACAGTTAACCAAGCTACAACCAAGCATTTCTCAGCTATGAAGTGCACATGAAGCCACACTGCTTAGTTTCTTAAACTACTAAATGGGCAAGCAGTCATTTGGATCTAAGTTAGCAATATTTTCTGCTACTTCCGGCTGTCAGAGAGGAAATGTTTCTTGCACACAGCAATGACCACCTAAACATGAAGACTGACAGGAGCAAAGATCAGAAGCTGCAGTACAGATAGTGCATAGCTAGAGCTGCTTGGTGTCTTTATGACAGGCAGGAGCTGGGTGGAGACTACATACAAGACAGTATGGTTTTCACGGGCTCTATCCCATTAGCCCCAGAGTTCCAGGCCCTGTCTCATACCATGATTCATTTACTTAATCAGAGAAGTCACTTATACTCCAAGAACAGGTGATGGTGGGCTCCTTCTTGCCCTAAACTATACTACACTATTTAACAGCTCTCTGGCATTTAGTTAAATTGGTCTCCATTTCCTTCTCCATCTGTTTGCTTGACTGGAGCTACTCAGTCTGACTACTCTCATGTGTTGTATCATCTGTCATTGATTTCTGAATTCTAAAGTTAAGAATTTATCATGCTGTCCCTACAGGCATTGCAGACGTGGCTGCTGTGTCACATGTGCATCAGTAGGTGGCAGACAGGAAAGGTTATGTTTACATTCAGTGTTCTGACCTATGAACATCTGAATGAATAGTAGCCTAACATTCCCCATGGGGGGGGGCACGGCGTGGGGGTAGGGGCGGGGATGCAAGCTGGATACCAATACCACTTTGGCACCATGGGGCCCAGAAGGGGAACTAGCCTGTGTTGACCACCAGTCCAGTGCCAGGCAAGCACCATGTTGACAGACAGGAGATCTGGCCCTGATGGGATCACAAGAGCAATAGAGCTGTTTCTGCCCCTCACATGCTGCAGCACTTGGGAGTGCAGGCATTGTACCTTGCCTAGAAAGCATACTACTGCTGGCTCTGGATATGGAGGTTGTGGATGAGTCAACCCTGAGGGAGTGAGTGTGGAATAATCAACCCTGTCTTCTGTCTGCTTTGTGGTGTTGGTGAGGGAGAGATCCCCTTTACTCTCTTGCCTTTGCCACAGGTAGCAGGTGAATTGGCCCTGATGGGGTCATGAAAGCAGGAGAGTTGGTCCAACTCCTTAACAGCTGCAACACTTGGGAGAATAAGCCCTGCAAGTAGGGGGTTTTAGGCCTAGAACTAGGACTTTGAGTTGGCCCACCCCAACATGGATGAACTGCTAGAGTACATGAAGAGGCCAGTTCTACAGACCCAAAACTACAGGATCTCAATGACACAGGACAGTAACAGCATATCTGAGACAAGTCCCAAGGAGGTTCCAGTACTGACAAAGTAGCAGAAGCCAGAGAGGCCTCATACCAGACCAAGGAGTCATTATAATGAACATTGGGGCAAGCAAAAATGTGTGGACAAAGGGAATATTGTGGAACACATTGAGACATACTGTGGAGCTTGCAAGGGTGGAGGGCAGGTCTGAGGGGAGGTGGGAGATGAAAGGGAACAGAAGTGCATCATGTGAAATTCACAAAATAAATTAAAAAAAAAGAAAAGCTTAAAAAAAAAAACAATTCATCATGTACAAGGCAGTAGTGGTGCATGCCTTTAATCCCAGCACTCGAGAGGCAGAGGCAAGCAGATCTCTGTGTGTTCAAGGTCAGCCTGGTCTACAGAGTGTTTCAAGACAGCCAAGGTTATGCAGAGAGACCCTGTCTCAAAAGAAAAAAATTATATAAAAAGTTACTTTCATACTTTGGAATACTATGCCATTATCTCTGAAATTCAATTTCTGTATACTTTCTGGGCCAATCCAGGCCAAGAACAAGGGCAATGAATACTGAGATGCCAGGAGCTGGAAAGATAGACAGCTCAGGGTTAAGAGCAATGGATGCTCTTCCAGAGGTCAGTTCCCAGCATCTACATGGCAGCTCATACATGTCTGCAACTCCAGTTCCAGAGCTTCTGACACTCTAACACAGACATGCAGGCCAAGAGGGGGTGGGGGGAGAGACTGAGACATCATTGCTGAATATGGTAACGGATGCCTTTAATCCCAGCACTTGAGAGCCAGAGACACAGATCTCGAGTTCAAGGCCTGCCAAGGCTACATAGTAAGATCCTATCTCAAAAGAAAAAAAAATTGAGAAAATGATAATTAAGAAGTTTCTTTATATTTAAGTGGTTTTTTGAGACAGGGTTTCTCTATGTATCTCTGAGTGTCCTGGACTGACACTGTAGACCAGGCTGGCCTCGAACTCACAAAGATCTGACTGCTTCTGCCTCTCTGAGTGCTGGGATTAAAGGCGTGTGCCACCACCGCCTAGCATATTTAAATGTTAAAAAAGTTTTTTTATAATCTACATATAATGTTACCAAATCATCAC
The DNA here is from genome assembly GCA_907164525.1 of Lophiomys imhausi. Taxonomy (NCBI): domain Eukaryota; kingdom Metazoa; phylum Chordata; class Mammalia; order Rodentia; family Muridae; genus Lophiomys; species Lophiomys imhausi. The sequence continues at coordinate 15,323,253 of CAJQZJ010003646.1, forward strand.
AATTACAAAAGTAAACTACATTTCTAGCTGATAAGAATGAAACCTTTCTTTGGTGACTTATGTACTGGGGTTCCTGTACCATCAATTTATTTATTTATTTACTGACAAGATCTCATGTAAGCCAAGATGCTCTTGAACTCATCATGTAACCAGAAAAAGTGCTCCCATGCCTGGTTTTATGCAGAACTGGGGACTGAATCCAGGGCTTCCTTGTATTCCACCAACTGAGCTACATCCTACCCTAGTCTGATCCTCTGTGCACATGCTTTTATATGTCCAGAACTCTCATTTTATGCTATGTACAAATGTGAACAGCATTAAAAAAAAGATATCTACCTAAATTTTGAGGAGCAGCCAACAAAATAGTGAAGAGCAACCTTCCACAGGCAGTAAGTGGACAAGAGGGCAAATACCCCTGAAGTTCAAATGAGAAAAGGAATGTTACTTTTGCTCATGATTCCTAGGAACTATACCTTCTGACTGAGTGTAATGGCTCATTTAAGTAGGAATGTAGAATCGAGTGTAAGGACCTCCATGACACCACTGTTCTCCTTGCTTATTCTCAGCAGGCATTTCAGAAGTTTTATCTTTGAACCTTCTGGGAGTTTCTGGAGATAGGGTTGAAGTTCTAAGACAGACTGAGCTTGCAAAGTAACCAAATGAAGCAGGACAAAAGCAGGAGCCCAGGGGCATCTTCATGGGCCACTAGCCTCACATCAAGAAGAAGAAAAGACTGAAGTGGCTTGAAGTAGGAGAGCAGAGCCAGGATCCTAGAAGAGGATCTTTAACAGACAGGTGCTGGCCGGGCGGTGGTGGCGCACGCCTTTAATCCCAGCACTTGGGAGGCAGAGGCAGGCAGATCTTTGCAAGTTCAAGGCCAGCCTGGTCTACAAAGTGAGTCCAGGACAGCCAGGGCTATGCAGAGAAACCCTGTCTCAAAAAAAAAAAAAAAATAAAACAACAACAACAACAAAAAAAAAACCAGACAGGTGCTGATCAGCACCATGCTCACAGAGAACTGGTGCTATTATTCTTTGGGCATCTAATTTGTGCCAGATCCCAAAACAGTCACTTCTCTCTTTTTTTTTTTTTTTTTGGTTTTTCAAGACAGGGTTTCTCTGTTTAACAGCTCTGGCTGTCCTGGACTCACTTTGTAGACCAGGCTGGCCTCGAACTCGCAAAGATCCGCCTGCCTCTGCCTCCCAAGTGCTGGGATTAAAGGCGTGCGCCACCACCGCCCGGCTACAGTCACTTCTCTTAAGTCCATAACTTTATGTCAATCCAGAAGACAGATTATTTTATAGTCCATTATATTCTTAATTATATTTCCATTGAAACTTTTAAAACTTATATTATTTTATTTATATTATTTAATTATATTAAATATATATTAATTTTTAAATGTTTAAAAAAAATTTTTTTTTTTTGGTTTTTTGAGACAGGGTTTCTCTGTGTATCCTTGGCTGTCCTGGACTCACTTTGTAGACCAGCTGGCCTCGAACTCACAAAGATCCGCCTGTCTCTGCCTCCCAAGTGCTGGGATTAAAGGCGTGCGCCACCACCGCCCGGCTAATGTTTAAAATTTTTAATTATTTCCATTATTATGGGTAAAAATTAAATACTGATGGGCTGGAGAGATGGCTCAGAGGTTAAGAGCACTGGCTACTCTTCCAAAGGTCCTGAGTTTAATTCCCAGCAACCACATGGTGGTTCATAAACATCAATAATGAGATCTAGTGTGCTCTTCTGGCTTGCAGGGATACATACAGGTCAAATACTGTCTATATAATAAATAAATCTTAAAAAAATAAATACTGATTTCAATTTTTGACTTGAGATTAATTTTACACCCATATAGGGTCTACTGTGCTCCCCATCCATGCTCTCTCTCTCTCTCTCTCTCTCTCTTTTTGGTTTTTCGAGACAGGGTTTCTCTGTGTAACAGCTCTGGCTCTGGCTGTCCTGGACTCACTTTGTAGACCAGGCTGGCCTGGAACTCACAGAGATCCACCTGCCTCTGCCTCCGAGTGCTGGGATTAAAGGCGTGCGCCACCACCACGCCCGGCACCCGATCCATGTTCTTAAAAGAATACATTCTGCTGTGTGTCTTCTATAAATTTCAGTTAGATCCTGCTGGTTTGCACTTAAGATTTTCTGTCAGTGTTTGGGACAGTCTGCATCATCTGTAACGTGCATCTGTCTGTATCTGTTAGTTTTACTACCTAGAAGCTCTGTCACTGTTCTCTGTACACATACTTAGGGCTGCTATGACATCTTGGTAGACTGCACCTTTCATTATTACGTAGTGTTTGCTGCTCTTCTTTGTCCCTGCAATTTTCTTTGTTCTGTCTGAAGTCTGATTAATGTGAGTATTCCTTTTTATTGACATTTGCACGATGTATCTATTTGTTGTTGGTTTTTTTGTTTTTGTTTTTTTTGGTTTTTCGAGACAGGGTTTCTCTGTGTATCTCTGGCTGTCCTGGACTCGCTTTGTAGACCAGGCTGGCTTTAACTCACAGAGATCCACCTGCCTCTGCCTCCCAAGTGCTGGGATTAAAGGGGTGCACCACCACGCCCTGCTTAGTTTGGTAGTTTGTAAATTGGCATATTTGTTTACTTTTTGTTCTTTTTATTTTTTAATTTTGTGTATATGGATGTTTTGCTTACATATAGGTCTATACAATCCTTGTATCTAGTGTACACAGAGACTAGAAGAAGGCACGGGATCCCCTAGAATTGGAGTTACAGGCATTTGTGAGCTGTCATGAGAGTGCTAGGAATTAAATCTGGGTCCTTTTGAAGAGCAGCCAGGACTCTTAACCATGGGCCATCTCTCCAACCCATTCTTTAAAAACAAACAAAAGTTGTATTTATTATTATTGTGGGGGTGAGGACTGCAGGTGCACTCGTAAAAGTCAGAGAACAACTTTCATAAGTCGGTTCTCTCCTTCCACTGTGGGTTCTGAGGATTGAACTCAGGGTGTCAGACTTGTACAGAAAATGTTTTTATTTTCTAAGCCGACTCACAGGCCCTGTTGCTTTATTGAGACAAAGTCTTGCTTTGCAACCCTGCCTAGCTTGGACTTCACTATGTAGTCAAAGTGGTCTCAAGTTTGTATCGATTCTCCTGTCTCTCCCTAAGAGCTGGGATTATGACTGTCCCATCATTGGCCTATTTAGATAGCATATTAATTACTCATATTAAGGCTTGTATCTACCACTTTATGCAGTCCTCATTCCTTGTTTATTTTCTTTCTGTTTTATATATTTTATTTCACTTTTCCCACTTTCTTATGAGTTACTTAAGTACTTTCTGGAATTTGGTTTGTAAAATTTTAGTTCATCTCTATACATTTTTTTTTTCAGATGGAGTATCGAAATGTGGCCTGGTTTGACCCTGAAAATCTTAGGCTACGTAATTCCCATGTTTCAAGCCTACTGAGTATCTGGGACTAAGAAACACACCACTGAATTCAACTACAGACCTTTTTAGAGGTTGCTCCAGGCCTACATTATACATATGTAATTTACAGCAGTGTATTGGCAATACCTTACAGTTTGATAGGTTTTTCTTCAACCTGGCCTCTCTCCCTTTATAAAATGTAATTGTCTCAAATACTTCTTCATCAACAACACCTCAGTTAACGAACAAACTTTCTTTTTTAATTGAAAAATTTTAATTTTGTGAATTTCATATCATGCACCCTTTTACCTCTCATTTCCTACCTCCCCTCAGACCCACCCTCCACCCTTGCAATCTGTCCTAGCATAAAAAAAATAAAATCTCATTGTGGAAGCTGCATACTGTGTCTCAGTGTGTTGCACAATATTCCCTTTTGTCCACACATTTTGCTTGCAGAAGTTCATTAAAGTAACTCCTTGGTCTGGTGCGAGGCCTCTGGTTTCTGCTTCTTTGTCAATACTGGAACCTCACTGGAACTCCTCTCAGATATGCCCTAACTGTCCTGTGTCATGGAGATCCTGCAGTCCTGGGTTGTGGAACTGGCTTCTTCTTGCACTCCAGCAGTTGATCCATGGGGTAGATGTTGGGGTGGGGTGGGCCAACTCAAAGCCCTGGTTCTGGACCTGCAACTCCCACTTGCAGGGGCAGTTCTACTATGCAAAGGTGCAGGGCCTGCTCTCCTGAGTGCTGCAGCATGTGAGGGGCAGGGACAGCTCTCCTGTCCTTGTGACCCTGCCTGGGCCAGATCTCCTGTTGGCCAATGGTGATGAGGGCAAAAGGGAGGGGAGGTGATCTCTCCCTAGCAAACACTGCTACATAGCAGACAGAAGGCAGGGCTGGCTCTCCCACACTCACTCCCTCAGGGATGGCTCACCCACAACCCCATATCCAGGATCATCTGTAGTGACATACAAACTCTTAAACTGTCTTATATAATTTAGAAAACTGAAATAAGGCCAGTCACTATGCTTACCTACATTTACTCTTTATTATTCTTTTTGGGTTTATAGTATCTCTAAATTTCCTTCTTTTATTGTTTCTCTTCTGAGTTGGCTCTGGCCATTTAAAAAAAAATTTTTTTTTTAGGGTTTTTGAGACAGGATTTCTTTGTGTAACAGCCCTGGCTGTCCTGGAACTCACTCTGTAGACCATGCTGGCACAGAGATCCGCTCTGGCCATTTCTTTAGGGTCAGTCTCTTTCAGATGAGGATGTCCTAACTCTTGAAGGATCTTTTCAGGAAGTCTCAATGCTGGCTAACAGGATTTTTTTTTTTTCTTCAGCACTCACTTTGGGTTCTCCCCATTGTATCACTTCTCTGCATTCAAGACGCTTCTATCTTTATTTTTGTAGATCTTTATGATATGTACTGGGGTATCAATTTCTTTGTTTTTCTTGCTTGGAATTCACTCTTTTTTTGTTTGTTTTTATTTTTTGAGACAGAGTCTCACTTTGTAGCCTAAACTGGCTTGAAATTCACAATGTAAACCAAGCTGACTTATGCTAGGATTAGTGATGGCACGTAATAATAGCATAGGAAACTTGAGATAGCAAAAGCCTGGACTTTAAGATAGAAGACTTACTTCCAAAGTGACATGTCCTTGGGAACTCGCCCAAAGATTGGGGGGCGAGGACATGCCCTAAGGTGCATGCCCTCAGATCCTGCCTGTCATTTTCACCCCCCTCTGCAAAAAGCTTTTGAAGAGACAGAGCCCAGGGGTATAACTTGAAAAGAATGAGAAAGATTCTGTTGAAGATATTTAAGTGAAGATTCACATACAGAGAGCTGGGTTCCTCTTTCTGTTTCACCTCCTCCTGGTCTGGCAGAGAATCTCACATCACTCTCACCAGAAAGCTTCACCCTCTGATATTGACCCTGTTTCAGTTCTGAGATTCTGAAGCGCCTAGACACCAATTGTCTTTCCTCAGAGCCAGGGACGTTGGATGGGACAGACAGAACACTGAAATAGGACCTTTGCAGGCCAAAAGCATCTGAATAAGTGAGCCACCTGGGAGACTTTTCATATGCTAAATAATTGGTCTTAAGATCACAAAGGCAACTCCTGCTTGATAAACTGTCTTAGGATCTGACAAACGAAATTCAGAGACTTTAAGACTGAAACATTGTATGAAGACCAGTCATCCATAAAGACCCTTGCCCAGAGGAAAATATAATTTTGAGAAATCTTAGGTTAATGTTAAATGTTTGTATTAAGTTTTACGTGCTAAGTTTTAGAGTTAGGGTTTGGGTTTAGGATTTAGGAACTTTATAGGCAATTGTTAGGTAATTGTTAAATATTAATAAATACATGTGTGATAAATAAAAATTTACTGTTATACTGACTTTGAACTCATAAGAGATCTACCTGCTCTGCCTCCCAAGTGCTAAGATTAAAGGCTTGTACTACCATGCTTGGCAGGCTTCACTTATTTTTAATTAATATACATTATGTTACTATATATTTTTTTTTACCAAGTTTAAAAAACTTTAATTCATCTATTATTCTTCCATTAATCAAAAAATTTAATTCTATAACATAAATTCTTATAAAATAAATTAAAAAGAACTATAAATATCCTTTATTTTTTTTTAAAGATTTATTTTATTTATTTTATGCATATGAGTGCTCTATCTGCATGTACACCTGCATTCCAGAAGAGGGCACCAGATCACGTTGTGGATGGTTGTGAGCCACCATGTGGTTGCTGGGAATTGAACTCAGGACCTTTGGAAGAGCACTAGGCAGTGCTTTTAACCGCTGAGCCATCTCTCCAGCCCTAAATATCCTTACTTTAAAAGTGAAATATGGCCAGGTGTGGCGGCATGCCTTTAATCTCAGCACTGGGGAGGCAGAGGCAGGTGGATTTCTGTGATTTCGAAGCCAGCCTGGTCTACAAAGGAAGTCCAGGACAGCCAGGGCTACACAGAGAAACCTTGTTTCAGAAAAACAAAAAACAAAGCCGGGCGGTGGTGGCGCACGCCTTTAATCCCAGCACTTGGGAGGCAGAGGCAGGTGGATCTTTGCGAGTTCGAGGCCAGCCTGGTCTACAAAGCGAGTCCAGGACAGCCAGAGCTGTTAAACAGAGAAACCCTGTCTCGAAAAACCAAAAAAAAAAAAAAGAAAAACAAAAAACAAAAAAAAGTGAAATATGGAATTTGTACTAGAAGATATTTTTGAAGGAAGGGTTATAGATATGTAACTTAATGCAAAAAGATTCGAGGTAGCCAGTGGTTAATATGATACAAGAACCATAGTATTTTACCAAAGACAATGTGTTACCTGAAGGGAATGGAAAATTATTAAAAGACCCCCTAAGACGGCAGTAGAGCCAGGCCAGCTGCCAGGTTCCAGGAACTTAGCTGACCATAAAAAGGGTGGAACCATGAATGTAGGTCATATGGGTCACGGGCCCCCAGGGTTTCAGGAACTGGCTGACCACAAAGTAGATAGCGAAACAAGATTAGGTTCATTCCTGAGAAAAACAAGTACAGGGTGTGTTTCCTGCTAATTAACTAAAGAATGAGTTGGTACTTTCCACCTGTGATTTCCCCCACCCCCTTAATCTGTGGTGCTCTAAATCTTTACTCTCAGACAACTGGGGGTCGCAGCTCCTCTACCCCTGCGTGGGATATGAGTTGCGCCCTCAGTGCACTGATCCCCCCCCCGAAATAAACCTCTTGCAATTGCATCAAGATGGTCTCTTGCGAGTTTTTGGGTGGCCGTGATATCCCGAGTGTCGGGAGAGGGACTTCCCTCCCCTGGGTCTTTCAACCTAAGGTAGTGTTTTACGTAAGACAATTCAAAACTCCACTTCCCCAAATGGTCATTAGCACTCCTGATGGTCTAAGTCTATTGGACCTAGACAAAAGGGAAAGTGGACGGCTCACACAGAATAAACTGACAGAAGTAGAGATGGAAACCGGTAACTAGCAAAGGGCTTCATAACAGCACCACCACTTCTACTGCTCCTCCTCCTGCTCCTCCTCCTCCTCCTCTGTGTGTGCAAGTGTGTCAGTGATAGGGTCTCACTCCACAGCCTCTTGGGCTACTTGGTGCACAGAGTACACCTCTTCTCTCTGTTACTGCCTAATAAAAAACAGGCAAAAGTGTAGCGATATTTCCTTCACTACCAGGTTATAGACATTCACGGTTCTTTAACTTAAAAGATTTGTTGCTACATCACTGAGGAATGGAAAATACATTTACACGAGACCTTTGACAAGATATTTGTCAGATAACTGGCTATAAAAGACAGTTAACAGTACATCATGCATTTCTCTCACTCACCAATCCCCACAGGGAGCCTTCTGAGGTGGCGACAATGGTAGCAGCTCTCGGAGTATTGTACATCAGAGCTAGTTCTCCAAAGCTGCCATGGTTGTCATACTGACCAACACAACGTGTCTGATTATCTTTTGTTACTAAAATGTCATAGGTTCCCCTAGAAGAATGACAAGAAATAATTAATTACTTCTGATAAGTTTAAGAACTGATTGACACACATAAAACATAATAGGGGGCAGGGTGGGGACATAGCTCAGGCCCTGGGTTTCATTCCATATCTAGATAAACCAGGCATAGTGGTGCATTGTCTGAATTATAGCACTCGGAAGTTGGAGGCATGAGGATCAGAAGTTCAAGATCATCCTCGGTTATACAGTGAATTAAGGTGAATCTAGTATTTATAACATCCTGTCTCAAAGTGGGTAGGGGGTAAACCAACACAATTTTGCTGAAATATTCAAATTACTTTTGCATTTGATGTTTTTTTTCTTTTCTTTTTTAAAAAAATTATGGCATGGGTGTTTTACCTGCATGAATATTTGTGCACCATGTACATGCAGTACCCAAGGACGCTGGAAGAGGGCACCAATCTTTGGAACTGGAATTACAGATGGTCATAAGCTGCCGTGTGGGGAATTGAACCCCGTCAGCTGCCATGTGGGGAATTGAACCCCGTCCTCTGGAGGTGTAGCCAGTGCTTGTAACTGTTGAGCCATGTCTCTAGCCCTGCATTTGACTTTGCATTTGGTAAATTGACTCACTCAGTTCAGTAACTTTTTTGTAACACTCCTGTGGGTTTTTCCTGCCAAAAAGAAGTTTTACTTCTTTTCTAGTCTATAGGCACTCTCTTGCTTACTTTTGTCTTATTACACTGGCTTGGACTTCCAGCACAATACTGACTAAAAGAGCACAGGCAGTCTTTCTTATTCTCAATCTTTTCTGGGCAGATGGAGGGAGGTCTTTCAGTCTAACCCAGGCTGGCCTTGAACTCCTGACCTTTGGTCTTAGCTCCTGAGTGTTTGCAGGAATAAGCCACCATATCTTGCCTGATAAACAGTTTATTACAAAAAAAAGATGCTGAATTTTATCAAGTATTCTGTGTTAAGTATGAAGTTGATTGTAAAGTTTTTCTTTCACAGTTTGTTGAAAACAAGGATAGAACCGATTAAAATAATTATACAAATTTCTACCTATTAGCTGCAAATGATTGCTCAAACAAAAAAAACTCTGAACTGCCGGGCGTGGTGGCACACGCCTTTAAACCCAGCACTCAGGAGACAGAGGCAGGTGGATCTCTGAGTTCCAGGACAGCCAAAAGTACACAGAGAAACCTGTCTTGACACAATCAATCAATCAATCAATCAAACAAAATGCCAGTCATAGTGGCCTATACTTCTAATCCCAGCACCAGACAGGCAGACCCCTGAGCTTGTTGACTGTCTAGTTTATACTAAACAGCGAGCCCCAGGCCAGTGAAGAGACTTTGCTTCTAATAAGGTGGACAGCACCTGAGCAACAGCACCTGAGGAGTCCTCTTACCTCTGAGGACTGGTGCAGTCACACTAACGTATGTGAAATCACAAACACACATGAACACATATGCACATGTGAGTCCCTGTGAAATCACTCCAAAAGAGGTAAAGATACTGAAAAAATTTTAATTGGAGGGCTGCCCACCAGACAATATAACATCAAAACTTACAAAAACAAAAAAAAAAAAAAACCTTACAAAAACAACTTTAATCCCAGCACTGGGGATGCAGAGGCAGGCGGAGCTCTGTGAGTTCAAGGCCAGCCTGGTATACAAAGTGAGTCCAGGACAGCCAAGGCTACACAGAGAAACCCTGTCTCGAAAAACCAACGCCCCCCCCCAAAAAAAACAACAACAAAAAAAAAACTTCCTTTGTAGAGGGGCCAGTGAGATGCCTCACTGGTAAGGGTACTTGCTGCCAAGCCTGACAACCTGATATTTTCAATCTCTAAGACGCACATGGTAGAAGACTTCATTCCAGCAAGTTGTATGTATGCAAATCTGTATGCACACATACATACATGAAACAGTTGTATAGCAAGTCTGTATGCACACATATATACATGAAACAAATAAATACATGTAAAAAAATTTTTTTAATTTGTTTGTTTGCTTTTTGAGATAGGGTTTCTCTGTGTATTTCTAGATGTCCTGGAACTCACTCTGGCCAGTCTGGCCTCAAACTCACAAAGATCCACCTGCCTCTACCTCCCAAGTGCTGAGATTAAAGGAGTGCACCACTATGCCTGGCAAATTAAAATTTTTAAAGAGCAAAGGTTTGACCCCAAAACTTGGGGATTAGAAAATTCTAAATAAGGCCTATATCTTGGCTGCAAATAGTATAAAAATGTTTACTTCTGATTTAAAAATTGTTATGTGCCTAAGAGAATGACCTTGTTTTTAGGAAATACAAGTGGAGGTATTCAGAGATAAAGAAACATTATGTTTGAAACATATTCTGTGTTGTTTTGAGACAGGATTTCGGATGGCTCTGGTTGGTTCTGAAGTTGCTCTGTACCTGAGCATGACCTTGAACTCCTGAACCTCCTGCTTCCACATGTCTGTTGCTCTGATTAGTTGTAGCCTACCATGCCTAGCTTTCTGCTACTTATTCTGAACAATTTGATATGATAAATATGGCAGAATAGTAACCTGGGGGACAAGGCTTAAAAGAATTTTCTATTTGTACTACGTTTTTTTTTGGTTTTGTTTTTAAACTCTGAAGTTACTTCAAAAGGAAAAAGGGGGCCTGGAGAGCTGGTTCAATGTTTAAAAGCACACACTGTTTTTCCAGATGACCTGAGTTCAGATTCTGGCACCCTGATCAGGCAGCACACAACAGTCTTTAACTCCAGCTCCAAGGAATCTAATGCCCTCTTCTGGATTCTGTGGGTGCTATATTCAAGTATACAACTCCTCATCCCTACCTCAGCACACAAAAATAAAAATAATAACCTTTATTTTTATGCATATACACAAATTTATTTATGTAATAAATATGCACATACATAAATAAATTTTTTTTAATATTAAAGAATAATTGAGCTGGGCATGGTGGTACACTCGAGAGGCAGGGGCACAGATATGTGTTGAGTTCAAGGCCAGCCTGGTCTACAGAGTGAGTTCTGGGATAGCCAGGGCTACACAGAAAAAAATGTCTCTAAAAAGAATAATTGAAGACAATGGATGAAAGACATTTTATTACCTTAAACTCTGATGAGACTCCTTTTTCAGGACTGAAAAGGAGTCAGAAGGAAGCCCTATTCTTTCCTCAGGAGAATACATTCAACTCAAGGGGCTAAGATGCAGGTAAGTTAGGGAGGTAAATCCAAACACTTTGTTTTTCCCAACATGGCTTATACCTGGTGCAGTCAGAAGGCATTGTGGCATGGACATAGGGGAGTACATTCATTTTAGAACAAGCTGGAAACCAAAGATTCACATGACAACACAGTCACCGATGCTCTTCAGGAAGTCAGTTCAGTTGAATACTGGCAAATGACATGTTTACAAAGCACACCATGCCATTCTTTGTCTAACTAAAGAGTAGACTTTCAACTCTAAGTGCTATCTTCCCCAAACAAGGGTTTTACTTAGGGTTCTCGGGACAACAGTAGTAGAGAGGCAGCTGTGATGTCTTGGAAGGCTTTGGGAAGCTTGTTCAACAACTGGCTCTAGACCTCTCTGGGCTGAGGACAGAGGACAAGGCCTTTGCTCTGAATTATGAATCCAAGAAAGTGTAGCCAAACATTTTTACAAAGCATCTCCTACCGTTCTATGACATAAAAGTTGTCTCCATCATCTCCTTGGTCAATGACATGCTCGTCAGTTAAGACTATCTTTTCAAACATGGCATCGAGAACTTCAGAAAGCTGCTCCTAAGGTACACACAAAGAGAACAGACAGCTTTTACATTTGCTGAGAAAACACTGGTGTGGTGGTACACACCCTCAATCTCAGCAAAACCCCACAAAGATCATATTTATCCCAATTTGTGTGACTATATAATAAGGCTCTATACCAGACCTCTGCCAAAATTTAAGCAGAAACCTAAGAGCTATTCAAAATGAGGTTTTTTTTTTTTTACACTATTTGGCTTTGGGCCTCACTAGAAAACAGCACAACTGCTGAGGCCTTTCTGTCTTTAGGGTTTGTTTGTTTGTTTTTGTTTTTCAAGACAGGGTTTCTCTGTGTACCAAGCCCTGGTTCTCCTGGAACTTGCTCTGTAGACCAGGCTGGCCTTGAACTCAGAGATCTGCCTGCCTCTGCCTACCAGAGTGCTGGGAATAAAGGAATGTGCCACTACATCCAGGGGGCATGGAACTTTTTAATGTTTTGTCAGCTTCTTGCGTCTGGTTTGCCAATTCCTTTGAGGTAGTATTGTCTTGAAAAAGCTTTCTAATTCACTTGACAGAGAATCAATATTCAGAATATATAAAAAACTTCAAAAAACAAACAAACAAACAAAATCCCATCAAGGCTGACGGTGAAACTCAGTCATAGATCACTTAATCACTTGCCTAGCATGTACAAGCCTCTATGTTCAACTCCCATCACATCAAAAAAGAAATATTAAACAAACAAAAGAGAACTTCCTAGGAGTCCAAAATCATGTTAAATTTGAAGAAGAAAAGGTAGTCCTGTTTTAAAAAAATAGGCAAATGATCTGTAAAGACATTCATTAAAAGAAGCACAAGGAGCCAGGCAGTGGTGGCGCACGCCTTTAATCCCAGCACTTGGGAGGCAGAGGCAGGTGGATCTTTGCGAGTTCGAGGCCAGCCTGGTCTACAAAGTGAGTCCAGGACAGCCAGGGCTACACAGAGAAACCCTGTCTTGAAAAACCAAAAAAAAAAAAAAAAAGAAGCACAAGACCAGACAAGGTCACACCTTTAATGCCTACACTCGGGAGGCAGAAGCAGGTAGATCTCTGTGAGGCCAGCCTGGTCTACAGAGTGAGTTCCAGGACAGCCTAGAACTAATTCAACACAGAGAAACCCTATCTCAAAAAAAAAAAAAAAAAAAAAAGGAAGTGCACTTGGCTAGAGAGATGACTCAGTTGGTGGAGTGTTTGTGTAGCATCCAAGAAGCCCTGGTTTGATTCCCAGTGCTATAATAAATAACCACTTTAATCCCAGCACTGGGGAAATAGAAACAGAAGAATCAGAAGTTCAAGGTTATTCTAGGCAGAATTCAAGGCCAAACGACGATACATATATATATATATATATAGGATCTCCTCTAAAAAGGAAAAGAAATGGGGGGTACCTCAATATCAACATCCATAGTCATCAGGAAATGCAAACCAAAACTATATTGAGATTTCATGCCACCCTAATTAGAATGGGTGTTATTTTTTTTTTAAAGATTTATTTATTATGTGTAGTGCTCTGTCTGCATTATGCCTGCAGGCCAGAAGAGGGCACCAGATCTCATTATAGATGGTTGTGAGCCACCATGTGGTTGCTGGGAATTGAACTCAGGACCTTTGGAAGAGTAGCCAGTGCTCTTAACCGCTGAGCCATCTCTCCAGCCCCGACTTCATTTCCTTTTAATGAGTACCCAATAGTGATATAGCTGGATCATATGCAGTTCTATTAGTCTTTTGAGGAACTTACATACTGTTTCCCATAATGGCTCTACTAATTTACATTTCTACTGTCAGTATGCAAGAGTTCCTTTTTCTTTACTTCCTCACTAGCATTTGTTAATTTTTTAAAAAATAGGGCTGGAGAGATGGCTCAGAGGTTAAGAGCACTGCTGCTGGCTGCTCTTCCAGAGGTCCTGAGTTCAATTCCCAGCAACCACATGGTGGCTCACAACCATCCACAACATGATCTGATGCCCTCTTCTCGGTGCAGATGTTCATGCAGATAAAGCGCCTATACCTAAAATAAATAATTAAATCTGTAAAAAAAAAAAAGGAAATGAAGTCAGCAGACAAAAAAATACATATTCATATTTGTATGTTACTATTCGTAAGAGCCAAAATATAAACTCATCCTATATGGTCATCAACATGTGAGAGAGTGAAGAAAACATGGCAGTTATACAACAAGGTAAACAAAGAAAAATGAAATCATGTTATGTTTGTAGGAAATGGATGAAACTGGGCAGCATCATGTTAAATGAAGTAAAAAAGACACAGAAGCTCAAGTAGTACATGTTTCCTCTTATGTGTGAAAACTGAACGACAAAAAATAACCCGAGCACAGTGACGCATGATGCCTTTAATCCCAGCGCTGGAAGGCAGAGGGAGTCGGATCTCTGTGAGTTCGAGGCCATCTTGGTCTACAGTGTGACTTCCAGGATAGCCAGGGACACACAAGGAAACCTTGTCTCAAAACAAAAAAAAAAAAAGTAAAAATAAATTAAGAAATAAAAAAGTCTTCCAGCAACTTAGACAAAAACTGGTTATCTAAATCTTGGTTCCAATTTCTCTAGTTACACCAACACTACTGCTGTCTACCTGGATGGCTCCAGTATACTGTGTATAAAACCGTGTGCTGCCACTTTCCTGGAGGTGTGGACATTAGTGGGCTCGCTGAATCCAAAGAGCAGACAGCCTTGGACGCTATCTTGTAGAGTAGTACGTTGACCTCTGCTTAGACCAGCACAGCACTAACTTCTGAAAAAGGCTGGGTTTCTACTTCATCAATTTTTATGACTAAAGGAGCCAAATCTAAGGAGAGCATTTTACCACACAATGTTACTTAAGTGGTATCTAATGAACAGGTAATACAGCTTCACTTATGTATAGCATACAACTACATACTCACCAACATCACATTTCATACCAGAAAGCAACTACACAAATAAATAGAATAAAAAAGAAACAATACGGACTGGAGAGATGGCTCAGCAGCTAAGAGCACTGGCTGTTCTTCCAAAGGACCTGGGTTCAAATCCCAGCACCCACATGGCAGTTCATAACTGTCTGTAATTGCCGGGAGTGGTGGCGCACACCTTTAATCCCAGCACTCAGGAGGCAGAGGCAGGTGGATCTCTGTGAGTTCAAGGCCAGCCTGGTCTACAGAGTGAGTCCAGGACAGCCAGGGCTACACAGAGAAACCCTGTCTCAAACAAACAAACAAAACAACCCCCCCCCCAAAAAAAAGAAACAATACTACTACTAAGTCCTGATCAAGGGGCTGGAGAGATGGCTCAGAGGTTAAGAGCACTGACTGCTCTTCCAGAGGTCCTGAGTTCAATTCCCAGCACCCACATGGTGGCTCACAACCGTCTATAATATGATCTGGTGCCCTCTTCTAGTCTGCAGGCATAACTGCAGACAGAATACATAATAAATAAACCTTAAAAAAAATCCTGATCAAACACTGGTCTCAGTCTCAAGTTGGAGACCCTCTGTTAGACACGAAGATTAATAGTGAGTGGCAGGGAATACAAAAAATATCAGCTTTACACTGAGATCAAAACCATGGAGAACAGAAGTTCAAGGTCATCCTTGGCAACTTAGTGAGTTCAAAGGCAGCCCATACTACCCGCCATCATATCTCAAAAAACAGGGGCAGGGTGGGAAAGATGGCTCAGTCAGCCTGGCTTGATTCCCAAAAAAGTGCACTGTGTTCAAAGAATGACTCCTAAGGCTGATCTCTGGCCTCTACATGAACACGCAGCCTCCTACAGCATGCACTTACATGTACACAACAGAACAGCTTAGTCACAGAATGCATATCTCGAACACCTGAGGTCTTAGGTACAACACCTCAAGACAAGAAGTGTAAACACTAAAAAAAAAAAAAAACAACTACCTTTAACTTAGAAAGGAATGAATTTATTTCCATGTAATTTCTGTCAGAGTGATTATGTTTCCTAAAATAAAATGCCAAAAGGCATCTTTAATTCCCAAGTCCCATGTGTGTTGAATACTGTACAAGCTAACAGATACTAAAAAAGAAAACTTGCTACTGTGTGCCATCTACTGTCATGTAAAACGTGGACTGACATTCCCTGAAAATTTCTAGTTAAATGCTGACCAACCCCCTCAAAAAAATCGAAAGGAAGAAAAAGTACTGGCAATACATTCCAATTTTCATGTATAATCCAGACTAAGCAACATCTCAGGCCAGGTCTAAGGAGGGCTCTTGTTCTGAGCATCTTCTCTTGTAACCTGTGTTCTCCAGAAACTGTCATGGGTGTCAGGAAAAGGGGATCATTCTATGCTAGAGGAAACAAAAATTACATAATCACAATCAAATACATTATGTGCCTCGACTGAGAAACAGAACAAAAAGCTGGGAATATAGTTCAGTTGTAGAATGCTTGCCTAACATGCTCCAGGCCACGAGTTCAGTTCCAAGCATTGATAAAAAAAAAAAAACAAAAACAAAAACAAAAAAAAACAGCATTAATTCTTAGGCTGGGTGTGGTGGGATACATCTGTAATCCCAACACTTGAGGTCTTTTTCAGAAGCCAGCCTGAGCTATATGAAATGAAAACCCCCACAAACAAAATTAAAAATATGCCAGGTGTGGTGGTGCATGACTTTAATACCAGCACTTGGGAGGCAGAGGCAGGCGGATCACTGTGAGTTCGAAGCCAGCCTGGTTTACAAAAGCAATTCCATGACAGCCAGAGCTGTTATACAGAGAAACCCTGTCTTGAAAAAAAAATTAAAAATGTATCCTTAAGAAGATATTTTCATTCTTGGAAAATATATCCCAAAGTACCATGTGATGAAAAGTCTTCTTTTTTTTTTTTTTTAAGGTTTTTCGAAACAGGGTTTCTCTGTGTAGCCCTGGCTGTCCTTAAACTCACAGTGATCTGCCTGCCTCTGCCTCCCGAGTGCCAGGACCAAAGGTGTGCGCCACCACTGCCCAGCTGTGATGGAAAGTCTTAAAGTCTTACGCATGGATAAACAGCTCAGAACATAAATTCTTTTCTGGGGTTGGAGAGATGGCTCAGAGGTTAAGAGCACTAACTGCTCTTCCAGAGGTCCTGAGTTCAATTCCCAGCAACCACATGGTGGCTCACAACCATCCATAATGAAATCTGGTGCCCTCTTTTTTGACCTACAGGCATAACTGCAGACAGAACACTGTATACATAATAAATCTTAAAAATAAAATTATTTAAAAAAATTTCCTTTCCCTCTTCTGCCACAAACTGGCATATGAGGAGAACAGTAAATGATAGGACATATTCACAGTCAGCATAGTTCAAAGGTATATGGGGGCCGAGGAGTTAGTTCAGCAGGTAAGAGTGCTTAAGTGAGCTGGGCGTTGGTGGCGCACGCCTTTAATCCCAGCACTTGGGAGGCAGAGGTAGGCGGATCTCTGTGAGTTCTAGGCCAGCCTGGTCTACAAAGTGAGTCTAGGACAGCCAGAGCTGTTATACAGAGAAACCCTGTCTCGAAAAACCAAAAAAAAAAAAAAAAAGAGTGCTTAAGTGTACAAACATGAGGACCCGAGTTCAAATCCCTACATAAAAAAGCTGGATACAGCTTGTAACCACAGCACATGGGTGTGCATATCTAAACACACATGCACATATCACACACACGTTCTTTTAAAGGCATTTAAAGGTGTTCATGGTACTATTCTTTTGACTTTCTGTGAATTTGAAATTTTAAGACATTTGTGTATACATTTGTATCTGGGAATGTGTATGCATACACGTGGAGGCCACAGGTTGACACAGTGTCTTCCCTTGATTCTTCCCTACTTTACCTCTTGGGTCAGGGTCTCTCACTGGGCCCAAAGCTAGCCTGGGAGACCAGTGAGCTCTGAGACTCTGCAGGTCTCCACTCCCACTGTGTTCCTGTTATAAAGGTATGGGACAGCCGGGCCGTGGTGGCGCACGCCTTTAATCCCAGCACTTGGGAGGCAGAGGCAGGCGGATCTTTGCGAGTTCGAGGCCAGCCTGGTCTACAAAGTGAGTCCAGGACAGCCAGAGCTGTTAAAACAGAGAAACCCTGCCTCGAAAAACCAAAAAAAAAATTAAATAAATAAAATAAAGGTATGGGACCATGTTGGTTTTTTTTATCTGGGTGCAGGGGATCCAAACGCAGGGACTCATATTTGTATAGGTACTAAGTCATGCTCTCAGGAAAAAGTGTGTAAAAACTGGCATTCCACCAGGAACAGTGAGCACGTCTTTAATCCCAACACTCAGAAGGCAGAGAGAGGCCAGAGGATCTCTGAGTTCAAGGCTAGTCTAAAAAGGGAGTTCCAGGTCAGCCAAAGCTGAAAAAAAAAAAAAAAAGGAATTTAGGAAACAAATTTGAAAACTTGAAAAAAAAACTTAAAAGAATAACTAAAATTAAGAAGAGTAGCAACTGAAGATATTAGAAAGGGTGTATAAAATACATTGTTAGCAGAAATATAAAATGATAAACCAATAAAAAGATCTGGCAGACTGACTTCATCACATTTTTTCTAGAGACACTTCAATAATAGTTTAGAG
The DNA here is from genome assembly GCA_907164525.1 of Lophiomys imhausi. Classification (NCBI taxonomy): domain Eukaryota; kingdom Metazoa; phylum Chordata; class Mammalia; order Rodentia; family Muridae; genus Lophiomys; species Lophiomys imhausi. The sequence continues at coordinate 15,341,454 of CAJQZJ010003646.1, forward strand.
ACGAACACCCAGCAGCTGGCATCCCACAGCTTCACAGTGACAAGTACCTACTTGCACAGGTCAGAGCCTTAAAGCAACCAAATGGTGAGCTCTGCCAACAAGGACATGCTCTTTCATGGCTAGGAAGGGGGCCTGCGAGTCAACAGTCCCAAAGATGCATGGAGTAAAAAGAAAAATATATTACATGTCTTTGTAAGGATTGGAATATGCCATAGTGCATATGGACTCAGAGGACAACTTACGGGAGTCAGTTCTCTATTTCGAGCATACGAGTCCAGGGAATCAAACTGTGATCCTATGGTTTGACAGCAACTGTTTTTACCTACTGGGCCATCCTGTCAGCCCCAAGCAGACTGTCTTAAATATAAAATTTAATTTAATATATATATCAACATACAATCTACTCAGCAATTGTTTAAAAGTATCTTTCTTTAAGTTTTTTACATTTAAATGTATGTGTATGTATTATGTGACTTAGTAGGCCAGAAGAGGATGTCAGACCCTTGGAAATGAACCTACAGACAGTTGTGAGCCACCATATGAGTACTAGGCTGGAACCTGGGTTGTCTGGAAGAGAAGTGAGTGCTTTTAACAGCTGAGCCATCTCTTCAGTCCTACAACTGAGCAATCTTGCCCTTAGCTACTTCACTGATTAAAAATGAAAAAATAAAAACTAAGACCTAGCCAGGCATGGTGGCACACGCCTTTAATCCCAGCACTTGGGAGTTAGAGGCAGACAGATCTCTGTGAGTTCAAGGCCAGCCTAGTCTACAAAGCAAGTCCAGGAAAGTCAGGGTTCTGGTATACAGAGAAACCCTGTCTCAAAAAACCAAAATAATAACAACAATAATAATAAACAAATAAAAATAAAAGGATACATGCTGTATTCTTATATATTTTTCAGGCATGGAGGCACATGTCTTTAACCCCAGCACTCAGGAGGCAGAGGCTAACATGTCTCTGTGAGTTGGAGGCCAGCAAGTCAACATAGTGAGTTCCAGGACAGCCAGGGCTATGTAGAAAGACCCTGTCTCAAACAACAACAATAATAATATTATTATTATCATTATTATTAATATATGCTATATGATTCTACTTATATAAAAATTCTAAAATTAATAAAATAATTAATTATGAAATAAATCAAAACAGTTAACTGCCTCCAAAATGGGGAGGGGCAGCATTAATCATGGAAAGGCATTTTGAGGTTGAAGACAATTAATTTAGATTATCTGATTGGATAATTACATAGTACCTGAGCAATGATCACCTGTACATGCATCTGTCAAATCTGAAGGTATACTGAAGATGAGGGCATTTTCCACCAGGTCTGAGTGCAGGCCTGTGAGTTCAGCTAGGAGGCTAAGGTATGAAGATCCTCAAGGAATACCTGGGCTACAGAATGATCTCTAGGTTAGCCTGGGCAACTCAGTGAGATCCTGTCTCAAAATAAAAAATAAGAAGGCTCAAGTTTGAGCATGGGTACACAAAGAGGCAGGTGGGTCTCTGAATTCAAGCCCATTGTGCTCTACAAATTGAACATAAGGTCAGCCAGGAGGCTAGAGCACTCCATGGCATGATGAGGCACTAGGCTCAACTCCTAGTGCTCTGCAAGGAAGGGAAAAATAGCAGACTATAACCACAAGTTGAACTCTAGTTCATAATAGGCACAGCAGAGTATTCAGACTGTAGAGATAAAGCTGTGACATACTGTTTGGCTCTTGAGGAAAAAGTTATGTTCACCCCTTTGTCAAGGATGGTTAGATGTATGCAGCAGATCAAGTACTTGTCACAAAAGCATGAGGACCGGAGTTTGACTCCCTAGCACCTGCATAAAAGCCAGGCACAGCCGGGCAGTGGTGGCGCAGGCCTTTAATCCCAGCACTTGGGAGGCAGAGGCAGGTGGATCTTTGTGAGTTCGAGGCTAGCCTGGTCTACAAAGTGAGTCCAGGACAGCCAGGGCTACACAGAGAAACCCTGTCTGGAAAAACAAAACAAACAAACAAAAAGTCAGGCACAGATACGCAATGGGTGGGCTGAGACAGATGGATTCCCAGAGCTCACTGGAAGCCAGTCTGGCTAACTGATAACCAGTGATTTCCATAAGAAACCTCGTCTCAGCCAGGTGTGGTGGAGAACTCTTTCAATCCCAGCACTCGGGAGACTGAGGCAGGCAGATTTCCATGAGTTCGAGGCCAGCCTGGTCTACAAAGTGAGTCCAGGACAGCCAGAGAAACCCTGTCTTGAAAAACAAACAAACAGACAAAAAAGAAACCTTGTCTCAAAAGATAAACTGGAGGGCCAGTGATGTGGCTCAGAAAGTAAGGCCATTTGCTGACAATCCTGATGACTTAAATTTGAACCCCAGGATCTCACAAAGCAGAAGGAGAGAACTGATTTATGTAAGTTGATCTCCACATGTGCACTATGGTATATATGTACACAGAGAGATTGAAAATGATACTTGGCCACATATCCTGTGTGAAACCTATGTATACACAAAATTTGAGGCCATTACAAGAAGAGTCCTAAATGTGAAGCATAAGAAACAACTTCACACTGTGAGTGGATTACCTGCTATGGTGACAAGAACCACATAGCAGCATCTCTAGGGAAATCAATTCCTTTACCAAATAAATTTGGACCCTCCAAACAAAGTCAAGATCATGTTACCTTGGCATTTCTTTTTTTTTTTTAAGGTTTATTTTATTTATTTTATGCATATGAGTGCTCTATCTGCATGTACACCTGCATTCCAGAAGAGGGCACCAGATCACATTGTGGATGGTTGTGAGCCACCATGTGGTTGCTGGGAATTGAACTCAGGACCTTTGGAAGAGCACTAGGCAGTGCTCTTAACCCCTGAGCCATCTCTCCAGCCCCACCTTGGCATTTCTTGACAGCATAACTAAACTACATGATTTATAAATTACTGGTATTACTAAAGACATTTAAAAAACATGTGTTCAGTAAGTGTTGTAGTGTATGACTTTAATCCCAGCATTCAGGAGGCAGGAATAAGTGAGTCTGAGTTTGTGGCCAGCCTGGTCTATATAGGGAGTTCCAGTGCTAGCCAAAGCTTCATAGTAAGATTCTGCTTTAAAACAAAACAAAACAACAAAACCATATATTCATTATAGTGATCACCAGAATAAAAACAATTTTTTGGTAAATAAACAAATATGAAAAATGTGTACTTAATTGAACTGCAGCTAACATGCTAAAAACTGATTAAATGTCAAATAGGAAAAGAGCTAAAATATCATAACAAAAATAGTTTTAAAAACAATGTTACCTGATCAAGGTTTTTGAAAAGAAGAATATCTTTGCAAGCTTCCTGAAGCCTGCATCTCTGCTCATCAGATTTGGGATGAACCACCTGTCAAATGAAATAAAGCAAAGATAATTATTTTATTCCATTTGAAAATCACCCATTTAAAAATTAATGTATTTATTTTTCCTAAAAAGTGAGAAAAAAACAAAGAAAATATGTATGTTTACATATTTACAACTCTAACTCTATAAAAACAGTAACCAGCATGCTGTTATAGAGAGGCAATGTGATTGATACAGGAATGAGAAGTAGGACTCTGGAACCACCTGGTGTCTGTGTGGCTGGCAATCACCAGTTGTCCCCTGGGAGCCTCCAGATTCTCATCTGGACAGCAGAGAGTTATAAATTGTTCCTTCAATAAATGCTGAACATCTACCCAGTTCCAGACCCTCTCCAAGCTCTGGAGAAAACAGTGAACATACAGATAAAACTGTATGCCCTCACGATGTAAAAACACATAATAAATGTTGGAGACTGACAAGATTAAGGACAGTAAGCAGGCAAGGGCATAAGTATGAGAGTGTGTTTGTGCTGGCTAGGGGAGTCCCACTGAGGAAGTGACAGGTGTGCTAAGATCTCAAGCAGTGCAACCCGAGAGCAAGTGGAGACACTGCTGTGGGAGGAGTAAGAATGAATAGCAGATCTGACAAGTAGCCAAGAGAAATGAGACTGATGCAGACAGGGAAAGATCACATCCGGCGGTGGGGGAGGCATGTCCAAATTCATAGAGGACTCTGTATATAGGTCAGGGAGTAAATGAAACTTTCTCTAACAACTTGGGGGTGGTTTGAAGTTATCAACTCAGGAAGTGATCTAATATGAAGGATCCCACTGGTTGTTAAGTTAAGGTTAGGTTAAGATTGCAGTTAGGCCTTACAGGAAGGCAAGAGTAGACAAGAAGCTGGGAAGGACGCTTACACTACTGCAGTCCTGGATGGGGGTGGTTGGTGGTAACTATGGAGATACCAAGAAGTAGAGAAGTTTGGATATATTTTGAACACAGTGACCACTAAATTTATTGAAAAACTTAAAGTGATTAAAAAAAAAAAAAAAAAACAAGAGTTAAGGATGACTCTAACTGTACCATGATGCTGCTATGATCTACAATGGGAAAAAGTAAGGGTAGAAAAGAGTACTTTTGAAAGTAGTATTTTAATTATGTGTGTGTGTTCGTGGATGCGTGTGTGGGTGGATGTCAACGTGAGTACAGGGCCAGAGACGCCCAGGCTCCCAGAATGGGAGCTATGAAGTGGTGGAGAGCCACGCGATGTGGGGGCAGGAAACTGAATGTGGGTCCTCTGCAAGAACACCAGTGCTCTTGACCCCTGAGCTGCCATCTCTCCAGCCTGCTGGAAAGAGTACTTTAAAATAATCAGGCAGGCCGGGCGGTGGTGGCGCACGCCTTTAATCCCAGCATTTGGGAGGCAGAGGTAGGCGGATCTTTGTGAGTTCGAGGCCAGCCTGGTCTACAAAGTGAGTCCAGGACAGCCAAGGATACACAGAGAAACCCTGTCTCGAAAAACCAAAAAAAAAAAAAAAAAAAAAATAATCAGGCACTCATGCTGTCTACTGACATCTAACATGGGGATGGTAATTAACAACCAATGATGAACTTAGCAGTAATAGTGGCGTTCACAAACTAGTGCTCATAAGGGTTAGATAATATGTGTAGAGTCTCTAAAACGGTATCTTAAACTCATTTAGTGGGTGCTTTCAAACTATTACCATCATTGTTGGGCGTGGTGGCACACGCCTTTAATCCCATTGTGCACCCTTAGGAAGAATTCTCCCCAGTAACCACCGAGTCTGACTTTGTCAGCAGAACAGGTTGAAGGCGTTCTGCAAAGCCAGTCAGGTGCTTCTCATCAAACCCTCAACCAAGGCTGCTTTCAATCTACTGCACAAAAAATGGCATCTCATAGATACCTTTTTAAATTTTTATTTTTGGTTTCTGGAGACAAGATTTCTCTGTTTAACAGCCCTGACTGTCCTGGAACTTGCTTTATAGACTAGGCTGGCCATGAACCCACAGAGACCCACAAGTCTCTGCCTCTTGAGTGCTGGGATTAAAGGCATGTGCCACCACACCCAATCTCCCACAGATACTTTTAAATTTTATTTTTATTAGTCACAAAACATTAAGTTTCTCTTTGGTATTTTTTCATACAAAATTTGTTTTTGTCCTTTCTCTTCCTTCCTCTGTTCCCCAATTCCTCTTCCTTATCCTCCCCCACTTGACCTTTGTACCCTCATTAACCTCCTTTTCATTTTCACATAGCATATGTCCTTTTGCCTTCTCCTTAACTTTCCTCTATACTCCTGTTCCTCTCTTGTGGTTGCCTGTTTAGAGTTTTATGGTCTATAACCACTCTCACACAGGCATACAAACATTAAAAGTTAGGGTGTGCATATGAAAGACAGTAGGTGCCCTCTCACTGAGATTTTAATTCATAATTACTTTCACTATCAGTGATTTATTTTAAGGTGTGCAGTAAAAGAGAATCAATGGGAAATACAATTCTACAGAATACTAAGCTGTAGTTCTTACCCTTGGATCATTATCCTCTCCTTCTTCATCAGGGTTATAGCTTTCTGCACAGACTAAAATTGGAGAGAAAAAAATGGAAGTTATAAAATGTGTGATTTTAGAGGTAAAAAAAAAGTATGGGTGTCATGTGTATGTACATGTTTATATGTGTGCTAGAGGATGCCTTTTTAATTCACTCTACACCTTATTTATTTATCTATTTAGCATGTATGTGTATATTTGAGACAGGGTCACATTATGTAGCTCTGGCTGACCTGGACCTCACTGTGTAGACCAGGTTAGCCGCAAATATCTACCAACCTCTGCCTCCTGAATGCTGGAACGCAAAGCTCCACTACTTCAAGCCTCCTCATTTTTTGAGATGCTCTTTACTTGAACTTGGAGCTCACAGCTTCAGCTAGGCTGACTGGTCAGTGAGCTGCATGAATCCACTTGTCTTCCACTTCCCTGGCACTGAGATTATAAATGCATGCTGCCACACTAAAGCTTTTATGTGGGAGTTAGGGATCCAAAACACTTCCTCAAACTTTCATTACAAGCTGTTCCAGGATAGCCATCTCCCTTCCTCTTTTATAAGGACAAAGGTCCTATTTTCTTATGACTTTAATAACTTCCTTAAAGGCTGTATTTTCAATTATAATCATTTTGGTATGACTGTAACATACAGATTTGGTGGGGGGCATAATCCAGTTTAGCACATTGTAAACACATAAGCCTTACATAGCAGTGCTATTTAGTACAGAGATTATCACTTACAAATAAATGACTGACACAGTACTAGGTTCCTAGTAAACTAACCTGCCAATCATCACCAGTCACAAACTCACTGAGTAGACCCAGATGCTAACACACTGATGTCTGTTTAATGTGCTTTAAAGCATCAAAATACATGAGAAGTCTAGTTTTTTCCCTTTTATTTTTGATGAATGAAATCTTAAAATTGATACATTTCAAAAATAGTTAACATTAATTTGAGACTATATCAAGAAAGCAGTACTTGGGGCAGGTATGGTAGTGTAGGCTTGCATTCCATAACCTGGAAGGCTGAAGGCAGGAAGACTGCATGAGTTCAGGACCAGCCTAGGCTACATAGCAAGAACTTGTCTCAAAAACAAAACAAAAGAATGAGCAGTGCTTTAAGTATTCATGAGTCCAAGCCAGATGGTGGTGGCACTTGTCTTTAATCCCAGCACTCAGGAGGCAGAGGCAGGCAGATCTCTGTGAGTTCAAGGCCAGCCTGGTCTACTGAATGAGTTCCAGGATAGCCAGTACTGTTACACAGAGAAACCCTGTCTCAAAAAAATCAACCCCTCTCCCCCAAAAAAGAGAAAAGGCAGAGACAGTTTTCAGTCTCTCACTAGAGAACACCACTTTCCATACTATAAATAAATAAATAATTCAAGTGACTCAAAAACTCATGAGAAAGTTTAATGGCAGCATAACCTAGGATGTTAAAAATAGTAACATGAAAAATTACTTTTGGAAATAATTTTTGATTTTTCAATATAAAAAAATATTATAAAACAAATGCAAAAGACCAATTAAAATAATATATGTACACATTTACTCAGAATGAAGGAATCACACGTAATTTGTTTTTAGTATAATATATATATAAAATATTTTTAGTTTACTATTTCAATTTAGAGGTGAATTTATATTCACTTAAAATATTTATATCTTGCTCACGCCTTTAATCCCAGCACTTGGGAGGCAGAGGCAGGCGGATCTTTGCGAGTTCGAGGCCAGCCTGGTCTACAAAGCGAGTCCAGGACAGCCAGAGCTGTTAACAGAGAAACCCTGTCTCGAAAAACCAAAAACAATAAAAAAATTAAAAAAAATAAATAAAAATATTTCTATCTTAAAATAGGATTTTAGCAGCATGTCATAAAAGACAGCACATACCTGATACTCGTCTAGTAAATCTGCTAGGAACTGTACCTGCAAAAAAAAAAAAAAAAAAAGCAACATTAGTCATTATTATGTCACACACCTCTAGTACTCCTGTTTTTTTTTTTTCAAAGACAGAAAGAACTAAGCACCCCAAAATCAATGGTGGGTCAGTCCACACTTTAATATATTTGACTACAAATTATTGTTACTGAACATGATCATATAATGACAATATAGAGGGCTGGAGAGATGGCTCAGTGGTTAAGAGCACTGGCTGTTCTTCCAAAAGACACAGGTTCAAATCCCATCACCCACATGGCAGTTCACAGCTGTCTGTAATTGCTGAGCACTCTGTAAATCCCAGCACTCGGGAGGCAGAGGCAAGCAGATCTCTGTGAGTTCAAGGCCAGCCTGGCCTACAAAGTGAGTCCAGGACAGCCAGGCTACACAGAGAAACTCTGGAAAAAAACCTAAAAGAAAAGCTCCTTATAACTTCAATATACCAGATGACCTGAACTTGGTTCCCAAGACAGGCATCAGGCAGCTCATAGCTCCGTCCTCTTCTGGCTTCCATGGACACCTGAGTATGTGTAGGTAGTGCATGTAGCTAAAGATAACCCGGAACTTATACTTACAGATACTCACACACAGACACACACATACACAGAATTTAAATTTTCTTTTGAGGGGCTGGAGAGATGGCTCAGAGGTTAAGAGAACTGGCTGTTCCTCCAGAGGTCCTGAGTTCAATTCCCAGCAACCACACGGTGGTTCATAACCATCTATATTAAGATCTCGTGCCCTCTTCTGCCCTACAGGCATACAAGCAGAACACTGTATATATAATAATTTTTTCTTTTGAGATTTTATGTTTTTGGGTTTTTTGTTTGTTTTGTTTTTGATGACAGGGTTTCTCTGTGTATCAGTCCTTGCTGTCCTGGATTCCCTTTGTAGACCAGGCTAGCCTCAAAATCACAGAGATCTGCCTGTCTCTGCCTCCTGAGTGCTAGGATTAGGCATAAGCCACCTTGCCCAGCTAAGGTTTTATGTTTTATGTGTACAGGTGTTTTTCCTGAATGTATACCTATGCATCATATGGATATCTGGTGCCTGTAGAGGCCAAAAAGAGTACTCTGGAACTGGAGTTACAGATAATTGTGAGCCACCAACTGGGTGTTAGAAATTGAACTCAGGTCGTTTGGAAGAACAATTAGTGCTCTTAACCACTGAACTTTCTCTCCAGCCCCAATTTAAAATAAAGTAAAGCTTAGTGGGTAAAGGTGCTTGCCACCAAGCCTGATGATCTGTGAGTTCCATTCCTATACTATAATCCATATGGTGGAAAGAGAGAACTCTTGGAAGTTGTCCTCTGACTTCCATATATACACACGTTGTGCATTATATACTTGGTCCCCACAATAAACAAATTTGTAACTATAAAAATTCATATGAAGCTGGGTGTAGTGGTACACACCTTTAATCCCAGCACTCAGGAGGTTTCTGTGAGTTTGAAGCCAGTCTGGCCTACAAAGGGAGTCCAAGACAGACAGGACTACACACAAAGAAACCCTGTTGTGAAAAAACAAAGAAACAAAAAACCATATGGCACTGGAGAGTTGACTCAGCAGTTAAGAGTACTGATTGCTCTTCCAGGATCCAGGTTCAATTCTCATCATCCACACAATGGCTCACAGAAATTTGTAACTCTAATTCCAAGGTAGCTGATGCCCTCTCCTAGGTAGGCACCAGGTACATATGTAGTACACACACATACAATCAGGCAAAATACCCATAAACCTAAAAATAAAATGATTAAAATATATCCAGGTATGGTAGTGCATACATGTAAGCCCAGTGCTTGAGAAATTGAGGCAGAAGTATTTCAAGTGTGAAGCTAGCCTGGTTTATATACCAAGACCCTATCTCCAAAAATAAAACCAAAGCATAGACCTGTAAGGAAAGAGCAGGAGCACATGTCCTACATCTGTGAAGCCCTGGGTTCATTCAATCCTTAACACAAGAGGGGAAAGGAAGGGATGGTCAGTGTAGTAAATAAATTAATATATTAAAATTTCCCCACTATCTAAGAGGAGAAATTGGGATCTGGAAACAGCTTAGCTGGTAGAATGCTTGCACAGCATGTGTGAACTCCTAGGTTTGATCACCTCCTAAACAAGCATGTAGCTCATGCTTGCAATCCTAGTTAGTACTCAAGAGGATAGGAGGTTCTAGGTTATCCTTAGCTACACAATGACTTCCAGGCCAACTTGAGCTATACTGAAATCATGTCTAAAAATAAACAAAACTGCGGGGAGGAAAGAGGAAAAAAAAACTTAATTAGTAGGAAAAAAACCCAAAAAACTGAAGGTAGATCTGAGAGCCTACCAAAAGGTTACTTGAGGGGTCTTATCTCATCCTGCCCCAATCTCCACCATCTAGCCCTGCAGCCTTGGTTGCTAAATTCAATTCCTGGAGGCACATGGTACCTCTTCAGGCAGACAACTTCCTCTCAACAGCTGTTCTCACAATCTGACAGGCTCTCTACTCTACATGCTATTATGATTATCTGCAGTGCTAAATACTACAACAAGAACCTGATGGAAATGAATGCTGCAACCTCATCTGCACTCACAAGAATTACCAAATTAAATACTGTATTTATTGTGGCTCTTCCTGGCCCTCCTCTGTGTATTGCTGAGGAGGAGAATGGGAAGACTGTGGGCTATGTCCGGACAAAGGAGGAAGACCTGATGCTGTTTCCACATGGACACATTTCCCAACTGATCATGAAGCACTCGGACGTCCCTTGGCTTGATCCAGAAGCTGAAGGACCAGACCTTACAAGCAATAGTTAAAAACTTTAGTGCGAGGCCAGGTGTGGTGGCATAAGCCTTTAGTGCCAACACTAGGGAGTTTGCAGAGGTAGGTAGATATCTCAGAATTCAAGCCCAGTGTGGTCTGCATAGCAAATTCTATGCCAGCCACGGCTACACAGTGAGACTGTCTCAAAACAAACAGAACTTTTGGTGCCATGTCCACTTCCCTGCATGTCAGAGATAGTAAGCAAGTAAGTGGTCTTGTCTTGTATTGGTTTTCTTTCTGCTGCTTGACAAAAGCAACTTTGGTGGAGAATGGCTCACATGGGTACAGCTGCAGTCCACTGCTGTGAAGTCAAGGCAGGAGCTTGAAGCAGCAAGTAGCATCCACGGTCGGGACTGCTGAGAGTGAAACCATCCATGTTTGTATTCAGCTAACTTTCTTCTCTGTTTAACAGTCTAAGATCCAAACCCAGGAAATACTGCAGCTCACTGTTAGGCTGGGTCTTCCTACATCAATTAAAGCACTCAAGATAGTCCACAGGCCAATGTGATCTAATATTCCTCATTTAGACTCTTCCCGGGTGATTCTACGTTGTCAGGTTGACTATCAAAACCAACCATCACATTAACACCCTCAACTTTCAGATGACAAAGCAGCTGGCATGAGCTAGTGGTGAAGAGGGGCAGATGTGTGGTGCTGGGCTCCAGGAAGAGTCAGGAGGCCCAGGGCAGCACACTTCTTGTTCAGAAGAGGCCTGTCCACAGGAAATTTGGCAATCCATGAGCCCTGATGCCCAAGACTGTTCAAAAGACTTAGATTCCACTACCTAGAACCTGCTTGAGAACTGTAGGTCCTCATGTCTTAGCCTGTCTGCTCTAAAGTACCCACTGTAGGCTCATCTCAGAGACCTGAATGGCTGTTCATCGTTGACTCTCAGCAGCCACCTTCCCCATAACCCACTGTGCTCACAAAGGGACACTTGGACACAAGAGAAGAGGTTGAGGCCGGCCATAACAGAGCTCTCCCCAGGCTGTTCACACCAGGCTGCCATTCAATTATTTGTGGTAGTTCAATGTTGGGTAGTGATTAACCTGAAATGCTGTCTTCTAGAATACCAATTAGGATGCAAGGAAAATTCCTGAAAGTCCACAGCTTTCAGATTTTGACATAACTCATCTGCTTTCATCTGTGAGGGACAATCAGGACCACCAAAAGTCAGACCACACGGTCCCTTCTTCCTCTTTTCTGGTGAAAATTATCCATTTTTTCTTGTTTTCCCTGAAAACTCCCACTGTGTCCTATTTTCCTACTAGAGTCTAGTATTTTTTTCCCTCCTCAGTGGGAGAAAGTAAGTCAGCGCTTCTGCTCCATGAGCAGAATTTATAGATTAAAATAAAAGACAAGTCAATCACATTGGATTATCTAATGTGCCTGTTTCTGCTGGGTTTTTTGTAGTGGAATAACTTGTCACTTACTGAGGATCGCTAGTGCTCACATGCAATAGGGGGGTTATTTAGAATATACTGAATCAACTTGGGAAAAACTCCGCTGGCTCTGAACAGGTTGTGGTCTTTCTGCTGAAGTGTAGTCATGTTTCTCCAATATTACCTCAACGAGCTGGGCGATCGTGTCTATACGCTGAAGAAATTTGACCCTACGGGACAACAGATTTGCTCTGCCCACCATGCTCGGTTCTCCCCAGACACAAATATTCAAGACACTGAATCACCATCAAGAAATGCTTCAAGGTGCTCATGACCCAGCAACCGCGTCCTGTCCTCTGAGGGTTCGTTAATCTTTTGTGCTGCCCGACCCCAGGCCTATCATCAGTAACCAGACACGTCAACCTGTGAGCCGTGAAGTCTTCACCATGCTGTATGGAATCCTATCTCACTACATGATTGAGTCTATAGTGATGGGCATCTCCCGTAAAAGGAACAGTCTTAACTCTTTTTTTTTTTTTTTTTTGGTTTTTTTTTTTTTTTCAAGACAGGGTTTCTCTGAATATCTCTGGCTGTCCTGGACTCGCTTTGTAGACCAGGCTGGCCTCGAACTCACAAAGATCCGCCTGCCTCTGCCTCCCAAGTGCTGGGATTAAAGGCGTGCGCCACCACCGCCCGGCTACAGTCTTAACTCTTATGTTTTTGTTTTTTCTTCATGTTTTGACTTACTGCTAGGTTATTAAAGATACAATGACTTGAAAGTTCAAAAAAAAAAAAAAAAAGAATATACTGAATCCTATTAGCAGCCACCTCTCAGGGAGGCAAGGCAGTATTATCTTTGTTTCCCAGACGAGGAAACTGATGCAGAGAAGCAAAATAAGTATATAAGGAATTATACGCAAGTCCGACTTGAGTTCACAGCCACAGTTTCGTTCTCTTATTACTCTACTATGCATTTTATTTGCAAAACAAAACAAACTTAAAATTTAAACAAAAAGGAGAATCAACAGTTTGTTGATTGATATCAAGTTAACAGAATGTTCTGGGTTAACGGTTAACTTGATATATGAAGAGCTTATGTTAATTGTAAGTATTTATGTAAATCTTCTATTTTAATCACCCTTTAGTCTTCCTCCTTTGTAAAAAGAAGAAAAAGTGCTTGAACCTCTGCAGGAAAAGTCACAGATAAATATAGAACTATCATTACTTAATTTTTTTTTCTTTTGTTTTTGAGACAGGGTTTCTCTGTGTATCCCTGGCTGTTTTGGACTCGTTTTGTAGACCAGGCTGGTCTCAAACTCACAGAGATCCTCCTGCCTCTCTCTCTGCTTCCCCAGTGCTGAGATTAAAGGAATGTGGTGCTGCCACCACCCAATCTTCCTTACTCTTCTGTCGTTGTTTTTGGAACAGGGTTTCAGGTAAACAAGGTTAGCTTTGAACTCCTGATTTTCCTGCCTCCCCTCCCAAGCACTGGGAGGGTAGGTATGCACCACCATAACCACCTCTTTTCTTTCTTTTTCTTTTTGATTCTTCAAGACAGAGTTTCTCTGTGTAGACCTGGTTGTCCTGGAGCTCACTCTGTAGACCAGGCTGACCTCAAACTCACAGAGACCCGCCTGTTTCTGCCTCCCAAGTGCTGAAATTAAAGGTGTGCGCCACCACCTGGCTATAAACAGCTATTAATATTCATATATTCACTGACTGTGAACTACCAAAGTACATAACGTTTTCATATTTCAATTTTTATGAAAACTAGCTGTATATGGATTTGCCTAGTCATCTGACACTGTCTGAGGATAAGAGAGTAACTCTGTGTGTTTGTAATCAAAACATGCCCCAGCACAGAGCCTGGAGAGATTGCTCATGGTTAACAGTTCTTGCTTCTCCTCTCACAGAGAACCTAGGTTTGATTCCTAGGACCTGGCACCTCACAAATGTCTGTAACTACCGTTTTAGATGTTCTGTTGCCCTCTTCTGGCCTCTAGAGGCACTGCATGCACATCATGCACAGGGATCCACATAGCCAAAACACTCATATACATAAAATAAAATAAAAATAAATGAATCTTAAAAAATAAAAACTACTGGGGAGCCAGGTGTGGTGGCCCACACCTTTAATTCCTGCACTCAGGAGGTAGAGGCAGGCAGATCTCTGTGAGTTCAAAGCCAGCCTGGTCTACAAAGTGAGTCCAGGACAGTCAAGGCTACACAGAGAAACCCTGTCTCAAAAAACCTAACAACAACAATCTACTGGATAGTGATGGCTCACGCCTTTAATCCCAGCACTCAAGAGACAGAAGCATGGGGATCTCTTGAGTTTGAAGCTAGCCTGGCCTACAGAGTTTAAGTTCCAGGATAGCCAAGGCTACATAGAGAAACCCTGTCTCAAAATAAATAAATAAATAAATAAATAAAGCCAACCACAACAAACAAATAAAAATCTACCCAATCACATTCAAAGAATGTCTGTCTAGTCATAAATGATTGTCTGAGGCCAAAATAGGTTTTTTTCCCCTCCATAAGAATCTGTTGGGGTTTTTTGTTTTGTTTTCGAGACAGGGTTTCTCTGTGTAACAGCCCTGAGATTAAAGGTGTGCGCCACCATGCCCGGCGAATCTGGTTTTTGTTTTGTTTTGTTTTGTTTTTTTAATGCCAATGCAAACCACACATCTATCTATTTCTTTCTTAAAAATATTATTTATTTTTATTTTATGTGCATTTGGTGTTTTGCCTGCATGTATCTCTGTGTGAGGGTTGTCAGATCTTGGAGTTACAGTTGTGAGCCGCCATGTGGGTGTTGGGATTTGAGCCCAGGTCCTCTGGAAGAGCAGCCAGTGCTCTTAACTGCTGAGCCATCTTTCCAGCCCTCTATTTCCTTTTTTTCAATATCCCTTACTCAGAAACTGTTCTACTTTATCCCTCCAAAAATATACTCATCTCTTTATTTTAAAATACTATAGCTTTCTAACATTTGCATTTAAGGCAGTATAATTTTACTTATGGAAGGAGTCCGTGTTTTTCCTTGAGCTGTGTCTCATGCTAACAGCTCAGCAGAGAGAAGCAGAAGCACCTAAGCTCATGTGAGTGGTTTCTCTCCAGCATTAGACACACTGTCTCTAGCAGCTTGACAACAGGCATGGGGCAGTAGGAAAACAGAAACAACATCTCACTTTGGCAGTGGTATTTCATAAAACTAATGGCTGCTTTTCTTGTTACTGGGAGACAACGAAATTATAGCAACCTCAGTTATGCCTTTTTAGATAATGAAAGTAAAACAATAGATCATTGTCAGAAAAAATCCATCTCAAATGCAAGCTCACTAATGATTACTAGGAAAAATAAAGTTTGAATGGTATTTTCCATGTTTTCATTCATTTATACCACATGCCTGGGTTTCTCCCCATTTGCAGGTTCATTCTACTCTGCACGTCCTGTAGTGTTGGGTGTTCTAGGTATCATGTCTATCAATCAGAGGCCTTCTTCTCTATCACTCTCTTGCCCTGGAAGATCTCAGTAATTCTCATAATTTCAAACAGAGGCTTTTTTTTTTTTGGTTTTTTGAGACACGGTTTCATTTTGTATCCCGGACTGTCCTGGACTCACTTTGTAGATCAGGTTAGCCTTGAACTCACAGAGATCCACCTGTTTCTGCCTTCTGAGTGCTGGAAATAAAGGCATGCGCCACAATGCCCTGCAATTACAGAGAGCTGTGAACGTCCATGTGGGTGCTAGGATTTGAACCTGGGTCCTTTGGAAGAACAGCCAGTGCTCTTAACCACTGAGCCATCTCTCCAGCCCCTAGAGGCTCAATCTTATACCTCTCATAGCTGTCCAGTAAGACCAGACAAGAATACCCAGTTGCCTACGTCCTGCTCTGTAGGCTGCAGGAAAGAGAACTGAAACTAGCACGGGCTTTTGAAACCTCAAAGCCCAAACCCAGTGAGACACTTCCTCCATCCAACAAGGCCACACCTCTTAGCTCTTCTCAAATAATGCCACTGCCTGGTGATTAGGCATTCAAATATATGACCCTATGGAGACCATTCTGATTCAAACCACCGCAATGAACAAATGCCTATTGGAGCCTTTGAAACAGAGTTTTCAGGGTCATCAAAAGAAAGCTTTAAATGATGTTCTACCTAAGGTCATATTCCTGTCTCACTCAGGCTCTCAGAAAACCAAGTACCTTCTCTTCAGAGCAGTGATGCCAGAGCATAATACTAAACTGATCTAAGTCATTTGTTTGGTTGATCATGGTTTCCTTCCTTCCTGACTATCACTACCCCCAAGGAATAAAATTAGGCTGATCTTTGTTTGCCCATGTAGTCTCAAAGCCTGGCACACTACAGAACTTCTTAGGTGAGTATTTGTGTGTATGAATGCTTGTCCATGATTATATGTAAGGGGATGGAAAGCAAATTCCACAGTGTGTGTGAGGGTCAGAGGACAACTTTGTGCAATCAGCTCTCTCCTTACAGCTTTATCTAGGTTCTGAGGATCAAACTGAGGTCACCGCTTGATGGCAGGCACATTTATCCCCTGAGCCATCATTACTACATATCTTTTGTATATATTTGTTAGATATATTCACTTTAAAGCATAGTATTACAAATATACATCAAAATAATCATCTTTGGGGTAAGATATGACTCAATATATTCAACCATAAGTTAGCTGAGCCTATAGATACAGAAGACAAGCTTTAAAGAGAAGCTGGTTTTGCTGGTGTGGTGACTCATTACTTTAATCCCAGCTTAGTCTACACAATGTGGTTCAGGACAGCCAGAGTTATATAGTGAGACCCTGTTCTTATGGAGGCCACAATCTAACAACTGTGATGGCTATAAACAACCACACACAGCCTATAACACAGTAAAAGGCTTAGCAGGTAAGGTGTGGGAACCAGAAGAAAACAGTTCAGCATGTCCTTTATTCATTTGGCATGATAGGCAGCTAAGAGCAAAAATAGCTTTTAGTACTCTATTTGATAGTTATATTCTACTCAAACTAAAAAAAAAAAAAGAAAAAGAAAAAAGAAAAAAAGTTCTGAGTCTTGAGAGATACTCGGCCAATAAGAGAGTTCTTCCAGAGAATTCGAGGTTGATTTCCAGCACTCACATGACAGCTCACAGCTACGTGCAACTGTGAGCCATGGCAAGGGATCATGAGTTCTAGACCACCTTGGCTTCATGGCAAGACTTATGTCAAAAAAACAAAACAAAACAAACCTAAAAAGACATAAAATGTTTGTTCTACTTATGTGACAGTAACTACTGGAGCAAAAACCAAAATAATCAATGAAACAGTGTGACCCGTCAGTTAAAAGAATCCCCAGAGTTGAGGATGCACCTCAATGTAAAGAGCTGCACACCGATCTCCAGAGCTGAGGAACAACAACACTCCACACAAAACCTCCCTGGCAGCCTGATGTAAAGCACTTTTCTCTCTAGTAACCCATCTGCAGCTGCCACTCCACTGTCTGGGATGTTTATAGCATCGCTGTTTGTAATGTGCTTTTAATAATGAAATCCTCTTTTTTCTTTTTTAGGTTTTTTTTTTTTGAGACAGGGTTTTGCTGTGTGTAACAGGTCTGACTGTCCTACAACCCACTCAGTAGACCAGACTAGCCTTAAATTCACAGAGTTCCACCTGCCTCTGCCTTCCAAGTGCTGGGATTAAAGGCGTGTGCCACCACATCCGGCCGGAAATCCTCTTTTCTGTTCTCAAAAAAAAAAAAAAAAAAAATCAGTTCTAAAACATGCATGAATATTTTAAACTAAGAACATGTACACACAACTGTCTTCTATAAAAAGCAAAAACTTTTCTAATCTTATGCTAGCCACACTGGGCAAACTGGACAAAATACTCTTCATAAACTTAAACATAAAAACTAAAGAGACAGAGACTAGAAAACTGGAAGTTAATGTAAGACTACAATCCCATGCAGTCAAGAAGTTCAAAGCCTATTTAGGCTACAAACAGAATTCAAGGCCAGCCTGGGCAACTTAACAAGACACTGTCTCAATATGAAAACTAAGACCACTCAGTGGATACAGGCAGTTGCCACCAGGCCTGACCCTGATAGGAGAGAACTGACTCCCACGGGTTAGCCTCTAACCACCTTGTCTAAGCCCTGGGATGCCTCCTCATACTAAATGAACAAATGTAATTCAAAAAAATTTTTTTTTTAACATTTTTTTTTATTTTATTTATTATGTATACAGTATTTGCTCTACATATATGCCCGGGCAGATCTCAATGTAGATGGCTGTGAGCCACCATGTGGTTGCTGGGAATTGAACTCAGGACCTTGGGAAGAACAGCCAGTGCTCTTAACCTCTGAGCCACCTCTCCAGCCCAATTCAAAAAATTTTAATCAAAAAATTCTCAGAGCTCTTATCTTACACTGCATAGCCTGTTCAAACACAGTTAGAGGTTTATGTATTTTGTGTGCTGAGTGAAGGCTAACATGTGCCCTGGTGCATGCAGATGGCAGAAGAGGATGCCATCGTGGAGGTATAAGTGGCTATGAGCCACCAATGTGGGAGCTAGGAAACAAATCTGAGTCCTTTGGAAGAGCAGAAGAGCTGCTGAGCTACTCCCCAGCTCTGCTCAAATGCTTATTGTTAGTTATAATTTTTCTTATCATTTATTTGTTTATTGTGTGTGTACATGTGTGGAGGTCAGAAGACAACTTGCAGGATAAGTTCTGTCTTTCCACCATGTGGGTTCTCAGAACTGAACTTGAGTCTTCAGGTTTGGTGCAAGCCTCACTTAACAAGCCATCTCTTCAGTCACTGTGTGCAAATATTATTATGCCAAGCTTTTGTTTTGTTTGTTTGAGACAGTCTCCATGTAGTACTGGCTATCCTAGAACACACTTTGTAGACCAGGCTGCCTCCTACTCACAGAGCTCCGCCTGCCTCTGCCTCCCTAATGCTAGGATTAAAGGCTCGTGCACCACCACACCTGGCTTGCCAACCATTTTTAAAGGCATCACCACACAGACTCCTCACAACTTCTTTCACCCCATTCTGAAGCAGAGGATACTGAAACTCAGATAACTATGTTTTTTTTTTTGGTTTTGTTCTGTTTTTTGAGACAGGGTTTCCCTGTGTAGCCCTGGCTGTCCTGGACTCACTTTGTAGACCAGGCTGGCCTTGAACTCACAAAGATCCGCCTGCCTCTGCCTCCCAAGCACTGGGATTAAAGGTGTGTGCCACCACAACCTGAATGCCTCTGCCTCTTGAATGCTGTGGTTATTAAAGGTATGAGCCACCACCACCTGGCTTTATTTTATATTTTTTAAATAAAAATAAATTATGCCATTCTATTATTCTAATTATGGAACCAAAGCAAATAAAAATGCCCGAACTTCTGCTGCTGTCACAGGATTAGAAGCTCCTACAGATAGGAAGGCTCTTGTTCTCTAGTGTTCTAGCCTGAGCAGAGGAAGATCTGCTCAACTAAAGCAGCTTGTTACAGCAATGAGTCTTTGTACCTCCTGTGGCATTACTCCCTTCTTCTCCTTCAAAGTAGATTCCCGTGACTGTGTTTCAGGAGTGACTGTCAGTCTTTCAGAGCCCAATAGTCATTCCCAATGTGGTTGCCCAATTCTAACTTAGCTGCAGGTCAATGCATACGCTGCATGCTGGGAAGATTACAACCTGCCATAGTAAGGTACCACTGCAGAGTGGGGACTTGACCCAAGTCAAGCCAGTCACAGTTCTTCCCTGGGATATATCAAGAAGGGAACAAGAAAGCTTGCTCTCCAGTTTGGATCAAAAACGACAAAAAGCGTACTAGGTATAGTGGCACACATCTTTAATCCCAGCACTAGGGAGGCAGAGGCAGGCAGATCTCTGTGAGTTCAAGGTCAGCCTGGTCTACAAAGTGAGTCCAGGACAGCCAAGACTACACAAAGAAACTCTGTCTCAAAAAAAAAAAAAAGAAAAAAGAAAAGAAATCTTCTCCAAGGGAGTGAAAGGTCATAGATGACTATCACAGAAGGAAAACTCAGTCACAGCGTCACCAAGGGAGTGTAACACCCAGAAGAGAGAGACCAGTGATGTGCCCAATGCAACAGTCCTAACAAGACATAAGAAAGTCAGTAAGACCAGAAAAAAGAGAACATATTAGCAATAATTTGAAGTTCCCTTTTTCAGACACTGTCCTGAAAGGGAAAACCTTTGTTATCATACCCCTTCTTTAATTTAAAAAAAAAATTCCAAAGAGCCAGGAGTTTGGTTCAATGGTTGAGTACTTGCCTAGTATGAACAAGGCCCTGAGTTCAAACCTGAGAACTGAAAAACAAAAAAAAAAATTTTTTTTTGTTTTTTTGTTTTCTTGAAAAACAATCAAAAAAATTTTTTTTGTTTGTTTTGTTTTTCAAGACAGGGTTTCTCTGTGTAATAACCCTGAGTGTCCTGGACTCCCTTTGTAGACCAGACTGGCCTTGAACTCACATAGTTCACAGTGCCTGCCTCTGCCTCCCGAGTACTGGGATTAAAGGCATGGTGCTATTATGCCCAGTCAAATAAATTTTTTAAAATCCCTTGTTTAGAAATGAACACTGCTGGGCCCGGTGGCAGCCGTTTTTAATCCCAGCACTTGGGAGGCAGAGGCAGGTGGATCACTGTGAGTTCGAGGCCTGTAGGGAGTTAGATAAATTAAATTAGATTTAGAAAATATATAGGGGTTTCTGATACTGTCTCTTAATTCGGGGCATGAAGATCATTATCAGCATGTGGACTAAAAACAGGAAACAAACAGGAGACGTAATAGACTGAAAAACAAGGTTGTCAGAAAAACAGGAAAGACTTAATGGACTTAAAGAAACAAGGATCTGGCCTGACATTGTTATCAGCTGCTAAGTGGGTGGAGCCCAAATTAAGCTGAAACAGAGTTCCTCCTATTTAAGGACAGTGCATGGAGCCCAAAAGGAGAAGAGGCCCCTGATGCTAGAGAGCTCCGAGAGTCCTGCTGAAAAAAGTGCTGGCCATCATTTGATGGCCAGATCTCCCTGAAGCAGAAAGAAGCTGGTGAGCAAAGAAAGCCTGAGCAAGACACCAAAAGGCCAAGGACTAAACCCTGTGGCTCAGCTTTTGCCTAGAGGGGTTTGATCTGTCTGAACAGTGGATTAAAGGAAACTGTGCCTGGCTTTAAGGACTCTGAAGTAGAGCGGCAGAGTTGCTGATGCGAAGGGGCTGGGGTCTCCCAGAGAGAAGAAAGCATGAAGCCTTATTTAAGGTGAGACTGCGATAAGCAACGACCCTGACGAACCTGCATCTGAGAGATCCAGAAGAAGGACTGCTAAGTGCATTAAAGAATCTACAACAAAGACTGTGTTCCTGACGACTGAGGACCTGCCCCAGAGATTGTATCACTCTAAAAGGTTAGAAAAAAGTTATCAATAGGTTTAGTGGATAGATTAAAGGGGTTGTAGGAATTTATAGGATTAATAATTAAGAAATAAGCCGGGCGGTGGTGGCGCACGCCTTTAATCCCAGCACTTGGGAGGCAGAGGCAGGCGGATCTTTGCGAGTTCGAGGCCAGCCTGGTCTACAAAGCGAGTCCAGGACAGCCGGAGCTGTTAAATAGAGAAACCCTGTCTCGAAAAACCAAAAAAAAAAAAAATTAAGAAATAATTATTTGTTATAAGTGAATATAGTAATAAATAAATACGTGTTAAATAATAATTAAAAAGTTTGGTTACAGAGGCCAGCCGGGTCTACAAAGCGAGTCCAGGACAACCACAGCTGTTACACAGAGAAACCCTGTCTCAAAAAAAACAAAACAAAAAAAAGAAATGAACACTATGAACTGAACATTTTATTCATACAGTAAGTATTTGCCAACTATCTAGAAAGCAATAAGACAAAAGTGGTTTTGAGTATGAAATCTAAGCCCTCAGCTAGGACTCAAATCCCAGAATCACCTCAATTACTACAGACCTTGAGGAGTAGAAGCCCTGAATGAATGTGTATTGTTGACATGGACCAATGCCTCAGACCCATGGGAAATTGACAAACCCTTCCCCACCACTGCTAGGCTCAGAAACAGCCAGGCCTTTCTCTAGTCCAAGTGTGAATGTTGACAGTATGTCCAAGTGTTCATGAACAAGATCACTGTGCGTAAAAACTAGGAACTGCAGCCCCCTTTCTCCTGGGTGTTTGCAGCCTGAGACTGCCCCTACTGTACTGCACATGGACACTGAGGTCCCAGCTTGCTGGAGCTCCAGAGTGTGGCAGCACACCAACTTCAGCTCTCTCTGATTTTCTTTGTTCCCCCACCACCCTAGTCAGGTCAAGGTGTCACGCCGCGCAAGTTGCAGAAGCAGACCTTGAACAACTCATGTACCTCAGAGTTTCAATTTCCTCATCTACAAAAACAGGATAATAATAGCACCTACCTTACAGGGCTGTTGCTTGGCAGAAAAATAACCTTTGAACTGGTTGATATATTTAATAATAATTTTTAAAAAGCAGTTCACAGGCAGGTAAGAGAAAAATAAGAGGGAGAAGGGAGCTTTCAGGCATAAGAGAAGGAATGAATATCAAAGGAGAAAAAAATATGAAAACCTAATATGACATCTGTCCTCTTCAGACTCAAATTCCCACTGTTGGCTGAATGTCAGCTGGAATTCTAGCACTGAGAGCTAGCCCAGCAACTCAACAAGTCCAGAATAGAACTCATCAGCTCTACAGCTCCTCATTCTTCTGGGTCACTACATCTAGGGCAGTGCTATCAGTCTCCTCCCACCCCGCACAGCCTCCTAAATGCATGGCTTGTAACAGTGGATCCGAGTGGAGACAGAACACTTCTCAGGACCTAAATACAGAACTTGAGCGGTCAGGAAGGACAGAAGCAAGGTATAGTGAGGGCTAGAGGTTAAGTCAGAAGTGGCAAAAACTCTTGACTCTAGGAACAAAACTTAGCAGGGTCCAAATAATCATTTTCTGCTGTATGATGAAGACCTACTCTTCAAGGAGAATACCTGTTAGCTACTTCCACTCCCTTCTGGCTATTGGCATTTTGGTGATCCCATCCCTGCTTTGTTTGCTTTGATTTTTACTCATTTTATGTGTATGGATGTTTTGTCTGCATGTATGTCAGTATACTACGAATGTGCCTGGAATTCCAGAACTTAAAAAAGTGGAGGCAAGGGAATCAGTAAGTAGTTCAAGGCCAGCCTGGGCTACCTGAGACATGATCTCAAAAGGAAAAAAAAGAAAGAATAAAAATAGAGCTGGGAATTATAGCACAGGCCTATAATCATAGTGGTGGAGTCAAGACAATCAAACTACCTACAAGTTCTCCATAACAAGTTCCAGGCTAAGTCTGCCAGAGTCTGTCTCAGAACACAAAACAGGGGCTAGAGAGATGGATGGCTCAGCGGTTAAGAGCATTAGCTGTTGTTCTTCCAGAGAACACAGGTTCGATTCCCAGCACCCACGTGGAAGCTCATACTTGTCTGTAACAGCACTTCCAAGGGACTTGACAAAACACCAATGCACATAAAAAACAAACAAACAACATATAGCTGGATGTATAGTTCAATGGTAAGGTATATGCTTAGTGTGTATCAGACTTGAGATTCAATTTCCAACATAAAAACAAAGCAGAAGAAGAACAAAAGACTAAAGTTTGGCAGCTGTGGAGTCAGGATATAAAGCCATATTTATGTCTTTCTGTCAGTCAATATTCAGTAAATTTAATTAATTCAGATCAATCTTCAGGGAATAAACATATATGGACCTATTAAGTATTTACTTTCTAAGACAGACTTGGTGGCCTATAATTCCAACACTAAGGAGGGCTAAGGGCAGTCTGAGTTGCAGAGTAAAACTGTCTTAAAACAAATTTTTTTTTAGCCAGGCATGGTGAGGCACGCTTTTAATCCCAGCACTCAGGAGGCAGAGGCAGGAGGATCTCTGTGAGTTCAAGGACAGCCTGATCTACAAAGTGAGTCTAGAACAGCTACGGATACACAGAGAAACCCTGTCTTGAAAATCCAAAAAAAAAATTTTTTTTAAGTACAAACAAACATAAACTGGATCTTGAAAACTGGCTCAACATTATTTCCCAGACTCAAACCTCATTCAATTTAGATTCTAATCACACAGTGTTACAGTGAAGTACCATGTGGTCTCCCAGCATTCATTCCGTCCTAGACTGTCCATACTGCTTGCCCAGTATTACTGGACAGGATGATGTCCTTCCTTTATAAAGCCTTTTTAAAATTTTTATTTTATGTGAATAGGTGTGAAGATGCCAGATCACCTGGAACTGCAGTTATAGACAGCTTTGACATGTGGGTACTGGGAATCAAACCCCAGTCCTCTGGATGAGTAGTAA
>CAJQZJ010003646.1:15371321-15399076 GCA_907164525.1 Lophiomys imhausi
ACACACACACACACACACACACACACACACACACACACACACACACACACACACCTAAGCAACTGTGTGTAGTAGCACATGCCTATAATCCCAGTACTTGGGAGACAGAGCAGGGAGATCAGGAATTCAGTGCTAGCATAGGATACATGAGACTTGGGTTTCAAACAAAACAAAATCCTGAACTGAATGAATCAACATTACTCCCACTATGGACCAAAGAACTATGAACACTAATCTCTGGTCTCCAAATTTAAGAATATTATAGGGACTAGAGAGATGATTCAGGGTTAGGAGCATTTGTGGTTCTTGCAGCAGATACAGATTTGATTCCCAGCACCCTCGTGCTAGCTCATAACACTTTGTAACTTCAGTTCCAGGGGTTCTGTTGACCTCTTTTGGCCTCCTCCTGCACCACATGAATGTTGTACACAGATATGCAAGCAATCAAAACACCCATACACATAAAATAAAAATAAGGAGAATTACTATAGAATATAAACACCAACTGAGGACTGGAAATATAACTTGGTGGTATGACACTTGGCTGGCATGCATGAGGCCCTGATGTTCAATACCAGCACTGAAAACAACAGTCCCGTTGTCCCCTCCCCACCCTCAGTATACCTCAATACAATTCAAGGGTACCTAACAAGTGTTAGCATAAAAGTCAAAGGTTTCATGATGATGAATCTTCATTATCAACTTGACTGGACTAGAATCACCTACAAGACAATTCTGGGCACGTCTTTTTGAGGGGGATTTAACTAAGGAAAGAGGACTTACTCTAAACAGAGATGGACGAGTAAATAGACTAAGGTTCCAAAGTGAATAAAAAAGGAAAAAGCACCAGTTCTCTTTTTCCTGCTTCCTGACTTGGACACAATGTGACCGACCGTGCCTGCACCCTCTAACTTTTTGTCAGGTATTTGTCACAGCAATAAGAAAAGCGGCTGAACAGGTGTGGCTACAACAAGACTGCCCTTACTTCAGATGACAACTACTTCCTGGTGGTCACCAAGCCAATTTGGTTCAATTAGATATAAACTCATGGGTTTCCAGGACCCTTCAAGGATGGATAGACACAAAAATGCCAAGAACTAAAAATACTAACTTTATAATTAGGATCCTTTGTTTTCTTTCAATAAAAAAATCCAAGTCAAAGCCCAGCATGGTGGCTCACGCCTTTAATCCCGGCACTTGTGAGGCAGAGGCAAGCAGATCTCTGTGAGTTCAAAGGCAGCCTGGTCTACAAAACATGTCCAGGACAGCCAGGGCTACACAGAGAAACCCTGTCTCAAAAAACCAAAAAATAAATAAATAAATAAATAAATAAGAATCCAAGTCGAGATAGCCAAATGAAGAGACACACATAAGAACCGGGAGAGTTCCGCCGGGCGGTGGTGGCGCACGCCTTTAATCCCAGCACTCGGGAGTTCCAAATGCAACCTTCTAATACCCTCTCCAACCAGAATCAAACACATCACCTGCCCAACACATCAATGTGTTCATCAACAAGGAAGAATTAGAATATTTTATGTTTGGAGCTTTTACTGGGTTGTCAATAACGGACTCATTACTGACTCTAACTCCTTTTTTCTACCCAGAATTATACTACCTAAACTTGGCTTGGTAGCATATAGACTGAAGCAGAAAGGTCATGAGTTTGAGGCCAGCCTGAGTTACATACTCATTCCAGAATTTCAGGGCAGCCCGAACTATATAAAGATAAATGGTCACAAAAGGGGGTGGGGGGGAGGGCGGGAGAGAGAGAGAATGGTGGAGGTGAGGCTGGCTTTTAAAAACCATCAGTTCTCCTCTAATCACATGTCTGGCAACAAGCCCTTGACCTGAGTAATCTTTACAACATAAACTCAGATAGGATCCAAGGGTTCAAGAACATTGAACACATCACTAATCATTAATAAAATTCAGAATTTCTAAAGCTTCAAGAATTCTCTTCAAAAGAAAAAGAAAGTGTACATACTTCATGAGAGAGAATGCACAAAACATTAGGGGGAGCTAAAACTGTAGCTCAGTTGGTAAGTGCTTGCCTAGGTCAATGAGGCCCAGGGTTTGATGCCCAGCACCACATAAACCAGGATAGTTGAGGACAACCTATTCTAGGCTTTTGGGAGATGGAGGCAAGAGAATCAGGAGTTCAAGGTCCTCCTCACCTACCTAGTAAGTTTGAGGACTAGGTGAGATTCTTTCTCTCAAAACAAAACAAAAAAAACAAAGGCTGGACAGAGAGCTTAGTAGGTAAAATACTTGCTGTAGTTGTTGTGTGCAATGAGGACTGGAGTTGAGTCACCAGAATGTAAGTAGAAAAGCCAGGCCTGGTGATAGGCACTTGTAATTGTAGCACTGAAAAGGCAGAGGCAGATGAATCTCTGGAGCTTGCTGGCCTCAAAGCCTAGCTAGCCTATGTGAGTTCTAGGCTAAGAGGAAGCCCTGTCTCAAAAAACCTACAGTGGACAGCTCCTGGAGAGACAGAGGCTGACCTCTGTCTTCTTCATCTACATACACACCCACACAAAACAAAGAAAATCACTAAGAAAACTGGGGCTGAGCCCTCAGCTAAGGGGGCTGAGGCAGGAAGATCCATTTAAGTTCAGGACCTTTCTTTCAGCCTGAGCAACACAGTGAGATCTCTGAGGTCTTCACAAAGATAACCAAGACCAAGCTGGCAAGAGTGCAGCAGTTGAGGCAGCAGTTAAGACATGCTCTAGTCTTGTAGAGCAGAGAGTTCATTCCTAGCACCTACCTACATCAGGGGATTCACAAGCTACAGAAACTCCAGCTCCAGGGAGAGCCACTGCCTCCAGGGGCATCTGCACTCATGTGCAAATCATAATTAAAAATAATAAAAATAAATCTTTTTAAAAAAGAGATATCCGGCCGGGCGGTGGTGGCGCACGCCTTTAATCCCAGCACTTGGGAGGCAGAGGCAGGCGGATCTCTGTGAGTTCGAGGCCAGCCTGGTCTACAAAAGCGAGTCCAGGACAGCCAGAGCTGTTATACAGAGAAACCCTGTCTCGAAAAACCAAAAAAAAAAAAAAAAAAAAAAGAGATATCCAAGACTAGTAATGTTCAATCATTTTACTAAATTCCATCCCCTCTCTCTTTTTTTGGGACAGGGTCTTGTCATGCAGCCCCATACAGCCCAGAACTTGCTATGTAGACCTAATTGGCCTTAAAATTATAAAAAAACTCTTTGCCTCTGCCTCCCAGTGCTGGGATTACAAGTATGCATCACCCCAGCCAGCCTACAAACCATTTTTAAAATCTGGTGTGCACTAAAATTAACCAAAATCAGAATCATCTGAAGATCTAAACAAAAGAAGTCTGGAATACTGCCAAGTAGGTCTCTGTAAGCAGAGACACTGAGCACTGGACACTTGGACTGGAAACAGCAAGGCAAATCATCTACTTATTAATGCTCATATAGCCAACAAACAGGAAGCCTCAATAGTGTACCCCAGAGAACAGAGCCCACAAAACGAATTAGAAAGTGGAAAACCAGGTGTGGTGGCTCACGGCTATAATCTAAGCACTCAGGAAATAGGAGCATGGCAATCCCAACTTCAAGGTCATCTTTGCCTCACAGTAGATTCAAGGCCAATCCTCTCAAAACAAAACAAAACAAAACAAAACAAAACAAATGGGGGGAGGGGTTGATTAGCGCTTCTATTTTCTTCCTAAGAGTTATAGTTTCAGATAACTGCATCCAGACCTTCAGCACATTTTGTGTAAGATGAGATATTTAATCCCAGCACTTGGGAGGCAGAGGCAGAGGCAGGTGGACCTCTGAGTTCAAGGCCAGCCTGGTCTACAAAGTGAGTCCAGGACAGCCAGGGATACACAGAGAAACCTTGTCTCGAAAAACAAACAAAAAAGAATACCCACTTGCTTGTTGAAAAATAGTTTTTTAAAACAGAGTCTACCTATGTAGCCAGGTTGACCTTAAACTCACAATCCCATCTTGAGTACTGGGATTGCAAATGTTCATTATCATTTTTGGCTTCTCTGCACTTGCAAACAATCCTGAGGACCTGAGTTCAGGTGGGAAAACAGAACTGACTCTGACAAGTTGTACTCTGACCTCCATAGGCCAGCCGTGGCATATGTGTGTGTGTGTGTATGTATGTGTGTGTGGGAGGGTAGTGTTTAATCTCATCACACACACATATATACTAATAACACACTTTTTTTATTTTGCATATATGAGAGTAATATCTGCATGAACCCCTGCATGCCAGAAGAGGGCATCAGATTTCATTATAGATGATTGTGAGCCACCATGTGGTTGCTGGGAATTGAACTCTGGACCTCTAGAAGAGCAGACAGTGCTCTTAACTGCTGAGCCATCTCTCCAGCCCCAACAACACACTTATAATAAATAAATTAAATAAGAGCTATCAGATGGTTCATTCAGTGGGTAAAGGGGCTTGTTGCCAAGCCTAACAATCTGAGTTTGAAGTCTGGTACCCACAGGGTGGAAAGAGAGAACCAACTTCAACAAGTTGTCCTCTGACCTCCACAGTATCAGGAGCTGGGGAATACAGTAGTGTACAGTATAGTACAGTAGTATACAGTACAGTACAGATGTTTACAGTGCAGTGTAATCCAGACCAGTAGTGTACAGTACACTACAGTATATACTATATGTCTGTGCTTGGCAGGTATGGTGCTTTAGGTTTAAGCCCTACCACCCAACCAAATAGGAGAAAATATCTATAAATTATATATTTGATAGAGGATTGTAATTACCATATATAAACAATTTCTGTTATTCCAACATTTAATTTTTTAATTTTTAATTTGTTGTTGTTTTGAGCCAGTCTTCTCTACATAGCTCTGGCTATCCTGGAACTCACTACGTAAACTGTGCTGGCCTCAAACTCACAGAGATCTACCTGCCTCTGACTCTTGAGTGTTGGTATTAAAGGCATGTGCCACCATGAATGGCTTTTAACCAAAAAAAACCAGAGAATCTAAAGATAATCCTACAAACCTACACAAATGACCAACAGTATACAGAAAGACCCTCAGAAAGCATTAGCTGTCATTATTAGTGAAATACAAGTCAGAACCACAGGAGATATAGAAGAGTTAGAATTCTCAACACATCAGATGTTGGAATGTAAAATGGTAACCAATGAAGAAAACAGTCTGTCCCAGCAAAAGGGTGTGTATGTTTGTGTGTGTGGGAGGGTAGTGTTTAATCTCAGTGAGTTCAAGGACATCCTGGTCTATATAGCATATTCCAGGCCAGTCAAAGCTACATAGTGAGAATGGAAAAAAGTAGTTTGGGAGGTATTTCTTCCTTGAAGCCTTTCCTACTCAAGAGTTCTTTTTCAGTTTTCCCTAATCTACTTCCTATAATCTACATTTGAGCTGCTTAAAGAAAAAAAAAAAAGAAACTGGGTGTTGGTGGCTCACAGGCAGGGGCAGGCAGAACTGAGTTTATTCAAGGCCAGCCTGGTCTACAGAGTGAATTCTAAGACAGTCAGGGCTACAGAGAGAAACCTTGTCTAGGAAAAAAAAAGAAAAAGAAAGGAAAAGAAAAAAAAGGAGTCTGGGCCTCTAATAGTGGTGCAAGTCTTCAATCTTAGCTCTGGGGAGGCTGAGGCAGGAGGATATAAAGTTCAGATCTGAGCTCAGTTGCCAAACCCTGTCTGCAAGAAAAAAAAAAAAAAAGGGAAGGCAGGCTTGGTGTTTCTGGGTGTACATTTTAGAGTAATGGAAATATACACCTCCAAGGGTATATGCAGCAGAGTTTAGAGCAGCACATTCACTGTCCTCACAAAGGACAAGTAGCTTGATGACCAGTAACTGATGATACAGTAACGGGGTATATCCAAACAATGGAACAGTAACCGGCATATCCAAACAATGGAACAGCTGGACTAATGGGTGCAAACCACAAAGGGTAGGCCAGGCACTGACAACCAAAGAAAGCCAAAGAGGGAGGATCATGTAACTCAGGAGTCAGGAGTTTGTAAACAACCTAGGCAACACAGCAAAACTCAAAAAAAAAAAAAAAAAGAAAAAGAAAAAAGAAAGAACCAAGGACTAGATTTAACAATAGCATCACTGTCATCTAACTCCAGGGTTTTATTATTCCACGTACAGCCGGCACTCCTTAATTACTACACCCTGAAAGGAGGGCTGTGACTCAACCCTATTCTTCCAGGGACCCTGTTTGAATTCCCAGCACCCACACAGTGGCTCACAAACACCTGAACGTAACTGCAGCTCCAGGGGATCTGACATCTTCTGACCTCTCAGAGCTCCATAACACAGCAGGTGGTAAACATACAAACACATACTAAAAAATAAACCTGCAGGTGCTGGGCAAGGGATGCACATTTTTAATTTCTGCACCACCGAGGAGACAGAAAAAAGCAGATTTTATGGTGTCAAGGCCACTTGGTCTAGGCCATCCAAAGCTGCTACATAGTAAGCCCGGCTCAAAAAAAAAAAAAAAAAAAAAAAGTAATTCTTTTAAAAGCAGCAGGCTAACTCGCCAGGCGGTGGAGGCGCAGGCCTTTAATCCCAGCACTTGGGAGGCAGAGGCAGGTGGATCTTTGCAAGTTCGAGACCAGTCTGGTCTACAAAGTGAGTCCAGGACAGCCAGGGCTGTTACACAGAGAAACCCTGTCTCGAAAAAAACAAGTAGAAGCCACCAAGGAAATAAAATTGCTCCATGACATCTTTACTTAAATCAAATGAGCAGAATGTTACTTGTATACTTCCCTGTAACCTACACACTAAGCAAGGTATTGATTATGCTCACCAATTTGATTCAATTGTTTCACCCATGTAGAAATTTTAAAACAAATTTCTAAACCTTAAGTGAATATTTTTTTAAGAAGAAATGCCTAATTAACAAGGAGGGCTGAAGTGGTCTAACTGAAATTTCCTTTAAATACTTAAGCAAAGAGGAGGGAGATAATATACACGTGAAACATTGGTGAAAAATACTGACAACTGTTGAATGTGAGCGACAGGATTCAGGGAGGGGTTCAGCTCATCTTTCCTCTCATGTGTGTGCTTACAAGGTTTTCACTGAGGCAGAGGCGGCTCGAGGCCAGTTTGAACGACCTATTGAGTTCCTGTTTAATGAAAGCTACCGATCTCGTCTCCAACAAAAAAAATGAAAACAGTTTTCAGCAGTAACTCTCTTCCAAAACTTTTTTTTTTTTTTTTTGGCAAATGAAGTTATCGTCCTGCTTATTCGGGACCAGGTGCCAGGTGAGGGTGCCCCAGCCTTCGGAAAGGAAGCAGGCTATGGGGTCTAAAGCAGAGGCAACGCAGCTTCGGGCGGGACTGACTCAAGCTCCGCGCCACCACGCGGACCAAAGAACGCGCACGCTTCATTCAAGGCTGAATCTGACAAATCACTCTCTGTGAACGCTGGGGCTCAGAGAACCGCGGAGCTCAATTTGGAATCGGCACACGCCGGCGAACCCCAGCAGCTCGGCTGGAGAGCTCCGGGGTCTCGGCCGTGGGCAAGGCCGGGCGCCGGGCCCTCCGTACCGCCGCTCGGCCCTCCGGTCCCTCCCGGGACCCGTCGCTCGGCGCCCACCTCGCACCTCGGCCCCGCCCCGCCCGCCCGCCTACCTTCCAGGTCCTCTTCGTCGGTGTCCGACTCACTCTCCGTCTCCTCCTCGACGTCGAGGACCGTGCTGGAGTCGTGCCCAGGAAAGCCCGTCGGGATGGCGATGAGCGTGTCTGAATCCTCGGCGCGGGCCTCGCGCAGGCGTGTGAAGTACTCCACCGCGAAGTCGACGAGGTCGGGCGGCTGCTGCCGCAGCACCTCCACCGTGTAGCCCTGCAGCAGCTCCGTGAGCCCCGGCGGGATCTGGATGTGGCTCATGCCGGCGACGGCTGAGGGGACCGGCGGGTCGGGGCCGCCGGCGGCCGCAACCTGCGCGCTCCCTCACGCCGGTCTGTCCGGCGGCGCCCGCGGTCTCCCGCGCGGCCCGCCTCGGCCTTCCTGGCGCCGCGCCTCGTTTCGGCCGGCTCTGCGTTTGTTGTGCGGGCCGCGCGACCCTTCCGCTACCAAGCCAGCCTGGCGCCGCCGTTGCTGTCACCCGGCCGCCGCCGCCGCCGCCGCCGCCGCCGCGGGGACCGACGGGCTGGCGAGCTGGACGGGCGCGGCAGGCGCCCGGGTTGTGACGCACGCGGCTGCGGGCATGCGCGTCCCCGCCGGGAGCTGGCCCACAGCGCGCGTGCGCCGTCGAACCGCCCGTTCTTGGGGCGGCCCATGGTCAAGGTGCGGGAGGCCCCGGAGATGAGGAAAGAGTGGCCCAGCTCCCGAGGCAGGCTGCTTAGCGTGTCTCGCCTGGTCACAAAGACCTTTCGCTTATGCTTTCGGAGCACGCTGAGCGCCCGTTAACGGAGCGCAGGGACACTGACGGACCACACGACCATCTCACATTGATCCCTGCTCTAGTGGAGGACCAGAGAGGGTCACTCTAGGGAATGACATTAATGCTAACCCCAAGTACTGAACAGGACTCGCCCAGAGGAAGATCTGGAGGAAAACCGTCTGCGAACACTGGGTGGCAAGAACAAAGACCTGGTCAGGTCAGGACCACCTTGACTGACAGGTGGAAAGGTCACCTGACTAGGAGGCCCTAAGGAGTCTAGTACCAGGTCATGAAATGTCAAAAGGGGAAGGTTTGGTAGAAAGTAAAAGTTTCAGTGAGTTAGTCATCTGGGCGCCTCAGCGAGAGAAATAACCCTGAACGAGCTCACTGGCCAGTTGTGGGCAGTGAAGAAAGGGAATAAGGCCAGGAGGCAGACAGACCTTCCAGCTTGTCCCTCTTTTTGAACACTTCCATCCTGGGCTTCAGGTCTACACTTGCACCCCTGCTTCCTCCCCACTCAACCCTGGGCCATGGGCCACACTACTTGGTGAAGTTAAGCAGACCACAGGCACATCACCTTTTGCCTCTGGGAAGAGGGCAGAAGTGAATTGGAGAGGCCAGGCTGTTACCTAACTTGCTCCCTCCTGTCACCGAACTTGAATAAACAACAGAAGTTACAGACCTCCCTGGGATATCCAGCCACAGCCTATGTACTGGCCAAAGACCAGTAAGAATACAGTCCTCAGCCGGGCGGTGGTGGCGCACGCCTTTAATCCCAGCACTTGGGAGGCAGAGGCAGGCGAATCTTTGTGAGTTCGAGGCCAGCCTGGTCTACAAAGTGAGTCCAGGACAGCCAAGGATACACAGAGAAACCCTGTCTCGAAAAACCAACAAAAAAAAAAAAAAGAATACAGTCCTCACTCTCCCTCCCACAAGCCAGCGACTGACTAGCTGTAGCTGTGGGAACCTGAAGGGTATTTGGGATGGTTAAGCACCACCTGGTAATTACCCACTATTAATTAAGATCTCCACTAGCAGGACCGCACAGGCTTGGCAGAAACCCAAGACCTCAGTGCAGCTGGGAACTGAGCTACCTACAGTGACAGGGGAATACCTTAATAAAGTACTCAGTGCAGAGGCCAGCCTGGGCCCTAGGCTAGGTAGACTGAAGCTAGGTAAACAGCTCAAGATTCCGAAATACGGTTTTTTAACCCCATCCAGAGAAGACTTGGATGTTGAGTGTGGGAAGCAGTGTCCAGCGTGTTGGGTGGACACTTACGACATACTTGGAGGGATTGCCTCTCTTCAAGCAATCCTACAGCCAACTTTTTGGAAAGGTAAATTTACAACTCCAAGTCCTCATCATCCCACATTGTAAGCTCTTATGTTTTAAATGGGGCACAGGCATATGAAGAGTTGGGACTCTGACCTCAGTTACAAAATAGAGGCGAGAAAAGCTGTTGACAGAGCTGGGTGTGGACAGGTCTCCTGGGGTACTGGAACCCTACTGGCTTCTGCCAGCAGCAGTCTGGTTTCCCTGACTGTTCACAGATGCAGCTCAGCTCGACCATCCATCTGCCCAGCAAACAACACTCAGGGCCACTCTAACTAGCCTAGTGTGGTACCACCTAACTTGCAGTCTCCATTTCTCAGGATAATCATTCTTGTGCAGAGGAGTTTGAGGCCAGCCTAGATAACAGAGGGATCTCTCTATCCAAAGAAACAAACAAACAAACGTTGGGCACCACCTGTAACAGTAAATTTTTTTTTACCACACATACATTTATTAATACTTAACAATTACCTAACAATTGTCTATGAAATTCCTAAATCCTGGGCTGGAGAGGTGGCTCAGAGGTTAAGAGCACTGGCTGTTCTTCCAGAGGTCCTGAGTTCAATTCCCAGCAACCACATGGTGGCTCACAGCCATCTACATTGAGATCTGCTACCCGGGCATATATATAGAGCAAATACTGTATACATAATAAATAAATGTTTAAAAAAAATTCCTAAATCCTAAACCCAAACCCTAACTCTGAAACCTAGCACGTAAAACTTCTTAGTACCTATAGTACAAGCATTCAACATTAACCTAAGGTTTCTCAAAAGGATATTTTTCTCTGAGCATGGGTCCTGATGGATGGCTGGTCTTCATACAATTTTTCCAGTTTTTTTTTTTTTTTCAGACAGGGTTTCTCTGTGTAACAGCCTGGCTGTCCTGGACTCACTTTGTAGACCAGGCTGGCCTCGACCTCACAGAGATCCACCTGCCTCTGCCTCCCAAGTGCTGGGACTAAAGGCCTGTGCCACCAACGCCAGGCTGATTTTCCAGTTTTAAAGTCTCTGAATTTCGTTCCTCACCTTTGTGTTCTTAAGACCAATTAACATATGAGAGTTTCCCAGGCGGCTCACCTATTCAGATGCTTAAGGCCTGCAAAGGCCCGAAGTCCTGGAGCTCCGCCTCTAAGCGCTCCCGAATCTCAGGGAGAATCCATCTCCTCTCCAGACCCGAATCAATATCAGAGGGTGAAACTTTCCGATGAGATTATGATATGTGTTTTTCCGCCGGTCGAGGAAAATGTTGTTGAGTGAGTCAGGAACAGGAGAGAGAAAGCCCAGCGTCCACGTGAATCCTGCCTTATATATCTTCACCTGTCAGCAGAAGCTTTTGTGCACTTTTAAAGTTAGGTCCCTGAGCTCAATCTTTTTCAAAAAAGCTTTTTGCAGAGGGGCGTGAATTCACAGGCAGTCCGCAGATGTGGGCAGGTGCCTCAGGGCATGTCCTTCAGATGCTTTTCGCAGAGAGCTGTGAAATGACAGCAGACATCCATCCGGAGGGTGGGCACCTCAGGGGGCATGTCCTGCCCCTAACCCTAAGATCAAAGAGGTCCTGGTCCTTGGCAAGTTCCCAAGGACATGTAAATAAATCTTTTAAAGTTCAGCCTTATTCCAAGTTCCCTATGCTATTATATGCTAACACTAAACCTACCACACAAAACAAAACAGGTTGGGGCTACAGAGATGGTTCAGTGGTTAAGAGCTCTTGTTGCTCTCATTGAGGATCTGGGTTAGATTCCCAGCACCCACATAGTAGCTCACAACTATTCATAATTCCAGTTCCAGGGCATCCACAAAGGCCATACACATGGTGCCATATACATACATGGAGGCAAAACACTCATACACAAATAAATCTAAAACCAATTGTTTTTAAAGAGCTAGGATGGGGTTGGAGAAATGGCTCAGCGGTTAAGAGCACTGGCTGTTCTTCCAGAGGACTGGGGTTCAAATCCCAGCACTCCCATGGCAGTTCACAACTGTTTGTAATTGCCAGGTGTGGCGGCACACACCTTTAATCCCAGCACTTGGGAGGCAGACAGGGAGACAGGTGGATCTCTGAGGCCAGCCTGGTCTACAAAGTGAATCCAGGACAGCCAGGGCTACACAGAGAAACCCTGTCTCGAAAAAAAAAAACAAAGGTGGGGTGAAGCTAGGATGTAACTCAGTGATAGAGGTTGTACTTAGTACCAAGCCTAAGCGTTCAACACTGAGAACAACAACAAAATCCTCGAAGGGCTGAAGTGAACAGAAATTAGACACCCTACAGCTGTTCCTCATCTGTCTCCATATATCAGACTCACATTGAAGTTAGACAGCTTGCAGGTTCTGACTACCTCTCTCACTACTTGGTCCCCAAAGAGAGGGGTCCATCGCTTCCCTATCCTTCAATAATAAAGAGCGGTCATGAATGCCAACTAAAAGGCCTTGTAACAAAGAGAACATCAGGGACCTGAGCCCTGCATCTTCAACCTTTGTCCTGAACCCATCCTGACTGCATTCAAGCCTGTCCAGCTACTCCACCAACTGCTACCATGGCAACCAAACCCACCACAGCCAGTACTGACAGCTGCCAAGAGCAAGTGACAATACTGGGTGGAAAAAGCCAAGAGCAATCCAGTGGATGAGGCCCCCTTCACTCTGTTATCTTCCTCACAGCCCCTCAAGTAATGAGCATCTTGCACAGACCCACACCACCAGCCACAGATAAAGGAATACAATGAGGCTAATTCTCAGGTGTTCACAATCGCCCATGCAGAGTTTGCACTAGTAGGACACATGCTGGTTAGCCAATAGCAGGAAGGGTCTTGGTGAAAAAGCACAGTTAGGGTACCAGCTGCTGTTCCCAGTAAAATACTGAATTTCCTATATTCTTAATAGGTTTATTACTTAAAACCATTCCCCTCTCCAAGGGAGGGAGAAGCTAATACTCCTTGATGTCTTGCCCTTGGCCCAGGTCTCAGCTTACTTACCTCATACCCTTTATCTACTAAGGGAACTCAGCCCCAGTGGAAACACAACCCACTCACCTGACCAAGAGGCCATTTGACGACCTTGATTCTCTAGGATTTCAGGCCTGTGTCACAGTGCTCAGTTTATTTAGTGTTGAGGACTGAACCAAGTGCCTTGGGCATGCTTGACAACACCATGACTTTGACACATCCCAGCTCAGCTTCTTTAAGATCCTCTAGCCCCCACCTGCTCACTGGAACCTGCTGGTCAGCTGAGCACTTCTGATGACAGTCCCTCACTGACCCAGTCCTCCCAGTTAGCTTACTACCTACGTTGTCCATTTTACCTCCAGAGCATTCATGAGTCTCTGATTAGCAGGAGAGATGGGGGAACTTTATTCTGCCCTCACTCATCTGTCCTTCAGTCTACATGATGCCTCCCCCATGAGGTGCAGGCTTTGATTTAGGAGGTCTGATCTATTTTAACAAGCATCCATGCTCCAGGGAGCAGTTACTTCCTGGGCCACCTGTTTCTGTACCTGTGAGCCAACCCCTTCTTTCCTGGGACATTGTGTCCCAAGACAGTGTCAGTGTCTGCTGGAGAGGTTGTCTGCTTTTGAGATACCTTAGGGCAAGGCAAGAAAATGGGAAGCACAAGAAACAAGCCTGGGGGATCAGAGCCTTTATGTATTTACCATAGCAGAGAAAGCAGAGAAGGGAGCCCTCAGGGAACAATAGGCCCTGAGACCTTTTCACAGTCAGGACTCTACTTGACACTCCCGGGCCTGATTCACAGGCCAAGTACTTGGGCCTTGACACAGAAATACAGACAGGTCTCCTGCAGCCTGGGTGAAGTGAGCCCCAGGACAGCTTCTGATAATATCACAAGTTTCTTCAGCCTTCTAGACACTGTCCTCACTCTATTAGTAACTTGCTAATGGTCTTTGTAGCTCACTTTATCGTAGCTGGGCTTTCTATATCTGAAAGTGAAGGTTTAAAAAAAATCTAATCCAGCCGGGCGGTGGTGGCGCACGCCTTTAATCCCAGCACTTGGGAGGCAGAGGCAGGCGGATCTTTGTGAGTTCGAGGCCAGCCTGGTCTACAAAGCGAGTCCAGGACAGCCAGAGATATTCAGAGAAACCCTGTCTCGAAAAACCAAAAAAAAAAAAAAAAAATCTAATCCAATAATGAATTCAATGATAGAATTGGGAGAAGGGGGAGAGATATAGCTCACTGAAAGAACACATAGCCTAATCACTAGCATAGGTTTTTTTTTTAAACGGAATTGAAATGAGCCTCACATATCTCTTAAGCAAAGCACTACTAGTCTGCTATGTAAAGTCCCAGACTTTCAGTTTTTACTTTGACATAGTCTCACAAAGTTGCCCAGGCTGGCCTTGAACTTGTGATCCTTCTGCCTCAGCCTCCTGACTAGCTGAAATTATAGGCCCTAAAATTGACAAAGAAGTAAGAGAAGGAAGGAAAGATGGAAATCAGAGAATATGAAGAGAGATAGGTGTAGGAGATGTTTGTGCAGTAGGACATGCCTGTCATCCCAGCACTTGGGAATCCAAAGCATAAGGATCACAAGTCCAAGAGCCAGTTGAGCTTACATAGCAAATTTAAGGCCAACCTGGGTTACATAATAAGATGGATTCAAAGAAACAAGTGTAAGTACGGGTGTTTGGGGGAATGGGGACTTGGATTGTGCTTCTAGCCTCAAAAGGCTATAGTGAATAAAATGCAGGGTGAATGCACTCCTTATATCAGAAATAGTGCTACTGTGCTTCTCAGCAGCCATTCCTTGCAGCAGCCTGTCCTGTCCCTCACCCTTAGCCCAGTTATAACTTTTTGAAAAATTCCGATCCAGGCCACTCTCCCTGATCAATCATCGTCTGGCTTCCACTTGACTATGACCGAGAAATCATTAGGGAGATTGCAAATTCACCACCACCACCCCATCCCCAACACTCCTGTCAGGGACAGATATATAAGGAATGGGTGGCATTTCAAAGTACATCATAAAAGCAAGCCCTGGCTGGGAGGGTGTCACTTGCCATCTGCTCTGTTCCTTTCACAAACATGTCTACAGGGGCTTCTCTGTTTGACTTCATATCCTCTGAAAGTGCACAGGGATAAAGTAAACCGTTTGCCCCCGCCCCCATCGTGAATATCATGGAAGCAAAGCACTCCACTTTCAGATGTGAAGTATCTCCATGGGAAGATGATCCTGCACCATGAAGAATGGCTGGCATTTGGCTGAAATGCAAATACTCCAACTAGAGCTTTCAGTCTAGGGCTGAGGTTTCTGGACAGTCTCACTTCCTGGGCTCTCAGACAGACCTGCACCCCTGTCCTGGGTGTTATACTCTACTTTTCTGAAGTCTCTCTTCTCTCTCAAGTCTGTACTTAAAATCTAAAATCTGGGTCTTAGTGGTTAAGAGCACTGGCTGCTCTTCCAGAGGACCCAGGTTCAATGCCCAACAGCCACATGGCAGCTCACAGCTGTCTGTAACTCCTGCTCCAGAGGATCCAACACCCTCACACAGACATACATACAGTCAAAACACCAATGTACATA
The DNA here is from genome assembly GCA_907164525.1 of Lophiomys imhausi. Lineage (NCBI taxonomy): Eukaryota > Metazoa > Chordata > Mammalia > Rodentia > Muridae > Lophiomys > Lophiomys imhausi. Next base: position 15,386,570 of record CAJQZJ010003646.1, read on the forward strand.
AAAATAAATTCAAAAAACTCTAAAGCCTGTACTCTCCATCATAATAACTTCATGCTACCTTTGCTTAAAAGAGAGGGAGGGCTAGAGAGATGGCTCAGCACTGGCTGTTCTTCCAAGGACCCAGGTTCAAATCCCAGCACTGACATGGCAGTTCACAGCTGTCTGTAACTGCAGGGCATTTGGCGCACACCTTTTTTTTTTTTTTTGGTTTTTTTCGAGACAGGGTTTCTCTGTGTAGCCCTGGCTGTCCTGGACTCACTTTTGTAGACCAGGCTGGCCTCGAACTCACAAAGATCCACCTGTCTCTGCCTCCTGAGTGCTGGGATTAAAGGTGTGCGCCAAGCCAGGCGGTGGTGGCGCACGCCTTTAATCCCAGCACTCAGGAGGCAGAGACAGGTGGATCTCTCTAAATTCAAGGCCAGCCTGGTCTACAGAGTAAGTTTCAGGATAGGCAAGGCTACACAAGGAAACCCTGTCTTGAAAACCGAGAGAGAGAGAGAGAGAGAGAGAGAGAGAGAGAGAGAGAGAGAGAGAGCCTGAGAGGGAGAGAAGGAAGGGGAAGGTGATTGAGATGTAACTTGAAGAAATAAATGTTGGGGGAAAAAAAAGAGTGAGAGTACTTCAGGGAGGCATGTGTATGTCCATCTCATGGTCACTGAGATACTAAACATCCTCCAGCATGAGAGAGGTAGGCTTAAAGTTGAATTAGCTTTCCCAGGCAAAGGGCCCCCAGTTTTTGTCTTTTTTAAAAGTTACTCTGGACTGGAGAGATATCTCAGCAAGTAATAGAACTGGCCATATAAGCACGCGAATCTGAATTCAAATCTCCAGAACCTATGTTAAAACCTGGACAAGATCATGTATGTGTGCATGTGTAACCCCAGCAATGTGAAGGATGGGGAGAAGATTGCTGGGGCTGACCCCCAGTCTAGCTCCAGTTCAGTGAGAGACTGTCTCAGAGGAGCAAGGTGGGAAGTGAAAGGACAGAACACCCAGCTTCCTCCTTTGGCTTCAGCACTTGTACACATATGCCTGTACATGTACACACTCTCAATACACCACCCACATGTAAATGCTTACTCACATACATGCATTTGTAAATACACACAGAGACAAAATGTTATTTTCAGCCAAGTGTGGAAAAACATGCTTGTAATCCCTGCACTTAGGAGGAGCAGGAATTCAAGGTTATCCTCAGCTATTTAATGAGTTTGATGCCAACCTGCGCTACAAGACAGTTACCCTGTCTCAAAAAAAAACAAAAACAAAGCCAAAAGGCGGGTGTGGGGGGGAGGAGTAGTGATCTGAAGAGATGTCTCATCAGCTAAGAGCACCTGCTGCTTAGGGGGGCCTGAGTCAGATTCCCAGCACCCACATCAGCAGCTGTAACTCCAGCTCCAGGGAGCCTGAGGCCTCCGGCCTCCTCAAGGACCCACACTCATGGTCACAGACTCACACGCAAACACACACATACACATGATTAAAAACCGTAAAGATTTCTTTTAAAAATGAAAATTTTATTTTTGGCTGAGGATATTTTTGGTATTGCCTAGTGCTTGCCTAGCATGCATACAGCCCTGCGCTTAGTCCCCAGCACCCCATAAACTGTTCTTGGTGACACACACTTGTAATCTCAGTACTTGTGAGGGAGAGGAGGGATCAGAATTTCAAGGTCCACCCCTCCTCAGCTACACAGAGAATCCAAAGCCTGGCTGGGACACATAAGACCCTGCCTCAAACAAACAAAAAGTTATTTTTATTTTCTACTTAACCACAGTTCTTTTGTTTGTTTGTTTTTCGAGACAGGGTTTCTCTGTTTAGCCCTGGCTCTCTTGGAACTTGCTCTGGTCATAAGTCTTAATATTTTCATTATATTTTATTATTGTGGGGGTGTACACATGCAATGGCATGTGTGTGGAGATCAAAGAACAACTTACAGGGGTCCATTCATTCTCTCTTTCCACCATGTGGGACCCATAGATCAAATTCAGGTGGCCAATATTAGTGGCATATGCCTTTACCCTCTGAGCCATCTTGATGGCCCCCATACTTAGCCATAGTTCTCATCTGATCATTCAGAAATATACTCCTTTGAATATAGTTCCTGCAAGCTACACACCCCCAGCTCCCAGGTGAGGTATCTGTGTTTCTCTCATGCTTGAGGTGATGGTTCTAAGCCAAAGTCACAACAATCTCTGTCGGGCTGCAACAGGACAGGAAGTGACACTGGAACTGATGTTTCTTGCCAGGCAGAGCAGTGCTAGAAAAGCAAAGCTCCCCCTAGCAAGCTCTCCCATCCACTAAGACAAGGACCATGCAACTTAGGAGTCCCCACCCAACTTCTTCCAGACTCTCCTGGCAGCACCTGTATATCATCACAGTAGAGTGAACCAAACCAGGAGAGCAACATCAGATCACACATCAATTGCCATGCCCATAGCCACCCCTAACTCAAGACTGCTTTTGTCCTTTCAGAACAACTGACTTTCCATCTATAAACTCAGATGGCCATGTAGCTCAGGACAGAATTAAGAATGAATGAAAGCCAGTCTTGTGGTGGGTACCTGCCAGACTGACACCAAGGTATATGTGAACAATTAGCAATCAAGTCTCCCATCCCCACTCATCCTCCCTTGAATATCAAGGGAGCCAGAGAACTCTAGGCAAGCCAAAACTTCCTCCTTCCCTGTTAAGAGGCCCAGCCTATGGCCCCGAGGACTAGACACTGGATTCCTGACAGACTCCAAAGGCACAGCCTGCTGAAGCGTCCCTGAATCAGAAGAGAAAACATCACACAATGCAAAAATTAAAAACAATGTTTATTATTTCCTGCTAAAATTGAGTGCTCTTAGCCAGGCATGGTGGCACAGGCCTTTAATCCCAGCACTTGGGAGGCAGAGGCAGGAGGATCTCTTGTGAGTTCGAGGCCAGCCTGATCTGCAAAATGAGTCCAGGACAGCCAGGAATACACACAAAGAAACCCTGACTCAAAAAACAAAACAAACAAAAAACAACAACAAAAAAAAAATTGAGTGGTCTCACCAGGAAAGAATGTTAAAAAAAAAAAAAATCCTGCCTACACTATGGCTTTTGCACTTACACTATGAGGCTGCAGCTGGCTTTACTGTGTAGGAGGGAAGATTCTCCACCTTCTCTTAGAAATTTAGACAGTTGTAGTTTTTTTGTTTTTGTTATTTTTTTGTTTATTTATTTATTTATTTAGGTTTTTCAAGACAGGGTTTCTCTGTGTATCCTTGGCTGTCCTGGACTCCCTTTGTAGACCAGATTAGCCTTGAACTCACAGAGATCCACCTGCCTCTGCCTCCCGAGTGCTGGGATTAAAGGTGTGTGCCACCACACCCAGCCTGTGGTTTATTTTTAAAATTATTTTCTTGTGTGAAAATATCAAAAAACAATAGTAACAGGTGGTCTGTTCTTAGGTATCTACCTAGTCTATCTGGTAGATAGACGTGTCCTTTACATCCATCCAAATCTGTTGGGTTTTCCTGGCTAGTGATTAAAGATCCCAGCTCCTGGTTTAGCTGGTTGAAAATAGGCAAAGGGAGCTGGGTGTCGTGGTGCACTCCTGTAATCCCAGCACTCGGGAGGCAGAGGCAGGTGGATCTCTGTGAAGTTCAAGGCCAGCCTAGTCTACAAAGCAAGAGATGTTACAGAGAGAAACCCTGTCTCCAAAAACCAAAAAAAAGAAAAGAGGCAAGGGACCTCCAGAGAGTCAGCCATCAACTCTTCAGTGAAGAGTATTTTGGGTCAGTCAACCAATAGGTCGCAATTTGGCCTAAGGTAGTGAGATAAACTATTTATTCCATCTCCAATCTTCTAAATTCAAGTTTCAAAATGGCACCAAGTTACACAAGGTAGAGAATGTCATTAAGGCAACAGTTCACCATCATAGCCAGCCTGGAGCTCTGATTCCACCATTTCCCTCACCCTTAGGACTACTTAGTCCTACTTGCTGCTTCTGAGCAACAGCTGTCCAGCATCCACCAGTCTTCAGCATCACAAGCTGGGGACAATCCAATCAAGGATCTTCATGGCAACTTCAAAGCCAAGGAAACAGGCCTAAGAAGAGGTTGGATAGAAAATAAAAAGCAGCAAGAGAGGGTGACTATTTGTGGGTACCGTCTGCAGTGCCATGCTGGGTTAGCTCTGTCCAGAACAGGCCCCTCCCCTAATTCCATCCCCACCCAGATTAAGGAAGAAAATTAAACTGGGTGTGGCAATGAACACATGTACACCCAATACTCCAGAGGCTAGGTCAGGGAGATCAAGTTTGAAACCAACTTGGACTACACAGTAGGGCCTTGTTAAAAGAAGAAAAAAGAGACAGGAGAGGAGACAGAAGAGGGAAAAGGAAGTTACAGTCACTCACTCCCAAGAGGAGTGAAATGTCATAGTCTAAGCTGGATGTGGTGACACACTCTTACAATCCTAACACTTTTGACAGCAGCATTGGCTACATACAGAGACCTTGTTTTTAAAAAAATAATGGGGGGAAGGTAAGAGATGAAAAAAGAAAAGATATATCCTGCAACTGCCACTTCTGACAACCAGGTCAAGAAATTCAAGTCCCAGACCTTAAAGAGCTCCAAAGGAAACACTGGGAGCTACAGGAAGGCCAGCAGATGAGGAAACTGGCTGAGTCTGGGTGCTGACTTGCAGTGCAATCCCAAGAGCAAGCCAAAGCCAGCTCCTTGCACCGAGTCCAGAAGGAAAATCATAGCCCCTGTCAGATACTCACTGCATTGGCTGGGAAGGCTCGTATCATCACTGCATTGAATCCTTTGTACAAGGAGGTGACTCCTTCATCCCGGATTAGCTCTCTCAGCACATCTCTGAAACCATTAGGATATTTTCCAGGAGGTGCTGTAGGACAGAACCCAATTTTTTTTTAAACTTTATTTGAGGTCCTTACTCTTTATTCTGCAGCATGCAAACTTCTAGATGAACTGGGCTAACCAGAGAGCTCAAGTTTAACTCCCCTTTCTCAGAGATCACAGGCCAATGTTACCTGTTACCCGGTACCTTCAAACTGCTATCTTTTTTTGTTTGTTTGTTTTTCAAGACAGGGTTTCTCTGTGTATCCTTGGCTGTCCTGGACTCGCTTTGTAGACCAGGCTGGCCTCGAACTCACAGAGATCCGCCTGCCTCTGCCTCCTAAGTGCTGGGATTAAAGGTGTGCGCCACCACCACCCAGCCAGAACCCAATTTTTTTAAGCTCCAAGAAGCTTGGTGACCTGACCATGGCAACCCACATGAGGACAATCTAATAATTAAATCTGTTGGGTCAAAGCCTAGCACCAGGGCAAGGGTACCTGGAAGACCACAACTTAGAAGCAGGCCACAGCTCAGCTCACACTAGGGCAAAGACAAAGATGTCTGGATCACTGGTATCAAGGGAGTTAAAAATTGAATTTAAACAGCCTCTGGTCATGTTAGAGAAGGAAAATAGACTTTTTAATTTTGTGTTTAGTCTGACATGAAAACAAATCTAGAATGTAAATATGAAGGAGACAGGGTGGTCAGGCAGACATTAGATTCTGCCATGGAAAAGAGATTATCCTGAGTCTGAAGACCTCAGCATTCACCCAGTATGGTGGTGCAACCTTGTATCTGATCCTAGCACTTGGGAGGTAGAGGCAGGAATAGCAGGAAATCAAGATCATTCTTGGTTATATATCAAGTTAAAGCCCAGCCTGGGCTACATGAGACCCTTTCTCAAACAACAAAAACAAAACCTCTGCACCCCAGGTAGTCAATGCTAGGGCCTACTCCATCCACACCCATATCACTCACCAGTCTGGAATCGAGACTTGAGCACATCTGGGGGGATTGCCACAACCCAGTTAAAGATCCCTGCAAAGCCTCCAGCCACCAGGATCCGAGGAACACTGAGGTCACTGGCGCTGCAGAACACCACAATCCCAGTCAGACAAAAGCTTGGCAGTGGTAACTGTCCCTCCATTGTTGCACTCAGGGAGAAGTTACTGGAAGGGCTTTAGCCTGGGGGAAGAGACTCAAGGTCGGAGAGTTGGCAGCTGCTACTCTGCTGGAGGAGGTTGCAGACACTGTTTAAAATACTCCTCCAATGAGTATGCCATGGAGTAAAAGATGTTAGCTGTACCACAGCAGCTACTAAAGGGACAAGTACAGAGAGCCAAGAACAAGAATCATGTCTGCTGCAGACCCACTTATGGGAGAGGACAACCTACCCAGTAGTGGGAAAATGGCTTCTACATTCTAATGTTCTTTTCACCTCTTTCCCTCTGGAGTGAAGATATTTTTAAGCCATTCATATGTCATGAAATACATCCCACTGGCTGGAACATCTGTTGGTGGCAAGAAAGAGGTGAATTAAAAATTGATAAAAATCTCCACAAATAGGCACTAGACTATTCAAAAATTCCTCAATTCTTTTCTAAACAATTTATTTTTTCCAGGTTACAATTACATCATTTCCCCTTCTCTTTCCTCCCTCCAAACCCTTCCATGTACCATCCCCTTGCTCTCTTTCAAATTCATGACTTCCTTTTATTTATATATATATATATATATATATTCATACACACATATATTTATACTATGTACACACACATATGTAGTATAAATACATAAATATAGCCTGTTTGGTCTGTAAAATGTCACTTGTATGTACATATCTTCAGCCCTGACCAAATAGTGTGCTCTTCCCTGGGGAAGATCCTGAGAAGTTCTAGCAGCTACATCCTTTTTATTTTAAAATTTTTTATTTTTTTTTAATATTATGTTTATGAGAATTTTGCCTGCACGGATGTCTGTGCATCATATGTGTGCAGTGCCCACAGAGGCCAGAAGAGAGCATAAGATCCTTCAGAACTGGAGTTACAGTTTGTGAGCTGTAATATGGGTGCTAGAAACTGAACCTGAGTACTCCAGAAAAGGAGGTCATGCTCTTAACCACTGAGCAATCTCTCCAGCCCCTATATCCTTTTTTATTTGTTTAGTTGGTTTTGGTTTTTTGAGACAGTTTCTCTGTGTAGCCCTGGAACTCACTCTGGAGCTCAGGCTGGCCTCAAACTTAGAGATCTGCCTGCCTCTGCCTCCTGAGTGCTAAAATTAAAAGTGTGTGTCACCAACATCAAGTTACATCCTATTTTTAATAATCACTCTGCAGCTATCACATGCTGCTGAGAGTCAAGCACTGGTGTGAGTATAAAAATGATATAACTCATCTTTCAAACATCCTGTAGGTAGTCACCACTGATTCATCCACTGAGGAGTTAAAACTCATAGCTAATTGTCTGGCCTTCCTTCAAGGTGCCATCTCAGGATAAGATTATGCCTCAGGAATCCTGCCCTTCAAACCAAGAGGAGGTCTGGGAGCAGCTCTATCATTGAGAGTGTAGCTCAATGATAGAGCACTGCGTAGCATGCACAGATTCTAAAGACATTTCCACTATTCCTAAGTCTTTCTCCCCCCACCCCATTTCTTCAGCCATGATTTTTATTTATTTATTTATTTATTTATTTATTTATTTATTTATTTATTTTATGTGCATTGATGGTTTTTTTTGCCTGCGTGTATGTCTGTGTGGGAGTGTTAGATCTCAGAAGTACAGACAGTTGTGAGTGCTATGTGGGTGCTGGGAATTGAACCGGGTCCTTTGGAAGAGCAGCCTGTGCTCTTAACCACTGAGCTGTCTCTCCAACCCCCATCCATGATTTCTATCCAGTAGCCACTGTCTTCCCATATCATAACTCCACTCCTGAAGACATCTAAATGCCTTCCTGAGAAGGATGAACTTTCTCTCCATCCATACTGGGGGAGATTGCCCATAACCAGGACATATACTACTGGTTTGTAAGGGCATGTGTCAACACTGATCTAGAAATCCAGGGAAGTTTTTTGAGTGGCAGACTCATGAGCTGACCTTGCTAGGTGGCCTAAAGTGCGGTGCTTCAGCGTTTACCTCGCATGAGAGTGAGCACAGTCCCTTTGTAGAAAGTACGGATCCCATACTCCTGATAGAGCTTCTTTGCACAGTCCAAGGTACCATTGTATTTGGTTTCCCCTGTAGAAGCCTGAATCTGGGTGAGATGGAAGGTCATCAAGTCAAAAACAGCAACACTGGCATTGATAAACCTAGCAGGGTTAGAGCTCCCTGGCTAGCTAGCCTAGCTTACATTGAGGCCCAAGCTTGTGAGAGACCCTGTCTCAAAAGATAAGGTGAGTGGACCCTTAGAGACAATACCTGAGGCTGCTCCCTGGCCTCCACATGTACATGTACATACCTGCTCATAACACACATAGGTACATACATTTGTATGTACATACACATACACACACATATACATATATGTCAACAAGGTGCCAGAGGTGGTGTTAGAACTGCCTGACAAAGATTTTTTTCTTTTTTTTTGGTTTTTCGAGACAGGGTTTCTCTATGTAGCCCTGTCTGTCCTGGACTAGCTTTGTAGACCAGGCTGGCCTCAAACTCAGAGATCCGCCTGCCTGTGCCTACCGAGTGCTGGGATGACACAGATTTTTAAAGCAGCCATGATAAAAATCCTTTAGTGAAAAATTATGAATATACTGGAAACATGAAAATAGCCACAGCAAAGAAATGGATAGTTTCAGCAGAGAAATTAAAATATGAAGAGAAGAAACAAACAAAATTTCAAATTGAAAAGTAGAACTTAAATAAAAGTTTTAATGGATACCTCACACAACAGCAGCAAAGAGGAAATGGATCTGGGAACAGTTACAATGAGAAACAGTCAATTTAAAGAAGAGACCAGGTGTGGGATACCAACTCTGTAATCCCAGCACTTTGGAGGTTAGAGGCAGGAAGGCATGGAGTTCAATGTCATTTCCAGCAACATAGTATAAAGTTGAGGTTTTTTTGTTTTTGTTTTTCATTTTGGTGTTTGGTGCTTTGATAGATGGTGTCCTTATACAGCCCAGCCTGGGTTTATATCTTTGCTAGATGGGTGGTGATTGCCTACAATCATAGCACTCAAGAGACTGAGGCAGGAGGGTTACTGTAACTTCAAGGCCAGCTTGGTGTTCACAGTGAGTTCCATGCCAACCTGGGATATATAATAAGACTTTATTTTTACTTTGTGGTTTTGTTGTTGTTGTAGTTTTTTTGAGACAGGGTTTCTCTGTGTATTAGTCCTGGCTGTCCTGAACTCACTTTATAGACCAGGCCGCCCTTGAACTCACAGAGATCCACTGCCTCTGCCTTCCCAGTGCTGGGATTAAAGGCGTGCGCCACCATGCCCAGCGTGTTTTGTTCTGGTTTTTTTTTTTTTTTTTTTTTTTAAGGACTGCCTTTAAAAAAGAAAAAAACCAAAAACATGGCATACACCATTAATGCCATCGCTCTGGAGGTATAGGTGGTAATCAGATGTGCAAGGCCACCCTCAGGTACAGAGCCAATTTGAGGATACCTATGTTCTTTCTAGTACCATGTTACTATAAATAAAGATGTTATACACATTTGCATAAAAAGATTTAAGTGTTTATTTCTCAGAGCTAAATGCCCAGGAATACAACTGCTAAGGTGTATAGTTGTTAAATCCTTAGTTGTTGTTGGTTGAGGTTTTTTGTTTTGTTTTTCATTTTGGTGTTTGGTGTTTTGATAGATGGTATCCTTATATGGCCCAGGCTCACCTTAACTCTTATCTAGCCCAAGATAACACTGAACTTCCGGCAAGCCTCCTGCCCTGCCTCCTGAGTCCTGAGATTATAATTGTGTGCCACAACACATGAGCTTAAGCCCCTCCTGCCCCACCTTCAGGATTTGCCTACTGGAAGGCACCAGAACATGGAATCTATTCTTGATTCTTCCATGCTTCTGAAAACCTTGTATTGCATAACTGCCTTAAAGATTTCATAGATGGAAAAAAGACATAAATCCAGGCACAGCAGAACATGCCTGTGACCCCTGCACTTGCCTTAAGCCAAGCATGGGAGACTGAGGCAGGAGGATTATGAGTCTGAGCCTAGCCCCTGCCACAGAGTAAGACTGTGACTCAAAACCACAAAACTGACAGTACTACTAACAGGCATGCAAACTGTGTGTGTTCCCGCCTCACAGATTACACCCTTACCTGCAGTAAGCATTTGATCCGTTCTCCAGGGGTCATGATTCCAGTGGTGAAGACACCAGATAACATCCCAGCTATGAACAACTGTGGGTAGCTGCATTGAGAACAAAACCCAGAAGCAACATACTGTGGTTATCCACTGAAGACTGAGGCAATCCCAGCAGAGAGAATGGTTTTGTCAGGAAAAGTTAGTACATGCAAATAGGAGAAGCACCATCATAAGTAAACCATCTTAATTTACACAAAGACCAAATTCTGAGTAAATTCTGGTGTTAAATTGGCTAGAGCAAAGGTCTTAATGTCAAGAACAAGAGGGCCATGAAGCCCATACATAATAGCTGCACACCTGGAATCCCCACACCCATGAGCCTGCCATGTTCAGTAACTCTGGACTACTTACCAGGTCTCTGAGAGCCTTGATTTCCTAGCTGCAAAACACTGGATTACCATGGGGCAGGGAGAACCTCCAACCTGAGATCTAAACGTCCCCAGTTCCCCTCCAACATCACATCTTTTGGGCCACTGAGGGCCTAGAACACTAAGCCAAGACTCAAGCAGAAAAGCATCGAGGTCAGGGAGAGGGGCTGTGGCATCCCATAGTCGTAGGGGTATCCAGGTGCTCTAGTCTCCTTTATGTGATAAAATGTCTTTACCAAAGCAACCTATGGGAAAGTGGGGTTTGTTTGGCTTACATTTGCAGGTTACAAACCATCATTTAGGGGAAGTAAGGTAGGAAGTCAGGCAGCTAGTTATATCACATTTAGAGTCAAGAGCAGAGAGGTACAAATGCACCCATGCTGCCTGCTTTTAGCTTCTCTAGCTGCTTTAGTTTGTTAGCATAACTGCAGCCATTTTTGTCTTCAGTCTCCATCTTAGATATAAAATGAAATTACTCATAATTTGTACCTTGACATTCTGAAGAATCCCTAACTACAGCTCCACTTGGGACCAATCAAATTAAAAGTCAGTTAGAAATGCTTTCTTGAGCTGGGTATGGGGGTGCACACCTTTAATCCCAGCACTTGGGAGGCAGAGGCAGGCGGATCTCTGTGAGGCCGCCTGGTCTACAAAGTGAGTCCAGGACAGCCAGGGCTCCATTACACAGAGAAACCCTGTCTTGAAGAACCAAAAAAAAAAAAAAAAAAGAAAGAAAAGAAATGCTTTGTCTAGCAAGTCAAAATGATGTAGTATTGCCATCCCCTTGCTTCCTATACCTGGTTACCTGGTTGTTACCTGAACATGGTTTGTTTCATACACAAACCTGGCTACTTGGATGCAGTTTGTTTCATAGACCTGGTTACCTGGATATGGTTTTTCTTATAAAAAGTCTGCCTTGGAAGCAGACTGAGGACACAGTCAGGCTCTGAGACCTCTGTGACCTTGGGATGTGCGTTCAATAAACCATCAATAGCTGACTGAGATTGGTGACTGAGTAGTTTGTGAGGCTATTCTTGGACTATAACATAGCTTTCCTACATGGTTCAGGGACCCTGCCTAGGGAATGGTGCCACTCACAATGGGCTAGGGAGACAGAGGCAGGAGGATCTCTGTGGGTTCAAGGCTAGCCTGGTCTACAAAGTTAGTCCAGCACAGCCAGAGATACACACAAAAAAAACCCTGTCTCAGAAAAAAAAAAAAAGTAATGACAGCCTGGCAAAGAGGCAGAGGAGGAGCTGGGTAGTGGTGGCACATGCCTTTGATCCCAGCACTCGGGAGGCAGAGGCAGGCAGGTCTCTGTGAGTTCGAGGCCAGCCTGGTCTACAAAGCGAGTCCAGGGCAGCCAGGACTGTTACACAGAGAGACTCTGTCTCGAAAAACCAAAAAAAAAAAAAAGAGGCAGAGGAGGGCTCTTGTCTTCTTTTACCCTTTCATGTCACAGAACAAAGGAAACTCAGGTACTTCCTTCAGTGAGAACGCCCACAAGTCAGCCTGGAGTCCAGGGAACAGCTTAGTTGTCAAGACTTTTTCCTTCAACACTTATCACACCACCAAGAACAGCACAGAGTGCCGCCTGAGAATACTTACGTCAGCACATCCTCTGGAGATTTCTGCTGTAGTCGTTTCCCCAAACCAAACCCAAAGAAGCACACAGCAAACATAGGGGTGACTCCAATGAGGGGCGCGGCCATGCCCCGATACAGCCCTGTGATGCCCTGCAAGGGATTGCAGAAAGTCTGCTCTCAGATACCACCATTCTGGGTTTCAATGCTGGGAATCAAACCAAGGGCCAAGCCAGAGCTCACCTTTGAGCTGTACCCCCAAATCACCACCACTTACAAAGGGAAGCTACACAACCTCCAACCTGTGGATTCCTTCATCTTTTCAAACACAAATTTATTCTCCCTGCCCCGTGTGTGTGTGTGTGTGTGTGTGTGTGTGTGTGTGTGTGTGTGTGTG
>CAJQZJ010003646.1:15399086-15452426 GCA_907164525.1 Lophiomys imhausi
TGTGTGTGTGTGTGTGTGTGTGTGTGTGTGTGTGTGTGTGTGTGTGTCAGTCCTTGGTTATCTTTTTTTTTCTTTTTGAGACAGGGTCTCTCTGTATAGTCCTGGCTGTCCTGGAGCATGCTATGTGGCCCAGGCTGGCCTTGAACTCACAAGAGAACCACCTGCCTCTGCCTCCCAAGCGCTGGGAATAAATATTTGCCTGAGATACAATGTGAGTTTAAGACCTGCCTCGGAAATTGAGTGAAATCTTGTCTCAAAAACACTTTTTTTTTTGAGACAGGGTTTCACTCTGGCTGGTCTGGAACTCCTTATGTACCAAGACAGTTTTGAATTTTTTTTTTTTTTTTTTTTTTGGTTTTTTGAGACAGGGTTTCTCTGTGTATCCTTGGCTGTCCTGGACTCACTTTGTAGACCAGGCTGGCCTCGAACTCACAGTGATCCGCCTGCCTCTGCCTCCCAAGTGCTGGGATTAAAGGCGTGCGCAACCACCGGCGACAGTTTTGAATTTAAAGAGATTATATCTCCACCTCCCACAATGCTATGATTAAAGTCCTGCACCACCACACCTGGCCAATAAAAAATATATATATTTTTTTTTTGGTTTTTCGAGACAGAGTTTCTCTGTGTATCCTTGGCTGTCCTGGACTCACTTTGTAGACCAGGCTGGCCTCGAACTCACAAAGATCCGCCTGCCTCTGCCTCCCAAGTGCTGGGATTAAAGGCGTGCGCCACCACCGCCCGGCTGACAGTTTTGAATTTAAAGAGATTATATCTCCACCTCCCACAATGCTGTGATTAAAGTCCTGCACCACCACACCTGGCCAATAAAAAATATTTTTAAAGGACTTGGGAATGGAGTGGAGAGGAGTAGGCCTGGAAATATGGCTCATCAGTTAAGAGCCTTTATGACTTCTGTGGGCACCAGACAAACATGGGATGCACATACATACAGGCAGGCAAAACACTGCTACACATAAAATAAATACATCTTAAGCTGGGTGTGGTAGCGCACACCTGTGATATCAGTTCTCAGGAAACGGGCAAGAGGCCTGAAGTTTGAACTCATCCGGGGCTTCAAAATAAGATTAGATTTCTCTCTCTCTCTCAAAAAAGGACAAGCCTGGCGGGTGTGGTGGCGCATGCCTTTGATCTCAGCACTTGGGGGGCAGAAGCACGTGGATCTCAGTGAGTTCAAGACCAGCCTGGTCTACAGAGTGAGTCCAGGACAGTCAAGGAGACACAGAGAAAACCCTGTCTTAAAAAAAAAAAAAAAGTACCAGGACCCCACAAAAGCCTGGCACTGCTGCAGGTGTGCTCACCATGGGCAAAGTACAGAGGCAATAAATAGGAACAGGACAGAGACCTAGGAGGGAGGACAGGAGGGAAACGTGACAAAATGCCATCAAAGTCTTTCCTGCTGCTCTGCATTGGGCTGACAAGGATACCTACCTAGTTCCTCAGGGGACACACACGCCTCCTGACAGTTTATCTATTCTTCCTTCCACTCCAAAGGTCTGCCAGCTTCATATAGCATGAGACTCATAGCTGGCAGCTCCAGAAAACAGAGCTAAGTCTGGAACATCGAAAAAACAGGGAAGTGTACAAAGAGGGACTAGTGAAGCCTGCTAAATTCTTTTTTTTTTTAGGTTTTTCAAGATAGGGTTTCTCTGTTTAACAGCCTCACTTTGTAAAACAGGCTGGCCTGGAACTCACAGAGATCCACCTGCCTCTGCCTCCTGAATGCTGGGATTAAAGGTGTGCACCACCACACCCAGGCAAGCCCGCTAAATTACAGTTACGTCTTTATTGTTTTCTAATGTATTTCCCAAGTTGGATTACAACTCAACTTTAGTAATCCTCCTGTCTTAACCACCTGAGAAATCTATAAACATGTTAATATAAATCTATAAACATGTGCTACTTTAGGCCTGACTTAGGAGTTGGATTTATATAAATTCCTCCCCAGCACCCAGAACTGTTAACCAAGAGACATGTGTAGACTTGGCTCTCTTCTTTTTTTTTTTTTTTTTAATTTTTTAGTTTTTTTTGAGACAGGGTTTCTCTGTTTATCAGTCCTAGCTGTCCTGGACTCACTTTGTAGACCAGGCTGGCCTTGAATTCACAGAGATCCGCCTGCCTCTACCTCCCGAGTGCTGGGTTTAAAGGCATGTGCCACCACGCCCCACTTTGGCTCTCTTCCTTAAGGACTGAGAACTCAGTAGAACTGGAAGTTTAGAGCTTCCATGAGACACTGATCAGACTCCATCCTGGGAATCTGATATGAGGCCCTTGAGAATAAAGACAATCACTTTGGGCGAGAGAGTTGAGCAGGCTCTGCATCAAGATCTTGCCCCAACACTGAGTCCTGCAGGACTCTGGAATGAGTCCATCCCTCCCTGGCACCTTTATGCTTCTAGGTGATGCCCACTCTTCCATTTCTGTGTGTTTAATAAAGTCTACTTGGTAGATAATCATACACACAAGTTATATTGTAGTGCTACTGTAATCTTAGCACTTGGAAGAGGAGGTAGAAGGGTTAGTGGGAATTCAAGTATAGCATGGGATGCTGTATGAGACACCAACTCAAAACATCAGAAAAAGAAAGGGACTGGAGAGATGGTTCAATGCTTCAGAGCACTTGCTGCTTTGCTGAGGAACTGGCTTTAACTCTCAGCATCCACATGGTGGCTCACAGCTATCCATACGTCCATTTCCAGAGGATTTGACTCCATTTTCTCACCTGCACAGACACCAGACACACATGTGGGCATTCATTTTCTTTTCTTTTTTTGTTTTTCAAGACAGAGTTTCTCCGTGTAACAGTCCTGGCTGTCCTGGAATTCTCTTTGTAGACCAGGCTGGCCTTGAACAGAGATTCACCTGCCTCTGCCTGAGTGCTAGGATTAAAGGCGTGGGCCATCACATCTGGCTGACATTCATACACATAATTTTTTAAAAATCGCATTCTGTTAAAGATTATATAATCAAGGGCTAAAGAGATGGCTCAGCAATTAAGAGCACTGACTGTTCTTCCAAAGGACCTGGGTTCAAATCCCAGCACCCACATGGCAGTTCACAGCTGTCTGTGACTACCTTGCCAGGAGTGGTGGTGTATGCCTTTAATTCCAGCACTTGGGAGGCAGAGGCAGGCAGATCTCTGTGAGTTCAGGGCCAGCCTGGTCTACAAAGTGAGTCCAGCACAACCAGGGCTGTTACACAGAGAAACCCTGTCTTGAAAAACCTAAAAAAATAAATAAATAAAAATTAAATAAGCAAATAACCCTAACACAATTAAATGTCCCTATGTAGGAGTATAGAGACTCTGCTGGCCTCTTTTTCTCCAAACCTCACAACTTTTTTTGTTGGATTTTGTCTTTTTTTTTTTTTCTTCTCAGCTATGTATTTAATGGGTGTTTTGCCTGCAATATTTGTATGTCACATTTGTGTGTTGGTGTCCTCAGAGGTCAGAAGGTGTTTGGTCCCCTGAAACTGGAGGCATGAATGGTTGTGAGCCACCATATGGGTTTGGGTACCGAACCTAGGTCCTCTGTAAGAATAACAAGTGGGGCTGGAGAGATAGCTCAGCAGTTAAGAGCACTGGCTGCTCTTCCAGAGGTCCTGACGTCAATTCCCAGCAACCACATGGTGGTTCACAACCATCTATAATGTGATCTGGTGCCCTCTTCTGGCCTTCAGGTATACATGCAGAGAGAACACTATACATAATAAATAAATAAATCTTAAAAAAAAAAAAGTATGTACTACTATACCCAGCAACATTATTTACAAAAAAAAAAAGAATGACTAATGTTCTCAACCAATGAGCCATTTCTCTACCTCCATTGTTTTTGACACAGGAGCTCTCCACATAGCCCAGGCTGAATTTGCCATCTTCCTATCCTAGTGTTCCAAGTTCTGGGATTCCAGGCATATGCCACCGCATGGCAAGGTGTGAACTTTTATCCAGTTCACAGCTTTAGTCATGCCTTACTAGTGTCCCACTGTGTACATCCATCTCCCAGAAGAGTGCAGCATTTTATTGGCGTCATTCATCTATATGTCCAGTAGCTAGAATTATTAGGCTCCAGAGCAGAGGAGGACATGGCTAGAGAGCTACAGCAGGATCACACAGATATTTTCCTACCCCAGGGAGTAGTGCCAATTCCTGAAAACAGCCCTCTGAGGAAGGGATGCCCAGCACCAAAAGTGTACCTCTCTAAAAAGAGTCTTCTGGAAACAGTCGAAGGTCCCAGAGTACAAAGGTGGCTGTCCAGACAAGGTTGGTGGTTGTGTCTGCAGTCGGACCTGAAACGAGAAACTAAAACAATCACCTTCTACCATTACCAGCGATAGTCCAACTCTCCTCTTTTTCTCTTCCTTCCTCCTCATCCTTATTTACAGTGCTGGAGACTGAACCTAGAACTCGTGGAAGCAACTGTCCCACAGAGTATCACCTCAGCCATTCCACTCCATTTAAAGAGGAAGTGTGAACCTATTTAGATGTCTTCAGCATTTTCTTCATCTGATTGATTCAGACTTCACTTTTTTTTGTTTTTGTTTTTTTTGTTTTGTTTTGTTTTGTTTTGTTTTCGAGACAGGGTTTCTCTGTATATCAGTTCTGGCTGTCCTGGACTCGCTTTTGTAGACCAGGCTGGCATGGAACTCACAGAGATCCACCTGCCTCTGCCTCCCAAGTGTTGGGATTAAAGGCATGCGCCATCACACCCAGCCATCAGGCTTCACTTTTATTCTATTGCTCATTCAATTTATTTACTTTTGGTAAATAAAACACAGGGTTTCTCTGTGTAGCAGCACTCGTTTTTCTAATTTTGTGTCTATGAGTATTTGGCCTGACCATATGTATGTTCACCCCATGCATGCAGTACCCATAGAGTCTTTCAGAACCTCTGGAACTAGAGTTACAGATATTTGTGAAATGCCATGTAGGTGCTGGGAACTGAACCAAACTCCTATGCAAGAACAGTAAGCTCTTAAACTGAACTTTTTTTTTTTTTGAGGTTTTTTGAGACAGGGTTTCTCTGTGTAACAGCCCTGGCTGTCCTGAAACTCACTCTGTAGACCAGGCTGGCCTTGAACTCACAGACACACACCTGCTTCTGCCTCACCAGTGCTGGGATTAAAGGCGTGCGCCACCACACACAGCCTTAAACTGAGCTCTTAAATTGCGCCAGTGCTCCAGAAGCTCATTCTTTTACAAGTACGTTTTTTTTTTATAAATAAATTATTTATTATGTATACAGTGTTCTGTCTGCAGGTATATCTGCAGGCCAGAAGAGGGCACCAGATTTCATTATGGATGGTTGTGAGCCACCATGTGGTTGCTGGGAATTGAACTCATGACCTCTGGAAGAGCAGCCAGTGCTCTTAACCGCTGAGCCATCTCTCCAGCCTGTACCACAAGTACGTTTTATATTTATTCTGACAATTTCATACACTGTAAAATGTACCTCATGTACATAATCCATCTCCCTTCTATTTCCTCCACCTCCTCTATTTCCAGGAACTCCCTCAAAAATTTCATTCTTTTTACTGGCAAATGTCCAAATATCAATATCACTGAATAGCAAATTATATATATTACATATATAATATATATCATATTCATACCATATACATATATTATCAGGACCATGCCTGGTTTTATGTGGAACTGGGGACTGAACCCATGGCTTCATACATGCTAAACAACACTCTACCAGTGACTGTGCTACGTCCCCATTAGGCATCTTACACTTAGGAAGTAAAGACAAGAGAATCGGAAGCTCAAGTCATCTTTGGCTACATAATGAGTCTAAGACCAGACTGGGCTACAATCTTTCTCAAAAAGAAACAGACCAGCTGGGCATGGTGGTGCACGCCTTTAATCCCAGCACTCAGGAGGCAGAGGCAGGCTGATCTCTGTGAGTTCGAGGCCAGCCTGGTCTACAGAGTGAGTCCAGGACAGCCAGGAATACTCAGAAGCCCTGTCTCAAAAAAAAAAAAAAAAAAAAAAGAACAAGCAGATAGAGAAAGGAGCAACACTTTAAGGAGACGAGGGTATTGTCTGTTTTTTTTAAGTCTCAGATGTGCAGAACAAGATTTCTACCTCTGAAGGATAAGACGAGGACTGAAGGCCAGACACACTTTCCCTAGCTAGACAGAGCTGTTGAAGCAGCTGCTGCCTTAGAAGCACTTACACGAGCACAGCTCTTGCTGCTTCAGCCATCTGATTTTACATCCCATAATACTACAGAATCCTCCCAGAAAGAGCTCTATCTTTGCTTAGCTTCACTCCTGAACAGAGCCTGCTGTCCAAGCTTGCCAACAGGAAGAGCCCTTGGATACTATTTTCTTTAGGAGGAAACTAGATATGACCTCCTATCAAGTCCTCAACAGAGGCAGCACTCCTACGAGATTCATGGCTTCCCTGGGTTCCTTGTCCCAGTAACACACATCCACACATACAAAAGACTCATGTCTTCTCCCCACAGGCTCCATCCTGGTAGTGACCTGTCATTTTTCTTCAGGTCTATATCCAGGAAAAGAAAACAAAAAAAAAACCGTAATGAGTCTTCAGGAGCTACGTCATCAGACACAGACTTTGGTCTCCAGCAGGACCTTGCTGAGAGTGCAGAGAGGGGAAGAATGGGGGAGGAGAGAAGAAAGGTCCAGGACCGAGCTCTGGGAGTTTCCTGCCTCAGGCCTCTGTAACCACGGTTTCCTCACCTGAGCCTGGGTAGTCTCCGGGTCCACCACTGCTTCTCATGGGGGTGCCTACGCGATAGCTTATGCAGCTTCCCCTGCAGCGACTGGCAGGCTGAAAATGGTCAAGTGCCTCTTGAGGCAAGGAAAAGCGCACAAGAGAAGGCAATGGGGCACACTGGCTTTACAGAACTGTGTCAAAGGACAGTTCTGCCACCTTTGTCCTTTGTTTTTTGGGAAGGCTGAGTCTACAGACATCCTGCTTCAATCTTTATAACAATATTACGGTTAACTGGAAACGGAGGTTTGGAGAGAAGCGTTGTCTTTCTCATCTCCAAAGAAGTGGTGTGGGGTCAGAAAAGACCGTCCTGTGAAGACCCTGAAAAGGGGGCTGTCTGGCTCACACGTGCACAGCCTCTGCTCACTCCGTAGAGAATTCTAGATTTTTATTTTTTTTTTGAGATGCTTGCGGGGTGAACCCAGAGTCTTTCTCCCTGTTAGACAGACCAGCGCTCTACATACCAACCCTCTGTAAAGCTCCCACGGAAGCGTCTACCTGCCCTACTTCTGTCCAGAGGTAGCACCTCACGGGAAACCCTCCTTTGCGTCCCCTCGGACCTTCCCCGACAAGCCCCAATCCCATATGCCGCGCACCTTGATGGTGTCCAAGGGGTGCCCCACAAACACCAGGCACATGCCGCCAAAGCCGCCGGCCAGGAAGTTCTTAATCGGATTGATGGGTTTCGGCTCGTCTGCCATGGTCAGTCTTCTGTTGGTGAAACTGGCAGCTCCCGGCCAGTCTAGTTCTTGCTGCGCTGCCCCAGTGGCTCCACTGACCTTTCCCCTACATTACGATGGGCGGGGCCTTGGGCAGGTCGAAAGGAGGGCCCAGTTCGCCTAGCCTGGCTTCCGCTAGTCCACTTCCGGTTGCAGCTCCACCTTAGTGGGCGGGGCTTTACTTAATACTGTATGGGAGGGGCTTTGGAGTGTCTGTCATGGACTTACTCTTCCAGGAAGTCTTCTTGGACTTGAGAGGTTTTTTTTTTTTTTTTTTTGCCTCAGGTCCTCTGTGGCCCTATGTATTCGTAGACTCCACAGAGGTCGCATACACACTTTTACGTACCAGCCACTCTTTTTAGGTGCTGAATAACAGCAGAACAGCACACAGATCCCTGTCTTTAAGAGTTCGAGAAACCAGCCGAGGGCGTGGTTGCACACGCCTTTAATCCCACCCAGCACTCAGTAGGCAGAGGCAGGTGGATCTCTGTGAGTTCAAGGCCAGCCTCTTCTACTGAGTGAGTTCCAGGACAGCCAGGGCTACACAGAGAAACCCTCTCTTAAAAAACAAAAACACGGGCGGTGGTGGCGCACGCCTTTAATCCCAGCACTTGGGAGGCAGAGGCAGGCGGATCTTTGCGAGTTCGAGGCCAGCCTGGTCTACAAATTGAGTCCAGGACAGCCAGAGCTGTTACACAGAGAAACCCTGTCTCGAAAAGCCAAAAAAAAAAAAAAAAAAAAAACAAGAATTTGAGAAACCCTGACAAAATATACCATACTATATCCTATGGTAAAAATTGCTCTGTAGGAAAATAAATCCAGGAAGACCGAAAGTGTGTGGAAGACAATTTGTAATTCTAATTATTTAAACATCTATTTGGGAGGGAACAGGTTAAGATCTGAGGTAAGAAAATGAGTCCTGTCCACACATACTGGGTAAAAGATGAAAGGCCTCTCTGACAGAAGATAAAGAAATTTCAAAAACTCTGAGATGGCCTGTGCTCTCCAGTCTGAGAAACCACAGGGTGGGGAGTGACTGAGGAGGACAGAGAAGAAATGGAGACTCACCAGGAGGAACTGTGTGTCACCATGAGGGTATCGGTCTCTTCTGTGATGGGTTTTATATGGAGAATAACAATCTGATATGAGATTTAAAAACAAAAGCAACACAGGATCCCTGTGAGCTGCTGGTAAAAACAGGAAGGAGAAAACCAAGAGGCTGGAGAAGGTTAAAGGTCATGAGCAGAGATGTTGGCTTGGCCCAGCAGACAAAGCAGAGATGGTAATGAGAAGGGTCAAATTGTGAAGATAGTCTAAAGGAAAACCCAAAGGATCAGTTAATGAATGGAAATACCATGTTACCATGTGTAGGAGCTGGAGAGTCGGCTCAGCCCGTCAAAGAACTAGCTGCTCTCACAGAGTGCCTAGGTTCTTGTTCTCAGCACCCTTGTGGCAGCTGACAACTGTCTAAAACTACAGTTCCATGAGATCCGATGTCCTCTTTTGGCCTCTGTGGGTACCAGGCACACATACATTCATGGAGGCAAACACTTGAAGACATAAAATAAAAATGAATACATATATCTTTTTAAAAAGGGTTTAAGCTGGGTGTAGTGATGCATACCGCCTTTAATCCCAGCACTCAGGAGGCAGAGGCAGGTGGATCTCTATGAGGTCAGCTTGGTTTACAAAGTGAGTTCCAGGACAGCCAGTAATGTTACATAGAGAAACCCTGACTTGGGAAAAAAATAAGTTTGTGAGAGAGGGTTAGGGGATGATGTTCATCCCTTTTTGGCTTTAGCAACTTGAGAATAGACATCACCTTTAGTTGAGGTTGGGGAAGAGATAGGAGAGAAGCAGATTAGAGAATGGTAAAGGGCATTTTAGACATAATTAGTGTGAGATTTCTATTAATAAATAGATCTATCTCTTGATCCAGGATTCTGAAGAGAGGCTTGCACTAGTGGTTAAATTTGGTCCTCATCGGTGAAGTTGGATCACCAAGAGGGAAACATTCAGACATGGAGTTCTTTCCTTTCCAGAGTTTGCAGTTCAAACATATGAGGAAGGATCCGGGAAAACAAGCAAAGAAGTAACCAAAAGTAGGAAACCAATGAATCGGCAGTCACTAAGAGACAAGGCCTCTAAGAGAAGGGTTAATGGGCTGGGTGCAGTGGTGCATGCTTTTAAATCTCAGCATGGCCAGAGGCAGGTGGATCTCTGTGAGTTCAAGGTCAAGCCAGGTCTATAAAGTGAGTCCAGCACAGCCAAAGCTGTAACACAGAGAAAAACCCTGTCTCAGAAAACCAAAAAAAGGGGGGAGGGGGTATTTAATGGGAGCAGATCCTGTGAGTTAGGGGTGGGGGGATCAGGAAGTGATGGAGGCTGGTTTTTCCCAATGACCTATAGTAGAATGGGGGGGCAAGAAGGCTAGAGCAATGCACAAAATCCTGACTCTTTTCTTAGGAGGCAATGAGGCACTGTGGAAGAATTTCAGACAACATAGCATGGGACAATCAGATTTGTTTTGGAAAATCTACCTTAATTGAATCAATTGTGTGGGGAGAGGCTGGGGCAGCAAAACCAGCTGAGATAATTATAGCAGTCCGGGTCAGAAACAGTGAAGGCAAGGGTCAAACATGGCAGAAAAAGAAATTGGAAGCAGAGACATTAGGGAAAACCTGCAGCAATTTGTCTCATTGTGCCTTGGTGCTCAGAGCACATCTGGTTGGCAGTAACTATTCTCCTCGGAAATTGGGAAAAAGGAAAGTTAGAGGTAACAGTTATGAAAACTTAAGTGTGGTATGAATTTATTAAAGAAATCAATTATGAGAATATTTTTGTTTAATCCCAGATGTGAGGCTGCTTAAGACCACAGGTGTAAAGTATTAACTGCCTTGTGAGCTAGCAGGGCGGGGCTTAGCTGCTGCAGCCTGTAAACTCTGAGGACTTGGGAGAGAGGAATAAAAAAGCCAGAACCCAGCCGGGCGGTGGTGGCGCACGCCTTTAATCCCAGCACTTGGGAGGCAGAGGCAGGCAGATCTTTGCGAGTTCGAGGCCAGCCTGGTCTACAAAGCGAGTACAGGACAGCCAGAGCTGTTAAACAGAGAAACCCTGTCTCGAAAAACCAAAAAAAAAAAAAAAAGCCAGAACCCCAGGAAAAGGGGGCTACGAAGAAAAGAAAGGGGAGTACAGAGAAGAGGGGGTGCTACAAATAAGAAAGGGGTTGCTGCCCTCCCTGCTGCTGTCTCCTGGTTTGCTGTACTGCTCAGACTGGTATTTCCCCCAAAGAACTCTTCAACCCTAATCAGCCAGAAGTAACTCAAAGAACCTACGTCCCTTATCATTCTAACCTTTCTCTTCCACCTACTGTTGGGGAGGTAGAGGTATTAAGTACAGTAAAATAAATTAGAGTGTATATAATTAAGAAAAATTATAAAATCCACTTGCTACATTTTAGTGTAAAGAATGTATTTCCAGAAGACTGTCCATTGGTAAGGGGGACACGGGATAAGAGCAATCCCCGGGCATGGTTATGTGCACTTTGAATTCTAGGACTCTGGAGAATGGACAGTTAAAGGCCAGAGTGGGCAGGACAATGAGCCCCTGTTGAATGAAAGGCGGGGGAAGGAGGCCGGACATTTGGCCCAGTGGTTAAGAGAACTTGTCGCACAGCCTTGAGAACCTGATTCCAGCACAGACAGAACAAGCTGCCTATGGTTGTGTGATTGCCTGTAATCCCAGCACTGTTGTGGGGACGCAGAGACAAAAGATCACTGGGATGGACTTGTTGGCTGCCAGCCTGGCCCCAAAACTCACATTTCAAGTTCATGGAGAGACTCTGTCTCAGAGGAATGAGGTAGAGAGTGACAAAGGACCCTTATGCCTCCTTTGAATGAGGTAGAGAGTGACAAAGGACCCTTATGCCTCCTTTGATTTCCATGCCTAGACCCAGGCTCATACAGCCACACTGCCACCTCAGCCGGCCACACACACATACACACACATCACACATATCACAGTCCATCATACATACCACACACACACTCTGCACACACATCACACTCACACACATATCACACACACTGCACACATTCTCTCCCTCTCCCTCTCTCTCTCTCACGTTAGGCATAATGGGGCATGTCTATCTGCAATGCTAGAACATGGGACATAAAGGAAGAAGACAAGGCCAGCCCTGGCTACATAGGGTTTTTGTTGTTTTTTTTTTTTTTTTTTTGAGTCAGGTCTTTTGGTATATAGACCTGGCTGGCTTAGAACTGGCTAGATCTGGCTGCACATAAACTTGTGCTTATTCTTCTACCTCTGCCTTCCAAGTGCTGGGACTGCAGGCATTGCTACAATTTCCATCAATGTATCAAGTTTTTGGAGATCAGTCCAAGCTGCTACAAGACAGTCTATCTAAAATAATAAGTAAATAAATAATAAAGCAGAAAAGAAGAGGAAGAGAGGAGAAAAAGGAGGATGTGTCGGCTAGACTTATGTCAACTTGACACAAAATATACTCCTGAAAGGAGGGAACCTCTTAAGAAACGGCCTCCAGCCAGGCATGGTGGTGCACATCTTTAATCCCAGGACTTGGGAGGCAGAGATAAGTGGATCTCTGTGAATTCCAGGCCAGCCTGGTCTACAAAGAGTGTCTAGAACAATCAGGGCTGTTACAGAGAAACCTTGCATCAAAAAACCCAAAATAAATAAATTAATTAATAAAAATTAAAAAAAGAAAAAGAAAAAAGAAAAGGCCTCCATGAGATTGGGCTGTAGACCAGCCTACAGAGTATTTTCTTAATTGTAGTTGATGGGGAAAGCCCAGCCCATGTGGGTGGTGCCATCCCTGGGCTAGTGGTCCTGGTTTCTATAAGAAAGCAAGCTGAGCCAGCCATGGGTAGCAAGCCAGTAATCAACACCTACCTCCAGGTTCCTGCCCTGTTTGAGATCCTGTCCTGGCTTCCTTCCATGATGGACGATGGTGTGCAAGTGTAAGCCAAGTAAACCCTCTCCTCTCCCGCTTGTTTTTGGTCATGGTGTTCCGTCCCTCTCAGTGACAGAAACCTATGACAAAGGATAATTATTATATATGATTACTATTGTTATCATGAAAGAAATAAAGAGGAAAAAGGGATTGGTACTTTAGAATCCAAGGGCTAAAAGGCCAAAAATGATGGGTGATCAAAGAAATGTAAAGTCTGTTAGATGTAACTGTAGGTTCTTGGTGACATTTAGAAACTCTCCAGAAGTGCTGAAAAACTGAACAGCCAGGCTGGAGAGATGGCTCAGTCATCAAGAGTACTGGCTGCTCTTCCAGAAGACCTAAGTTTAATTCTGATTCAGAACTCGCAAGTCAGCTCAGAGCCGTCTGTAACTCCAGTTCCAGTGGACCCAAAATCTGGCCTCCCTGGGAACCAAGCACACACTTGGTACACATACATACATACTGGCAAAACACATGAGTGCTGAGAATTGGAATCACACACGGGTTCTCTGTACACTTAACTGAGCCATCTCTCCAGATCCATTACAAGGAAATGAATGTTTAAAACGACAACAAAAATTAAACAGGCTGAGTGTCTTTAATTCTAGCAATCAGTTCAATGCCAGTCTGGTTTACAAAACGAGTCCAGAACAGCCAGGGCTATGATACACAGGGAAACCTTGTCTCGAAAAAAAAAACCCACACAAAACAACCCCCCCCCCAAAAAAAAGGCTAATAGGGAAAACATGATCAGATTCTGGGGAAAAAGATTGCCCTCCAGCACATTCACCTCAAGCAACACGTTGTACATCTTCCTAAAAAGTGTCTCATTATGCTCATAGCCCTCATTCAGCTCTTTGGGTACCTTGGCTAGGATTTTTTTGTTTCTCAGACGGGGTTCTCTGTGTAGCCCTAGCTGTCCTGGACTCACTTTGTAGACCAGGTTAGCCTTGAACTCAGAGGTCCACCTGCTTCTGCCTCCCAAGTGTTGGGATTAAAGGCATGCGCCACTACACCTGGCCCCCACCAAATTGAAGTTCATGATGTTGATTCAACCCTTGGTGGCCTGCAAGGACACTGGGAAACTATATGTATCTATGCTATGGCATAATAGGCAAGTTCGGGGGATTGTAGGTGAGTAATTTTATGTTGCCATACTGGATCTTGAAAGTGACTCTAAATTTTTGAAAAATATGTGTATGTATGTAATCTGCTGTATATGTGCACTATGTATGTATAGGAGCCTATGGAGGCTAGAAAAATGGTAGTCCAGAACCTCCATGTGGGTACTGGGAGCTGAACTCATGTCCTCTGCAAGAGCAGAAGTGCCCTTAGTCACCATCAAGTGCGTGCATGCGTGAGGTATTGGAAGCCTCAAGATGACTATCCCACAGTAACTGCAGAGAAAGGGGGCTGGAATTGGTCCCAGGACTCCAAACCAAAATCCAAGGTTCCAATAAGTCTCTTGTATACAATGGCAGTTGGTAAGGGAGCATCTTCATTCTGAAGTTTGAAAGTGGGAGACCTTTATAAAAAGACTGCTCTATAGATGTCTATACATGTACTCACTGGAGTGGATCTGTTATCAGTAACTCAAAGTAATGGCTGAAAATTTGTTTGTAGGAAATGTAATTTGGAAAAAAGAAAAATATATATAATTGGGAGAGGGGGCTGGAAAGATAGCTCAGTGAATAAGAGCACTGGCTGCTCTTCCAGAGGACCTGGGTTCAATTCCCAAGACCCACATGGCACCTCAAAACTGTAACTCCAAGATCTGATACCCTCACATAGATATGCATGCAGGGAAAACACCAATGCACATAAAATAAAAATTTTGAAAAAGAAAAAATAGCCGGGCGTGGTAGCACAGGCCTTTAATCCCAGAACTTGGGAGGCAGAGGCAGGTGGATCTCTGAGTTCAAGTTCAAGGCCAGCCTGGTCTACAAAGTAAGTCCAGGACAGCCAGGGCTATTACACAGAAAAACCCTGTCTCAAAACAAAAAAAAAAAAAGGATATGTTCCATCAACTCAAGTACCCAAGAACACTGGTGGCTCTAAATTGCAATTAGGAGGGGGAAAATTTATTTTTTGTTTTTTCAAGACAGGGTTTCTCTGTGTAATAGGCTGTCCTGGACTCACTTTGTAGACCAGGCTAGCCTTGAACTCACAGAATTCCCCCTGCCTCTGCCTCCAGAGTGCTGGGATTAAAGGTGTGTACCACAACAACACCCTGCTGAGAGGAAAAATTTTATCTCAACTTACAGCTTATAGTCCATTATGAAAGGAAATTAGGGGACAGGAGAGATGGCTCAGAGGTTAAGAACACTGATTGCTCTTCCAGAGGTCCTGAGTTCAATTCCAATCCACCACATGGTGGTTCACAACCATCTATAATGAGATCTGGTGCCGTCTTCTGGTCTGCAGGTGTGTATGCAGACAGAATACTGTCTACATAATAAATCTTAAAAAAAAGAAAAGAAAAAGAAAAGGAACTTGAGGCAGGAACTAAAGCAGGAGGGAGAAACACTTCTTACTACCTTGATCCTATAGATTGCTCAGCCTGCTTCTTTTCTCTGCCTCTCAAAGTGCTAGGATTAAGGCATGTGCCACCACTGTCCAGCTTCAGTTTGCTCTCTTATACCATCAGGAACCCCCCCCTCCCTCCAAGGGTGGCACTGTCCACAATTGTCTGGACTCTCCCACACCAATCATTAATCAAGGAAATACCCCAACCAGGTGCTGTGGTGCACACCTTTAATCCCAGCATTCCTTAGAGACAGAAGCAGGCTGATCAAGGCCAGCCTGGTCTACAAATGGAGTTCCAGGACAGCCAGGATGGTTATATAGAGAAACCCTGTCTTGAAAACAAAGAAAAACAAGAAAAGAAAATGCTCCATAGGCTTGCCTACAGGCTAATCTGATGGAGACATTTTCTCTATTGAGGTTTTCCTCAGAGTGAATCTTTGTAAAAGCAACTGGCACACGGGTATATAATCTAGTTAAAAAAAAAGATAATCACTGATGTCTGCTTAGATAGCTATCTTGAAACTTACTTATAGACCAGGCTGTCCTGGAAATTTCAATATTCCCCCAGCCTTTGTCTTCTAAGTGCTATTAATTCCTTTTTTTATTTTCTTTTTCTTTTTTTTTTTTTTTTGGTTTTTCGAGACAGGGTTTCTCTGTATAACAGCTGTGGCTGTCCTGGATTCGCTTTGTAGACCAGGCTGGCCTCGAACTCCCAGAGATCTGCCTGCCTCTGCCTCCCAAGTGCTGGGACTAAAGGCGTGCGCCACCACACCCGGCATTTTTTTTTGGTTTTTCGAGACAGGGTTTCTCTGAATATCTCTGGCTGTCCTGGACTCGCTTTGTAGACCAGGCTGGCCTCGAACTCACAAAGATCCGCCTGCCTCTGCCTCCCAAGTGCTGGGATTAAAGGCGTGCGCCACCACCGCCCGGCTGGGCATTTTTTTTTTTTTTAATGAAAGGGTATTTGGCTGGTGTGGTGCACATCTTTAATCCCAGCACTCAGGAGACAGAGGCAGACGGATCTCTGTGAGTTCAAGGCCAGCCTGGTCTACAAAGAGAGTTCAGGACAGCCAGGGCTCTGTTACTCTGTTACACAGACAAAAACCCTGTCTCAAAAAAAAAAAAAGAACAAAAACAGGGTATTTTATTATTTTCATACATAACATCTTAATGAATATACCATGTACAATTTTTCAGCTGGCAAATAAGACATATAGTGTTCTGCCTGGTTCTTGAGACCCCAAAGACCACCCAGGAGCCAACTCTGAAGTAAATGCATGAAGGTTGTTTATTCAAGCTCGAGCTTGGACACCCAGTGCTCACTGATGCAGCCCTTTGAGTTGAGAGCCTCAAACTCCAAAACTGTAGGGTTTATATAGGAGCTTAAACAAAGGAGTTTCTACCATAGTACTGGATGACATTTGGACAGACAAACCTGTCTATTCCTAACTGGCTCATTGTTGTTGACATACCATTGTGGGTCAGTTTGACCAGCAGAAAGTTCATTTAGACTTTTTGGGTGCTTTCTCAGAGTGAGCTGTCCAGTTCTCTGAGTTAAACCTAATACAAAATGGAATCTTTTTTCAAGATGGAATGAGTCAGGCTCCAAAACAGCAAAATGTCGTTGATGCTTGGAGAATCAAAAGCAGTCACCTCTCTTTGGGAGGGTTCAGTTTCTTTCCAGGTCTGTGATACTTTCCAGAAAGGTACAAGCGATGCTTTGTGAAGAACACCTTGCTGACTTGTTCTATCACCGGTCCTTGCTCGAGTTGTTTGCTTTTTCCTTCTAATTTGGTTTTTAGCACTTGCTCAATTGTTTCTTCATTATTATACTAAAGATCCAGTTGAGGGATGGGTTTGGTGTGTTCATAGGGGATGTCCACAGAAGGTGGTAGGTAGCACACTATTGTCCTGCCGTTGGATGTCAACTTGAGCTCTACCTCCCAATTGTATTTATCTGGAAGAGACGAATATGTAGATTTATGACAAGCACTAGATAAAGCTCCATTTTGGATTGGAAATAAATGTTTCCAGATAGTTCTGTTTGATATCACCCATTTTACTGATGCCGCCATGATCCTTATCAAGTGATTTGAGAAAAAAAAAGAAGATATTGTGAATGATAATTGCCTGTAAAATCTGTTTCTAGGCACATGGATTTTCACTCTGTGGGCCCGCCATTTTGCTTCAATCTGGGTCCTCTATTAATTCTTACTCCAGATTAGAGACTCTCAATATTTGATTACCCCTGATTTTGGTACATGATTTTTTTGTTTTGTTTTTGTTTTTGGAGACAGGGTTTCTCTGTGTAGCCCTGGCTGTCCTGGACTCACTTTGTAGACCAAGCTGTCCTTGAACTCACAGAGATCCACCTGCCTCTGCCTCCCCAAGTGCTGGGATTAAAGGTGTGAGTCACCATGCCAGCCCATGACCCAAATTTTTATATATATATATATATATTTTTTTTTTTTTTTTGGTTTTTCGAGACAGGGTTTCTCTGTTTAACAGCTCTGGTTGTCCTGGACTCACTTTGTAGACCAGGCTGGCCTCGAACTTGCAAAGATCCACCTGCCTCTGCCTCCCAAGTGCTGGGATTAAAGGCGTGCGCCACCACCGCCCGGCTCCAAATTTATATATTTTTTTGAGACAGGATTTCTCTGTGTAATAGCCCTGGCTGTCCTGGACTTGCTTTGTAGACCAGGCTGGCCTTGAACTCACAGAAATCCACTTGCATCTGCCCCCAGGAATGCTGGGATTAAGGCATGTGCCACCACCCCCAGCCTCTTTTATTTATTTATTTATTTAATTTTTTTTTATGTATAGTGTTCTGCCTGCATGTATTCCTGCAGGCCAGAAGAGGGCACCAGATCTCAATATAGATGTTTATCAGCCACCATGTGGTTGCTGGGAATTGAACCCAAGTCCTTTGGAAGAACAGCCAGTGTGCTCTTAACCACTAGCCATCTTTCCAGGCCCGACAAGTTGTATTTCTTGTAAGAACTATATAAAAGAACCTATTATACATTTCTTCTTTTTGCCTCAGTTTCCAGAGTAGTGTGATTACAGACATTCACCACCACACCCCACTCAGATGGGTGTCTTGAATACCGATACATACACTGGAGAAAAAAGTACAAACAGGCTATGTACAGATTTGTACAGTTAAAACTTTACTAACTAGCACCACTGGCTTCACTCTGGTATTGACATCACGAACCTTTTAAATTATCCAATATGTATTTATTAATAACTAGATGCACTTATAACAAATATAAACACTTACCTAACTATTAGCCCCAAGAATGACTACAACCCGTTACCTAATCACTAAACCTATTAATAACTATAAGAACTATTATCTAACAACTAACCCTAACCTTTTAGAAGGATACAGTCTCTGGGGCAAGTCCTCAGTCGTCAGGAACACCTCAGGCGTAGATCCTTTAAGGCACTTAGTCAACAGTCTTTTGAAACTGAACTTTTAAAAATTATTCAACAATTATTTATTGGTAACCATATTAACTTATAACAAAATATAAACACTTACTTAACTACTAACCCTACTAATGACTACAACCCCTATTACCTAACCACTAAATCTACTGATAACTATTACAACCATTTTCATAACCTTTTAGAAGGATTCAGTCTCTGGGGCAGGTCCTCAGTCATCAGGAGCATAGTTTCTGTGGTAGACCCTTTAATGCACTTAGCAGTCTTCTGGAATATCTCAGACATAGATCTGTCAGGGTAAATTGGCTATGGCAACTTCACCTTAAATAAGGCTTGAGGCTTTCTTCTCTCTGGGAGACCTCAGCCATCTGTAAGCCAGCTTATTTCCTTTATATCAGCAACTCTGCCACTCTGCCTCAGTCTTTAAAGCTGGCCACAGTTTGGTTCAGGCCACTGTTCGAACAGGTCAAACCCCTCTAGGCAAAAGCTGAGCCACAGGGTTTAGTCCTTGGCCTTTTGCTGTCTTGCTGAGGCTTTCTCTGCTCACCAGCTTCTTTCTGCCTCAGGGAGATCTGGCCATTGGTCTACCAGCACTTTCTCCATCAGAGGATACAAACTACTTGTTGTCCTTTCTAGCGTGAGGACTCGCTAGCATCAGAGCTCTCTAGCATGGGGCTATCCCGAGCTCATCCACTTGTCCTTAAATAGGATCTCTACCGGTTCCACCTGGCTTCAGTCTCTGGGCTCTGCCCACTTAGCAGCTGAAAACAATGCCAGGCCAAAAACCTTGGTTTTAATCCATAGAGTCTCTCCTTGTTTCACCTGGCTTCCTTCTTGGTTTTTTTTGTTTGTTTGTTTGTTTGTTTGGTTTTTCGAGACAGGGTTTCTCTGTTTAACAGCTCTGGCTGTCCTGGACTCGCTTTGTAGACCAGGCTGGCCTCGAACTCGCAAAGATCCGCCTGCCTCTGCCTCCCAAGTGCTGGGATTAAAGGCGTGCGCCACCACCGCCTGGCTTCCTTCTTGGTTTTTAGTCCATAGAGATTCCCCTCGTTTTACCTGACTTCATCCTTGTTTTTAGTCCACAAGCTGATAAGCTAATTGCCCACAGCCAAGTTGATCTTCATGCCCCGGGTTAAGAGACTGTATCAGAAACCCCTAGATATTTACTAAATCTAATTTATATTAATCTAACACCCCTTACATGACAACATAGCTGCTACTTAAGTGAGACTTCTTTTTTTTTTTTTTGGTTTTTCGAGACAGGGTTTCTCTGTTTAACAGCTCTGACTGTCCTGTACTCGCTTTGTAGACCAGGCTGGCCTCGAACTCACAAAGATCCGCCTGCCTCTGCCTCCCAAGTGCTGGGATTAAAGGCGTGCGCCACCACCGCCCAGCTCTTAAGTGAGACTTCTATCTGTCCACAACACATGGTGACCAATCTAGACCATTTCTAGTCCCTAGAAGGGACTGGAATCCTAACGACTGTCTATTTTGGGCAGAAATTGTGCAGCAAAACACTTAAGATGTATGATTCACTGAGCCTAATAGTCTAGTAGCAAGGCAGACCAGCCATGGCTATCTAGTGAGTTGCTTCTAAATACAAAAAAAACAAAAAATATTGTTTGTGGCAGTGGTGGCACAGCATTGGGGAGGCAAATGCAGGTGGATCTCTGAGTTTGAGCCAGCCTGGTGTATAAGACAGCCAACTCTACACAGAGAAACCCTGACTGGAATAAATATATAATTCATATATATATACATATAATACATGTAAATTATGATATATATATCATATATTTTACTGGTCATGTAAGGTGAATGGAAGTTGGAGATGTGGGTAGCTAGCAAAGTTGTGTCGTGAGAACCTGAGCATCAAAACCTGATGCTCACGGCCAGAAGTTCCTTCTAATATTCGTAGAAATTCCGAGTATGGTTCATGCCAAACTAAAGGTGCCCGGAAACCATGATCCTTTTACCAATTCCAGAATGTCTTCTCATGCTCTACATCAGAGTGTAAACAGTGAAGTGAGGAGACGTCTGGTCAGAAAAAGATAGCTAAAAATATCTCAGCTAAGGGCCTGATAGATGGCTTAGTGGGTAAAAAGAGCTTGCTGCCAAGCCTGACAAGTGTTTGATCCCCGGAACCCACATTGTAGAAGGAGAAAACCGGCCATCGATAATTTTCTTCTGTACATACACACAAAATAAATGTAAGAAAATCTAAAAATATATAATGAATAAAGACGCCAGTAGGTTATCATATGAAACAAATATCTACATCATTCCTTCAAAAGCGAACGCTCAGTATCTCCAGTCGGGACTCACGCTCTCAACATAGGACTGCGAGAAAGCAATTCCTACGACTCCCTACCAATTTGTCAGACTCTGCCTGCTAGCCTCACCGACGACCTCGGGCCGACCCCTACCGGAAGTGACGCGCTGCGCAGAACAGTTCCGGAGCTGCGGGGACGGCTCTGTCGGAGGAAGCAGCGCGGGCCCGACCCGTGTCCGCCCGCCGCCTCCGCTGCCGCTACGCCCCAGACAGACTCTTTTGGGCCGGCTTAACCTGGTCCGGCCGGCCTGGGCTCTGCGGCCGTGGGGCCTTGGCTCCCGGTAAGTGCGCGGCGTGAGTCGGGGCCTTGTTTACTCTGGCTGGCCGCTTGGGGGAGGGGGGTTCCCCGCGCGCCTCCCCGGCGCTGTCGGGGCTCCGCCTTCGAGGCCGGGGCGTCCCGGGTCCTGATGTTCCCCGCTGACTGAGAGACACTCCCGGAGGCGACAGCCGGCGCCCGGAGTCTGTCTGGAGTTTCTCTTCCTCGTCGCCTCCTCAGCTCCCTGAGAGGTCGGAGGCCAGCGCCTCAAGCCGGCGGGACGGTGCACTTGGGCCTGCCCCGCCGGGCGCTCCAGGAAAACGCGCCGCCTCGGATTTGGGGCTCCCGATTTGGGAGCTTTTGCAGCATTGTTGTCCTGGTACTTTTTGTTATTAACGCCCGTCCTGTCAAAGGTTCTCCCTGCGCGTGGATTTTGTGTCCGCGCGGTTCTCTTGAAGACCAGGGCGCATCGGGGAGACGTGCGGTCACGCCCGACGCCATTGGTCTAGCCTCTAGAGAGGCTGTGCTGCTCTCGGACGAGTTCACCTTAGTTCTGATTGTTACTCTGTCTTACAGAACTTCATGTCACGACGAACAGGTTCTAGACCTTTGCTGTTCAGCATGGCAGCCACTAGCCACACACGGGCATTTAGTATTTGACATGTTAGTACATTTGAGAAACTACACTTTACTTACTTTTAAAGTAAATTTTAAATAACTTCATGGAATTAGTGGGTGCATTGCGTTATTAAAACATGAATTTTGTTGTTTTTAGATACTACTGTCAAGGAACTCACTATGTAGACCAGGCTGAGCGGGAACTCACGCTGCCTAGGACTCCCAATGCTGGGATTAAAGGTGTATAACACCATGCCCTGCCAGGGCCGAATTTTTAAACAAGTTGCTGATTCATATTTTTCGGCCAAGGAGTTTTCTTCGAAAATGCAGTAAATAAATGACCACTGAGGGTCAAGTTTTTTTTTTTTTTTTTTTTGGTTTTTCGAGACAAGGCTTCTCTGTGTAGCCCTGGCTGTCCTGGACTCACTTTATAGACCAGGCTGGCCTCGAACTCACAAAGATCCGCCTGCTTCTGCCTCCCAAGTGCTGGGATTAAAGGCGCACCACCGCCCAGCGAGGGTCAAGTTTTACAACTGGAGTAAACATACATCTGTTAGACTAATTTCTGTGTTCTTGTCAACTTTAAACTAAGAGATCTTTATGTTTTTGTATGTGGTCATGTCTTGGAAGCCAGCTCAGAATGAGTGGCAGGTTTTATGAAGATGGCTTTGGCTCTTGGAAAAAGTGCTAATTATGCCATTCCCGTCTGAGATATAGTCATATTTGGCATCTTGAATACTTTCTGATATGAAGAAAATAACACATGGCTCCTTTGAACAAAGTCCAGACTCAATTTTCTTGTTTGTTTGTATTTTGAAAAAAAAAATGTCTTGCTCTGTAGCTCAGGCTGGTCTTCAGCTTTTGATCCTCCTGCCTAAACTCCCAAGTTGGGATTCTCAGAATGCCACCAAGCCCAGCAAAGCCACCATTCCTTCAAGAGTCTCTTAACAGAGCCTAATGGTGGTACCCACCTTCAGTCTCATCAGTCAGGAGGCTGTAATCTCTGTGAGTTTGAGTCAGCCTGATCTACATAATGAGACCTTATCTCAAAAATATGTGTGGGTTTTTTTTTCCCCTCAAGACAGGGTTTCTCTGTGTAGCCCAGGTTATCCTGGAACTCACTCTGTAGACCAGGCTGGCCTAGAACTCATGGAAATCCCCCTGCCTCTGCCTCCCAGGTGCTGGGATTAAAGGCATGTGCCACCAAGCCTGGTATATGTGTATGTTTTTAAAGGATTTTTTTAAGCTTAATTTAAATCTGGACCTAGAACACCAAGAGGTATGAAACAGTCAATTCTTTGAGAGAGCCTGGATGCCCACCTACTTGAATATTTAGTTCGTAAAAATGCCGTGAACCATCTTCTAGGCAGATTCTAAGGAGAAATCAGAGAATTTGAAAGGCATACTTTTTTTGTTGGTGAGATTTCTGTAGCTTTAAATCAGGATTCCTGAGGGTGATAGGTAGAATATCCTTAGATGGACTCCTGATGCGGATTCTGCCAGTTGTCTTTGTATTATCCTGGGCAAGATGTTATAAATTACAACTGTCTCATTTCTAAGTCTATTTTGTTGTTGTTGTTGTTTTGAGACAGCATCTCACCATGCAACTCACAGAGATCCACCAGTCTTTCACTTCCCAAGTGCTGGGATTAAAGGTGTGTGTGCAGGCTGGACATGTTGGCATGCACTTTTATTTTTTTATTTTTTTGGTTTTTCGAGACAGGGTTTCTCTGTATAACAGCTCTGGCTGTCCTGGACTCGCTTTTGTAGACCAGGCTGGCTTCGAACTCACAGAGATCCGCCTGCCTCTGCCTCCCAAGTGCTGGGATTAAAGGCAGGTGCCACTACCGCCCGGCTGGCATGCACTTTTAATCCCAGCACTTGGGAGGCAGAGGCAGGGGGATTTCCAAGAGTTCAAGGCTAGCCTGGTCTACAGAGTGAGTTCCAGGATACCCAAGGCTACACAGAGAAACCCTGTCTTGAAAAATCAAAACAAGGGCTGGAAAGATGGCTCAGCGGTTAAGGACACTGACTGCTATTCCAAAGGACCCGGGTTCAAATCCCAGCACCCACATGGCAGTTCACAGCTGTCTGTAATTGTCAGGTGTGGTGGCTCACACCTTTAATCCCAACACTAGGGAGTCAGAGGCAGGTGGATCTCTGTGAGTTCAAGGCTAGCCTGGTCTACAAAATGAGTCCAGGACAGCCAAAGGCTACACAGAGAAACCCTGTCTCAAAACAAAAACAAAAAAAGTTGAGTGCGCAGCCTGGCCATTGTAAGCCTTTTTTCCCCCTCCTCTGTGTAGCCCTGGCTATATTGGAACTAGCTCTAGAGACCAGGCTGTTCTCAAACTCAGAGATCTACCTGCCTCTGCCTCCTGAGTGCACCACCATGTCTGGCTATTCTTCCATTATTTTGGAAGTAATCTTCCATGGTAATTGTTTGGGCTTTGATTTTTAATTAACTTGTATTTGCCTATCTATAATTGAAAGTATTCTAATTATAAGCTCTGGTTATTCAAAACATCCTAGAGGAAAAAGAAGTAGACATAAAAAGAAAAAAAATAATTTTTTATGAGTCTTGGATAGTAGGATACACGTCTCTAGGAAAGCCAGATGGCCTTTGGAGTATAAGGTGACTAGACATGGTACCATATTTAGCACTCTAGAGTTGGTGGGACCTGATAAATGAGAGGGACGAAAATCTCATTCAGTAGCCAACTTTATTCAGAGCATCAGACAATTTGTACTCTGAGGGTTAAGAGAAACCATGACTAAAGTTCTCATGAGTTCAAGCTGTATATGATCACAAGGACAAGCCAAACATGGCAAAAAGGTGTTTTTCCATGGAGGATAGTTTAAACATTTAATTGAATAAACAAGCAATTGAGTAATCTGAAGTAAACTCACTCCTGTCTGCTATACTTGGGAGGAGCAGGAAAACATTCCAAGAACAAGTCTGTTTTGAAGAAACTGAGATCACAAGACTCTCATCTTGTTCTCTTGGAGTTTTCTCACACTATTTGTGGACAGTGTTCTGGCAGTAGCATACACCCATGGTCACAGAATAAAGTGGGAAATGGATATTAATATCTCTTCACAGCCATACTAAGTAAGTACATTTTTATTGTATATTTGTGGCCTGGCTATCTTCAAATTTTGACCTTGATTCTCCTCCTACCTCACAAGTGCTGGGATTATAGGCATGTGCCACTATGTAAAGCTAGGCTCTGAAGTGTGTGGTTCTAGTATTTCTAGTTAGCTGTGGGAGCTGAAGACAGTCTATTTTATGCATTGGTAAAACAAACCCTACCTCAGACAAGGTGGAAATGAAAGACCAATACCTGAGGTTGTAGTGAGTTTTAGGCTTGCTTAGGCAACATGATGAAACCTGTCTCAAAAAGTAACACAGGGTTGGGCATGGTGGGGCACATCTTTAATCCCTATACTCAGGCAGAGGCAGTCTGATTTCTGTGAGTTCAAGGCCAGCCTGGTCTACATAGTTCCAGGACAGCCTGAGCTACTTAAACCTTGTTTGGGGGGAAAGAAGAAGCAGAGGGCTTGAGGAGGTTAGTGCTCACCTAGCTGGCTGGGTGCCGGGTGCTGCAGCTCTCCTACCACTAGATAATAGTACTAAGTTGCAAACTGATGAAGTGGCATTCCACAGGGGAAGGCAGACCTGGGGTACATATCAAGATCCTGCCTTACAAACTGTTAAAGTGGGCTAGCTCCCAGGTCAAAGCACTTGCAACCAACCTTGAAGACCATTCTTAATCCCTGGAACTCACACAGTTGAAGGAGGGAACACGCTTCCACTGGATGTCCAGTGACTTCCACTCATGGCATGCCACCCACATCCACGTAAAGTGCATAAATGAAAAACAAAACAGCTGGGTCTGGTAGCACACACTTTGTGTGTGTGTCGTTAGTATTTAATTAACCTCCTGGGTGGCTTTCAAGCCACCAAGACACAGGCACCTCCAACACCCTTAATCTTCTCTTCCGTCTTCTGCTGAAGAATTTGGCCTTCCCAATGACAGGCTGCTTAGGGAGCTTTCCCTTCCCCAGAACTTTGTAGCAGCCCAACCGCACAACACCCGTGACAGGAGCAGCTCCAGTCCTGTTTTTTGCGGCATTGACCCATGTCTGCTCACTGACCAGTGTCCACAGTTTATCCAGGTTGACAGTTGGGAAGAAGCCCAGGTTCCCCTTTAGTGTGGTAATGTCACACACCAACTTTCCTGAAGTAACCTGGATGATATTTGTCAAAGTTGATCATGTGGTGATACATGCCTCCTGCATTCCCACGGCCTCCTGGGTGCTTGCAGTGTTTACCTATAGCCGTGAGGCGGCTCACGTGGCCCCAGGGTTTCCTCACTCTGGATGGCATGGTGACAGGAGAAAGAAAAGCTAGCACCCACTTAATAGCAGCATTTGAGAAGTAGAGGCAGGTGGGTCTCTGAGTTCAAGGCCAGCTTGGTCTACAGTAGAGTTCCAAGACAGCCATTACATGGTGAGACCTATCTCAAAAGAAACAAAAACAATAAACTTGAAAAAGGGTATCCATTTTTAAAACATAAATATTATGTTTTTATTTCAGATGGAAATCATATGACACATACTGTTGGGTGATTTCTACAGGAAAGATCTTTTAAAATTACAGGTGATTTAATCATTAACTTTTTCTTTAATTTTGTTATGGTGATATGCTTGCTTGTGTATTGCATGTAGAAGTCAGTACAACTTTGGTTGGCTCTCCCTAACCATGTGGATTCAGGGATTGAACTCAGGTTGTTAGGTTTGGTGGCAGGCATCTTTAACTCACTGAACCATCGTTCAGCTCAAGGTTAACTTTCTCTCTTTTTTTTGTTTGTTTTTTTTTTTTTTTTTTGTGTGTGTGTGTGTGACAGGGTTTCTCTGTGTATCTCTGGCTGTCCTGGACTCGCTTTGTAGACCAGGCTGGCCTCGAATTCACAGAGATCCGCCTGCCTCTGCCTCCCAAGTGCTGGGATTAAAGGCGTGCGCCACCACACCTGGCTGGTTAACTTTCTCTTAAAGAAGACAAATACAGTTTAACCATACCCGAGTGCAGGAGCAGAGATTTTGGTTCACCTAGTTAAAGCACTAGCAACAAAAACTTGATCTGAATTCTAATCCCTAACCCTCATGAAAAGCTTCATGTGCTGTGTGTACATGCAGCTCCAGTGCTTGAGGGGCAGAAAAAGAAATGTCTCTAAGGTTTGCTGGCCAGTTTCTGTAGCCAGCTGGTTAACTCGGGTTCAGTGAAAAGCTTTGACTCACAAAAAGTTGAGCCTGGGCTGGAGAGATAACTCAGCAGTTAAGATCACTGGCTGTTCTTCCAAAAGACCCGTGTTCAAATCCCAGCACCCATGTGGCAGTTTACAGCTGTCTGTAGTTGTGGGTTGTCGTGGTGCATGCCTTTAATCCCAGCACTTGGGAGGCAGAGGCAGGCGGATCTCTGAGAGTTTGAGGCCAGCCTGGTCTACAGAGTGAGTTCCAGGACAGCCAGGGCTACACACAGAGAAACCCTGTCTTGAAGAAAAAAAGCAAAAATAAGAGATTTTATAGTTCTGTAGACTGGCTACATGTTTAGTATAAAATTTTCCAACATTCATTTTTTAAAATTTATTTATTTTTATGTTTTTTATAATTAAAAAGATTTATGTACATTTTGGTGTTTTGTCTACATGTATGTCTGTGTGAGGGTGTCATATCCTCTGAAACTGGAGTTACAGACAGTTGTGAGCTGTTATGTGGGTGCTGGGACCTGAACCCAGGTCCTCTAGAAGAGCAATCAATGCTCTTAGCCACTGAACCAGCTCTTCAGCCTCTATTTTTTTATGTTTCATTTTATGCTATTTTTGTTTTTTGTTTTTTTTTTTTCAAAAAATGGTTTCTCTCTGTGGCCTTGGCTGTCTTAGATCAGACTCTGTAGACCAGGCTGGCCTCAAACTCACAGAGATCAGCCTGCAGGGATTAAAGGTTTGTAACACTACTGCCTGGCTTCATTTTTTTTTCTTTTATTTTTTTCCCGAGACAGGGTTTCTCTGTGTAGCCTTGGCTGTCCTAGATTCACTTTGTAGACCAGGGTGGCCTTCAACTTACAGAGATCCGCCTGCCTCTGCCTCCATGTGCGCCACCACACCCCAACTTCAGCTTCATTTTTTTAAACAGTGATTGTTTTGTATGTGTATGGTTATCTTGCCTGCATACATGTCTATCTATCACCCTTGGGAGCCAGGATAGCTCATTGGATCTCCTACACTAAAGCTACATATGACTGTGAATTGGCACGTGGTGCTAGGATATAAAGCCAAGTCCTGTGACCGAGCAACCAGTGCTCTTAGCTGCTGAGCCCTCTCCCATCTCCTTTTCTGGGTGAGGTGCAGGGCTTCTCCAGAGGTGAATTGTAGTCATGCTACACCATGCCTGGCCCTACCTTCAGGGTTTCTCTGTGTGTCTGTGTAGCCCTGGCTGTCCTGGAAGTCGATCTGTTGACCAGACTGGCCTTGAACTCAGATCCTCTTGCCTCTGATTCCTGAGTGCTGGGATCAAAGGGTTTTGCCACCACCTCCTGGCTCCGGCATTCATTCTTAATTTTTCTGTTAGGTTAAGTTTTTTTTTCTTTTTTTCTTTCCTTCTATTTTTTTTTTGGGGGGGGGGTCATTTTCTGAGATAGTAGAGATAGTATAGATATCCTGGCCTTGAACTCTCAGTCCTCCTGCCTCAGCTTCTCAAGGGTATGTTACAGACACATTCAACCATGCAAGGCTTTAGCAGAATTCTTACAGTTGAAAAATTAGTTAACTTGGTAACCTAGAAGATGATGTTGAAGGATTTTGAGACTTTTTTTCTGTGTATGCACCTATCTTTCAGATATCTGAGAAATGTTTGTAAAACAGTAGTTTTCTTTCCCTACATGCCATAGTGAGATAGAACTGTGACCGTAATCAGGTATTCTCTCTGTCATTTCTGGGCATGATTAGCAAAGACTTCAATAGGTAAATCTTTAGAGTTATCCTTCATTTGTACTACGAAGATACATTTTTTCCCTGAAGGACACTGAGGAAGAAGTACAAATCCATTGTGATTTTGGAGTCCTAGATGGCTCTGTTAAGAGCACTGACTAAGCCGGGCGTAGTGGCGCACGCCTTTAATCCCAGCACTCGGGAGGCAGAGGCAGGCGGATCTCTGTGAGTTCGAGGCCAGCCTGGTCTACAAAGCGAGTCCAGGACAGCCAGGGCTACACAGAGAAACCCTGTCTCAAAAAGCCAAAAAAAAAAAAGAGCACTGACTATTCTTCCAAAGGACCTGGGTTCAAATCCCAGTGTTGGGGAGGCAGAGGCAGGAGGATCTCTGTGAGTTCAAGGCCAGCCTGGTCTACAGAGTGAGTTCCAGAACAGCCAGGATTACATTCTTGGTAGGAAAAAATTTTTGAGATAGACTATATGGGAGCAGGGCGAGGCCTGTGCTATTTTAATTCTTGAATAATTTTTATGATAATTTCTCATAAAGAAATAGTAATTCTTTCTTTTCTTTTAGAAGACAAAAAACGCTAATGCATTTGAGAAAACAATAAAGTTGGGGGGGAGGGGAAAAGCAACTGCTTTCCTGATCTGCACCTTGGCTGGATGTTAAGATGTCCGTGGACATGAACAGCCAGGGCTCTGACAGCAACGAAGAGGACTATGACCCAAACTGTGAGGAAGAGGAAGAAGAGGAAGAGGACCCTGGGGACATAGAGGACTACTATGTGGGAGTAGCCAGTGATGTGGAGCAGCAGGGGGCTGATGCTTTTGATCCTGAAGAGTATCAGTTCACCTGCTTGACCTACAAGGAGTCTGAGGGTGCCCTCCATGAGCATATGACCAGCTTAGCCTCTGTCTTAAAGGTGAGTAGTACTGCCAGTTCACATGTAATCTCTGATTAAATTGAAGGATGGTCTGTTCACTAATGACTCTTCATGCTCACTGAATGGTCTTGTTGCTTGAAACCCAAAGGTATGTATCACATCATTTGGAAATTTTTCATTTTTACTTGTTTTGAAATATAAACATGTCTAAGATCTTCAAAGGAGGTGTAGAATAAATTTAAGATCAGAAGT
This sequence comes from Lophiomys imhausi, assembly GCA_907164525.1. Lineage (NCBI taxonomy): Eukaryota > Metazoa > Chordata > Mammalia > Rodentia > Muridae > Lophiomys > Lophiomys imhausi. The sequence goes on from CAJQZJ010003646.1 coordinate 15,428,866, forward strand.
ATATGACAGAATTGCCTAGCTTTTACTTATTTTAGAAAGTGAGTTTTATAATCTTGAGATGATGTGTAGCTGAACCTCTGTCTTTTATACAACTGATAAGTGTCTTAAAATCCAGACCCCCTGGTTTGTTTGTCCTATGATCAGTGCCTTTGTGCTAAGAGTTCACTGATTTCAGGTACTGGTGTTTACTATCTATTTTGAGAGTTTTCATAATAACTAAGAAAAACTGTTCTTAGAATTTGTAAATGGAGCCGGCGGTGGTGGCGCACGCCTTTAATCCCAGCACTTGGGAGGCAGAGGCAGGCAGATCTTTGTGAGTTCGAGGCCAGCCTGGTCTACAAAGCAAGTCCAGGACAGCCAGAGATATTCAGAGAAACCCTGTCTCGAAAAACCAAAAAAAAAAAAAAAAAAAAAAGAATTTGTAAATGGTTATCAGTATAAAAATTTTAAAAAGTAGGACTGTACTCAATTATTCCAACAGAGGTGTTGAGTCTTTTGAGTTTTGTTTTTCTGTGTAACAGCCCTGACTGTCCTGGAACTCTCTTTGTAGACTAGATTGACCTCAAACTCACAGAGATCCACTTGCCTCTGCCTCCCAAGTGCTAGGATTAAAGGTGTGCACCACCATGCATGACTTTTTTTTTTTAACCACTTAAACCAGCATACTTTTTGAATCTTATATCTTAGGACAGTTATTGCCCTTTCAATTCCTAACACATGATTCTAAATGCTTATTGAGGCATTTCTCCAGCATCCTTTCTTTGCAAGATGTTCTTCAATATATGAAAATGAAAGCATTTATCTTTTTTTACTGTTTTGCTAGTTTTCCTTCATGAATTTCCATTTGCTGGATGGCACTGACAGTGAGGTTCAGCAGGTAGAAACACGGCCCTTGTACACAAGCCCGACCATCTCAGCTCAGTCGCTGGAGCCCACCAAAAGGTGGAAGTACAGTTATCCTCTGCGGCCGTATGTGTTTGTGTCATGCATGCTTCCCTGCCCCAAATAATGCCAAATTGAAGGTGAGAAGGCATGATAGGCTAGGCATGGTAACACGTGTAATCTCAGCACTGGGGAGGTGGCAGTGTAAAGATCATAGTGAACTCAAAATTCACTGATGCTATGCAAGACTGTCTCAAACAACCAACTAACAAACAAAACAAGACATTCTAACCAGATTTAAATGGAAATACCAATGTGTGTCATGTATGAATGTCTAGAAAGGATGATATGTAATAACTGGTATCCAGCATAAAAGTCCAATTGTCTTGGGCATGGTCCTGCAGGCCTTTAATCCCAACACTAGGAAGATAAAAGCAGGAGAATCAGTTCAAGATTATCCTAAACTACACAAGGTGTTTGAAGGCAGCATGGGATATATATGGACCTAACTAATATTTCCTTGGTCTTCCTCAAATATCCTTCAAAGCTGTGTGTGGTAGTGTATGCCATTAATCCCAGCACTTGGAAGGCAGAAGCAGGCAGATCTCTGAGTTCTAGGCCTAGCTAACTAAGGCTACAAAGTGAGACCCTGTCTCAAAAAAAAAAACAAAAAAAAAAAAAAACAAACCCTTAATCCAACATGCTTACTGGGCTTGGTGGTGCGGGGCTTTAATCCCAGCACTTGGGAGGCAGGGGCATGCAGATCTCTGTGAGTTCAAGGCCAGCCTGGTCTACAGAGTCCAGGACAGCAGGACTATGTTACACAGAGAAACCCTGTCTTGAAAAACAAAACAAAGGGCTGGAGAGATGGCTTAGCGGTTAAGAGCACTGACTGCTGTTCCAGAGGTCCTGAGTTCAATTCCCAGCAACCACATAGTGGCTTACAACCATCCATAATGAAATAGTGCCCCTTCTAGGCCAGGTATACCTGCAGACAGAACACTGTATACGTAATAAATAAATAAATCTTTAAAAAAAAAAAAAAAGAAAGAAAGAAAAACAAAACAGTATCCGACATACTTGTATTGTTTGGACATAAGTGTGGTCTCAACCAATACCCTAGGGGCTCTCAAGGAGATTCACTCAAACAAATGCCCAAGCAACAATCTAGAAGAACCCTGAGAACTGGAAAAGGCAATAAGGTAAAGGGAAGGCTTCACAAAGGGCTAACCATATGTCACTGTCACAAGAAAAAAAAAGAGTAGTAGAATGGTAAGTTATATATAATGCTATATATGTTATAGTTTATATATATTATATGTTATATTTATATAAATTATAACAAAGCATATAATATATAAAAACAAAGCACAGAAACGATTGGTGTTTGACTCACTTTTCAGCCTTAAGTGGGACAGAAAAGTCGACTCAGAATGTTTGAAAACTCTTTGCATTAATGGGAACGTCCTAAACTTGGTCAGATGAAACTGTCTAGTACAGATCCAGAAACTCGACAGTTCCTTTTCTAAATTCTTTTTTTTTTTTTTTAAAGATTTATTTATTATGTATACAGTGTTCTGTCTGCGAGTATATCTGCAGGCCAGAAGAGGGCACCAGATTTCATTATGGATGGCTGTGAGCCACCATGTGGTTGCTGGGAATTGAACTCATGACCTCTGGAAGAGCAGCCAGTGCTCTTAACCGCTGAGCCATCTCTCCAGCCCTCTAAATTCTTTTTTCCCTTTTTCTTTTTTTCTTTTTTCTTTTTTTCTGAGACAAGGATTTCTCTGTGTAGTCCTGGCTGTCCTAGAACTTGCTATGTAGACCAGGTTGACCTCAAACTCACAGAGATCCACCTGCCTCTGCCTCTTGGAGTGTTGGATTAAAGGCATGCGCCACCACTGCCTGGCTCCTCTATCTTAAAGATGATTTCTTAATCATTTTTTTATGGTTGTGTATATGCATGTGTTTTTGTGGGGGTTCATGTGACTGGAGGTGCCTGAGGAGCCGGAGGTGTTGGATCTGAAGCTGGGGTTACAAATGGTTGTGAGCTGAGCAGCTCTTACACCCACCCTTCACTTTTTTTTTTTTTTTTTTTAAATACAGGCTCTCACTGTGTAGCCCTGACTGTCCTGGAACTCACTATGTAAACCAGGCCACCCTTAAACTAACAGAACTCTGTCTGCCTCTGTCTCCCAAGTGTTGGAATTAAAGGTGTTGGACACCATGGTTCACTTATTCAGAAGTTTTTAGGCTTTGTTGTTGTTTTAGTTTTTATGGTTTTGTTTTTGTTTTTTGAGATGGGGTCTCTATGTAGCTCTGGCTGTGGTGAAATTTGATATGTAGACCAGGCTGGCCTTGAACTGGCAGCTGCCTGGGGTTTTGTTTCGTTTTGTTTTGTTTTTGTTTGATTGGTTGGGTTTTGGTTTTTCCAGACAGGTTTTCTCTGTATTGCCCTGGCTGTCCTGGAACTTATTTTGTAGACCATGCTGGCCTCAATCTCAGAGATCCATCTGCCTTTGCCTCCCAGATCCTGGGTTTAAAGGCCTGTGCCACCATGCCTGGCTATATGCATTTATTTTTTTTTGAGACAGCGTTGCTATAAAGTTCAGTTGGGCTTTGCATTCCAAATCCTCCTACGACAGTCTCCAGAGTTTAGAAATTACAAGTATTTCCTAGTATATTCAGAGAGAGAATATGTTTGTGTGTTTTTCGGGGGGATGTTGCTACAGCCTTCTGATGGCTTTATGTTTGATCCTTTTGTGTATTTTGGCATCGTCTCTTAAATTTTTGATTGTCAGGTCCTGGCCATCGTTGCTGTCACAATATTGCATTCACAGTAGATACTAGATGATTTCTTGAATACTTGTGGGTTTTCTTGATTGTTTTCTAGTACTTTTGATGGGAGTTGGATTGTCTGGTCTTTGCTGTGCATCCTTCTAAATTGTCAGGAAAAAAATTTTTCTGCTTTCAGCCTTCAAGATCAAGAAAAGAAGGAACAAAAAGAAACTGGAATAGAATTGAGAATTAAGAGATGGAGAGTAAGCCGGGCGGTGGTGGTGCACACCTTTAATCCCAGCACTTGGGAGGCAGAGGCAGACGGATCTTTGCGAGTTCGAGGCCAGCCTGGTCTACAAAGGGAGTCCAGGACAGCCAACGATACAGAGAAACCCTGTCTCAAAAAAAACCAAAAAAAAAAAAAAAGAGAGAGATGGAGAGTAGCCAGGCATGGTGCTGCATGCTATCAATACCAGCACTTGGGAGGCAGAGACAGGCCGATCTCTGTGAGTTTGTGACCAGCTTGGTCTACAGAGTTAGTTCCAGGACAGCCAGGGCTGTTACACAGAGAAACCCTGTTTCAATGAAAAAAGAAATGGAGAGTTGAAACAGACAAAAAATGTTGAGAAGGAAATAAAAGGAAAATAATCCACAAAAGCACAGTTGCTGATAGACACATTTTGATTATTCTCTTCCTACAATTAACTAAGGAGTATGTTAGCATCTTTTTTTTTTTCCCCTGGTTCTGGGCAGTGTAGGTTGAGGCTTAGTTGTCATACCTGTAGAAGAACTCTGTTTCAAATGGTTCTAAAGGGGCTGGAGAGATGGCTCAGTCAGCAATTAAGGGCACAGGCTGCAGCCATTGCTGTTACACAAAGAAACTGTATTGAAAACAAAACAAAAAAAAAGCACTGGCTGCTCTTCCAGAGAACTTCAATTCAATTCTCAACACCTGAATGGCAGATCATAGCTGTAACTCCAGTTTCAGGGAATCCAACACTTTCACATAGACAAACACCAGTGCACATAAAATAAAAATTAATAAATTTCCAGGCACTGCCTTTAATCTCAGCAGTGTGAGGCAGAGGCAAGAGGATTTCTGTGAGTTTGAGGCCAACCTTGTTTACAGAGCAAGTTGTAGGACAACCAAAGCTACACAGACAAGCTATCTGGAAAAAACAAACAAACAAAAATTGTTAAATCATTAAAAAAAAATCAAATGGCTCTAGAACTTGGTTGAGGTTGGAAAGAGATAACAATAAAAGGGAAATGGGTGTGGTATTACACACCTGTAATACTAGCACTTTGGGAGATGTGGCTTCTTAGTTCTAGGCCAGCTTGGGATGCATAAGACCCTGTCTTTTTAAAACAAAACAACAAAAAAAAAAGCTGGGTGTGGTGTCACACCCCTTTAATCCCAGCACTTGGGAGGCAGAGGCAGGTGGATCTCTGGGTTTGAGGCCAGCCTGGTTTACAGAGTGAGTCCAGGACAACCAGGGAAACACAGAGAAACCCTGTCTCAAAACAACCAAACCAAAATAGTATTCTACAATAGTGTAAGAAAGAAAAAAGAATAAGGAAGAGGTACTGGGTATGGTGACTATATCCTTACTGCTGTTCTGATCAGTTGTTTGTAAAATTCTGTGACATATTTGGACATTTTACTATGAATCAATTACTGCTTGGTTCATAGAAAATCTTAGATGTGTAATTTAAAATTAGCCTCATGAATAGCTTTCTGTGAACAAAAGCTAAGTTTGAGAAATGATTTACAGTTTCACTGCTAAATATCTGTTTTACTTATTTGTTTTTGTTTTTTGAGACAGGGTTTTTCTGTGTAGCCCTGGCTGTCCTGGACTCACTTTGTAGACCACGCTGACCTTGAACTCGAAGAAATCCACTTGCCTCTGACTCCCAAGTGCTGGGATTAAAGGCATGCGCCACCATGCCCAGCAATTACAGACAGCTGTGAACTGCCATGTGGGTGCTGGGATTTGAACCTGGGTCCTTTGGAAGGACTCAGTGCTCTTAACTGCTGAGCCATCTCTCCAGCCCTGTTTTACTTATTTGTTAAGATGAGCTATGTTAAAAAAAAAAAACAAAAAAAAAAAAAAAAAAAAAAAAAAAAAGATGAGCTTTGATAAAGCATAAGCATAAAGACGATTGAAATCTTTTGGGATTTGAGATCTTTAACTTTTAAAATTGTGAGTTCCATGCCAGTATGGTCTGCATAGTGAGTTCCAGTTCATCCATGTCTGCAGTGAGACCTATCTCAAAAACAAATTTGTTTTCCTGCATACATGCATGCCATGGGGTGCCTGTGCAGGGAGGTCAAAGGGTAATCATTTTTCTCCTACCACGTGGGTCACAGAGATCAAACTCAGGTCCTAAGGGTTAGGCAAGTGTCTCCCCATGAGCTCTCTCACCAGACTGCAATTGGAGTCTTTGGGATGCTGGGGTTTTAGTGTCAGAGGGTAACTTTTTGTTTGTGTTCTGAAGTCTAGTAGTAAGGTTATTTTAAGAGTGGAAAGTGGAGGTGGATCAAATGGCTCAGTAGTTCCCAGCACCCATATGGCAGTTCATGGCTGTCTGTAACTCTAGTCCCAGGGGATCTGACACCCTCACACAAACATACAAGTAGGCAGAATATCAATGTATATAAAATAAGAAAAATAAATCATTTAAAAAGAAACAACAGCCGGGCGGTGGTGGCGCACGCCTTTAATCCCAGCACTTGGGAGGCAGAGGCAGGCGGATCTTTGTGAGTTCGAGGCCAGCCTGGTCTACAAAGTGAGTCCAGGACAGCCAAGGATACACAGAGAAACCCTGTCTCGAAAAACAAAAAAAAAAAGAAACAACAACAAAACCCTAGAGACTTTATAAAAAAAGAGTGGAAGGTGAAGCTGGTTGTTTGGCACAACCTTGTTATTGGTGAGAGAATCAAAAAGGTAAGGCTAGGGGCTGGAGAGATGGCTCAGCAGTTAAGAGCACTGGCTGCTCTTCCAAAGGACCCAGATTCAAATCCCAGCACCCACATGGCAGTTCACAGCTGTCTGTAATTGCCAGGCGTGTTGGTGCATGCCTTTAGTCCCAGCACTTGGATGGCAGAGGGACAGTCGAGGTTACACAGAGAAACCCTATCTTGAACAACAGAAAAAAAAAAGTTAAGGCTAGCCTGGACTACATAGTGAGTCCTGTATTTAAAACAAAACAAAAAAAGCAAGGGTTGAAAATATAGTTTAGTGTTAGAACTCTTGTCTAGCATGCACATGGTTTGTACTACAAAAAAAAAAAAAAAAAAAAAAAAAAGATGCCATGAAAATCAAATCAAGGGCTGGAGAGATGGCTCAGCAGTTAAGAGCACTGGCTGCTCTTCCAGAGGTCATGAGTTCAATTCCCAGCAACCACATGGTGGCTCACAACCATCCATAATGAAATCTGGTGCCCTCTTCTGGCCTGCAGATATACCTGCAGACAGAACACTGTATACATAATAAATAAATCTTAAAAAAAAAAAAAAAAAAAAAAAAAAGAAAATCAAATCAAGAGCTAAGGATAGAGAACAAAGAAAATGTCTGTTACTAAATGAAAACTAGATACTTAAATACTCAACCGGTAGTTGTGGGTGATAGGACTGCTGTAGAGTGAGCACTTTACTGTAAAAATGGGAGGGAGATCATCTTATATTCATAAGTGTTTCTTAGTGATTATGGAACAATATTTAAAGAAAGATTACTCTGGACCTGGTAGCAAGTGGATCTCTGTGAGTTTGAGATCAGCCTGGCCTAAGAGAGTTCAAGTATAGTCAGAGCTACATAATGGGAGAGACCTTATCTCCAAAATAAAAGGAAAATTACTTTTGTTACTGTATTTTCTTCCTGTGAGTGTATGTTCCTGCGTTGTACCTGTGTGTGTACAAATTGGAGATTGAAGACAGCCTTGGGTGTGTTCCTCAGTCCATTTTTGTTTGGTTTTGAGACAGGTTCCCTGCCTTCCCAAGTGTTAGCCTTCACAATACCTAGATTTTTTCCCCTGTTTTTTGTGTATGTGGTGGTGTGTGCATTTATGCACATCTAGAAATACATGTGTTCACATGGGAATGTGTATTCTGAATTCAGGTAGTCAGTCTTAGTGGCACGCATGTTTACCCACTGAACCATCTCAACCTTATTTATTTTAAACTTAAAAAAAATTTTTTTAGCCAGGTGGTGGTGGCACATGCCTTTTATCCTAACACTCAGGAGGCAGAGGCAGGTGGATCTGTGAGTTCAAGGCCAGTCATGGCTACACAGGGAAACCTTGTCTAGAAAAACCATGTATATGGGTGTTTTGCCAGCATGTATATCTGTGTACTACTTGTGTCATTGGTGCTCACAGCTGCTAGAAAAGGGAGGTGTGTCACCTGGAACTAGCATTACAGATGCTTGTCTACATGTGAGTGCTGAGAATCAAACCCGTGAATAACAGACGGTTCTAATTGCAGAGCATTTCTCCAGCTGCTCTTTTTTTTTTTTCTTTTTAGATTTTTTGAGACAGGGTTTCTCTGTATATCCTTGACTGTCCTGGACTCACTTTGTAGACCAGGCTGGCCTTGAACTCACAGAGATCCACCTGCCTCTGCCTCCCGAGTGAAGCTGCTCATTTTTACTTTTTAAAATTTACACTTATTTGTGTAAATGTGAGCATAGTGTGCATATGCCACAGCCGACGTGTAGACGTCAGAAAGACACATTGTGAGAGTTCTTTTTTCTCCTGTAAGGTCCCTGGGATCAAACTCAGGTCATCAGGTTTGACAGAAAGTGACCATGCCTGTTGAGCAATCTCATTGGCTTCCACCTACCTTTCCTTCCCTATTTATTTGTTTATCGAGACAGGATCACTCAACATAGCCTTGGCTGTCCTGAAACCTACTACATAGACCAGGCTGGCCTTGAACTCTGCCCCGAGTGCTGGGATTAAAGGTGTGTACCACCATGCTTGACTACCTTTTTATTTGAGGCAGAGTCTCACCACGCCCTGCTTGAAAGGAGGTGTTCTTTGGATTCTGTCTAGTCCAGGAGCCATAGTGAGCTACCTCAGTTTTTATGGAGCCAGTAGAGCCTTAAAAGTGAGGTAGGGGCATGGCAGTACAGGCCTTTAATCCCAGCACTCAGGAGGCAGAAGCAGGCAGACCTCTGTGAGTTTGAGGCCAGTCTGGTCTACATAGTGAGTTCCAGGACTGCTAAACACAGAAACCCTGTCTCAAAAACAAACAAACAAACCCAAAAGAAACAAAAGTGAGGTAGGTAGAAAGAAGTTGATAAGATGGCTTGGTAGGTAAAGGTGCTTGCTACCAAGCCAAATGGAATGAGGTTGATTTCCCCAGGACCCACAGGGAAGAAGTAGAGAACTGACTTCTGCAGATTGTCCTCTGACACCCACACAACTATACTCACACACATGCACACATGTGTACATACAAAATGAATAAGTAAATGTAATAAAAAAAACCTTTTTGTTTGCTTTTGTTTTTAGTTTTTTTGAGACAGGGTTTCTCTGTGTAGCCCCGGCTGTCCTGAACTGACTTTGTAGACCAGGGTGGCCTTGAATTCAGAGCATTCCGAGTGCTGGAATTAAAGGCGTGCGGCACCACACCCAGCATAAAAAATGTTTAAAAATTAAAATTTAGAAGATATTCAGACCTCATGGGGCAGTGAGCATGGAAGAAGGTTGCCTTCTGTGCAGACTTGAGAATATATGATGTGTAGGGAAAAGGAAATAAACTGTGGACTATTGTGAGGTGTCCTTATTACTGGGGGAAAGGAATAAGCTTTGAAAACTTCAGTACTTGAGTGTAGTAAAGTATATTGCTCACTTGTCAAGCCTTGTCAATAGGAGGACGAAACCAGTTATTATGAGTATTTATAGTTCTTACCTCCTGAGTTATTAAATGCAGTAGAGCTGGGAAGATGCTCCCTAGGTTCTCTCACCCTCTTGCTTGAATTTATTTAAAATCTACTGTTTGCACTTCAGGAGGATGTAGGTAAAAATCATGTTAGGCTCTTTCTCTGGGTCATTTTTTTCCCCATTTGTGGGTAAATGATGAGTTTTTAGGGCTTCTGACTTTTTTTTTTTTTTTTTTTTTTTTTTTTGGTTTTTTGAGACAGGGTTTCTCTCTGTAGCCCTGGCTGTCCTTGACTCACTTTGTAGACCAGGCTGGCCTCGAACTCGCAAAGATCCGCCTGCCTCTGCCTCCCAAGTGCTGGGATTAAAGGCGTGCGCCACCACCGCCCGGCTAGGGCTTCTGACTTTATATGCAGAAGTCTTTATAGTTGTACTGAAAACAATCTGGTTCTATATTTTTGTCACCCAATTGACTGATACTCTTTATCATAAAATAATTTGTGTTTAGTTTTTTTCTTAGGTGGCACCAGATACGTGTATAATATGTCAGTTGACTTTCCTTAAGACCGTCATATTTCTAGTGTCTATATACTCATACTCATTTTTTTCTTCTGTTATTTTTCTTGATTGCTATGAGGAATGTTTTCAGATTGAACCTGGTAACACTGAATTTGGTCTCTTCTGCAGAGCCATCTGATTTCTGTTGTGACTTGATATCAGGTTTCTTTGAATGCTTGTATTTAAGTATAATCTGGAATAAATTCTCTGTTTCATATAGATGGCCAATAATGAGTATGTTGATGTATTTTGTGGTTTTAAGCTGGAAATCCTGTATATCTGTAGATATATAGATATATTTGTTTGTGTGGTTTTGGGGTTGTTTGTTTGCTTGATTTTTGTTTTTGTTTTTGTTTTTTTTTTTTTCAAGACAAGGTTTCTCTCTGTAGCCCTGGCTGAACTGGAACGCACTTTGTAGACCAGGCTGGCCTCCAACTCACAGAGATCCACCTGCCTCTGCCTCCTGAGCACTGGGATTAAAGGTGTGTGCCACCGCCATCACCATTGGCTTTGATATATTTATTTATTTATTTATTTATTTATTTATTTTAAAAGATTTATTTTATTTATTTTATGCATATGTGTGCTCTATCTGCATGTACACCTGCGTTCCAGAAGAGGGCACCAGATCACATTGTGGATGGTTGTGAGCCACCATGTGGTTGCTGGGAATTGAACTGAGAATCTTTGGAAGAGCACTAGGCAGTGCTCTTAACCGCTGAGCCATCTCTCCAGCCCCTGATATATTTATTTTTAAAGGGGGGGTGAGAAATGTGTAAAGCAACATTGGGATTTGCCTAAATGCAGCTAGTGGAAAGTTGTCATTTTCTTGTCATTGTAGGAAGGTTATTGTAATTACTGTGTGCCTGGCATCACAGGCTACTGTGTTCACCACGCTTCAGAAAAGATGCCCTCTGGGCTGGAGAGATGGCTCAGAGGTTAAGAACAATGACTGTTCTTGCAGAGGTCCTGAGTTCAATTCCCAGTAACCACATGGTGGCTCATAACCATCTATAATAAGATCTGGTGCCCTCTTCTGGCCTGCAGGCACGTAGGCAGAACACTGTGTACATAATAAATAAATAAGAATATTAAAAGAGCCGGGCGGTGGTGGCGCACGCCTTTAATCCCAGCACTTGGGAGGCAGAGGCAGGTGGATCTTTGCGAGTTCGAGGCCAGCCTGGTCTACAAAGTGAGTCCAGGACAGCTAGGGCTACACAGAGAAACCCTGTCTTGAAAAAACCAAAAAAAAAAAAAAAAAAAAAAAAAGAATATTAAAAGAAAAAAAAAAAGAAAAGATGCCCTCTGTCCCATTGCAGGGCAGCTTCCTATGGTAGTCTCCTTGTGCTTTTCATTTGCCTTAGGAACAGTAAACTGTGAACGAGGGTGAATGTCCATGTTCTGATCTTGAATTCCTTTATATACAAAATTTTACTTTTAAAGTATTGACTACAGTATTAAAGAACATCATTCATAATTCCATTAACAAGTAAAAGTTTTTGTCCTTTCTTGTTATCCCCCAGCTCTTGTTCATATATGTTGCTGCAGTTCATTTATTCAACCATAATGTATTTAGTTGCTTCTGAAGGGAGTACTGGAAAAATAGCTCTGAACAAAGTAGATAAAAATTCCTTGTGGACATTGCATTCTAGAGATCACTGTCACACATGCAGTCTATGTAAAGGTCTGGCTCTGCTTTCTGTGTCTTCTGTCTCTTAGGCTTTGTCCATAGCCTGGATGAGTGGTGATGTGATTGAGTTCTTTTTTTTTTCTTTTTTCTTTCTTTCTTTTTTTTCAAGACAGGGTTTCTCTGCGTATCTCTGGCTGTCCTGGACTTACACTGTAGACCAGGCTGGCCTCGAACTCACAGAGACCCGCCTACCTCTGCCTCCCAAGTGCTGGGACTAAAGCCGTGCGCCACCATGCCCGGCTATTTTTGGATTTTTGAGACAGAGTTTCTCTGTGTAACAGTACAGACTGTCTTGAAACTTGCTTTGTAGACCAGGCTGGCCTGAAACTTACAGGGTTCCACCTGCCTCTGCCCCCCACCCAGGGCTGGGACTAAAGGCATGCACCAACGCCCCCCATGTCTGGCTTTGATTGGGTTCTTTTCTGCCATTTAATGTGACTCTAGTCAAGACCCTCAGAAATTGCTAAGCTTCCATTATTTATTTATTTATAATTTATTGTTTTACTTTTTGGTTTTTCGAGACAGGATTTCTCTGTGTATCCTCCCTGGCTGTCCTGGACTCACTCTGTAGACCAGGCTGGCCTCAAACTCACAGAGATCCCCTGCCTCTGCCTCTAAGTTGCTGGGATTAAAGGTGTGTTCCACCACACCTTTTATTTATTTAGCATGCAGGGGCATTTATTATTAAATAAATTTGGTATTTAGTGGGGGGGGGGTAAAGACACGGTGCCTATGGAAGTCAGTAGAGAGCTCTGAGGAGTCGAGTTTCTCCTTTCGAACTCACATCATCAGGCTTTGCAGCAGGGCCTTTACCAGTGGAACCATCTTGTCAGCCTTGGTAAAAAATTGTTGAGATTGGTCTCATGTAGCTCAGGATGGCCTCAAACTTGGTATGTAGCTGACAGCCTTGATCCTCCTGCCCCCTACTCCCAAGAGTTGCTGTTACACCTACTTACCCCTCCCTCCCTCCCTCCCTCCCTCTCGCTCTCTCTTTCTTTCTAGCTGTATAGCCAAGCCAATCTTGAACTTGTGACAGTCTTCCCTCCTTGGTCTCCTTAGTGCTAGGATGATAGGCAAGAGCCTCCACACCTGGATTCTCTGGAAGTGTGCGTGAAGGCCGGAGTTTGATAGTGGTGGCTTTCTACTATTGCTCTTTACTTTTGGTTTTTGAGACAGCATCTTACTAGGTCTCTGTCTTAATTAGGGTTTCTATTACTGCAATGAAACATAACCAAAACAAAAGTTGGAAATTAAAGGGTTTGTTTGACTTACACTTCATATTATAGTCCATCATTGAAGGAAGCCAGGATGGGAGCAGGCAGGATCTGACCCTAGGAAAACACTCAAAATACTAGAAGCTGTACTTTTGTATGTTCCTATTTTCCTACTTGTAAACAGAAATATACTTGTCAAAAGGTTTGTTTTTCCATAAAGTCAGCTGATTTGTTAAGTAGAGATAATGAAACAGATTATGAGTTCCAGCTTATGCTACATATCACAATTAGTTTTGGCAATAGGAACTTAAAACTTCAGTCATAATTGAATAGAATCTTCAGGAATGAGGCAAGTTACTGAAATAAGACAGGAGTACTTGCATGAATTCACTGCTAAATATGGTGTTGCCAGCATTCAGAACGTACTGATTTTGTAGTCAAAGGTGTGGTTTCCTGTGAACTGCACAGTTATGGTTATAAATTGGCTAGACTTCCTGTAATACTTTTCTATTTTGTTTGTGTGCATGTGTGTGCATGACACAGGTGTAGAGGTCAGAGGACAAAGAATGGCTTCTTTCCTTCTATTATGTGGGGCCTGGGATTAAATTCAGTTCATCAGGTTTGATGGAAACTCTCCTTCACCCACTGAACCATCTCGATGGCTCCTTTGTGATATTTTGATGTCTAAATGTAACTTCCTATTACTTTGTCAAGATATAAGTGAGCTTTTTCTTTTGCCCTTTTTAATAATAACTGGGAAGATGACAAATGATACCTACAGTCATAAGAACAATGTATTTCAAAAGTTTTGAAGTTGGGGAGTGGAGAAACAGTTAAGCAGTTAAGAGCTAGCTGGTATTGCCCTTGTAGAGCTCCCTAGTTCAGTTTCCAGCAGCCCCAATGGACAGCTCAAAACTACCTGTAACTCAGGCCTAGGTGATTCATGGACACCTGCATGCACATGTATTATACACATCAATAAAAATGAAACTTTCATGTGTTTTGAGTTTTAATGATACCATAATGAAATACTCTAAATCTGCCCACTCCTCTTTGGAAACACAGTCTTGTTTTAAGTAGCTTGGGCTCAAGGTGGTCCTCTTGCCTCAGTTAATGGATTGTTGGCCTTAGCGTGCACAACACTCTGGGTTCAGTCTCTCGTACCACATAAAACCAGGGCTTGTGTGTGGCAGAAGCATGGGCCACACATGGGAATGTTGGCAAGATCCAATAGAAACACCCCCCCCAATTTTTTTTTAGTTTTATGTATATAGGTGTTTGGTCTGGATGTTAAGTCTATGCACCATGTATCTGGTGCCCATGGAAGCCAGAAGAGAGCATTGGATCCCAAGATTGGAGTTAGAGGTGGTTGTTAGCTGTCCAATGAGGGTGCTGGGAATCCAAGCTGAGTCCTCTGGAAGAGTAGCTAGTGCTCTCAACTGCTGATCCATCTCTTCACCCAGCAGTAGAAACTTCTTTAAGGATAGGAGCAAGGTGTCATCCCATCAAATGAAAAACTTGGCAGACAGGATATGGTGAAAGAATCTTATGGATGTAAAGCAGAAAAGCCACACATAATCAGGTGACCATGGTGGTGCACATCTGTCATCTCAGCCCATGGGAAGCTGTGTTGCTTTGAAAGAAAATGGCCCCATAGGCTAATTGGGAGTGGTATTATTTGAAAGAATTAGGACAAATTGGAGTAGATCTGTCCTTGTTGGAAGAAGTGTATCATTGGGGGTGGGCTTTGAGGTTTCAGAAGCTCAAGCCAGGCCCTGAGTGATTTACTCTTCTTGCTGCCTTTGGATCCAGATAACTCCTTCTCCAGCACTTTATCTGCCTTGTGCTGCCATGCTTCCCACCATGGTGACAGTGAACTAAACCTCTTTCACTGTAAGCCAGCTCCACTTAAATGTCTTCCTTTATAAGAGTTGTCATGGTCATGGTGTCTCTTCACAGCAATAAAATCCTAAGACAGAAGTTGGTACCAGGAGCTGGGATATTGCTGTAATATGCCTGACCATGTTTTTGTTTAGAAGAATATGGAATGCTTTAGGACTTTGGACCAGAAAAGCAATTAGATACTTTAAGCTGGGCTTAATGGGCCAGACTAGTAGGAGCATGGAAGACTGGTGCTGAGGGTGATTTGAATTGTAGGGGCCCAGGTCAAGAAGCTTCAGTGAAGAATATTCGTATGTGGCCTAGAGATTGTTCTTGCGATACTTTGGAGAGAAAGCAGAAAATCCATGCTGCTTGAGTTAAGACATCTCAGAGATCAGACACATGGCAGACAGAGAGTGGGTGGGGCTTTAGAGACAGTAAGGAAGCCCAAAGTCTTATCCTTAGGTTTTGGCCAGCATTTGAAAGAAAGAAAGAAAAAAAGAAAAGGAAAAAGTAATATCTTTCTGAGCCAACAAGGGGCAGCTCAGGCTCGGGGTCTGTTGGTAGTGACTGCCTAAGAGGTTTTCAGTAGGCACTTCCCGGATGATTTTTGTTTCTTTTAGGCTGAAGGTCTTTTTGTTTTGTTTTGTTTTTTCAAGACAAGGTTTCCCTGTGTTTCCTTGACTGTCCTGGACTCACTTTGTAGACCAGGCTGGCCTTGAACTCACAGAGATCTGCCTGCGTCCCGAACATTGGTATTAAAGGAGGGCACCACCATGCCCGGCTTAAGGTCCCAGGCTGACTCAAACTTATGTAACCAAAGGTAGCATTGAACTTCTTATCCTTCTACCTCTGCTTTCTGAGGCTAGGATTATAGGCCTGTGTGCTACCTACTGTACCTGGTGTTATACGTGCCTGAAAATTGAAGCCAAAGTTTGTAGCACACTAAGCAGGCATTCTACCAACTAAGCTACATTTTTAGCCCTTTTCTGTTATTTTAACATTTAAACGGGTGCTGGAAGACAGGTGACATGGCTTGGGTTCTGCCTTAACAGCATTTAAGGGTCGTGCTTTAATCCACTTTCCTCTTTTTTTTATAAGAATAATAAGAAAGCTTAAATAGCTGGGCGGTGGTGGCGCACGCCTTTAATCCCAGCACTTGGGAGGCAGAGGCAGGCGGATCTTTGTGAGTTCGAGGCCAGCCTGGTCTACAAAGGGAGTCCAGGACAGCCAGAAATATTCAGAGAAACTCTGTCTCGAAAAACCAAAAAAAAAAAAAAAGAAAGCTTAAATAGTAGTCTTTTTACTTGTTCATATGTCTACTTTATATACACTATTTTTTTTTTTTTTTGGTTTTTCGAGACAGGGTTTCCCTGTGTAACAGCTCTGGCTGTCCTGGACTCACTTTGTAGACCAGGCTGGCCTCAAACTCACAGAGATCCGCCTGCCTCTGCCTCCCAAGTGCTGGGATTAAAGGCGTGCGCCACCACCGCCCGGCATATATACACTATTTTAATCACATTTTTTTTCTGTATTTCTAATGCAGTAGTAAATCCACTGCAAATACTCCTGATTAACTTACACTGAAAATTTAAAGTGTCTTGTCTTGACTCCAACCTGTGTGACTCCTTCCTATTTTCTCTTGGACTTCGCCTTCCTGAAGTTTTCTGGGGGTTCTCAGCTCTCCATCTGTCTCAGTTAGGGTTACTACTACTGTGATGAAACACCTTGACCAAAAAGCAAGTTGAGAAAGAAAGGATTTATTCTGCATGCACATACATGTCCATATCGCTGTTCACCATATTCTATATTGCTGTTCATCATCAAAGGAAGTCAGGACAGGAACTCAAACAGGGTAGGAACTGGTGCAGTAGCCATGGAAACTGCTGGTACTGACTTGCTCTCCCTGGCTTGCTCAGCCTGCTTTCTTTTAGAACTCAGGACCACCACCCCAGGGAGATGGCACCACCTAAAGTGCTGAGCCCTCCCCAATCCATCACTAATTAAGAAAGTGCCCAGGGCTGGAAAGATGACTCCATCTGCTGTTAAAGGCGTGTGCCACCATGCCTTTAATCCCAGCACCTGAGAGGCAGAGGCAGGCGGATCTCTGTGAGTTCAAGGCCAGCCTGGTGTACAGAGTCCAGGACAGCCAGGGATATACAAAGGAAATCCTGCCTCAATAAAAAAGAGAGAAAGAAAATGCCCTACAGCCAGATCTTTCGGAGGCATTTTCTCAATTAAGATTCCCTGCTTCATGCCGGGCGGTGGTGGCGCACGCCTTTAATCCCAGCACTTGGGAGGCAGAGGCAGGCGGATCTCTGTGAGTTCGAGGCCAGCCTGGTCTACAAAGCGAGTCCAGGACAGCCAGAGATATTACACAGAGAAACCCTGTCTTGAAAAACCAAAAAAAAAAAAAAAAAAAAAAAGATTCCCTGCTTCCAGATAACCCTAGCTTGTGTTTCAAGTTGACATAAGAACAGCCAGCACACCATCCATCCATTCTTCCAGTTCTTAAAGGGGCAGTATCTGGTCTGAATCATGCTGGAAAGGCTCTGGAGCCTTCTGGCATTCTGTAGGTTTTGGGTTTATAGTTCCTGGAAGGTTAGCCACAGGTGGCTGGTAATAGCTTGGTCCAGTGTTGGCCCCTTGCTGTAGGTCCTTAGGCATGACAGAAAAGGGAACATTTATCTAAAGTGGTCAAAGGCAACTCTTTTTTTTTTTTTTTTTTGGTTTTTCGAAACAGGGTTTCTCTGAATATCTCTGGCTGTCCTGGACTCACTTTGTAGACCAGGCTGGCCTCGAACTCACAAAGATCCGCCTGCCTCTGCCTCCCAAGTGCTGGGATTAAAGGCGTGCGCCACCACCGCCTGGCTCAAAGGCAACTCTTTAGAAGAGCCCCTATTCTGTTTCTTCCTGTTTATGAAGACATTTATTTATTATTTATGTGACAGAACAAAGTTCTGTTCTTTGAGCCTAGCAAAGGGGATTGCTAAGGCAGTAGTAGGGTCTGTCTTTGGTACTGCTGTTGGAATTTGCTACTCATTGGAATATGTAAGCCTTTGGTGTGTTCTGTCTCTGGACAAGAGGGCAGAGGGATAGGGTGCCTAGTTCATATTCAGTGTGCTTCATTTTTTACCTAGCTGAAACAGGCAGAAGATTGAAATCATTCTGGATAAGATAGGTTGTGGCTGCGAGAACAGACTCAGGTCTTCAGTCCTACTGTGCTCTGGTTACAAGAACAGACTCAGGTCTTCAGTCCTACTGTGCTCTGACACACATCTACAATTCTCTTTACTGTGGTGGCTGAACATGACCTTCATTTGCTGAAATGGCAGCTGTTGTATATGCTATTCCTTAGAAATCTGTTAGGATTTTAGAAGGAGCTGCAGTGCACCTTTTGTACTAAGTACTGTCCAGGAAGTTTTCAGCTGAATGCGCCCTTAGAAATATATTTGTGGGCATTTGTTCATAGTAATCTGGAGGGTGGGAGCAGTTTATAATGGAGACACAGTGAGCCTGGTTACAAGTTGATGTTACAACTGGATAATGAATAAATATGTTTCACTATTTTCCTCACTTTTGTAAATGTTGGGGATTGTTCATAAACTTAAAACAATGGCATCAAGGCTAAGGATGTAGTGGAACTACTAGAGCATGAACATAGCATGCACAGACTCCTCAATCTGATCCCCAGCATTGCAGAAGCTTGGAGTGGTGCCACACTCCTGTAGTCACAGCACTTGGAAGCCAGGGGCAGGAGGATCAGGAGTTCCTGATCATCCTTGGCTATAGTGCAAGAGACCAACCTGGGCTACATGAGACCCTGTCTAAAAAACAAACAAAAATCTCATGGTAATAGAATACTAACTTTTCTTTCTTTTTTCTCATATTTTCTTAAATCTTTGGAGGTTTTGGGGGTTTTGTTTTGTTTTTGGTATTGATTTTAATGAACAGAGACCATAGTTGTCAGAAATGAGTTAGGCTAGATCACTTAGCAATCTTCATGTTTGTGTGTATTATCAGATTGTGAAAGCATGTTTTACATGTGGATGCCCTGATTAATTACTACAAGTCCTCTCTTTGTGGCTTTGTAAAGAAAAGTGAACAGGAGCAGAGTTACCAGCCTAAGAGTTGACCTTTTAGAGGCTGAGACCATGCAGATGTTGAAGGATGAGGAACTTAAATGGACTTGGGCTGAGCCTTCCTGTAACCCGTGGGATACCACTACCGTTGCCACCACTTTGCTGATTCCGCCTGATTCTAAGCTATGATTTCACTGTTCCTTTGTCTCTACCTTAACTGTGTTTCTTCTCTTACCCCTTTATTACCTCATCTCCCTCCTGCTTTTCCACTCCCCTAAGACCCACATCCATTCATCTTGATCTTTTTAAATTAGTTTTCCTTTTCTGCCCCAGGCCCAAATGCTGGCTCACTTTTTCTTCATCTGGTCTGTTTAGGGAGTGACTTACTATTATTTTGTTAACAAATGTGATTGGACCACAAAGTGGTTTAACTGGATGAGGCATGAAGACCTACTGGTGTAGCCTTAAAAGATTGCAGGCAGTTGGCAAGTAAGAATTCTAAATAAAAATTGAAACTACCACCTGTATTTTTTCAGGCCGTTGATGCTCACTGCCATCGGCTGCATCCTCCCTATGGCACTGGTAAGTGTGGGAAGGGCTGGCAACAGTTATGGTGGGCTGCTGGATTTATCTTTTCTGGGGAAATTTTTTAATTGCAAGTGTTGTTAACTACTTTGAGGCTAAGACGGTTTGAACAGCTGTAGGTAACTGAAAGGAAGAAGCTGATCATGGTCATGGATTTTTTTGAGGTGTTGTCAGGAGTAGACGTTACTCACTGTGTGCCTTGATTCCTGCATACTAGTGTGCTCTATACGTTAATGCTTTGGACACTAAACATCCTATCCAAGTGCTCTAGGATGTCAGGTAATACTTTGCACTTTCCAGAAATTCCTTTAAGAATTTGTTCCAGGGATAGACACTTGGCTCTTACAAGAGAGGTTCTGAATGTTGATTGTGCTTTCGGTTTCCTTAAGGAGCAAGACTTATCGTCCTTGTTATTTTTAGTTCTTTGTGGGCAAGGGATGTTTACTCATGTAATTGAAATTTTAATAATGACTTGCTTGAATTTGTAAGGAGATTGGGTTTTGGTGGGAACTAGGAAAGAAATTTGTGAAGTTATTTACTAACAGCTTTGAGGTGGACTTGGAACTTGTGATTGAAAAATAATTTCACTAAACTATTCTCTCTGTTTAAGAACCTAGCGGTACTAGGAGACAGAGGCAGGTGGATCTCTGTGAGTTCAAGGACAGCCAGGGCTACACAGAGAATCCCTGTCTCAAAAAACCTAATGGTGAAAATATACAGTAAATAAAATTGAAACCTAGAATAGAGCATCAAGTCATGGAGTTGTTTCTGTGCCCGAAACCAAATTGCTATCGGACTTGGGTTACTTAAGACTCTAAAGCCCGCCGGGCGGTGGTGGCGCACGCCTTTAATCCCAGCACTTGGGAGGCAGAGGCAGGCGGATCTTTGTGAGTTCGAGGCCAGCCTGGCCTACAAAGCGAGGCCAGGACAGCCAGAGATATTCAGAGAAACCCTGTCTCGAAAAACCAAAAAAAAAAAAAAAAAAAGACTCTAAAGCCTTGTTGTTTCGAAAGTGCTACTGTCTTGGTTACTGCTCTGTGAGAAGACCCCATGACCACAGCATTCTTATAAAAGAAAGCATGGGACTTACAGGCTCAGAGGCTTAGTCTATTCTCACCATGGCAGGAAGCATGTTGTCAGGCAGGCATGGTGCTGAAGAATTATTAGAGAGTTTCATGTCCCAATCTGCAGGCAGTAGGAAGAGAGACTCTAGGCTTGAAATGGGTTTTTTGAAAACCCAAGGCCCAATCCCAGTGAAACATTTTCTCCAACAAGGCCATACCTCCTAATCCTTTCAAATAGTGCCACTTCCTGATGACCAAGTATTCAAATCTATGAGCCTATGGGGGCCATTCTTTTTTTTTTTTTAATTAAAGATTTATTTATTTATTGTGTATAGGTTGTTCTTTCGGCTCTGTCTGCATGTACGCCTGCTTGCCAGAAGAGGGCATCAGATTCCATCATAGATGGTTGTGAGCCACCATGTGGTTGCTGGGAATTGAACTCAGGACCTCTGAAAGAGCAGCCAGCAGCAGCGCTCTTAACCATTGAGCCATCTCTCCAGCCCCTATGGGGGCCATTCTTATTCATACCAGAATTACTGAGATAGTTTCCATCCTGAGTTTGGCTGTTTGACTTCATTTAGATCGTGTCTAGATTATGCTGGGCATGGTGGCTTGCGCCTTTGATCAGCACTTGGGAGGCAGAGGCAGGTGGATCTCTGTTAGTAGGAGGCCAGCCTGGTCTACAAAGTGAGTTCCAGGACAGTTAGGACTACACAGAGAAACCCTGTCTCAAAAAAAAAAAAAAAATCTTAGATTATGAGGGAATGTGCCTCTAGAACAGCAGTTCTCAACCTGTGGGCCCCGACCCCCTTAATCTTCAAAAATCATTATTATGATTCATAACTGCAGCAAAATTAGTTATTAAGAAGGAACAAAAATAATTTCATGGTTTGGAATCACCACAAAATGAACTGTATTAAAGGGCCGCAGCATTAGGAAGGTTGAGAATGATGCTGAAGTTGCTGAGGCTGTATGTAGGCTTGCATGCTGTTAGCCATGTTTGGAACTAGTTGCTGGTAATAGCAACTAAAGTATTTGTATAGATGTCATTACATCTCAGTGAGGAAATCTTAACGATTTATACCTAAATACTGAATTTCCCTGTGGTCTCTGCTCTTGATCCAACCAGCCTTGCTTGTGAAGCAGGAATAAAATTGCAGTGGCACATTTACTAATTCTTTAAAATCGGAAAGGAAAACTTGACTCCTGTACTGCTGCCTATTTCTTTAGGTACCTCTGTATCACAGAGTCACCAAGTGGTAACTGTTGAATGTGTTTGAAAATCTGTGTTAAAGAGATAACCTAAAAAAAATAAAATAAAATAAAATAAATTAAAAAAAAAAACCCAAAAAAAAAGAAAAAAAAGCCGGGCGGTGGTGGCGCACGCCTTTAATCCCAGCACTTGGGAGGCAGAGGCAGGCGGATCTTTGCGAGTTCGAGGCCAGCCTGGTCTACAAATTGAGTCCAGGACAGCCAGAGCTGTTACACAGAGAAACCCTGTCTCGAAAAAAAAAAACCAAAAAAAAAAAAATAAAGAGATAACCTTTCAGTCTCCTTTACAAACAAAAACAGACTCTAAAGATTGTTAGATGTTTGCCTGTGTCTTTGGGAAGTACTGATGATCTTAACAGTCTTTTTGACATACGTAGCTAAATGTTTTCTAAAATAAAGATCATTATTTTATTTAGCTCATACCTTTACTTGTAGCACTTGGAAAGTAGAGGCAGGCAATCTCTGTAAGTTTGAGGCCAGCCTGGTCTACAGAGCAAGTTCCAGGACAGCCACGGCTACACAAAGAAACCCTGTCTCAAAAAAACAAACAAACAAAAAAAACCCAATTTTTTAAAGTAATACTAAAATAAAGATCTGGAGCTGCTATGTTGGATTGAAGCCTATAGGTAATACAGAGTATTGTGTGGCGTAAATGACAATAAAAAGTGTCCTTTCTTCCTTCAAGCTGGACGGACAGGTCCCATCAGCATCTAATCCATTCCATTCTAGGTTTTAAGAGCTCAGGGGAAAAAAAGGAAGAAAGGCAGAAAAGATGGACTAACCCGATTTCTGCTCTAACCCCACCCAGAAAATTAAGGGTTTATCCACCCCCTTTTTCTCATGTACGCTGTGCTCTGTGTGTGCACCCATCTTCACAGTTTGTGGGCAGACGTCGGTGTGTGTATGTGCATTCCTGTGGAGACAGAAGGTCCCAGTGTTCTCTTTTTTTTTTTTTTTTTTTTTTTTTTGGTTTTTCGAGACAGTGTTTCTCTGTATAACAGCTCTGGCTGTCCTGGACTCACTTTGTAGACCAGGCTGGCCTCGAACTCACAGAGATCCGCCTGCCTCTGCCTCCCAAGTGCTGGGATTAAAGGCAGGTGCCACCACTGCCCAGCGTAGTCCCAGGGTTCTTTATGGATATGGAGTCAGGGTCTTTGAATTCAGAGTTTGCTAGTCAATATCCCCTAGGGATCCTATCTCTGGGCCTCTTCAGGCATGCTCCAAGCTTAAAAGGGTGCTGGGGATCCAAACTCCGGCCTTCATACTTGCTTGGCAGGCACTTTATCTATTGAACCCTCTTCCTGCTTCTTCTTCTCACTCTCCAGTGACTTGCCAGTGCTGGCTTGTTTCTCCTTCCCCTCCTTTGCATAGTTCTTTCCTAGTTCCTGGTCAAATGAGAAAGGGTTCTTGATTTTGGTGTGTGTTCACATTGAGTAAGGTTTAGGCACAAATGTGATAGCTCAAAGACAGGCCAATAAACAAACTAAGAGACAGATATACCTGTGGAATATTGAGTGACATTTGAGGAGCTGGCAAGTTGATAGCAAGACATTCAATGGAACATCTTAGAAGACTTGGTCAGGTAGATTGTAATAGAGCCAGTGAAAATTACATGACAAGAAAGATTGAAGAAGCCGGGCAGTGGTGGCGCACGCCTTTAATCCCAGCACTT
>CAJQZJ010003646.1:15452526-15556657 GCA_907164525.1 Lophiomys imhausi
GCAAAGATCCGCCTGCCTCTGCCTCCCAAGTGCTGGGATTAAAGGCGGATCTTTGCGAGTTCGAGGCCAGCCTGGTCTACAAAGTGAGTCCAGGACAGCCAGGGCTACACAGAGAAACCCTGTCTCGAAAAACCAAAAAAAAAAAAAAAAAGGAAAGATTGAAGAATTCTTCTAGAATTCACAGTGTATAATCAGTTCACCATTGTTTAAAACTGTTAGAATTCTAGTTAGGTATGGTGGCATACACCTGCATTCCAGCACTCATCAGGCAGAGGTAGAAGAATCTGCATACATCAAGGCCAGCCAGTCTACATCTCAAGTTCTGACTCACCATCAGACAAACAACATAACAAAACATAACAAAAACATAACAAAACATAAAAAAACATAACAAAACATAACAAAACGACATAACAAAACTTTGTGTCAAAAACAAATAGGGGGGCTGGAGAGATGGCTCAGAGGTTAAGAGCACTGGCTTTTTCTTCCAAAGGTCCTGAGTTCAATTCCCAGCAACCACATGGTGGCTCATAGCCATCTACATTGAGATCTGGTGCCCGAGCATATATGTAGACCAAATACTGTATACATAATAAATAAATAAATGCTTAAAAATAAATAAATAAATAAATAAAACAAAACAAAAACAAAAAACAAATAGGGGTTGGAGAGTTGACTCAGTTGTGGAAGAGCCCTGGATGCCCTTCAGGGATCCTGGATTCAGGTCCCAGCACCTACATGGCTTCTTTTTTTTTTTTTGGTTTTTCGAGACAGGGTTTCTCTGTTTAACAGCTCTGGCTGTCCTGGACTCGCTTTGTAGACCAGGCTGGCCTCGAACTCGCAAAGATCCGCCTGCCTCTGCCTCCCAAGTGCTGGGATTAAAGGCGTGCGCCACCACCGCCCGGCCCTACATGGCTTCTTAAAACCCTGTATAACTCCTGTTCAAGGGGGTCTGATACCCTCTTCTGGCCGCCTCGGCTACAAGTTATAAAGTGGTGTACAGATACACATGCAAACAATGCGTCCAAGATCAGAGCACTATAAAATAAAAGTAAGAGTAAAAACAATACTGGCAAGATTACCCATTGGGTAAAGATGCTTTGCTGCATAAGTCTGGTCACCACCCAAGTTTGATCCCCAGAACAGACCTAAAAGGTAGTTGGGCTTGGTGGTATACACCTTTAAGCCCACCCAGCATTTGGAGGGCAGAGGTAGGTAGATCTCTGTGAGAGGCCAATCTGGTCTACATAGTGAATACTAGGACAGCCAAGACTATATAGTGAGACCCTGTCTAAAAAAAGAAAGACAGAAAAGTAAAGTAGATAACTGACTTTACAACTTGTCCTCTGACCTCCACACAGGTGCAATGGCACATGTGTCCCCCCAGTAAGGGGACAAGGGTTGTGAACTACCATGTGGGTGCTGGAAATTGAGCTTGGGTCCTCTGCTCTTAGTCACTGAGCCATCTCTCTAGTCCCTGTCTGATTGTGCTCTTCCTGCCATTGCCCTCCTCCTTATGTGTAGCCCTGGCCGTTCTGGAACTCACTTTGTAGATCTAGGTTGGTCTCAGACTCACAGAGATTCGCCTGCCTCTGCTTCCCTAGTGCAAGGGTTAAAGGCTTGCACCACCATGCCTAGCTAATTTTATTTTTTAATTTGGTTTTTCAAGACAGGGTTTCTCTGTGTAATATTCATGACTGTCATGGACTCACTTTATAGACCAGGCTGGCCTTGAACTCAGAGATCTGCCTGCCTCTGCCTCCTGAGTGGGATTAAGGGTGTGCACCGCAATGCCCAGCCTGTCTAGCTAACTTTTGGAGAAATAAAAATCAATGCTGTAAACAAAATCTTAAGGGAAAATTTGAGGGTTATAAGTAAAAATTCATGCCAGATGTGGTAGTACGTGTCTCTAATACCTGCATCTTAAAAAAAAAAAAAAGTCAAACCCAGGATCGGCATAGTGGTGCACACACATGCCCTCAGCACTCAGGAGCCAGAAGTGAGGGGGGTTGTCTAGATTCCAGACTAGCCTTATCTATATAGACCCTGTCTCAGAAAACCAGATAAAATAAAATGATAAAGTCATAAACATTTTTCTTGTTAAGGTATAGAAGAAATGCAAGTTCCTTTTTGAATACTATGGAAAAGTAAAATGTGCTTATAATGGTAATTCTTCTTAGTGACTGAGTGGGCCAGGGACACTCAAGCAGAAACTAAAAAGAATTAATATAGAAGTACAAGGCAAAGGAGACTGGTATACTTTAGGAACATTTAGAAGGAATCAAATTGAAAAGCTGTGCACTCTGCTCTGGGGAGGCTTGCTCAGCTATGAGAGTACTGACAGGTATCCTCCAAACAGTGCTGGAGCCGCTCTGCTAGCTGTGTCTGCATGGAACTGATAACCAATCACTGTCTTTGGAGGAAGTTCTAACATCTCCTTGTGACCCTGTGTATGTGACTGTGTCTCTGTTTTCAGTCTGTAGTACATGTTGCCATCCTATAGCCTGCAGCTCCATATTATATCTTAATATCACTGTAGTCATCCAAGTCTCCAGTAAGGCACGGTAGACTTCTGGTGTTTATTTGATGTAACTAGCCATCATCCTGTTTATTTTTGTCATCTTCCTCCATAGGCTCAACACCATCCTTAAAAAGTCAGTAGTCACAGCCTTACATTAAATTATTAAACTGGGGGGCTGGAGAGATGGCTCGGAGGTTAAGAGCACTGGCTGCTCTTCCAGAGGTCCTGAGTTCAATTCCCAGCAACCACATGGTGGCTCACAACCATCCATAATGGGATCTGGTGCCCTCTTCTGGCCTGAAGGCATAGTTCCAGAACACTGTATACATAATAAATAAATAAAATATTTAAAAAAAAAATTATTAAACTGGGCATGGTGCTGCACGCCATTAATCCCAACACTTGGGAAGCAGACGCAGGTGAATTTCTGTGAGTTCAAGGCCAGCCTGGTCTACAAAGTGAGTCCAGGACAGTCAGGGCTACAGAGAGAAACCATGTCTCAAACCCCCACCCCCACCCCTAAAAAAGAAAAGCAACTGTCCTGGCTGTGGTGGCTCTCACCTCTAATCCCAGGCAGAGACGGGGCCAGCCTGTTCTGCAGTGCAAGTTCCACAACAGCCAGGGCCACATAGAGAAACCCTGTCTCTAAAAGCAAACTGGATGTGATTATGTAGGCTGTTCTGTGGGCAATGTTTAATATGTTCTGAGGTGGCAGCCTAAGTTCTCTTTTCCTGTATGGAATTTAGTAGTTTAGTGGTTTCTATTTCCATAGTTGCCATCTAAGGTCAGTCTTCTAACTTTTCTTATGAAAAATTTAAGACATGTCTTATGTTTCCCTGAACATCTCCCTTTTAATTTTACTTATTGTCATATGTGTGATTGCACCTGTGGAGATTTGAGGACAGCTTGGAAGAGTCGGTTCTGTCTGGAAACCATGGTTTCCAGGGGTTGACTGGAAAACTCAATCCTTACATTTAGCCCCAGGCAACTACTATTTTGCTCTGCAATTTTGCCTCTTTTAGAAATTTTATGTGAATCATCAAATCATATAACATGTAGTCTATTATTACCTGATTCTTTCTTTCATTGTGATATTTTTAAGGTTCCTCTGTATTATCTGCCATTAATAAGTTCTCTTTATTGCCTAATAATGATTTTCATAGTATAGATATACATTTTGTTTATGTGTCCATTTTATAGACATTTAGGCTGTTTGTGACTTTTGGCTGTTATAGACTATGCTGCTATAATCATCTATACCCTGGATTTAATGTGAACATTGCTTTTATTTTTTCTTGTGTAAATGTTGATATTTAGGGGCAGGATTGCTGTGTCATATGGTAAATATATGTCTAATATTTTAAGAAATTACCAAAGCCGGGCGGTGGTGGCGCACGCCTTTAATCCCAGCACTTGGGAGGCAGAGGCAGGCGGATCTTTGCGAGTTCAAGGCCGGCCTGGTCTACAAAGCGATTCCAGGACAGCCAGAGTTGTTAAACAGAGAAACCCGGTCTCGAAAAAAAAAAAAAAAAAAAAAGAAATTACCAAACTAGCCAGGAATGGTGTCTCACTCCTTTAACCTCAGCACTTGGAAGACAGAAACAGGTGGATCTCTGAGTTTGAGGCCAGCCTAGTCTACAAAGCAAGTACCAGAACTATACAGAGAAACCCTGTCTTAGAGAGGGGAAGGGGAGATGGAGGAAAAGAGAAGAAATAAAAGGAAGAAAGAAAGGAGGGGCCAAACTGTGTCCCAAGGTAGCTTGTTCTGCTTTGCATTATATAAAGATTCCAGCCAGGTGTGGTGGTGGCTGCCTTTAATCCCAGCACTTGGGAGGCAGAAGCAGGTGGATCTCTGAGTTCAAGGCCAGCCTGGTCTACAAAGTGAGTCCAGGACAACCAGGGCTGTTACCCAGAGAAACCCTGTCTCAAAAAAACAAAAAAGAAAGAAAAAAAAAAGATTCGATTCCAGTCTCTCTGTATCACTAGGTGGTTCTAGTACTTTCTTAGATGCCCTAAGGATGTTCTACTTAGTTACTTATGTAGGAGTACGTACTGTTTCTTCTTTTCTGATCTTTGTCTCATTTCTTTTTCTTGCTTTATTGTATTGTCTTGAACCCACAACATAATGTTAATGTAAATGAGAGTGCTATCCTGCTACTTTTTTCTGTTCTTTTATTTTCTCTATGTAATAGTTCTGGGTGTCTTGGTCTTGCTTTGTGGACTGCCTGCTTCTATCTCCCAAATGCTAGGATGAAAGGTGTGTGCTTACCCAGCCCTGATATTTTCTTAACTTAATATTGAATATTGATACCAAATTCAGGTAGTATGTTTTTATTCACTGATTGGCTAAATTTTTTAGTCCAATTTTTTTATTTTTTATTTTTGGCTTTTTGAGACAGGGTTTCTATATGTATCCCTGGCTGTCCTGGACTCACTTTGTATACCAGGCTAGCCTTGAACTCACAGAGATCCCACCTCCCTCTGTCTCCCGAGTGCTGGGATTGAAGGCATGCATCACCATGCCTGGAGTTTTTTGATGTAGAGTGCCTATCTACCATTCATGAAGCCCTGGTTCTGACCTACAGCACCTCATAAATCAGGTGTGGTGGAGATGCTTGGAATCCTAGCACTGAGGAGGTAGAATCAGGAAGAACAGGAGTTCAGACATCCTCAGCTGCTAGGGAGAAGAACAGACTTGGTGAGACTCCAGATCAAAACACAGCAACACTTGGAAGGCAAAGGCAAGCAGACCTCTGTGAGTTCCTGGTGAGTGTCAACAAAACAGAACCACAAACAACAGCAAACAGACCTGGCCATGGCGTCACAGACCTTTGTCCTAGTAGAGGCAGGTAGGGTTACATAGTGAGAACCCCTCTCAATATATATTTCCAATTTTAAAGCTGAGTAGAATGGCACATAACTTGTAGCATAGCACTCAGGAAGTAGAGGCAGAAGAGTTGGGAGTTCAGGCTTGACATGGCTGCCTAGTGAGTTTGAGGGCACTCTGGGTGTGGGTGTGTTTATGTGTAGGTAGGTATGTGTAGTTTTTGGTATGTCTGTCTTTTTCTCATTTTCTTTGTTTCTTTGTTTAACATATGGTCTCACTATGTAGCCCTTACTGTCCTAGAACTTGTATATAGACCAGGTTTGCCTGGTACTCACAGAGATCCACTATTGTCTGCCTCCTGAGTGCTGGGGTGAAAGGTGTACACCACCGTTCCTGGAAGAGCTCCTCTGGATTTAGCTGAAAGCAGAGTGACTATGTACTGAGAGATCTTGGGGGTTGTACAAATATTTGATACTCTTTATTTATTTTAAAGATTTTTTTTTTAAATTTGTGTGAGCCAGGAGGTAGTGGCACACACCTTTAATCCCAGCACTTGGGAGGCAGAGGCAGGTGGATCTCTGTGAGTTTGAGGCCAGCCTGGTCTACAAAACAAGTCCATGACAGCCAGAGCTGCTACACAGAGAAACCCTGTTTCAAAAAACCAAAAAAAAAAAAAAAAATGTGTGCATGTTTTGCCTGTGTGTATGTATTTACACCATGTGTGTGCCTAGTTCCCCTAAGAGGTCAGAAGAGAGTGTCATGTCCCCTGGGGTGGTGAGCCATCATTTGGGTGATGGGAATGGAATCTAGGACCTCTGCAAGAACAAGTGCTCTTAACATTTGAGCAGTCTCTCCAGCCTCCAGGAGAACTGACTCTTAAAGGTTTTATAATAAATTGCTACACTCTCAAAGTATTTAAAAGCAGTGATGTAAATACTAGTTGATCCATGAGAAACCTCACCTGTTTGAATTGAGGTAGATTTTAAAAGAAAACATTTAATTGGGGCTGGCTTACAGTTTCAGAGGTTTAGTCCATAAGCATGGTGGTATAAAGGCAGACCTGGTGCTGGACAAGGAGCTAAGAGTTCTCCAACTTGATCCGCAGGCAGCAGGAGACTGTGTATCACACTGGATGTAGCTTGATCATATAAGACCTCAAACCTTGCCTTCATAGTGACAGTGACACACTTCCCAAAGGAGCTACTCCCTATAGCCAAACATTCAAATACATGAGTCTATGGGGGTCATTCCTTTTCAAACCATCACACACATTTAATGTGGCATAAATTCATCTACAATATTTGATGACTATAACATAGATTCATCTACAAAGCTAGAAAGTAAAGATGCCCTTGAGGAAGGTTCATTTCCTTTGGGGAAACTGACAGTGTTGGGGGAGGGGTTGAAGGATTATAATCAGTTCACTTTGTTGACCTGAATTTGGGTGGAGACATCCCCTACTAAGACTCCCATCTTCTTCCATCTCTTTGGTGCTTTCCTTGGAGAGGGGGTCATTGACTCCTGGTTTTATACTGATCAGTGGCTCTCAACCTGTGGATTTTGACCTCTTTGGGAGTCAAATGATCCTATCACAGAGGTCACCTAAGACCATCAAAAAACATAAATATTTACATTATAATTCATTATGGTAGCAAAATTATAGTTATGAGTAGCAATGAAATAATGTTATGGTGGGGGTGGGTCACCATTACTTGAGGAACCTAGGTCACAGTATTAGTAAGATTGAGAACCACTGGAATAGATCCTCCTTATGGGTCTTACTGGATGAGAGTCAGTCTTGTCACATTTGTGTGAATTAATGGTTTCAGAATTCTATCAGATTCATGGTGGCTCTTTTATTTTCGAAGGGCAAGAGGTTTCAAGACAGGATTTATCTGTGTAGCCCTGGCTGTCCTGGACTCATAGACTAGGCTGGCCTTGAACTAACAGAGATCCACCTGCTTCTGCCTCCTGAGCGCTAGGAATAAGGTCGTGCGCCACCATGCCAGACTATTACAGACAACTGTGAACTGCCATGTGGGTACTGGGATTTGAACCCAGGTTTTTTTTTTTGGAAGAGCAGCCAGCTCTAAGCCATCTCTTCTGCCCCTTTATAGTGGTTTATTAATGTAAAGAGTCTCTGTAGTCTGCAGACTGTGGACATAATATAGGCATTTTTCTAAAATTCCATGTATAACTAGGGAGTTATACTTACACCACTACAGAAGGCTAGTGAGGATGTGTTTCTCAGTCCTATTTCTGCTGACTTGAGTATGTTGAGGCATTCTTGCCTCTTTTTTTAATTTTTTTAAATTATTATTATTATTTTTTTTTTTTTTTAGGTTTTTCGAGACAGGATTTCTCTGTGTATCCTTGACTGTCCTGGACTCACTTTGTAGACCAGGCTGGCCTTGAACTCACAGAAATCCACCTGCCTCTGCCTCCCGAGTGCTGGGATTAAAGGCATGTGCCACCATGCCCGGTGCATTCTTGCCTCTTTGTGCTTAATAAATCTATTATCTCCACAGTTTTTTTTTTTTGTTGTTGTTGCCCCTCTCCCAGTGATGTTTCTCCGTCCAGTGATGTTTCCCTGTCTGTCCTGGAATTTAGTAGACCAGGCTGGCCTCATACTCTGAGATCCATCTGCTTCCTGAATACTGTGATTAATGCCCGGCCCTTGTTGTTTGTTTTGAGAAAGAGACTCATTATTTAGGCCTATCTGGCCTGAAATTCAACTCTATACATAGGCTGACCTCAAACTCAGAGATCTACCTGCCTTTGCCTCCCAATAACTAGGATTAAAGCCAGGAGCCACCACACCCAGCCACTGTCATTTTTTTTTTTTTTTAATGGTAGTCTTTTTTTTTTCCTTTTCCTTTTCAGTGATTTGTTTGTTTGTTTTAGTTTTTTGAGACAGCGTTTCTTTGTGTGTCTCTGGCTGTCCTGGACTCACTTTGTAGACCACACTGGCCTTGAACTCACAGAGATCTACCTGCCTCTGCCTCCCGAGTGCTAGAATTAAAGGGGTGCACCACTATGCACAGCGATTTATTTATTTTTATTATGTGTGATTTTTATTTTATGTCTGTATGTACAGTTGTGCACCACGTGTGTGTCTGATGTTCATGGAGGGTAGAAGGGGTCAGATCCCTCGGAACATGAGTTATTGGCAGTTGTAAACCACAGTGTAAGTGCTGGGAAGTGAAGTTTGCAAGAACAAGTGCACTTAACTGTTGAGCCATCTGTCTAGCTTCTAGTCAGGAAATTTCTGGCTCCCATCAGAGCCATGTTGTTAATGTAAGTAGACTTGTCCTCTTGTACTTAATTCTCAGTTTTTGTTGTGGCTGTTAGTGTTGAAATGAAGGAATCAAACTAAGTACAGTGTTCAAATAAATGCCTTGAATATTCTTTTAAAAAAAAAAAAGAAAGAAAGAAATCCTGCAGAATTTATTTTTGAAAGCTCCCAGCACTCGGGAGGCAGAGGCAGGTGGATCTCTGGGAGTTCGAGACCAGCCTGGTCTACAAAGTGAGTCCAGGACAACCAGGGCTACACAGAGAAACCCCGTCTCGAAAAACCTAAAAAAACATCAACAACAACAAAAACAAAACCCAAAAGAAAGAAAGAAATCTCACAGGTTAATTACAGTATCATGAGGTTGTGTTAAGTGGGTAAAGCACTTGCTCTGCAAGCGTAAAGACCTGAGTTCAGATCCTAAAACCATGGAAAAAACTAGGTTACTCATATCTGCAGTCCCACATTCAGATACACAGGTGGATACAGAAGACTCCTCAGAAGCTTGAAGGCCAGTCAACCTGGTGTGTTAAGATGCAAACAAAAGATCTTGTCACAAAAAAAGAGGCAAGACAGAGGACTGACACCTGGGGTGCCATGTGTCTTCTGAGTGTGTGTGTACACAAACAAGAATACTCTGAATATTAACTAATCACCATTACTGAATGGATATCTGCTTCTAGGCCAGTTGTGTGGGCTTTATGGAATTGAGGGAGCAGGCCTGACCTCTATTGTTAGCCTACATTCCACATCAGTCATGTGTGGTGATTTTTATGCCTTTGTGAGGCCTCAGAACAGCTGAGTATGGTGACCCATACCTGTAATCCCAGTAGGAGGGAGAATTCAAGTTTATCTTTGGCTGCAAAAAAAAAAAAGGGTAAAAAGCAGTTGATATGGCCACACGAGGTTGTACATTGGTAATCAGCACTCAGGATGCTAACGCAGAAGGATCATGGTTCCAAACCAGTGTGGTCTGTATGTATACTTACATCCTGTCTCTAAAGGAGAAGAAAAGAAATAAATACAGCTCAAAGGAGGGATGAACGAAAAAAAGGAAAGAGAGGTGTAAGGTTTATTGAGTAAATCAGACAACAAAGACGAAAGGTTCTAGCAAGGAGAGAACATGCTCCTACAAGTTGTTCTCTGGTCACTGAGTGTGCACCGTGGCTCCTGCACTCCCTCACTCATGCACACAAACTCATACAAGCAAGTGTTGTGGAACACACCATAATCCCAGCACATGGTAGGCTAAGGAAAAGGATCCTAAGTTTGAACCAACATGGGCTACGTAGCTACATAGTGAGAACCTGTAAGGGGGAAAAAAGCCAGGATGTGGCACTCATCTTTAATGCAAATACCCAGAGAACAGAGGCAGGTGGATCTCTGAGTTGGAAGCCAGCCTGTTTGTTCTACGTAGAAAGTTCTAGGCCAAACAAGACTAAGTAGTGAGACCTTATCTAAAAATGAAATAAAATTTATACCTAATAGCTATATTTATGCAGCTGCTAAAATTTAAAGAAAATAGCTAGTATATTACTTCATTTTATGATAGTGATCTATTGAGGTGACTTATGGCAACAGTTAGAAAACATTACTATCCATTATTTAGGAACCTTGGCCTAAAAGTAGCCATGGGCCTCGGTAAGAAAATTGTTAGCAATGTGCATGGTCTTTGATTTCATGGAAGGGTAGTGGGAACCCCTGCCCTAAGTGAAGTCACCTGTCTTCCTTGGTTTTCTCCAGATGTATTTGACCTGTGGGACAGGAAGGCACTCACTAATTGAACGGCCTTTGATAATGATATTATTCCAGGATATTCCTTATTTAGTCTCATGGATAACTTGTGCTCCAGAGCTTGGAAATCACGTTGGTTACTATGTCTTTCCTACTAAGGTCCTTCTCTGTGAACCAGGTAGACACTCCCTTACAGGTAGATACTCCGTTACAGGTAGCTGCTGTTACAGAGGGCTCAACGCCAGATCAGGGTAATGTCTGTATCCTGAGGTATCTACTGGCTTCTCATGTTCTCACTAGCACCCTCATGCACCCTGTGCTTTCTCTGGGATGCCTGCCTGATAGAGGCCTCCAAACACATCCCAACCCTTTTGCTCCCACCCTAGTCGTTATACTTTAGTTGTTTTGCAACTAGTTTACTTTCCACTTAGTAAAATATTCTGTCCCCTAACAAGCAAATGCTATATAGCTACTTGTTTCTTTAACATAATATTGAATTGTAAACTTCTGAGGCAGGCAGTAGCTCAGTTGGTTGAGTGCTTGTCCATTTACAAAGCTGTGAGCATAAACAGGACATGGTAGCATACATCTGTAATTGCAGAATTGAGGAAGTGAAGACAGAAGGATCAGAAATTTAAGGTCATTCGTAGCTCTATAATAAATTTGAGGTCCGCCTAAGTTATGTGAGATGGTCTCTCTTTAAAAAAAAAAAAGAAACTTTTCTGGACTGGAGAGATGGCTCAGAGGTTAAGAGTACTGACTGCTCTTCCAGAGGTCCTGAGTTCAATTCCCAGCAACCACATGGTGGCTCACAACTATCTGTTATGGGATCAGATTCCTTCCTCTGGTGTGTGTGAAGACATAGAACTCATATACATATAATAAATATTTTTAAAGGGAGGGGGGCTAGAGAGATGGCTCAGAGGTTAAGAGCATTGGGTGCTCTTCCAGAGGTCCTGAGTTCAATTCCCAGCAACCACATGGTGGCTCACAACCATCTATAATGAGATCTGGTCCCCTCTTCTGGCCTACAGGTATATATGCAGACGGAACACTGTATACATAATAAATAAATCTCTTTTTTTAAATGTTTTTCTTAAACCTTTTTTTTTTCTTTTTTTTCTTTTTTTAGTTTTTTTTTTCGAGACAGGGTTTCTCTGTGTATCCTTAGCTGTCCTGAACTCATTCTGTAGACCAGACTGGCCTCGAACTTGCAGCAATCTGCCTGCCTATGCCTCCCAAGTGCTGCAGGAAAAGGTGTGAGCCACCATGCCTGGCTTTGGATATCACATTTTTGTTGTTGTTTTTGTTTTGGTTTTTCAAGACAGAGTTTCTCTATGTATCCTTGTCTGTCCTGTCCTTGAACTAATAGAGATCCACTTTCCTCTGCCTCCTGAGTGCTGGGATTAAAGGCGTGTGCCACCACACCCAGCTGGATATCACATTTTTAATTACCACAGAAAGAATGGTTATGCTTCAATTTCTAGTGAGCATTTCTAAATTTTTTGTAGAAAACAAAGAACAAGAGCTGTATAAAATAACTAATATAAGAAATGTAACTTAAAAGACAAAGCATACAACTCAGAGAAACAAAGTGTACCTAGCATAATGGTGAATGTATACATTTCTCAAACTATAGAGCACTATAAGAGACTACAGTTGAAGTATGTTGTTTTGTTGTTGTTTCTTACAGGTGTCTCATTCAGTTGCAAAACTTGTATTAGTTAATTTCCACTGGCAAGTCTCAGAGATTCTGGACAGGTAAGATATTCAGGAGAAAGGAGATGAAATTGACCATGGCATCTTTCAGTGTCTACCCACTCACTGTGATTGCTTTTTGACATTTTCTAGTGTATTCACACCTACATACACACTGTACTTCTAAAAATGCTTGGCCATATTTCATATTCTCTTCTTTTATTCTCCTATCTCTTCAACAAACTCTTCTATTTCAGCTGTAATGTTAGCATAGTATTTTGTTATTATGCAGGTGCTTCAGGCATTTTTAAACCTCTGTTGTTTGGCAGCAGATTTAGTTAAAATCTTCTGTATCTGCATGTAATAGACCACCAACCCCCCCAAAAAAAATCTTAAAGAATGGTTGGGTGTGATGGAGCATGTGCTGTACTAGGTGAGTGCTTTCCCATGAGCTATATCTCCATCCCCATTTTATCCTTTAATTTGAAATGGGATTTTACTAACTTGTCTAGGTGCCCTAAATTTCTCTGTAGCCCAGGCTAGCCTTTAACTTGCGACTTGCCTGCTCCTATGTCTGAAGTACCTAGGGATACAGATCTGGGCAGCGGACTGGCTAGAGTGGATAATTATTTGGAGTGCAGTGCTGCTGCTTGAACTCTAGGAAGGTCGGCAGCATATCTGCGCTTTACCTGCCATACACACGTCAGCAGCAGTGGTACCCTGAAGTCCTAACAGTCAGGAATATCTTCAGGTTGGCCATGGTTGCTCTTCCTGTGTCTTCCTCTGGAGTACTGAAATTATACATACATATGCCACCAAGAGTAAGGTAATTCAGAGTAGCAAACCAGTGCCTGTGCAGGCCAAGCATTGTCTTCTGTTTGTATGATTTTACATATGATTTTACAACTTCATAACATAAAATTATACTGTATGCATTCTTCAGTTTTGTATTTAATATGATTACATTTTTGTATTTAATATTACATTTTATAATACCCTCTCGTCAGAAGACATTTATCTTTTCTCAAAACACTTTTGAGTGTCTGAGATATGGTTCAATGGATAAGAGTACTTACTGCTCTTGCAGAGAACCCAGATTCAATTCCTAGTACCACATGGCAGTTTACAGCTGACTATAACTTGAGTTTCAGCCGGGCGGTGGTGGCGCACGCCTTTAATCCCAGCACTTGGGAGGCAGAGGCAGGCGGATCTTTGTGAGTTCGAGGCCAGCCTGGTCTACAAAGCGAGTCCAGGACAGCCAGAGATATTCAGAGAAACCCTGTCTCGAAAAACCAAAAAAAAAAACAAAACAAAAAAAAAAAACTTGAGTTTCAGGGAATCCAGTGCCCTCTCCTGACCTACATGGCATGAGGCATGCATATTGTGCACATACATACATACAAGCAAAACATACACATAGAATAAAAATACTAGACACTGCCAGGCGTAGTGGTGCACACCTTTAATCCCAGCACTTGGGAGGCAGAGACAGGTAGATCTCTGAGTTCAAAGCCAGCCTGGTCTAGGACAGCCAGTACCATTAAACAGAGAAATCTTGTCTTTTTTTTTTTAATATTTTATTTATTTATTATATATAGAGTGTTCTGTCTGCATGTATGCCTGCAGGCCAGCAGAGGGCACGAGATCCCATTATAGATGGTTATGAGCCACCATGTGGTTGCTGGGAATTGAACTCAGGACCTCTGGAAGAGCAGCCAGTGCTCTTAACCTCTGAACCATCTCTCCAGCCAGAATCTTGTCTTGAAAAACCAAAAAAAAAAAAAAAAACAAGTTGGGCATGGTTGCGCATACCCCTAATCCCACTCGGGAGGCAGAGGCAGGTGGATCTGTGAGTTCGAGGCTGGCCTGGTCTTCAGTGTAAGTCCAGGACAGTCAAGTCAGGGCTTGGTACACAGAGAAACCCTGTCTCAAAAAACCAACAAAACAAAACAACGGGGCATAGTGGCATACCCCTTCAATTTCAGCACTTAGAAGGTAGAGACAGATCTGAGAGTTCAAGGACATCCAGGGCTACATGGTAAAACCTCTATTTCTAACTCCTACCCACCCCCAAAAAGAAAAGAATATTTGCACTGACATAAGGAAACTTGGTTCTATAAAGAAACCACCAGACATAACCTCTAACTCACCATGTAGAATAGGCTGACGTGAAATTCTGAGTGCTTGGGCCCTAGACATACACCATTGTGCTGATAAGGTAAAAGACACTGATGTAACCACAGCACATGGTGGTTTGTTCTGTTATTGAAGTTTAAAATGTCTTCAGTTCTGATTCCCTATATTTCTGCCTTTGTTTTCCAGGTACAGGTCTAATCCTGCTCAGCTGCTTGTTGATGCTCGAGTTCAGCCGAATCCGTCAAAACATGTGAGTGTCTCCTGCCTGAGTGAGGCTTCTTTAATGTTCAGGGTTCTCTGTGGGTCGTAGTGTTAGCACCAGCTTTGGTTTGTGCTATGTAGCCCAAGATCCTTATTTTGCTTCTAATTCCCTCCTGTGTTTTTGATTTTTTAAAAATCTTTTATTATTTGGGGTTTTTGGCAGGGGGTTTGTTTTCTTATTATTTTGGTTTTGTTTGTGTGTGTGTGTGTGTTTTGTTTTTTCCTTAGACATGGTTTCTCTGTGTAACCTTGGCTGTCCTGGACTCACTTTGTTGACCAGGCTAGCTTTGAACTCACAGAGATGCGACTGCCTCTGCCTCCCTAGTGCTGGGATTAAGGGTATGCGACACTACCTCAGGCTTTTTTTTTTTTTTTTCTCTTTGTAACCTCAGGCTTTTCTACCCTTGCCCCAGTTCCTGAAATAATGACTCTTGAGACTTAATTATTTGTGAATAAATGCCTAGGCTGTAAGCTTAGGATTGTTCCCTGACTAGCTTGTAACTAAGCCATTTATTTATTCTGTTTAGTGAGTGCCACATGGCTAGTTACTTATCCTCAATTTCATGTGTCTGTCTTCCTCAGAGTTTGGGGAGAGTCTCTGACCTCTCACTAACTCCCAGAGTTCAATCTTTCTACTGGAACTCCACCTATTACTTCCTGCCTTAGTTAATTGGCCATCAGCCTTTTATTGACAGGTGATACTTCCATACAGTGCACAAGAGATTCTTTCCTATATTTATTTATTTTAGCAGGGTCTTGCTATATAGACCAGGCTTGATCTGCAACTCATAGAGATCTGCCTGCCTTTGCTTCCTGATTGCTGGGATTAAAGGCATGTGCCACCATGCCAGATGTTTTATTTTTTTTTTTTTATTATTTTTTTTTTTTTTTTGGTTTTTCGAGACAGGGTTTCTCTGAATATCTCTGGCTGTCCTGGACTCGCTTTGTAGACCAGGCTGGCCTCGAACTCACAAAGATCCGCCTGCCTCTGCCTCCCAAGTGCTGGGATTAAAGGCGTGCGCCACCACCGCCCGGCTGTTTTATTATTTTTTAAAGCACTTATTTATTTTACTTTTCACATTTGAGTGTTTTCTCTGCCTGTATGCATGCATACTGCATGCATACCTGATGTATATGGAGCCAGCAAAGGGCATTGAATCCCTGGAACTGGAATTACAGATAGGTGTGGGCTACCATGTGGGTGCGGGGAACCTAACCCAGGTCTTCTGCAAAAACAAGTATTAAAAAAGCCCAGAAATTAGTCTATTTTGTGATTTGGGCATATTTATATAGAAAAACCACTGTCCTTGACAAACAGAAGTGTGGGCCACGAGAACCTTTTACAGTTAAGCCTACAGTTAAGAATCTATCTGAATTTAATGTTGAGAGTGTAACAGTACTTTTTAATTCTTAAACAGTTATTTATTAATAAATATACTTAACTACTATTCCTATAAATTCCTACAACCCCTATAAATTCCTACAACCCCTAAGACCTAATCACTAAACCTATTGATAACTATTACAACTATTTTCATAAGGATACAGTCTCTGGGGCAGGTCCTCAGTCATCAGGAACACAGTCTCTGGGGTAGACCCTTTAATGCACTTAGCAGTCCTTTTTCTGGAATATCTCAGACGCAGGTTCGTCAGGGTAAATTGGCTATGGCAGTCTCACTTTAAATAAGGCTTTCTTCTCTCTGGGAGACCTCAGCGTCTGTAGGCCACCTTACTTCCTTCGTATCAGCAACTCTGCCACTCTGCCTCAGTCTTTAAAGCTGGCCACAGTTCCATTCAGGCCGCTATTTGGACAGGTCAAACCCCTCTAGGCAAGAGCTGAGCCACAGGGTTTAGTCCTTGGCCTTTTGCTGTCTTGCTGAGGCTTTCTCAGCTCACCAGCTTCCTTCTGCCTCAGAGAGATATGGCCATTGGTCTGCCAGCACTTTCTCCAGCAGTACTCTTGGAGCTCTCTCGTATTGGGGGGGGGGGCTCTTAGCATGCAGCTCTCTGGGCTCATCCACTTGTCCTTAAATAGATCGCTCCTTGTTCCACCTGCTTCAGCTTAATTTGGGCTCTGCCCCTTTAACAGTTGAAAACAATGCCAGGTCATAAAGTCTTTGCTTGTCTCACCTGGCTTCAACCTTGTTTTTCAGTCCAAAGAGACTCCCCTCGTTTCTCGTGACTTCATCCATAAGCTGATAAGCTAATTGCTCACAGCCAAATTGATCTTCATGCCCTGAATTAAGAGACTGTATCAGAAACCTAGATATTTACTAAATCTAACTTATATTAATCTATCAACCCCTACATGAGAGTCTTTGGTTTATATGATTTTCTCTCTCTCTCTAGGTCCCCACAGCCCATCCCCCTCACCACTGTGCAGTATGTATGCAGTTTGTGCGGAAGGAAAATCTACTCTCTCTGGCCTGCCAACATCAGTTTTGCCGAAGCTGCTGGGAGCAGCATTGCTCAGTGCTTGTCAAGGACGGTGTTGGTGTAGGTGAGTTAGCACTGAACTTAACTATGGCTCTCAAAAAAAAGTCTTTAAAAAAGATTTTTAAATTATATTTAGTGTTGGGTGTGGTGGTAAACTCCTTTAATCCCAGCACTCAGGGGGCAGAGGCAGTCAGATTTCTGTGAGTTCAAGGCCAGCCTGGTCTACAAGTGAGTCCAGGACAGCCAGGGCTACACAAAGAGACCCTGTCTCAAAAAAACAAAAAAAAGTTATATTTAGTGATTTTATTTCATGTATATAAGTGTTTTGTCTGTGTATAGCTCTGTGTACCATGTGTGCGCTTAGTGCCTTCAGAGGTCAGAAGAGGGCATGGGATCCCCTGGAACTGGAGTTACAGGTGGTTGTGATTATCATGTGGGTTCTGGGAATGGAGCCCATGTTCTCTGAAAGAGCGACAAGTGCTTTCAAGTGCTAAGTCAGCTCACCAGCCTTAAAATATTTGTCTTTCACTCTGTATTTTCATATACTAAAAGAAACATTTCTTCTAAGATTGGCAGATGTGTATAGTCAAATCTGGTGGTGTCTAAATGTTTCACCCAATAAATAGTGGCACAGTTTTCTGCAGTCTCTAGCAAAGTGAGCAAATTAGAGGTTTACAGATACTGACATGAGTAAGATGCGATCTCTTCTCACCTTTCAGAGTGGGCATTGGTAAGGCACACCTTTAATGCCAACACTAGGTTGTAGCATGAATTATTAATGTTTATTAATTGATTAATACGGTTATTAGGGCGATGGAGTTATCCCTTAACCCACTACTTATGAATAAACACACAAACACCTGTTCCTTTTTTTTTTTTTTTTCTTTTTTTGAGACAGGGTTTCTCTGTGTATCTCTGACTGTTCTGGACTCGCTTTGTAGACCAGGCTGGCCTCGAACACACAGAGATCCGCCTGCCTCTGCCTCCCAAATGCTGGGATTAAAGGCGTGCGCCACCACTGCCCGGCACCTGTTCCATTTTTATAATGTCTTGTAGCACTAGGGCTAGTCAGATCTAAACCCTCTGTGGTAGCCTTTTACCTCCCCAGATAAAAAAAACCCTTGGTACTTGTATATGTTCCATGTCATGTCCATCCTCCAGGCCATGGGGAGTTCTGATTCACCTGACCTGTGGCTTCTGTCCTGTCCCTTCTTCTCCCTTGTGTCCTTTTTTCCGTGATCCTTTTCCTCCCCCAAAAGCACTTGAACCAGAAAGCTGGAGAGATGGCTCATAACCTTCTATAGTGAGATCTGGTGCCCTCTTCTGGCCTCCAAGCATGCACAGAACATTGCATACAAAATAAATAAATAACTTTTTTTAAAGCACTAGAACCTCAGCTCTGCCTACCTCTCTTTTGCCTAGCCCATACTATAGGCCAACTTTTATTCACCCAATCAGAGATGATCTAGAGGCAAGAGTTACAAATGTCATTTTGTGTACATGACAGTGTCCTCATCTGAGTTGTCACCAACTTTATGGGGAGCCAGTAAATAATATTAAATGCATAGCAGCTTAGCCCAACCCACAACACCAGTAGCCTGAGGCAGGCAGATCTCTGAGTTCAAAGCTAGTTCCACAATAGCCATGGCTACACAGAGAAACCCTGTCTTGAAAAACGAAAAGAGAAAGCAAGGAAGCTGTACTTTGAGCTACCTACCATGCCTTGACTCTCTCTGCTGCTATTTGTGCAGTGTGGCCTATATCAGATCTGACTATCAGGTGCAGGAATATTTGTTGTTCTGTGACTTGAAAATATGAAGACTATTTAGAGCCATGTTTGTTGTTATCTGCAAAATCTCAATATGTGCACCTGGGCATGGTAGTACATTACCTGTGATCAGAACATTTGGAAGGCAGAAGCAGAATCGTCGGGAGTTTGTGGCCTACTTAAAGCTAGCTCTGACTACATGAAATACACCCCCCCCAAAAAAAGAAAACACCAAATATATTAGTGATAATCATTAATATATAATAAAATAGTCATATTAGTCACTAAGTCTGTAACAATTTTTTTGTTTATTCGTTTTTTTAAGACAGGCCTCACTGTGTAGCTCTAGCTAACCTGAATCTCATTATGTGGACCAGGCTGGCCTTAAACTCTTTGAGAACTTCTGCCTTTTGCCTCCCCAATTCTGGGATTAAAGGCATGCGCCACTACATCCAACATTATAATTTTATTTAATGATGCTTATGGTGATGTTTGGGTAATTGGGCACATTATCTGTTACATTACTATTAAAATATGTTAATTTCTCTCTTTGAATAAATTCTTGATAGATATTGTGAGCAGAGGATTTCCTGTATGAAATTAGAGTTTTTTGGTTGAACCTAGTAGGTTCATATAGTGTGTCGTGTCTTCTGCAATATGGTTATCCATCACATTATCTTTATTCAACAGGAGTCTCATGTATGGCTCAGGATTGTCCACTCCGAACACCAGAGGACTTTGTATTTCCCTTGCTTCCCAATGAAGAATTGAGAGATAAATACAGGCGCTACCTCTTTAGGGACTATGTGGAGGTATGAACAGCCCTGTTCTTTGCCCTCTGTCTTCCTTAACCTACCTTATACAGTGTAACTACAGCTGCCATTCGGTGGTGGGTGATAAATCACATAGGTCATGGGGCTTAGCACTTTAGAGTCTTGAAGAGAACCTGAATTAGTTCTCAGCACTCATGTCCCATCTGTAACTCCAGCTCCAGGAGATCTGACACCTTCTAGTCTCTCTAGGCACCTTCATGCATGTGCACATACTTACCCGTTCCTCACATTTGACACATAATTTAATATAAAAATATAAAGACCTTGTGGTCATAAAAAAACACTGTGTAACTGTCATATCTGTTACTTCCTTGTTTCTTTTTTGTTTGTTTGGTTGGGTTTTTTTTGTTTTGTTTTGTTTTTCGAGACAGAGTTTCTCTGTATAACAGCTCTGGCCCTGGCTGTCCTAGACTCGCTTTGTAGACCAGGCTGGCCTCGAACTCAGAGATCTGCCTGCTTCTGACTCTCAAGTGCTGGGATTAAAGGCATGCACCACCACCGCCTGGCTTGTTACTCCTTGTTATGAGACCACTTATTTGTTAGCTCACTTCATCCTTGGTTTTTCACTTCTATAACATGGAAGGACAGTCATCCCAAGCATACACAGATGATTAAGCAAACAGGTCAGACATAGCTCAAGATCTGCTATTCCATTTGCTTTTCTGTACAATGCAGCCCAACGAAGGGCTGTTTTGTTTGGGTTTTAGCAGTTTGAAAACTTTGGCTGGGTGTGGTGGTGCACACCTTTAATCCCAGCACTCCAGAAGCAGACACAGGCAGATCTCTGTGAGTTTTAGGCCACCATGATCTACAAAGGGAGTCTAGGACAACCAGGGCTACACAGAGAAACCCTGTCTCAAAAAACCGAAAGAGCCGGGCGTTGGTGGCGCATGCCTTTAATCCCAGCACTTGGGAGGCAGAGGTAGGCGGATCTCTGTGAGTTCGAGGCCAGCCTGGTCTACAAAGTGAGTCTAGGACAGCCAGAGCTGTTATACAGAGAAACCCTGTCTCGAAAAACCAAAAAAAAAAAAAAAAAACCAAAAGAAAAGGAAACTTCTTCAGGATTCTAGCATGGTTAGTTTTAGATTCCTTTCCCTTTTTAGGCTACCTGTCCAGTTTTTCAGATTCTGTTCAGCATAATTTTCATCTTAGTCTTTTTTTTGTTTGTGTGTTTGTTTGTTTGTTTTTTGAGACAGGGTTTCTCTGTGTAACAAAGCCTTGGCTATCCTGGACTCAACTTTGTAAACCAGACTGGCCTCGAATTCACAGAGACCCACCTGCCTCTCCCTCCCGATTGCTGGGATTAAAGG
This sequence comes from Lophiomys imhausi, assembly GCA_907164525.1. Classification (NCBI taxonomy): domain Eukaryota; kingdom Metazoa; phylum Chordata; class Mammalia; order Rodentia; family Muridae; genus Lophiomys; species Lophiomys imhausi. The sequence continues at coordinate 15,473,343 of CAJQZJ010003646.1, forward strand.
TGTGCGCCACCGCTCCCAGCTTCTTTGTCTTTTATGACTTAGTTTAAAAGTTTATTGGATTGGTTGTTGTCTTGTGCATATGTAGGATAAACAGAAGGCCTTATTCTATGCAGTATTTCTTGCCTTGGATAGATTATTGAGGATCCTTGACCCCTTGAGCTGTCAGATGCACAGGTAACAGCTGTGTTCTCATCCAACATACTTCAAAATATTTTTTTTCCTTAGATCTGTTCTCCCTGTGTTGACCAGGCTGCCCTTGATTAAACTCCTTGAGCTCAAGCAGTCCTTCTGCCTCAGTCTTCCAAGTAGCTAAGTAGCTGGAGTTCTAGGCACCCGTCTGCACCCAGCCTACAGGCTCAGTCCTGCACCTTCAAGTTAGTGACTCCCTGCTTTATGCTAAACAAAGATTCTCTTTAGTAATGAGCTAGTATCTGTTCTTCACAACATCTGTCCTAAATGTATTTAGGTCTTTGACAGATATCGTCAGTTGGAAGTAGGTCACTTGAGCAGTCTGTCTGAGAGGCAACAATTAGAAGATCTCATCATTTCCCTTGGTGTGTTCACAGAGTCATTACCAGCTCCAGCTGTGCCCTGGTGCAGACTGCCCCATGGTTATTCGGGTACAGGAGCCTAGAGCTCGCCGAGTGCAGTGCAATCGGTGCAACGAGGTCTTCTGGTAAGAGGGAGTGAGCACTGAGCAGTCCTGGATTCAAGTCCTGTCTTCCCCAAGGACCGTTGTTGCTGAGTGTGAGAGCGGGGCTGGGAGATGAGTGTCTGTTCTAGAAGAGTTCTCTGCTCCAAGAGAGCCAGCTTTGTGTCCAGCATTTCATGTTCCTCTGGGTATTCTGAGAAGTGTATAGACTGAAGATTAGACTCAGAAGTCAATAAGCTCCAGGAATTGGCAGATTCCTGGAGAATGTGTTAGGGTTATGCTATACTCATGAGCCAGAAATGGTCTGCCTTTACTGACAGTTCATACATGAATGCAACATTTTCATCTTTCTCTCTTCTGAACCCTAGCTAATTTTTAAATTTATCTTTATATTTCTAGGCAAGATCTCATTTAGCTCAGGCTGGCCTCAGATTGAAGTAGAGCCAAGGAAGGCCTTGAACATCTGATGGTCTTCCCAGTGCTGACATTCCAGACTTGCACCACCATGCCGAGTTTATGCAGTACTAGGGGTTGAACTCAGGCCTGCGTGCATGCTAGGCTATCAACAGAACTGTGTTCTCCAAACCCCTTTGGCTCACTTCTTTTGTTTTTTGTTTGTCGTCTTTTGTTTTGTTTTGAACAAGGTCCTGCTATGTAACTTTGGCTAACCTAGAACTTATTTTGTAGACCAAGCTGTCCTCAAACTGTACCTCCCCCATCCCCAACCAAGAGCTGGTATTAGTGCTAGGATTGACTTCATGTGTCACCCGCTGGGTGACTTGTATAAAACTGTGATTCGTGACTGAATTCTACTTGTGAGGTTCTCCTCATTCACTAAATTCCATAGGCATAGCCAAAACTTACAAATTCTTTCCAAGTGACAAGCCCCTTTCCAGCCATTCCCTGCGTTACCACAGCTGTGAGATTGGCTCTGTCACTGTTGTTGTGTTCTAGTGAGTAGATGATCAAGGTACCAGGTAGATAAGCAGCTAGTAAATAGCAGAACTGTGATTCAGATCTTTGTCTCTCCTCCCTAGAAGACTGATGGTCTGGCTTTAGAGAAACATCACAATAAATGGGTGTGAGTATCTCCTGTCTTTCAGGACAGTGAGGGACTCTGCCCCTTCAGAAGTTGAGAGCTGTAACAGTTGCTTCTGTGGACCTTTACTGTTGGCTTATACAAAAGGAATTGGAAACACAAGTCCTAGCTCTGTTTTTGTTTTGAGTTTAAGCTTCAATTCTTTTTGGGGGGGGAGGAGGATAGTTGTTGGGACAGGGTTTCTCTGTGTAGGCCTGGCTGTCCTGGAACTCTCTGTAGACCAGACTGCCCTCAAACTCAGAGATCAGCTTGCCTCCAGAGTGCTGGAATTAAAGGTGTGGTTCACCACCGCCCAATTTAAGCTTCAGTCCTTGTCAGATGTAATAGAACTGAGATGTTTACAACTCCTTGCATTTGTGCATCCTTATGTGTACAGTTGGCCAGAAGGTGCAGAGAAGTTCCCCAAAGTCTCAGTCCCACTTTAACCCTGAACAAAATACTCAGTCAGGTTACCTGGATTGCCTTTCAACAAGCTGAGCTCATAGCCAAACACGTAGCTCAGCTGGTAGATTAAGCCCCTCCCCACAGAAGCCAGACATGCTGGCTCACGGCTATAATGCTGGTGTTCTGGAAGTACAAGCAGAAAGATCTCAAGTTTAAGGTAATCATTGGAGGCCAGCCTGGAAATACAAGAGGCCCTGTTGCAACAACAACAACAAAAAAAAGAAAAAGCCCCAAACAAACAAAACAAAAACAAAAAAACAACTGGGCTCAGTACAGGGAATGTAACTTCATAGCAAAGTTCATGGCCTTGAGTTTAATCCCTAGCACCTCAAAAGGGGAAAGAGACGGAAGCTAGGCTCCTTTTAGAAAGGGTTAATACCATCCAAGATGTTTAAGGAGAAACTTGAGCCTGTTGAGCATGTCTTAGGCTGGAGCTGAGGAAACATTCATAATGTGTTTCATTACAACTCCGGGTGAGTAAAGTCCCAAAGATTTCAAGAAGTGATTCTGTCTAAAGCTGTAATTCAGGATTTGTTATCTCAAACAAGAGGAAAATTTAAAACATAAAACCCTGACTTGATGAATATTTGAATGTGTTTCTTTTCCAATTTTAAGTTTCAAGTGTCGACAGATGTATCACGCCCCCACAGACTGCGCCACAATCCGGAAATGGCTCACCAAGTGTGCAGACGACTCCGAAACGGCTAACTACATTAGTGCTCACACTAAAGACGTAAGGACTCTATGCTACCTGTAATGGATCTTTCCTAATGCTGCCGAGGGCTCTCCCTGAAGATTGGCCATCTAAGAGCAGAGCACATAGCCTAGGGCTCTTAATAGAGACTTTGGACACTCATCCATACTTACTTAGTATAGTTTTATCAAAATTTTTCCTTGGATACATTCTTTTTTTTTTTTTTAGAGCTGCACATGGTTACCCACACTCCAGAGGCAGAGGCAAATGGGTTTCTGAAAGTTTGAGGCCAGCCTGATTTACATAGTGAGTTCTAGGACAGCCACAGCTACATAATAAAGAGATCATGTCTCAAAATAAACATATAATAATAATAATAATTTTTTTGCTTTATATGTATGAGTGTTCTGCCTGAATATATATATATGTGTGTACCACATGCAAGTCTTTGGATACTGTGAAACTGGAGTTGTGGGTGATACTGAGCCACCATGTGGTACTAGCAATTGAACCCTGGTCCACAGCAAGATCAGCAAGTGCTGTTAACTGCTGAGCCATCTCTCCAAAATGCATTTATTTTAATAAAATGTCAAAATACTTGGACATTTTTTAACCAAAGCTGAATTAATGAGAAAAACCCAAGCTGGGCGTGGTGGCGCATGCCTTTAATCCCAGCACTGGAGGCAGAGGCGGAGGCAGGCTGATCTCTGTGAGTTCCAGGCTAGCCTGGTCTACAAAGTGAGTCCAGGATAGCCAGGGCTATTACACAGAGAAACCCTGTCTCGAAAAAAAAAAAGAAAAAGGAAGGAAAGAGAAAGAAAGAAAAGAAAACCCCCCAATTTTTATTGAATATGTACCAAGCTTTGATAGTCCCAGGAATGGAGTAGTTAATTGGTATAGCTCATAAGTAGCAAGACTGTAATACAAGCCCGGATGTTGTCCATATCCACTAAAGCCTGTGCTGTGGAAAGGATCTACTGTTCTGAATCACTCAGAATTATACAGACTACTTCACCCTGATGGGAGGCTCCATGTCAGTCTAGTCCCTGTCTTGCTGCCCTTTTCAACTGAGCCAAGTTTTGAGGTGGGTTTCACGCCCTCTTCTGGAAGCCAGAGTCCAAGCAAGCTGACCAGGACTTAGCCCAGAGTGACCACTGTCCCAGCAGACAGGCCTTCTGCTGCCCCAGCCTGGGCTTAGTCTCAGTGGTTTCATAGCAAGGACAGATGTCCATAGTGGGGCTCAGCCGACACTTGAATTATTGCAGAACTGAGCATGCCAACCTCATTTCCTTGAATTGCTGTTCCAGCCTCAGTGACTTGTCACCTTTAAGTGAGGCACTCCTCCCCAGAAGTGCTTGTGACGAGCTGTTGGGTGCCGGGGCCTGGAATTCTGTGTGGTTTTTCTTAGAACTGGGCTGGTGATGTGTATAATGGCACCCTCTCTCTCCCCAGTGTCCCAAGTGCAACATCTGCATTGAAAAGAATGGAGGCTGCAATCACATGGTGAGCAGAAGCATGCAGAATTTGCATCTATGGCATGGAACCCTTGGTCAAAGTGTTCTTCCTTAACGTGTTCTGTTCTGTTTCTCTCTGACAGCAATGCTCCAAGTGTAAGCACGGTGAGTCCCAGGCCTGCTCTCCTACCCAGCGGCAAGGCCTGTTTTTTGTGCTTTGGTCTCCATTACTTATTAGTGAGTTCCTCCATAACAATGGAACAGCAGAACAAAGGGAAGCCTCCATCAGTTAAGATCACTGTGACTGGTGTAAGAACAGCATCTGATTTTGGGGATTGGGAGCATTTTATAATTCCGCTGCCTTCTTGCTGACATGTGTAGCTAAAGGTCAAGATTGGTGTGACCCTCAGTCATCCAGCAAGGCTTCTTCAGGGTCTTGCTATGTAGTCCTCCCATCCCTGTCTCCGAAGTGACTGGATACAGACATGTACCAACACATTCAGTTCAAGGATTTAGTGTGTTTTTCATTCTTTTTTGCCAAAACAGATCAAGAGGATTGTCTTAAGATACCTTAAAGAACGCCTTTAAGAGAAGGCTGTACATGGCTTTTCCATGGTTCTAAAAAATTCAGAAGACTCATGCCGTCTCCAGTCCCTGGACCCCACACCCGCCTCCTACTTGTGGATCAGGGTGTAAACTCTCAACTCTCAGCTGCCCCTGCCTTTGTCCCACCATCATGGGCTCTAACTCTCTGAGACCATAAGCTCTGAGTTAAACGATTTCTTTTATAAGTTACTTCATTCATGATGTTTTATCGCACCACTAGAAAAGTAGCGCAAGATCCAATTATCTGTTTTTCCTTTGTTGTTTGTGCTTTGGCATTGTAACTGAGGAACATTTGAAAAAATGCAAGATCATAAGGAGTTAGTTAACGTGTTTTCTTTTAAAAAAATATTTACTTATTATTTATATTTGCATTGGTGTTTTGTTTCCCTGTATGTCTGTGTGAGGGTGTCAGATCTTGGAGTTATAGACAGTACTATCATGTGGATGCTGGGAATTGAACCCACTGGAAGAACAGTCAGTGCTCCTAACCACTGACCCATCTCTCCTGCCCTGTTACATGCTTTCTTTTAAGGAGTTTTATCTTTTTTTTTTTTTTTTTTTTGGTTTTTTCGAGACAGGGTTTCTCTGTGTAGCCCTGGCTGTCCTGGACTCACTTTTGTAGACCAGGCTGGCCTTGAACTCACAAAGATCCACCTGCCTCTGCCTCCCGAGTGCTGGGATTAAAGGCGTGCGCCACCACCGCCCGGCCTAGTTTTATCTTTTATAGTGACATCTTCAGTTAACTTTCAGTTAATATTTGTAAATGATTGGATTGTAACCTGGCATCATTTACAAATAGATAGTCATGTTGGAGGCATGGAGACAAAAGAAGGGGTCTATTTCCTGAATCAGGGGTGTTATGGGCAGTGGGGAGGGGTATTAGAGGTGAATGTGTTTGATTCACTGGGTATTATCCTATAAAAGAAAGAAAAGGTAATGCCTAATTAACCCAGGGGCAGTGGAGATGGGGGAAAAAAACTTCAGGGAGGCTAGAGGTATAGACAAATGTCATTGGCTGAAAACCAAGGCACTGACAGACCTCATTAGCATGGGGAAGTACTTTCAGTTGCTGGGTGGGTTTCTTATCAGGGGAGGGTTGGACTGTGTGACACTCATTTAAAGGATCTGGTTTTCTCAGATCAGATGGAAGAGGGGGGTGGTTCTGCTGGAAAAAGGGAGTCCATCATTCTAGCACTGAGCTCAGGGGCCCTCTGGTGAAGCCAGCAGAAATTCCCCACATGTTCCAAGACAGCCAGGACTACATAGAGAGACCATGTTTCAACTCCCACCTCAAAAAAAAAAAAACCCACCAAACATAGATGTATAGGCTTATTTCCAGCCTCTCAATTTCATTCCAGTAATGTATATATCTGCCCTTCTGCCAGTACAATTCCAGAGCAATTTTTAGAAGGACTTAATTGATTGGGTCTCCTTCATCCATTGGGAGCAATTTACCTAGCTATAAATTGCTAATTTTCTTTTCCTTCCTGCCAGATCAAGTTTCTGCAAATTGAAAATATGCTTAGTTAGTCTCCCACACAATTTCTTCATTGCTGGAAGAAAACTCTGGAAACTGATTGTTTCTATTTGTTTTTTGGGTTTCCTTGTTTATTTGATTTTTTTTTTTTTTTTTGAGACCAGTGTCACTATGTAGCCTTGGCTGACTTGGAACTTTAACTATATGACCAGGCTGGCCTCAAACTCAGATCGGCCTACTGCCTCCCAAGTGCTGGAATTAGAGGCGAGTACCACCACACCCAGATATTTTGTTAGGACCCATGCTGGTGCTATTCCCACAAGCCCTCTTTAATCAAGTGTGTCTGTGGTAAGGTCATAGACAGTTTAGAACAGGGACTCTAAAGATCAGAGGTGGTGACCTGTTTCTTTGGTGAGGCCCTCACTTTTTTTTCTGTGCATGCATGATGGAGGGAGGAGTCTGTCGTCCACTGAAAGCAGTGCATCACCGTACATATTGTTTAAAGAAGAGGCTTCCTGGTGTGCTCACTGCTCTTTTTGTAGGGAACCAAGTAAAACTCTCTTCTTTCTTTTAAAAGAAGAATTGTATATTGTGTGTCCCTGTAGTCCCAGCTACATGGGAAACTGGTAGGAGTGTCAGTTGAGACCAGATGTTTGAGGCCAACCTAGCGCTCATAGTAATACTATGATAAAACTTACATGCGGGGCGGTGGTGGCGCACGCCTTTAATCCCAGCACTCGGGAGGCAGAGGCAGGCGGATCTCTGTGAGTTCGAGGCCAGCCTGGTCTACAAAGCGAGTCCAGGACAGCCAAGGATACACAGAGAAACCCTGTCTCGAAAAACCAAAAAAAAAAAAAACTTACAAAGACTCTCACACACATTTCTAGAGCCCAGGAAGCCTCACTTCCTTGTTCCTCAGCAGAGTTAACTGTCACCTCTACTTTGCTATATAAATATTTGACTCATTGGAGCAACCCTAAGCCATGCAGAATCTCTTTAAACAAGCCTAACTGATTGATTAGGAGGGACAGTGCAACCACTGCTAAATGCAGGCTTCCAAGGTAAGGAAGTGGAATGAAGCCGGGTGTGGTGGTGCACGCCTTTAGTCCCAGCACTGGGGAAGTAAAGGCAGGCGGATCTCTGTGAGTTCAAGGCCAGCCTGGTCTACAGAGTGAGTCCAGGACAGCCAGGGCTACGCAGAGATTGTGGCTCTCTGCATTTGACTTTTCCTTCTGCAAAATGTTCTAACGACATCTTTGGGAGAGTCAGTGGCTTGGTTAATTTATGAGTCCTGGGAAACAGGCTTTACCACTGACAAGTTCTCCAGCAGGAAGAGAACAGAGCATAGACTAGATATTGAAGATCTAACAAAACTGTGGGTGGGCCAGGCATGGTTGTGTACTCCTTTAATCCCAGCACTCAGGAAGCCGAGGCAGGCAGATCTCTGTGAGTTCAAGGCCAGCTGGGTCTACAGAGTGAGTTCCAGGACAGCCAGGGCAGTTACACAGAGAGACTCTGTCTCGAAAAACCTTTAAAAAAAAAAAATCAGGACAAGCAAGAATTGTATGATTAGGAAATAATTAGGACAGCAATTTATATGGACAGCCTATAGCTTATATGTTGTAGGTGACCAAATGAGTCTCTTTTGGGCACATTTTTGCTTCCCACAGTAGCATTGACCAAACCGACCAGTGAGTTTGTACAGTCAGCAGTAAGCACACGGCATGTGTGCTCATGGAATTGGGAGAATCCATAGGCCATTGACTTTCCTAACAAGCTGTGGGGAGAGTCATTTGTGACAAGTATGAGAACTGCATATCGCTCTGCAAAGAGACACCCTTGGGAGTTTCTGCTCTGGTTACCCCTTCATCCTGCTCTTCTGCTTGTGCCTTGCAAGAGTGTGTGGCTGTCTTGTGAAAGTAAATGACTCTCCCTCTGTTCTGTGCAGACTTCTGCTGGATGTGTCTAGGAGATTGGAAGACACATGGCAGTGAGTACTATGAGTGCAGTCGGTATAAGGAGAATCCTGACATTGTCAACCAGAGCCAGCAAGCCCAGGCCAGGGAGGCCCTCAAGAAGTACTTGTTCTACTTTGAGAGGGTAGGTGTCTTATCATACACCAGCCCCTTCAGAGTAGGCTTCTTCCACTTGCCCTGCTGAGGTGAGATCACTGGGATGCATATGGAAGTCAGTGACTGGAGCTCCTGCACCTACCTGGGTATTGCCTCTTTAAAATGTGGCTGTTCAGTTGTGCAGGACAATGGAAGGACCTAGTATTCCCTTAGTTAAATGATGGATGATGGTTAGTCTGTTCCATAAGATAGAGACATGCTTGGACATGGTCTACCAGTCACAGTGTTTGTCCTACCTGTGTTGATGATCTCTGTACCTTCATGGGAATCCTGTATGTTCTTCCTCCTTTCTCTGCTTTGTAGTGGGAAAACCACAACAAAAGCTTGCAGCTAGAGGCACAAACATACCAGCGGATTCATGAGAAGATTCAAGAGAGGGTTATGAACAATCTGGGAACTTGGATTGACTGGCAGTACCTGCAGAATGCTGCCAAGCTGTTGGCCAAGGTATCTACCATCTCCCTCTCCATCACTAATCCCTGCTTGCTGCAACCATCAGAGAGGCCACCTCTGAAAGGAGGGCCGTTTGGTGCCCCGCATAGCTTTGCGTGCACAGCTATGGGGTCACACTTGCGTGTGCTGAGCATGCCTGAAGTCCCAGTCCTTTGCTGATGTCCAAGGGATTTCTGAGTAATTTTACTGCCTCTGCCAACAGAAAAAAACTAGAGCCTTTTTCTCCTTTGTCCCATCTCTGAATAACTGAAAAGAAAATACGTGATTGGTGACTATTGAGATATGTAGATTTTTTTTTAAAGGTTTTATGTTTTTGTTTTTGAAGCAGGGTTTCTCTGTGTAACAGTCCTGTCCTGGACTTGTTTTTTTTGTAGACCGGTTGGCCTTGAACTCACAGAGATCCGCCTGCCTCTGCCTCCCAATTGCAGGGATTAAAGGCGTGCACCACCACTCTCGGCTGAGATATGTAGATTTTAATGTCCAACAAAAGGTAGAAAAGACATGAGGCAACTGGTGCTGATAAATCAGTTTGAAGCATGGTGTTTCTGTGACCATTCTTGTTTTTTTCCTGTAGAATTAATTAGTTAAATTATTTACTTAATATTTATATTATATTTAATTGATAAGCAGTTGTTAATCCTTAACCCGTCATTATAAATGACCTCACAGACACCACATGGATTTTATCAAGCCTTAGCCTGAATTGAGCAGTGTTGGCCCATCTAAGCTAGCTCTTAATTCTATTCCCCAAATATGACCCCATATATACATACGTCCCTTTGGACTGCTATTCTCCATGCTCTGCCGATGTTATAGGCCACATGAAATGATCTTCTTTAATCTACCCCATGACATATGTCCTTCTTCCTGCTCTTGACTTCTCTCTACCAGAGACTTCTTCCCATCAACCTCCCTGCTTCAGAGGCCTACACCTTAGTCCTGCCTACCTGTCTTTGCCCATTCTCAGGCCTCAGCATTTATTTAACCAGTCAGGGACCAGCACAGTAACAGCATTACTTGAAGCACAGCAAGCGAGCTTCTGGGAACACGTTAATATTTAGAATGCATAACATCACCCCATCAATTAAATAATTTAATTAATTATATATTTTTCCCATGTCTTTTTTTGTTTGTTTTGTTTTTCGAGACAGGGTTTCTCTGTGTATTCCAGACTGTCCTGGACTCGCTTTGTAGACCAGGCTGGCCTCAAACTCATAGAGATCCACCTGACTCTGACTCTGGAGTGTTAAAGGCGTGCGCCACCATGCCCAGCTCCCATGTCTTCTTGTAGTCTGGTCTCATTGCTTTAAGGTCCACATGTCTAGAGTCACCATTTGCATGGTCAGCATTCAACTGTAAGAGCCACATAATGGGTTAGAATCAGACATAAAGCTTCTTCTTTCCCTATTACAGTGTCGGTACACCCTGCAGTACACCTACCCATACGCATACTACATGGAGTCGGGTCCCAGGAAGAAGCTGGTAAGCCAAAGCTGTCTTTCCTCTTTTCCCCATAACTTTAGAGCTGGGGAATTGCCACCACAGTGCAGGTGAAAAGTCTTGACATGGTTATTGGGAGAACCCATTCAAAACTGTGTTACTGTAAAATTCCATCTCTGCTCTGGGTATCTTAAAATAAACCTCAGATGCTGTAATAACCAGATGATTGGATTAAAGACATGCACCACCATCTCCAGGCCTGATAAAGTAATATTTATTATATATTGCTTAAATATTGGAAAACAGCATTTATATCATCCATTATCCCACCAGAAAAAAAAAAAAGAAAAGATCATAGTTAGCAACTTCTAGCCTTTAAAATTAATGTTATGGGCTGGGCGGTGGTGGCACACGCCTTTAATCCCAGCACTTGGGAGGCAGAGGCAGGTGGATCTCTGTGAGTTTGAGGCCAACCTGGCCTACAAAGTGAGTCCAGGGCAGCCAGAGCTATTACACAGAGAAACCCTGTCTCAAAAAACAACAAAAAAGATTAATGTTATGGAAGTATAGTTTCATGGTAGAACACATGTCAGGTCCGGATTCTATCCCAGCACCAGAAAAACACAGAATTGGGCATCGTTGCACACCTATGATCCCAGTAATCCAGATCCCCAAGGATTGTAAGTTTCCTATCCAGCCTAGACTGCATAGCAATTCCTTATCTCAAAAAAACAAAACACAAGCCAGGTGTGGTGGCACATGCCTTTAATCCCAGCACTCAGGAGGCAGAGGCAGGTGGATCTCTGTGAGTTCAAGACCAACCTAGTCTACAGAGTGAATCTAGGACAGCCAGAACTGTTACACAGAGAATCCCTGTCTGAAAATAGAAAAAAAACAAAACCAAAACACAAAGATACATGCATATAACATTTATTGTTACAAGCTTATCATCTTTAGAGCTATTAGTTTTTTCCACATTGAATTCTTCTTTGCATAAGTGCTCTATGTGTATTGCCTTACATGTCATCATTAGAGGTGACAATTGAAAGTTTCCATTTTCACTGTCACAGATAAGATTGAGGATAGTTTTTATGCATAGCATTTTATTCCTCAGGTATATAGTTACTAAGTCAAAGAATTTTATTTCTTTTTTTCTGGGTCTCAAAAAGAATAGCCCAGGCATCCTTGAACTTCAAATCTCCCTGTCTCTTCCTCCAGTGCTGGGATCACAAGCATGTACCACAACACATAGGACAAATTGTTTGGTTTTTCAAAGAGTTTCTTTTGTATGTTTAGTTGGTTATTTTGGAGGTAGGGTTTCGAATAGGCCAGGCTGGCCTCAAACTTGCTAAGTAACCAACGAGGACCTGAACTTCTGATGGTACTTAGTGTTGGGATTACTGGTGTGCACCACCACACCCAGTTTATGCAGTGCTGGGAACTGAACCAAGGCTTCGTACATCCTAGGTAGGTATTTCAACAAGTGAGACAACATCCCCATTCCCCGAATTTAAGGCTTTTGATTGGCCAGGTGGCTGGGGGAAAGTAAAATGTTGAACAAATAACTGTATTTCTTGAGAATATCTATTTTATTTTAACTTTTGCTGTCCAGTGTTTTGGGACCATCTTTTCCTGTGGCTTTTAAGTTTCTCATCTTCTTTGGTGGTGGAAGGCAAATGTTGCTCCTTTCTTCTGGAAGCTCTATGGATGTTTTCTAGCTGTGGGCATAAAGAGTAGCAGCTATGATGAGGACAGTGTCAGGCTTGTCAGTTGCTAATTAGAGCCTGAGGTGCTGCATGTACCCTCCGTCTGCAGGCCCTGCCCGGCTACAGCCCCCTCTCCTTTTGACCTTCCTGCTCTGCCCATACAGTTTGAATACCAGCAGGCTCAGCTAGAAGCTGAGATTGAAAACCTTTCATGGAAAGTTGAGCGTGCAGACAGCTATGACAGAGGGGTAAGTGCCTGCTGCCTTCTTGCAGGTAAGGGAAGGGTGTCATATTAATAGGTGATTGTATTGGGATGGGACTTACAGCTGCTGCAGTGATGGGGTGGGAAGGACAATTTTTTTAGACTCCTTGGAGCCCCTGATGTGATTGTGGTGGCTTTGGATGCTCTCCGCTCTGGCCTTGAGACTAAACTCCCATTGTGTGTCCTCTGTACAGGACTTGGAAAACCAGATGCACATAGCAGAGCAGCGGAGAAGAACCCTGCTGAAGGATTTTCACGACACCTAAGCTGGGCTGTGGATGTGCCAGGGTGAGGAAGATAAGCTGTGAGGCCTCCCGGCTGCTGTACTGCATGCTGCAGGCTCTGCCTTTCACAACCCCAGGCAACAGCCAGGGCCCCACTCCTGACAGACACTGGCAACACACCTCTTAGTCAATTTGTTTTCTCCTCACCTTTTTGCTTTTTATTTCTACCAGGGTAGAGGCCATGTTGAACTGGTCTCTAGTAAGGACTTATAAATTTCCTCTGGATGATTGTTGGGTGGGAGGGAACTTTTTTTTTTTCCTGAATGGCTATTAATAGTATTAGATCATTACAACTTATGTAATTTTCAAAGGTTGTACGATTATAAAGAAAAAAAGGCAAACCATAGATAACACAGAGCCCATTTGAAAATAAATTGGCATTGGAGTGTTTTTCCCTCTAGCTAATTTACTTAGAATTTAACTCAATGCTGCCCATACACCGAGCTTCAGAATGTCTGGACTGCCAGGGCCCCTGGGGCGGCCTCTGCTTTCCAGTGTCATGTTTGACTGTTCCTGGAGTCCCAAGGGAAGAGCATGGGTGGCAGATGGTAGATGGTGGGGAACTGAGTTGGCCTACATAACATGCATGGAGCACAGGGAGTTACATGCCTCCTGCCTTTGCTGGACAGCAAGGGCACAGAGAGAGGCTTGCTTTTGTTCTTGAATGTGAGGGTTACTTTAGTCAGGCCTCCCAGGCCAGTAGCTACCACAGAGGTGGGCTAACGTAAGCACCCCAGACTGGGAGACTGGGTCAGCATGGTGCTTCCTTTTGTCTCATAAAGATAAGAGAAATCACCTTTGAAAGAAGTTGTTCCCCCAAATAAGTTTCCTTTTCCTTGATTGTTCCTTTTGATCCAGTGTTCCAAGTGGTGTACTCTGACCACATGTGGCCATGTCTGACACTGTCTTACTGAGTTATGGTGAACACACTTCACAGGGTCAGAGTTCAGCATGGCCCTTCCAAGGGCATGGGCCTTGTGGCTCAAGAGCTAGGTTTGCACAAGTTATTTTTATGTTAATCTGGAGTGTGGCCAGAAGCTGCTCTAGGGTGGGGTGTGTTCCCCTTTGCCTAGTTGCAGCTGCCAGAAGACCCCATCTCTATGGTCTGGGAGTCTAAGGCCAGGAGAATCCCTGGTTTGTGGTCCCTGTTCCTGTACTAGAAGGAGCTGGTCAGAGGAAAGGACCAGTTCTTGCACAGTCAAGTGCAAAGGAACAGGCAGCTTGCGTGGTGTCCTTCCTATCTTGAACCTGGTCCTGTGGGCCTTTGGAAGTTAGATCTGTGATCTCTGGGTTCCCATTGCTTTGTCCAGTGCCTCCATTCTGAGACTGGCAGGGCTGTCTATACTTGACAGGGCCTCCTTGAACTCCTAGGAGAGCCTAAAGAGAAATCTGTGAATATTCTCATGCAGATTCTTTGATATTCATACATTTTCACCTCTAGTCAGCAACTTCCTAGGTACCGTTTAAAGCTGTAAAATTGAGTTATTCTCGAAAACAGGCAACAGCTGTGACTCTCGGGGTACATGGCCAGCTGCACGTTCTCTTTCACCTCCTCAGGTTTTGTCTCATGTTGTCCCTGACAATTGAGAGATTGTGGGGTGGATTGGGAATAGTAGTTTGGTGGGTGGTGAATGACCCCAAAATAACAACGGGAGCTAATTGTGAACAACGAGGGTCCCTGCTGCAGGACCCTGGGTGGTGCTGGTGTGGATGCTGTCAGTGCACAGACCTTTCCTTGAGTTCTTTCTGTGGCACTGCCCTGACACAGGGCCAGAGATGCAGCTCTGCAGCCTTCCTCCCCCTTGGGCGCTTTCTGAACTGCATAGCTGCCTTGCTCATCACCTGTGACCCTGACCCACTGCTGGAGGCTGTGCCAGCTGGAGCTGGTAGCACTTCACCTGTGGAGGCCTTTGTTTTGCACCCTCATTGGCTGTCCTTTGTTAACATTATCTGGAAGGTCAGGCAGAGTTGTTTTTTCACTTGGTTTGGTTTGGTGTTTTGCCCTGCAAAGGGTAGAGAAAGACAGTGTTTTCATGAACTGACCAGATCCTTGTTTTTCTTCAAAGAAAAGTTGAGGCAATGTCATCTGCTCAAAGTTGAGTGGTTTATTAAAAATAAACTAAGTTTCTGATTATGAAAATGTATGGAGTCTTTCTTCAAACTGTCCATGTAGCTGCCTTCTGTTCTTCCCTGTCTTCCAGGGTCTGTGAGGACCCAGCCATTCTTAGCACTTTCTTTAAGTTTCTTTCTTGGGGGAGAAGGTAGGTGACTGTGGATGCAGAAGTAAAAGAAGTGACTTGGAAGTGTTAGTTCGTTAGTTCTCTTCTCCTTGGGGACACACAGAACCATTCCCTACAAGCATCTTGGGATGGAGGTAGGATGCCCTAAGCCCTGCCATAAAAGACCTCTCCATCCCTCCAAAGCAGATGCCGAGCCATAAGGCAGAAGACATTATGACTGTTGAAAGTTATAGCAAAACTCAGGACAAAATCTGGAAATGGGTTTGAATTCTAACCTGTGTTGCTAGGCATACACGCAGTGCTAGTGAGAGGGACTACAGGGTAAGGTGGGCTCTAGCACTGTGGCAGGCCCTACCCCACATTCCTTTTGGCCTCAAGTGTGCTGCACGTCCTTAGGCTTAGCACCAGTGTGAAAGGATACTACCTTAGTGCCTCAAGTCCACCGTAGCCATGAAGGGAACTGGTCACTATGTTGTGTGTGTGTGTGTGTGCACACGCTGGCTATATGCTTGTGCATTATGTAAATGCCTGATGGCTGAGGAAGTGTATGGGTCCTGGTAATCAGACCTAGGTCTTTTGCAAGAGCAATAAGTGCCCTTAACCACTGAGCCTCCTCTCCAGCCCCACTATGTTTATGTTCACTGGGCAGCAAGGCCCAGGACCTGTTGGAACCATAACATTCACACTACTGTTGGTGGGTTTTCCATGAGAGGATGTCTCTGCCAAGATGGCTCAGTGGGTAAAAACTGACAGCTGAGGGATATCCTCGGGATCTATGTGGCAGAAGGAAAAAAACCAGCCTACAGGTTGTCCTCAGACCTCCACATTCTTTTAGGTGTTTGAAACAGGGTTTCTCTGTGTCCTGGCTGTCCTGGACTCACTCTGTAGACCAGGCTGGCCTTGAACTCACAGAGATCCGCCTGCCTCTGCCTCCCAAATGCTGGGATTAAAGGCGTGCCACGCCTGGCTATATCCCATAACTTAATGCCTAATACCTAAAACCTATAATCTAATATCAATAAACACTTAATACTTAACATTTATCTACTATTTTAACCCTTTTGAAAGGATATTAAGAATCTCTAGCGCAGGTCCATGTGGGCAACTTGGTCAGCAGTCAGTCTTTCTATCTACAGGCACCCCTCATAGTAATTAGCAGTCTCTGGCAGTCACCACAGGAGTCCTATCTTCAGCTTGGCTTAGCTTCCTCCAGGCCTAGCTTTGCAGGTTCATGTGGTCAGTTTATTTCAACCGCAACCTTGTGACCAGCTAATGAGGCCAGCCTCTTTTAACCACTAAACTTGAGGTTGGCTTTCTCTGTCAGCTGAGACCCACTTTCACAGTCTCCTCAGCCCATGCGCACACCCCACAGCCTCCGAACTCCACCTGCCTTGCTCACCTGGCACTCTTGGGCCCCTGGACAGAAGTCTTTAGTGTCCAGTTTTTAAGAACTTTCTCTCGGGCTGGAGAGATGGCTCAGCGGTTAGGAGCACTGGCTGCTCTTCCAGAGGTCTAGAGATCAATTCCCAGCAACCACATGGTGGCTCACAACCATCTATACTGGAATCTGATGTCCTCTTCTGGCATGTAAGGGTACATGCAGATATATGAGAGCAGATAGAGCTCTTGTATATGTAAAATAAATTTTTTTTTTTTTTTTTGGTTTTTCGAGACAGGGTTTCTCTGTATAACAGCTCTAGCTGTCCTGGACTCACTTTGTAGACCAGGCTGGCCTCGAACTCACAGAGATCCACCTGCCTCTGCCTCCCAAGTGCTGGGATTAAAGGCGTGAGCCACCACAGCCCGGCAAAATAAATCTTAAAAAAAAAAAAAAACTTTCAGCAAATTCTATGCCACGCCTTTTCTGCCAGCCTTCTGAGGCTGGCTTGCAACAAAAGTCTCTTTCTTGGACTCTGCCTCTCAGTTTCTTGACAATACTCAGTTTACTTGCCAAGGTTTCTGACTGTTGATTTGCCTCAGGCTATTGCAGCCTAAAGGCTGGTGAATAGCATCCTTGCTGTAAACTTCTCCAGCGTGCACTTCTGTCTTCTCTGTCTGTAGAGAGATCCACGTGTAGCACCCTAGCTCATATAGGGTGCTGTCTCACGATCTTTGGTGGTCTCGAGGGCCCACAAGATCTCTCAAGATATCCAGCGTTCTCCATGGCTTCTCTTGGCAATTGATGTCTCCATAGCTTCTTTGTCACACCCCTTCAATAAATAAGGCAAGTCCATGTTTCTCATGGACCTATGGCCTCTGCTGGGCTCTGCCTGTCTTGACCCCAAATCCTGTAGCATCCAAGCAACGCCAAGCTCCTCCTTTATGTGGTGCCAGGTTGATCTGCATACTAATTTACTAAAGAGAACTAATTCCCAACACAGTGAGACCCTGTCTCAAGGAGGAGGAAAAAAAAAAACCTTGCTAAAATGGTAATTCTTTTGGTTAGTATTTATCTTTTTGAGACATCATTTCTCTGTGTAACATCCCTGGCTGTCCTGGAACTTGCTCTGTAGAACAGGATGGCCTTCAACTCACAGTGCTGGGATTAAAGGCATATACCATCATGCCTGGCAAACTTCTTGTTTTTGAGACAAGATCTTGCCATGTAGCCTAGACTGCCTTCCTTCGCCTCCTGAGTGCTGAGATTATAGATGTGTACCAACCACATGCACATTTGAGACCTTGTAAATTAATTTAGGTAGGATGGCTCGGGAGATGGTTCAGTGAGAAAAGCAATTGTCTCATGAGCTTGTCCTGAGTTCAGATACTAAGTAAATGCTGAACAAGCATTGCAGCCTGCCTATAATCCCAGTACTGGGAGGTGGAGATGGGATCCTCAAAGCAAATAACTAGCCAGACTAGCTGAAATTGGTGAGCTCTGGGTCCAAGTGGGAAAGTCTGGTGGATGTGGTGGTAAACAATGGAGGGAGACTGTAACAGAAATTTTTATTTATCACACATATATTTATTAATACTTAATTACTTAACCGTCTATAAAATTCCTAAATCCTAAACCCAAACCCTAACTCTGAAACCTAGCACCTAAAACTTCTTAGTACCTATAATACAAGCATTTAACATTAACCTAAGGTTTCTCTTTTTTTTTTTTTTGGTTTTTCGAGACAAGGTTTCTCTGTGTAGCCCTGGCTGTCCTGGACTCACTTTATAGACCAGGCTGGCCTCGAACTCACAAAGATCCACCTGCCTCTGCCTCCCAAGTGCTGGGATTAAAGGCGTGCGCCACCACCGCCCAGCTAACCTAAGGTTTCTCAAAAGGATATTTTTCTCTGAGCATGGGTCCTGATGGATGGCTGGTCTTCATACAATTTTCCAGTTTTAAAGTCTCTGAATTTCGTTCCTGGCCTTTGTGGTCTTAAGACCAATTAACATATGAAAGTTTCCCAGGCGGCTCACCTATTCAGATGCTTATGGCCTGCAAAGGTTGGAAGTCCCGGAGCTCCACATCTAAACAATTCTGAATATCAGGGAGAATCCGTCTCCTCTCCAGACCCAAAATGGGTCAATATCAGAGGGTGAAACTTTCCGATGAGATTGTGATGCCTGCTTTTCTGCTGGTCGAGGAAAATGTTGAGTCAGGAACAGGAGAGCAAGCCTGCCCAGCGTCCACGTGAATCCTGCCTTATATATCTTCACCTGTCTTCAGAAGCTTTTGTGCACTTTTAAAGTTAGGTCCCTGGGCTCAATCTTTTTCAAAAAAGCTTTTTGCAGAGGGGCGTGAATTCACAGGCGGTCTGCAGATATGGGCAGGTGCCTCAGGGCATGTCATTCAGATGCTTTTCACAGAGAGCTGTGAAATGACAGCAGACCTCCGGAGGGCGGGCGCCTCAGGGGGCATGTCCTGCCCCTAGCCCTAAGATCAAAGAGGTCCTGGTCTTTGGCAAATTCCCAAGAACATGTCACTTGGATGAAGTCTTTTAAAGTTCAGCCTTATTCCAAGTTCCCTATGCTACTATATGCTAACACTAAAGCTACCACAGGAGACATTAGCCTTCAGCTGCTGTGTACACATGCACATTTGCCCACACATTGAAAATAAATTCTGGGGGAAGAGGCCATGTCGTTACTGACTGTGTGTCTGTGTAGGAGTTGACTAGGTACACCACCAGAGACTTCTGTTCCCAGAGATTTATGTGAAGATGGAGGACCATCGGTGCTGATTGTTTCCATAGCATCCCTGCTTTGGCTAACTCAACCTTCTGACCCAGAAAAGTTAAGAACTTATCCTCTTGTGGGCTAAGAAGACTAAAGAGTAGTCCCAGCCTAGTGTGGTGGCTCATGCCTTTAATACCAGCACACGGTAGGCAGAGGCAGGTGGATCTCTGTGAGTTCCAGGGCAGCCAGGGCTCTGTTAAACAGAGAAACCCTATCTCAAAAAAAAAAAAAAAAAAAAAAAAAGTATACAAGAAAGTTGCAGGAAGCTGCCCGGATCTAGTGGTGCATGCCTGGTAACTTCAGCATTTGAGATGTGCAAGCAGGAGTATCCGGTCATCCTCAGCTCCTTGCGAGTTTGACAAGCCAGCCTGAGCTATATGAGACCCTGTCTGGTTTTTGGTTTAAAACAAAACAAACCAATAGCTGGAGAGGTGGCTCTTTGATTAATAGCACTAAAAGCTCTTACTGTTCTTGGAGAGGACCGAGGTTCGATTCCCAGCTCCAATATGGTGACTCATGGACATCTGTAACTCCAGTTCCAACACTCCTGTTCTCTGCAAACAGCCTTGCACGGAGCTCACATACATAAAAATTTTAATAAATCAAGCTTGTGGGAGCTTCTCTTTGATCTCTTCATCGGGTGTGGAGTCATTGGCCTCGGGAGCACATTTAATCACAAGTCCCTCCCTCCCGCTTCTGTAACTGCCCGACTGTCCTCTCCCAGGAGCAAGAAAATGCCCACTCTACTCTCCTGGGAGGAGGGAGGGAACCAGGAAACTCCTAATGGCAATGGGGTCTATCCTAACAGTGCTCCCGCTGGTGTGCCTCCACGATGGCCTTCTGAGATGGGGTGTGTACAGCTTGAGAAGCCGCTAGCCCGGTACAGTGAGGTCCCAGGATCTCAGAGTTGACCCTCGGGTGCGGCTCTGTGCAGGCGCCGCACCCCAGACACCGTCTCCTAGTGACTGCCTGCCTGCCTGCCCTGCGCGCTGACTCCGCCGCCGTATCCCGGCGACTGCGCAGCGCGAGCACCCCCGCGGCCCCTCCCCTGGGCGCGCTCGCGACCTGGGCGCCATGGCGGCGGCGGCGGCGGCGGCGACAGAGCAGAGGCCTGGGGATGAGACGGCCGAGGAGACCTCTTATCCGCAGTGGCCGCTGTCGCCGGAGCACCGCCCTTCCGGGCCAGCCACCGGACCAGGAGATGGTGAAGAGTCACCCGTGCGGCCGCTGTGCAAGCCACGGGGCATCTGTTCCCGCGCCTACTTCTTGGTGCTGATGGTGTTCGTGCACCTGTACTTGGGCAATGTGCTGGCGCTGCTGCTCTTCGTGCACTACAGCAACGGGGACGAGAGCACAGACCCCGGACCCCAGCGACGCGAGCAAAGCCCCAAGTCGGTGCCAACCTTGGGTCCCCTCATCCGGCTGGAGGGCATCAAGGTAAGACCACCCTCTCCCCACTGTGCTGCGCAGTGTTCCGGTCACTGTCAAGCTGGAAGGGACCGCGGCTCAGCTCTGGGCCCCCACGCTGCCCCACTCAGCACTGTATGTGGGTCACGCGCGCACCTACCTAACTTTCCCACCGTCGCGCCCTGCCACGGGACTTTTCTTGAGTAGTGTGGCCTGGCACACCAGATGCCCGCTGTGTACTTTTCCTTTAGGTGGGGTATGAGCGGAAAGTCCAGCTGGTCGCGGGTAGGGATCACTTCCTCCGAACCCTCAGCCTCAAGCCCTTGCTCTTTGGTAAGTCTTCAGGGTACTTCTGGGCAGGGCCGGGGGTTGCAGTGTCCACCCTGAGACTTCCTATGACCGCGTGTTTTCTGTTTTGAATATGGTTGCTTCGTCGAGGCGCTCTCTGAATCCAGAGAATTACTAGAGTTGTGCACTCCATTCTCTTAACAGGCGGACAGAGGTGCCTTGTTCCACGCTCTGTTCCCAGCTCCCCTCAGCAGGTTTTCCCATCATAGGCTGGGCAGAATGACCCTGAGACAAGTGTCCAAACAGCTTATTGAAATTATCTTTGGCCAGGCGTGGTAGCACACGCCTTTAGTCCCAGCACTGGGAGGCAGAGGCAGGCGGATCTCTGCGAGTTCAAGGCCAGCCTGGTCTACAAAGTGAGTCCAGAACAGCCAGGGCTACACAGAGAAGCCCTGTCTCGAAAACCCAAAAAAAAAAAAAAGAAAGAAAGAAATTATCTTTGGCCCGGCATGGTGGTAGTCCCTGCACTCGGGAGGCAGAGGCAGGTGGATCTCTGTGAGTTCAAGGTCAGTCTGGTCTAAGAGTGCCAGGACAGCCAGAGCTACACAGAGAAACCTTGTCTGAAAAACCAAAAAAGAAAATATCTTTGGACAGCCAGTGCTACTACTCTGTCACCTTCTAGAATCTGGGCAGGGTGGGAGACTGATAACTGATGGGAATCAGGCTGTCCATATTGAAATAAACTAATACCCTAGAGCCAGTCTCTCACCCTGAGGATGGGGGTACCAGCTTCTTTCTTCCAGTGTGAGATTCTTAGGATTCTTGTCTTTCATCCTTCATGGGCACAGCCTTTTAGGGTGACCCTGTTTAGCCATATCATGCCCAGCTCCTGTTTTCTGAGTTCTTATTAAATGATAGGTTTTGAATGGTTATTTAATTTGAATACAAAACTATGGTGTAACCGATCTTTTAAATTATTTATTATCACTTATTTATTTATTACTAAATTCACTTATAACACCAACAATTTCTTAACTATTAATCCTATAAATTCCTACAACCCCTTTAACCTATCCACTAAACCTATTGATAATTATAACAACTACTTTCATAACCTTTTAGAATGATACAGTCTCTGGGGCAGGTCTTCAGTCGTCAGGAACACAGTCTTTGTTGTAGATTCTTTAACACACTTAGCAGTCCTTTTTCTGGATCTCTCAGATGCAGGTTCGTCAGGGTAAGTTGGTTATTGCAGTCTCACCTTAAATAAGGCTTCATGCTTTCTTCTCTGTGGGAGACCCCAGCCGTCTGCAGGCCAACTTACTTCTTTTGAATCAGGAACTCAGCTGCTCTGCCTCAGTCCTTAAAGCCAGGCACAGTTTCCTTTAGGCCACTGTTTGGACAGATCAAACCCCCTAGGCAAAAGCTGAGCCACAGGGTTTAGTCCTTGGCCTTTTGGTGTCTTGCTCAGGCTTTCTTTGTTCACCAGCTTCTTTCTGCTTCAGGGTCGATGGCCAGCCCTTTTTTCAGCAGGACTCTTGGAGCTCTCTAGCATCAGGGGCCTCTTCTCTCTCTGGGCTCCATGCACTGTCCTTAAATAGGAGGAACTCTGTTTCAGCTTAATTTGGGCTCCGCCCACTTAGCAGCTGAAAACAATGTCAGGCCAGATACTTTGTTTCTTCAAGTCCATTAAGTCTTTCCTGTTTTTCCTGACTTCAACCTTGTTTTTCAGTCTATTAAGTCTCCTGTTTGTTTTCTGTTTTTAGTCCACATGCTGATAATGCTCTTCATGCCCCGAATTAAGAGACAGTATCAGAAACCCCTATATATTTTCTAAATCTAATTTATCTAACCCCTACACTATGGTGCTATGAAAGACCCCAAAGTCCTCTAAAGACTATCAATGTCAACACGGTAGGGCGCCATGCTCACTCATGGACCTTCTCAAGGTTTAAATTTGTACAGTGCTAGCTGGGAACTGGTGACAGCCCCACCTTTATTCCTACCATTGGGGAAGCAGAGGCAGGCAGATCTCTATGAGTTTGAGACTGGCCTGAGCTACAGAGCAAGTCCAGAACAGCCACAGTTACACAGAGAAACCCTGTCTCAAAAATAAATAAATAAATAAATAAATAAATAAATAAATAAATAAATAAATGGTTTTTTTTTTTTTTTTTTTTTTAAAGATGATGATGAAGGGGCTGGAGAGGTGGCAAAGGACTGGAGTTCAATTCCCAGCACCCGCATACATGGAGGTGCCAGGCAAACATGTGGTCCACAGACCTACATGCAAAAGCAAAACATTCATACTCATTACAAAGAAGGGCCTGGGGCAAAGCCGAGAGCATGCTTCTACTATAGAGCAGAGAGGGTTCTGGCCCATGTTCCAGATAAGAGCTATAAATAACAATGCCCCGTGTACTCTGTTGTGAGAAGGACCCTACAAGGCTTTGAGTTGTTACTATCAATATTACTGTGAATAACACTAAAGCCCATGTCGGGTCCTCATTCAGGTATTGGAAACAGCTTTTTGTGAAACTGACATTCGAAGGAGGAGGAAACAGGATAAACAACTAAGCAGATCCGATGTGGTATGTCAGGTAGGGACTACAGAGGAGGCAGGATTTTACCCTGAGCTCTCAGGGAAGGGAGTTCCAGGCCTGTGAACAGACATGCCTGTTGGGTTCTCTTTCATTAGCCACCAGCCTCTTTACAGCTTGTTCTATAAAGAAGATAATTAAAGACCCAGATTTGAAGTCTCCAAGAGTAAGTTACAAGAAACAGAAGAGTCATAACTACGGTAAATCGCTTTGGTAGGGCCATCAAAATGGGCCTCAGTTTCTGCCAAACTTTCAAAGGATCCAATTAAGGGACTTGGCAATGTCAGCCATGCTATTTAACTCTTGAATGTGGAAGAGGCAGGAGGATCCTGAGTTTGAGGCCAACCTGGGCTACATAGCTAGTCTGTGCCTTGGCTACATATTAGGAGAAGATATCAACAAGCAGAACAATACCAGGAGCCGAGCGTGGTGGCACATGCCTTTAACCCCAGCACTCAGGAGGCAGAGGCATCTCTGAGTTCAAGGCCAGCCTGGTCTACATAGTGAGTTCCAGGCCAGTCAAGGCAATACAATGAGACCAAGTTTCAAAACAAAACAAACCCCAAGGGGCTAGAGAATTGTCAGTAGGTAAGAGCACTTGCTGCTTTTGCAGAGGACATGTTACAAGCACCCATGTGGCACCTCACAACTCCTATTCACTCCTATTCCAGTGAAACCAGCACTTCTAGGGTCTGGGCACCACATATGGTACATGCAGCCAAAACACATAAAAATAAAAGAACAAAACTTTTCTTAAAATCAAGCTTTAAAAAAGCATAGAGACTGGTACATACCTTTAATCCCAGCACTCAGAAGGCAGAGGCAGGAGGGTCTCTGTGAGTTCGAGGCCAGCCTGGGCTACATAGCTAGTCTGTGCCTTGGCTATACATTGAGTCCAGGACAACCAGGGTTACACAGAGAAACCCTGTCTTGAAAAAACAAACAAAAAAAAATGGGGGTTAGGAATGTAGCGCAGTTGGTGTGGTGCTTAGATATCTGTCTTTTTTCTTTTTTGGTTTTTCAAGACAGGGTTTCTCTGTGTCAAAGTCCTGCATGTCCTGGACTCACTTTGTAGACCAGGCTGGCCTCAAAGTCACAGAGATCCTCCTGCCTCTGCCTTCCGAGTGCTAGGATTAAAGGTGTGTGCCACCACTCCCAATCTGGCCTATATATGTTTTATGAAGTCCTGGGTTTAATCTTAAGCACCAAACATAACAACACAACTAGGAGTGGTGGTGCAGGCCCGGAATTCGAGCACTCTGTAAGAAGAGGAAAGAGGATCAGTAATTCAAAATCATCCTTAGCAAGTTTGAGGCCACCCTGGGCTACATAAGGCTGTTGTGAGGTTGGAGGAGGGGCACTCAAGCAGGTATAGTACAAATTTGCTGCTTGAGTCTTCATTTCAACCCAAACACATTTCTTGCTGATCAATTGGTGGGCAGTATCTCAGATTTTATCATGAACGTCCTGGGACTTGCTACTTGGAGTTCAGGGATTAACAGAAAGTCCATTTATAGCTGAGAATGCTAATCCCAGCCCTTGGGAGGTGGATGCAAGACAAGGGTCAGTACTTTTCTGTGACAAGACACCATGACCAAGGTAACATATAGCAGAAAGAGTTTATTGAGGCTTAAACTTTTCAGAGGGTGAGTCCATGATCATCATGGTGGGGATCATGGCAGCAGGCAGGCAGGCAGGCATGGTAATGAATGGAACTGTAACTGGAGCTTACATCTGACCCACAAGCTCAAGGCAGACCTAAGTGGGAACTGGCCTGCACTTTTGAAGTCTCAAAGCCCAGTGACATACCTCCAATGAGACCACACCTCCTATTCATTTCCAAACAGTTCTATCAACTGGGAACAAATATTCAAGCATGAGCCTATTGGGGCCACTCTAGGCTACATAAGACCCTGTTTCAAAACAAAAAGAAATCTAGTTTTGAAAAAGGGAAACCAAAGGGCAGAGTGGTCCAAAGCCTGGCAGTTCCAGAATGCTGTGGTGTTGGGTGAGTCAAAGACTACCTCATTCCAGGAAGGAGCAGTGTGTGCCTGTCTTCAGTTCTCACCTGTCTGCGGTCCATTGGTCTGATGTCCACTGTCATGCTCAAGAGGTAGGCAGAGTTCAGGAGAACAGGCCTGCTGTGAACCCTGCTCCCTCTCACCTGTTGCTCTTAGCTCCCAACCTGTGACTTACCAGATACCCAAGGGATATGAACTGTGACAAGGTGCCTCATCTCTGTCGAAGGAAAACTTGTCAGTGTAGAGAAGAGCCCACACAACCTTCAGTCTTTCTTTCATTCTGATATTATGTTGCTTATTTATATTTATATTTCCTGATATGTACCCAAGGCATGGACTTAGAACTTGCTTTGTAGCCCAGTTTGACTCCAAATGCAAGGTCCTCCAGCCTCTTCCTCCCATGTTCAGGAATTCAAGCCCTGTATGTAAAACTGAGTCTTTGTTGTTATGATAGGGTAGTGCTAGCTGTCCCGGAGATTGCCATAGAACTTACTCACAGAGATCCTCACCCTCTGCCTCCAGAGTTCTGGGATTAAAAAGCATGCACCACTACACCATGCTGAGAACAAGCCATTCTGAGTGATTCCTCCTTGGGGATATTGCTTCCCTACAGCTCTGTTCGATCTTAACCCGCTCCTCCCACTCTGCCTTTTGAGGCAGGGCCTTACTGTGTAGTCCCAGCTGGCCTGCAACTGGTGATCACCCTGTCTACATCACAAAAATCACAGGTGTATGACAGCACATTTGACTTTTTTTGGGAGAGGGTGGGATTTTTTTCCAATGTAGACTCTTACACTGTAGCTCAGGCTGCCCCAGAACTCACTATGAATTCATAATAATCCTCTTTCTTTTCCCTTTCTTTTTTTTTTTTTTTTTTTTTTTGGCTTTTCGAGACAGGGTTTCTCTGTGTAGTCCTGGCTGTCCTGGACTCACTTTGTAGACCAGGCTGGCCTCGAACTTGCAAAGATCCGCCTGCCTCTGCCTCCCAAGTGCTGGGATTAAAGGCGTGCGCCACCACCGCCCGGCTTAAATCAGCGATATTTCTGACTCAGTCTCCTGAGTGTTGGTGCCTTGGGCATATGCCACCATACCTTGCAGGATTTCTAGCCCCTGTCCTTGTCACCAGTGATGGTGCCACCCGTGGATGGCTAGCTGCAGTTTGATAGCCTCAGCTCAATGCATGAAGTGAACTGTAGTTACCAACAGGTGGCCCCCTGCACCTTCCTGCTAACACTTTCCCTATGCAGTCCTGGAAGGAGCTTGTGCACCACTCACATGACATCCTGGTATTGCAGAGTCACAAGATGAACACCAACTCTGATGAGGGCAGGGATCCCAAGTTCAGCAACTCTAGTCCACATCACAGTGCCCATGGCCAGAGTTTGAACTTCTGCACCAGTCTGCCCTTCACTGTGAAATGGATCAGGGTACTAAGTGACCTTCTAGGCTGGTCTCTAAGAGTCCTCCCCTACCCCCTCTCTCTCTCTCCACCCCTTCTTTCCCCCTCCCCCCTCTCTCCCCCCACTCCCTCTCCTTAGCTAACTAAGGTCTTCCTGTATGATGCTCTGCCCTTTGTGTCAGACTCTAAGGATGCTCTTCTCCTTACAGAATTTTGTTTGTTGAGGATCTCATGAAGCCCAGGAACTCCTGGTTCTCCTACCTCTATGTTCCAAGTGCTAGCTTGGCAGGCATCCACCAAGCTAGCACTTGGAACATATTTATCTGTTTGTTTCTACTGATGTTCTAGCAGTACTAGAATACATTTTTTAATTCTATTCGGGCATAGAATATGGGCAACCCTCTTATATGTGACATGAGTCCCACACATGTGTATGATGTGTAAAGGGGACACTGGGGAGATGGCTCAGTGGGAAAGTGCTTGCCACAGAAATTCATAGAACCCACTTAAAAGCTGGGCACAATATGGCACACCTCTAATTCCCATATTCCTATGACAAGTCCGCATTCATACACATCCATGCTTATATAAGCACAAACTCCCCTCGTCTCTCTTTCTCTCTCTCTCTCTCTCTCTTTCACACACACACACACACACACACACACACACACACACACACACACACACGACCTGTAAGGGATGCCACACACACTCAGGTCTCTAGAGTCACTGATGTAGAACGTGTCCAAGACCCCTTGGATGAGGCCACAAATCACAGTCCCTACTACTGTGCCTTATAGAGGCCAGGAAGTGGAGAGTGAAGGATGCAGGTCCTGCTGCCCAGACCCCACCCTTGTACCCTTGGCAGCAGGCTTCCCAACCTGAGTCTAGTTTAGTGGGTCCCCTCAGAAATGATGTGAAAGGGGTGTGACTTGACCATGCCATTGAATAGAGTGGAGAGAGTGAAGACATCATGCCGAGACTCCCATAGGGTGCTCTGGGTGGGAGCCTTTGACCCTTTGACGTCTGCTGTAACACAGATCACAGTCCACAGGGAAATCTCTACACAGAATAGTTGGTCAGGAAAAGACACACCTGGCTTACAAGGTCTGTAACTGGTTGCAACATGGTAATGACCCTCTGGTGTGGGAGAAATGGGGTGATCAAGCGGAGCCTCTTGTGCTCCTAGCACTGCCTTGTAGCAAGGACTGCTCTGTGGTTGCTGGGCAACAACACTGTGGTCACCTAGCAACAGCTCTGCAGCCTGGCTTTCTGCATACCTCAACCCTGCCCCCATTATTCCCCTGCCTCCTCCCTCTAACCCAGGCTTCTTTGCAGCCTTCCAGGGCACCTCCCCCACCAGCTTCTCAGTCATCCCCATCTGGAGAGGGCCGAGGGAGGGCCCTACGCCTGCCCTGGATCTTCACCTCCAATCCAGATGGAGCATACAGCCGCCTTGTGCCCCTACCCCCTCACACCGAAAGCTCTGGCTCGGTGAACATTGTCCTTTCCTTTGAGTTCTGAAAGACCCATTCTTGAGGTTACATAACGTAACATTGAGACAATCCAGATGCTCGGGGAGGGGCTTTCTCTGCCCAGAGGGAGCTGAGTAAATGCTGTTCTGAGGCAAAGTTAAGGTGGGATGGAACAGTCAGCTCTGTGACCTTTAGGCTTCATCTTTTGCCAGCGTCCCTTGGGCAGACAGAGCTTCACCGTTTTACTGAAAAGGAGTCCTGGTCTTCAGTCTGAAGTGGCCTGTCTCTTTTCCTGTCTTGACATTCAACTGTCTTTGATAGTTTGAGCTTACAGACCACCCAGGTTCAGCACCAGCGATGGTTGCCTATGCCAGTTCTGACCCAGGGTACTTGCTGCCCTCTGCCAGGAACACTAACAAAAACAAACCTTCATTTCCTCCTTTCCCCACACCACCACCCAATACTGATAGATGATCTAAAGATTAGTGAATAGCAGGGCTTCCAGAGCCAGCCCTGGCTGGGGACACCACATTCTACCCACCCTGCACCTGGGAATTTTTGCCCTTCTCAAGGCACACAGGGGCAAAGAGGGAGCAAAGGAAGATCCGCAGGGCACTGGGGTGCCATCCTTTGGGTTGGGGCAACAAGTAATCTGCTGCCGAATGGCTTTGGCTGCTATATCACGGGCCAACAAGTGGGTCAGATACATCTCAGGGTGTCCAGTGTCATGGTACAGTGCCATGGCTTGGGGAAGGGCCATGCTCTGTGTTCGACCCCAGGTCCCATATTCACTATATGACAGGACCAGTGTCAACAGGTCCTCTATCAGTTTTCTGTGTCCTGGTCTTAATGAGCTGGGTTTTTTTGTTTGTTTGTTTGTTTTTCGAGACAGGATTTCTCTGTGTAACAGCCCTGGCTGTCCTGGACTCGCTTTGTAGACCACGCTGGCGTGGAACTCACAGAGATCCGCCTGCCTCTGCCTCCCAAGTGCTGGAATTAAAGGCGTGCACCACCACGCCCAGCTATGAGCCGGGCTTTTAAGGGCTGTGCCCACCCAGAAATTTCTGAGGGTATTTGCAAAACTCCCAGGTCACTGCACCTGCCTAATTAGACCCCAACATACTGACTTATCTGGTTGTTTGTTCTGTTTTGTTTGTCTGAGACAGGGTCTAATGGAGCTCAGGCTGGCCTTGAACTTGCTGTGTGCCAGACGACTTTGAATTTCTGATCCTCTTCCACCTCCCAAGTACTGAAATTGCCACCACACCCAGTTTTTTTTTTTTTTTTTTTTTTTTTTTTGGCAAGGGGTTCTCTGAATATCTCTGGCTGTCCTGGACTCACTTTGTAGACCAGGCTGGCCTCGAACTCACAAAGATCCGCCTGCCTCTGCCTCCCAAGTGCTGGGATTAAAGGCATGCGCCACCACCGCCCGGCTCACACCCAGTTTTATGTGGTGCTTGGGATCAAATCCAGGGCTTCATCAATAAGGGGGAGGGGCTAGAATGATCTCCATTGGACTTGCAGATTCCTGGTACCTAATAAAGAAATCC
The DNA here is from genome assembly GCA_907164525.1 of Lophiomys imhausi. Taxonomy (NCBI): domain Eukaryota; kingdom Metazoa; phylum Chordata; class Mammalia; order Rodentia; family Muridae; genus Lophiomys; species Lophiomys imhausi. The sequence goes on from CAJQZJ010003646.1 coordinate 15,503,199, forward strand.
AGGCCTGTGCCATCTGCTTCCATCCCCTGCCTCTGGAGTGCTGGGATCAAAGGCGTGTGCCACTACACCGGGCTCAATTGTTTCTTTTCTCTTTAAGTTCTGTCTTCAGCAACCAAGAAGTGATAACTTATAAGCAATTGGGCCTATCCCATCGTTCAGCTGTCTCCCAGTGTCTGCTCACACCCTTTCTAGGGTTCTGCACGTTAGAGGTGGGCCTTTGTCCTGTTCTCTCTTCAGTGTCACCACATCTGGGACCCCAACACCTACCCTTGGAAGCTAAGTCTGATTTCCAAGCTGGTTCTGGGTATAACATCTGGGTGGCCTGAGGAAAGCTCTGGTCTTCCTCTGCTTGAGTTCCTCATGTATTGGAGACATAACAGGGCCTGCCTTCTAAATATGAGTGGAGAGGTCAAAGGGCTATAAGGAATGCTTAGAGCAGTCCCGCTGGCAAAGTGTGATCAGCTGTGCTGTGCTCATTATTAAAAATGTCTCCCATCAGCCGGGTGTGGGGGCACACACCTTTAATCCCAGCACTTGGGAGGCGGAGGCAGGCCTACAGAGTGAGTTCTACCCAAGCAAGGCTACACAGAGAACAATTCTGTAGCCACTAAGCTCTCTGACCTTTCAAATACAAGTGTGATAGCACATGCCTTTAGTCCCAGCACTTAGGAGACAGAGGCAGACAGGTATCTATGAGTTTGAGACCAGCCTGGTCTACATAGCAAGTTCCAAGCCAGCTAGGACTCTATAGTGTGACTATGTCTAAAAAAACCCAACTCTCCCCACCTCCACATACATGCACCCAGGAAGAAACCAAGTTGGGTATGGTGGTATACACCTGTAATCCAGCAATTAGGGAATCCGTAGTTTAAGGATATCCTTGGCTACACAGCAAGTTCAAGGTCACCCTGGACTCTGTGAAACACTGTCTCAAACAAACAATAGCAACAATAACAACAAAAGCTATCTGGGAGCTGGGTGTAGCTTAGTGGTAGAGTACTTGCCTACTATGTGTCAGGTCCTGGGTTCCCCAGCACTGTTTGCCATTCAAGTTCACCCTGTGGCTGAGGTGCTAGATCAAGGCCTCTCCACCTTAGCCCCAGCTCGCTCCCATAAATGCCCCCACCCTGTCCTCCCCTACCCACACAAGCCCTAGCCCTCCTTGAAAATGTGTGATGTTGGGGCTGGAGAGATGGCTCAGCGGTTAAGAGCACTGGCTGCTCTTTCAAAGGACCCTAGTTCAAATCCCAACACCCACATGGCTGTTCACAGCTGTCTATAATTGCCAGGCACGGTGGCGCACGCCTTTAATCCCAGCATCGGGAGGCAGAGGCAGGTGGATCTCTGCGAGTTCAAGGCCAGCTTGGTATACAAAGTGAGTCCAGGACAGCCAGGGCTACACAGAGAAGCCCTGTCTTGAAAACCAAAAAAAAAAAAAAAAAAAGAAAGAAAGAAAATGTGTGTTGTTACCAATGAGACAGTACATGAAGACCCCTCATCCTAAACACTGGAATAAACCTTATAGGACAACTCAGCCTTAACATACAGTTCCACCAGGTACAGGGGCAGGTGGATCTCTATGAGCTTGAGGTCACTGTGGTCTACAGAGCAAGTTCCAGGTCAGCCAGGATTATACAGTGAGACCCTGTTCTCAAAAGAACAATAGAAGTCCAGATAGGTTGTAAGTGGATAAGTAAAGTGCTCCTGATCTGGTGGCCACTGAGGGACAGAAAATACCCAAGAATCTTGTAGAGAGGGAGTACTTGGTGCCCAGCACTCCAGCTCAGTCGTTCTGTTGCCCACTCCATCTTCTGGCAGAAATCCCAGGCTTCCTGACTGATGAGGAGTGTCGGCTTGTCATTCACCTGGCACAGATGAACGGGTTGCAGCGAAGCCAGATCCTGCCCACTGAAGAGTATGAGGAGGCGATGAGCACCATGCAGGTCAGCCAGCTGGACCTTTTCCAGCTGTTGGATCAGAACCACGACGGCCGCCTGCAACTTCGAGAGGTTAGGAACCCAGGGTGTGAGTAGGTACAGGGGGTACCTAGAATTACCTTTCTGGTTACCATGCCACTTGTCTAGCTTAGCCCCGGCCTCAAATGCCACCCCGGGCTTGCTTGGGCATGCCCAGGCCCAGGGTCCAGACTCTTTTCTCCTTTAAGAGTCCCTTTCTGCCCTAGAGACTTCAGAGGATGGCAAGAAAATCCCTTTGTGGGGAAGGCATTTATCACTAGTTTTTAAGCAGTGTACCTTCTGTGGGCGGAGTTCCTTGCTACCATGTCTAAGGATGAAGATGGGACAGAGATTCTGAGGTGCCCATCAGCCTGCATCTCTCTCCCCTACACCCTTTACATAGGACTTCTGAGAGAAAAGTCTGGCAAGGCATGGTCCACTTCTCACACAGAACCTGTTTTTCCTGAGGTTCATGGTGGTTGGGTCCCAGCTAGATGTCCTCCTGGTTCCTGTCCTCTCTTCGTAACCAGGCCTTTGCCTTCCCCTGCCCTCACCTAAAGTCTCTGAGGGTGGCATAGGCCTGTTCTCATTCTGCCTCTAAGCAGTTCTTCCCTGAAGGCCATGATGCCAGCAGGTCTGGGAATGGACGTAGCGTGTGTACTTCCTTTCTGGCTTCCTTCACAGATGGCTTCTCTTCACCCTCACTTCTACAAAGGGAGCTCAGGCTTGCCTGAGTCCCCACCCATACCCTGTCACTGAAGCTTTTAGCTCTATAGCAAGACTCATGCCTTGTCTGTTTGGTGGCTCTTTGCTACTAGGGGAAAGCCCACACTAAAGGGCCTTGCTGTGCTTTTAGGTCCTGGCCCAGACTCGCCTCGGAAATGGACGGTGGATGACTCCAGAGAGCATTCAGGAGATGTATTCTGCAATCAAGGCAGACCCTGATGGTGACGGTGAGCACACACCCTCCACAGCTCTGTGCCTGTGAGCTGTCTCCTCCCAGGAGCATGCCTTGGAAAGCTTGGGACATTCCCCTGCAGCAGGCAGCTTCCATGAAAGGGGACAGAGATCGGGAGTTGAGGATCCAGCTTTGTCTTTAACCCCTGGGAAACAGATAGACAGCCAGACCCTCTCATTCTCCTTGGTGACTGTCTACATGATGGATCCTGGAGATCCTTCTGGCTGTATCAGGCAGAGTCTAGTGAACCTAGAGTGAAAAATGTAGCTGGATCCTGTGGCTGGCGGGCTGTTATACTCCCTTCAATATGACATCAGGGCTCATAACCCTCACCTTTAGTGGAACCTGGGCCAAAGGATAGAAGAATAATAGCAATGTTATCCTGGATGGATACCCTGGTTGGGGTTTGGGCAGAACAGAGGAGTCTGTTCTCATCTGGGGGGCAGTCAGGATTTTTTTTTTTTTTTTTGGTAGGATGACTGGTATTGTAGCAGGGAGGACTGGTCAACAGGCTTCCTCTTGGGATGGGACTTGAGGGAACCTCTGGGGACTAGCCCTGCATCATCTACACTACAGTATGGAAGGCCCTGGAGGAGATTCAGCACAGGCTGTACACTCCTCATTCTCTATAGGTTAGAACCTGGCTCACACTCACACTGTAGGGTAGACTGCAGAGCCTGGAGCCATCTTGGTTATGGCTCAATTGTCCTATGGAGACCCTGCTCTGACTCTCTGGGTTGGGTGTCTTCCTTCTCGGGACCAAATCAAGGCTTAAACAGAAAACAAACTTCTCTGGGTCTTCCCTCAGGGCCCGATGTGACAGAGACCAGGTTCATCTGACCCGAGTCCAGGTGGGGACAAGTGCACATGGCCCCCCCAGTGCCTGAGGCCAGGGGCTGCTGCTTCCTTTGGGGTAGGTAGGGAGGTACTGCCTGTGCTGTGCTCACTCCATGTGGGTGTGGCAGGCACTGATGAGCGTGCCCTGCGCAGGGGTGCTGAGCCTGCAGGAGTTTTCTAACATGGACCTTCGAGACTTCCACAAGTACATGAGGAGCCGTAAGGCAGAATCCAATGAGCTGGTGAGGAACAGCCACCACACCTGGCTCCACCAGGGTGAGGGGGCTCATCACGTCATGCGTGCCATCCGCCAGAGGTGAGTGCCCGAGATCACCTGGGGCTGGGACTGATGAACTAATTTGGGATTAAATTTCCATTTTTAAAACAGGAATGAGACCCCCCCTGAAAAACAGGTGGCTAACGAAGGGACATTAGTCTTGGTGTGGACAAACAACTGGTATTAGAAATAAGTCAAGCTGGGCATGGTAGCGCCCACCTTTAATTCCAGCACTTTGGAGGCAGAAGCAGGTGGATCTCTGTGAGTTCAAGGCCAGCCTGGTCACTCTGTAGAGTGAGTCCAGGACAGCCAGACCTTGCTACATAGGGAAACCCTGTCTCAAAAAAAAAAAAAAAATCAAATATTTATTTTCTGCTAATTACGAAAATGAGGATTTATTTCTGCTCAGCAAAGTCTGTTCCTTGAACAGATAGGCTGATGCCTCACGCTTGTCATCCTGCAGTGTGCAGCTAAGCCCTGGACTTGAGAGTGAAACTATCTCAAAAAGTCCAGAAAGATGAGGCTAAGGACATAGTTCGGTTGGTCAAGTGCTTGCCTAGCAAACAGTGAAGTTTGATCACAGCTCTTCTCTATAGTCTCAGAACTTGGAAGGTGGGGACAGAAGCATCACGACTTTGAGATTGTCCCAGGCCACCAAGTTCCAGGCTGACAGTGGGCTACATCAGACTCTATCTAAAAAGTTACAGGAAGAAAACAAGAAATAAAAATAGAGGTCTTAAATGAATAACTTTATTCCAGAGAAGAGAGTCTGAAGTGTTAATTCTCCTTTCTAAACGGCCATTTTGTTTTCCCTATTAATTGGATATCTCTTATCTCTGGCAGCCTGGGCTGTAAAGAGCTCATCACTACCACAGACCCTTTGCAGTGTGTGTGTGTGTGTGTGTGTAACATCTCATTTATTCCAGACTTACCTCGAACTTGCATCTGCTTCTATCTCCCCAATACTGGGGTTACAGACACACACCATATCCAGTTTATTCAGATCTCAAATCAAATCCAAGATCTTGTCCATGTTAGGCAAGCGTGCTACAACAAATTGCATTCCTAGCTCAGCCTTCCTGCTCTTAGAAGTCAAGTCCAGAATGGCTTATGGGACTTCCAGGGGAGGTGAACAGGGGTAAAGCTTGTGGCTGGCCCTGATCCACCTTGGTCAGCTCCTTTCAGTAACAATCTTGCTGAATGCCTGCTGCCCACCAGGGTGCTGCGCCTCACTCGTCTTTCACCAGAGATTGTGGAGCTCAGCGAGCCCCTGCAGGTTGTCCGATACAGTGAGGGAGGCCACTACCATGCCCATGTGGACAGCGGACCTGTGTACCCAGAGACCGTCTGCTCCCATACCAAGCTGGTAGCCAATGAGTCTGCACCGTTCGAGACCTCCTGTCGGCAAGTACCTCTCACTGGGGGTTGGCTTCAGTTCCCAACTAGGCACCTTGAGGGTATGGGTATAACTTGGTATGGGGCCATCCTCGTCAGCCATGTCCCCGCCTTTCCCCCAAGTCTCTCCTTCAGGAAAGTGGTGGCTACTCACCATTGTGTCTATTCAAATGAAAACAGACCTAGATACCCACTGATACTGAAACTTGCCCCCATGAGTGCTGATCTGGACTCCGCTGCAGGGGTCTCAGCCTCGGTTTCTACAGCTGTACCTTCCTGCCTGCTGTTAGCCTTTCACGTGGCTGTTCTGGCTCAGTCCTTCCAATTGGAAGGAGACTTTGCATTTTATTCTTGCTTCTTCAAGCTTACCTTTCCCAGCCAGGTCTTTGGTTAAGGTCACATAACTTACCTATGACGCTGGCCACACAGGAAGAGTGGGTCTGTGGGGAAAGGGGATAGAGACCTCTTGGCCATCCTCCCCTGACCTGTGGCCCCTGGGTAACCTGGGTTTTCATCCTGCCCACAAGTGGGACTATCCACAGTTGGGGATCCGCTCAGCAGCCCCCCTGCCTTACAGCTACATGACAGTGCTGTTTTATTTGAACAATGTCACCGGTGGGGGCGAGACTGTCTTCCCTGTGGCAGACAACAGGACCTACAATGAAATGGTAAGGGCCAATGGGCTACTACTCTTGTGGGCTGGTAAGACCTTGGGCAAGTTATGCACACCCTTCCAGGCCTGGGATGAGGGCATGTCTGCCTGTTCTCCCTCTAGCCAACTTTGACTGCCTGGCCATGCAATGGCAGGCAGTCCAAAAACATCATCACCTTGTTGCCCACAGAGTCTGATTCAGGATGATGTTGATCTCCGGGACACTCGAAGGCACTGTGACAAGGGGAACCTTCGCATCAAGCCCCAGCAAGGAACTGCAGTCTTTTGGTACAACTACCTGCCCGATGGGCAAGGTGAGAGCTTATGGCCAGGTGGTGGGATTCCATGAGAGAACTCCTCTCCCTTCTGCCACCCTGGAGAGATGTTTCTGTCTGCCCTCCAAATACTTTCTGCCATAACCAGGGATCTCAAATCACAGTAGCATAGTAGCAGCCTCTTCCTCACTCATCTTCCTCATACATCAGCCTTCCTGCTCTCCAGGGCAGGGAAACTTCTTTCAATAGCCCAGCCTGAGAAGAGCTAGGGACAGGCTCAGCAGCAAGGAAGATAAGACTTCACAAGGCCAATATGTTGACCATGTGCTAGTGGGGGAGATGCCAAGTCCTTCCATGGGGATTAGGTGTTTGCCCAGCTCAGGCCAGGCCAACCTAGGGTTTCCCCAGAACTTGTCCTTCGTTCATGTCACCTTCTTCCCCTAGGTTGGGTGGGTGAAGTGGACGACTACTCGCTGCATGGGGGCTGCCTGGTCACCCGCGGCACCAAATGGATCGCCAACAACTGGATCAATGTGGACCCTAGCCGGGCACGGCAAGCTTTGTTCCAGCAGGAGATGGCTCGTCTGGCTCGGGAAGGTGGCGTGGACTCGCAGCCGGAATGGGCCCTGGACCGGGCTTACAGTGATGCCCGTGTGGAGCTCTGATGCGAGCCCCGGATGCGAGTCACCCGCTGCCCAACGTCAAAGTTGGACTAAAGTTCTGGTCGACCTCTTGCCCTACCCCCTCACTGCCTGCAGCTGCCATGAAAGGCGCGGTTCCTACATTCACATTATTTATTGGTGTACAGCCTCCATGCTGCTCCGTCAAATAAAACCACTGGGCTTCGAGCCAGGGGCCGGCAAGCTAAGCGCCCGCGTAGGGGAGGGGAGGCCCCCCGACCTTGCCGCCCTCCCAGCCAGAGTCACGCGCGGGGGGAGGGGCGGCTCCCTGGCCCGGCCAATCACGAGCGGGATCGCGTGGGGCAGCGGGTCGTCATTGGACGTCCGCGGCCGAGCGCCCGAGCTCTGCTACTTGTAGCTAAGGTCTCGGGAGCTCCTCGGCACAGCTCGCCAGAAGGCATGTTCTCGCGAGAACGCGGCTGTCTCCTTGCCCGTGGCAGCTGCGGCAGCTTGGGGAACGTCATGGACCCTGTCGGGGACTATGTCTGGCCGCAGGCGACCTCCGAGCTCATACTCCTCCCGGTCACGGGTCTGGAGTGCGTTGGGGACAGGCTGCTGGCGGGTGAGGCTCGGTCGGCTCTAGTCTGTGCTAGCGGGCGAAGATCTAGCCGCTCCCCTCGAGTGTTTGCACGGGACAAAGGGATGCCCCAGGGAAGGATGGGCAACGGGCTGGGTGGGGACTGGCCATGGGATAAGGCAGGTTCGGAGCCGGCGGGAACACAGGCCAGCCTGAGGAGGGCGGGACTCGAGAGACAAAAGTCTGTCCCAGCCGTGGCAGCTCTTAGAAAACTGGAGCAGGCATGGAAAGGGGCAGAGACACGGGAAGGTGTGGGGGATGCAGTCGTTCCATGTTGGGGGGAGGGGCATGTGCACCCCTAGATGAACTCAGATGATCAAAACCCCTGGGGAGGTAGCAGAGAATGGCCAGCCCCCAGGGGCGTGGCAGGGGTGAGGCCCCGTCCCCAAAGATGAGGGGTCTGAAGGAGGGTTCTGTCTCCAAAAATTGCGCAGGAGACTTTTCTGGACGGGCGGAGCAGGAGCAGTATCGGGAGAGACTGGGGCTGAGGTCCCTCCTGGGATGGTTGGGACTCTGAGCCAGCTTGGTCTGTAAGCACATGCCCCAGGGTCAGGTTGTAAAGGCCTGAGATGGATCCGAGGCTCCAAGTTGTCCTGGAAGCAATAAGGCCTGATAAGAAGCCCCTAACCATCGGTGAAGGTGGCTTTAGGATTTATAAGGACCCCTGGAACTGACAGTTATGCCGTGGGTCAGCCATCATTAGCCCCAGCAGGGTTGTGTGTGTCCGTGTGGTGAAGATTTAATCTGGAGTTGATGGGGAGGGGTGGTAGTGGAAATATTTGGGTGGCTCCAGCGAGCTAAACCCTCTGGAGGTGGGACCAGCAAACTCTTCAGGAAATGAAATGTGTAGAATATAAAGAAAGACAAGATATGGAACACTAAGAGGAGTAATGTTGAGCCCTCTGGGTTCGGGCTGGGAGAGGGAAAGGCCAGGGGAGGGGCAGAGGCTGATAATTGGGATGAGGAACAGCAAGATGATGATGATGGGGAAGGATAAGATCGTGGGAAATGACTGTAGGATGGCCAAAAGGAAGCTGAGAGTCCAATTCTGGAATCTTCTGTGTTGATCTGGGTCTATTCTATACACATGTATGGGGTGTGAGTTTGTATAGAGGGAGGCACTGGGTAAGCCCTGAGCACAAGTTAGGAGTGCGGGCAGCACAGAAGAGATGTTATACCCCATCCTTGATGACTGTACCTCGTTCCTACCTTACCAGGGTTCTTGTTGCCTCTAAGCTTCAGTCTCACACAAGGGGTGGGGTTCACAGCTATCCAGAATTCAAGTCTAGCCCCCTACCTGCAAAGTGCAGGCTGTTTCTGCTACCCACCCCACCAGCTGCCTCTGAATATGCACAGGGCTTAGACTGAGCGAGGGATTCTGATTATGAGCCAAAGGGTAGAAATGTTGACACACAGCCTCTTCCCTGAGGGAGGGAGAATCAGGAAGGATGCATATAGAGGCAGATGAAGCTGAAAATTTGGGGATTAGAGCAGAGGAAGGGTTTCCTGAATGAAGTGCAAGAATGATGTGGACCAGGGGGAAGCCCAGTGACGTACACTAAAGGAGGTTGATAGCCAGGCGTGATGGCACACTGCTATAATTCCAGCAGTTGGGAGGCTGAGGCAAGAGGATTTTGAATCCAAGGCCAACCTGGGCTGTATGGAAGAGCCTTACTAGAAAAACAAGTGGCTGAGAAGAGCATACATCTGTATAGAAGTCTATCGGAAACTGAGGCAAGGATGTAGGAGGATTTTGTGTCCTGATACATGAACTTATATACTAAGAAACAGTCTGCTGCGATCCCTTCTTGGTCACAGAGTTAGATGAGTGGTTTTGATGTGGCTTTTTACTTCTGTCTAGGTGAGGGGCCTGATTTACTGGTGTACAACTTGGACTTTGGTGGGCATCTCCGGATGATGAAGCGAGTACAAAGCCTGCTTGGTCACTATCTTATCCATGGGTTCCGAGTGCGACCAGAGCCCAAAGGAGACCTTGACTCCGAGGCCATGATAGCCGTGTTTGGGAGCAAGGGACTCAGAATCGTGAAAGTTAGCTGGGGTCAGAGCCATCTTCGAGAGCTCTGGCGCTCTGGCCTGTGGAACATGTCTGACTGGATCTGGGATGTGCGCTGGCTTGAGGGTAATATAGCCTTAGCCTTGGGCCACAACTCAGTGGTGCTGTACGACCCTGTCATAGGGTGCATGCTGCAGGACGTGGCCTGCACGGACCGCTGCACCCTCTCCTCGGCCTGCCTGATTGGAGACACATGGAAGGAGCTGACTATAGTGGCAGGCGCAGTCTCCAACCAGCTCCTGGTCTGGTATCCAGCAACTGCTCTGACAGATGACAAACCTGTGGCTCCTGACCGGCGGGTTAGTGGGCATGTGGGTGTCATCTTCAGCATGTCTTACCTGGAGAGCAAGGGCCTGCTGGCAACTGCTTCAGAAGATCGAAGTGTACGTATCTGGAAGGTGGGCGACCTCCGGGTGCCTGGGGGTCGGGTGCAGAATATTGGTCACTGCTTTGGACATAGTGCCCGTGTGTGGCAGGTGAAGCTACTAGAGAACTATCTTATCAGTGCGGGAGAGGACTGTGTCTGTCTGGTGTGGAGTCACGAAGGTGAGATCCTTCAAGCCTTTCGGGGCCACCAGGGCCGCGGGATCCGGGCTATAGCTGCTCATGAGAGGCAGGCCTGGGTGATCACTGGGGGTGATGACTCGGGCATTCGGCTCTGGCATCTGGTAGGCCGTGGGTACCCAGGCTTGGGTATCTCAGCTCTGAGTTTCAAGTCTCCAGGCCGGCCAGGTGCCCTCAAGGCTGTGACTCTGGCTGGTTCTTGGAGAGTCCTGGCGGTGACTGACTTGGGGGCCCTGTACCTTTACGATGTTGAGGTCAAGTGCTGGGAGCAGCTGTTGGAGGACAAGCGCTTTCAGTCTTACTGCCTGCTGGAGGCAGCCCCTGGTCCCGAAGGCTTTGGCCTCTGTGCCTTGGCCAACGGGGAGGGTCTTGTTAAGGTTGTCCCCATCAACACTCCCACTGCTGCTGTGGACCAGAACCTGTTCCAAGGGAAGGTGCACAGCCTGAGCTGGGCCCTTCGTGGGTATGAGGAGCTTCTGCTGTTGGTGTCAGGCCCTGGTGGGGTAGTAATTTGCTTGGAGATCTCAGCTGCACCCACTGGCAAGACCATCTTTGTCAAGGAGCGTTGCCGGTACCTGCTTCCCCCAAGCAAGCAGAGATGGCACACATGTAGTGCCTTCCTGCCCCCTGGTGACTTCCTAGTCTGTGGGGACCGCCGTGGCTCTGTGCTGCTATTCCCTGCCAGACCAAGTCTGTTCAAAGATCCTAGGGTTGGAGGCAAGGCTATTACTGCAGCCGAGGCACCTGGAGCTGGTGGCGGTGGCAGTGAGGGGTCTGAGAAGGCTACTACAAGGTTAGGCCCAGTATCCACCCTCCATTCTCTACATGGGAAACAGGGTGTGACCTCAGTTACCTGCCACGGTGGCTATGTATACAGCACCGGGCGTGATGGCTCCTACTACCAGCTCTTTGTACACGGTGGCCATCTCCAGCCAGTCCTCCGCCAGAAGTCCTGTCGGGGCATGAACTGGGTAGCTGGGCTGCGCATGGTGCCCGATGGAAGTATGGTCATCCTGGGTTTCCATGCCAATGAATTTGTGGTGTGGAGCCCCCGGTCCCACGAGAAGCTGCATGTCGTCAACTGCGGCGGAGGGCACCGCTCCTGGGCCTTTTCTGACACTGAGGCAGCCATGGCTTTCACCTACCTCAAGGATGGCGACGTCATGCTCTATCGCGCTCTAGGTGGCTGCACTCGGCCCAATGTGATCCTCCGAGAGGGTCTGCATGGCCGGGAAATCACGTGCGTGAGGCGTGTGGGCACCGTAACCCTGGGCCCTGAGTATGAAATACCCAGCTTGGAGCAGCCTGACCACCTAGAGCCCGGCAGTGAGGGTCCTGGTCTGATTGACATCGTGATCACATGCAGCGAGGACACTACTGTCTGTGTCCTGGCACTGCCCACAGCCACAGGCTCAGCCCATGCACTTACAAGTGTTTGCAACCATATCTCTTCTGTGCGTGCCCTGGCAGTGTGGGGTGTAGGCACCCCAGGTGGTCCACAGGATTCTCGGCCAGGTCTCACTGCTCAGGTGGTATCTGCAGGGGGTCGTTCCGAGATGCACTGCTTCAGCATCATGGTCACCCCTGACCCCAGCACCCCAAGCCGCCTCACCTGCCATGTCATGCACCTTTCATCCCACCGGCTAGATGAGTACTGGGACCGGCAGCGCAATCGCCATAGGATGGTCAAGGTGGATCCGGACACCAGGTAACGTGCGCTCCCTGTCCTGGATGTGGAGTGGGGTCATCGTGGGGAGGCTCCAGTCAGGTGTCTCCTGACTTGCTGGCTCCACCTGACAGCTGAGCTGTGTTCTCCCTACAGGTACATGTCTCTTGCTATTTGTGAGCTTGACTCTGATAGGCCTGGCCTTGGCCCCCCTTGTGGCTGCAGCCTGTAGTGATGGAGCAGTGAGGTGAGCATACAGGGTCAGTGGATGGGGAGACAAAGGGTGTGAGCTCCCCAGGATGGGTTCTGAGGTGCCGTCCCCCCCCCCCCGCCCCCAAGGCTGTTTCTCTTGCAGGACTCTGGGCGAATTCTGCATCTCCTTGCCGAGACTTTCCATCATAAGCGGTGTGTCCTCAAAGTCCATTCCTTCACGCATGAGGTGCCTAACCAGCGGCGGTGAGAGAGGCATTCCTGTACGGTTTGGGTAAAGGCTCCTATTGTCTCCCCACTCCTTTCACTGATGTAGCTGCCCTCTCCTGGTTTCCAGGAGGCTGATCCTGGCCAGTGCAGCTACAGACGGCAGCCTGGCCTTCTGGGATCTCACCACTGCAATGGACCGAGGCTCCACTACCCTGGAGCCTCCAGCACACCCCGGACTTCCCTACCGTAAGTACCGTGACACCTTTCAGCACCTCTCACATGAGGTGAAAGCAGGACCATAATAGCCACTCTCTTCCTCCAGAGCTGGGTACTCCCTGCATGACCATCCAGGCTCACAGTGCTGGCGTCAACAGCCTGCACACCTTGCCTACACCTGAGGGCCACCATCTTGTGGCTAGTGGCAGTGAGGATGGGTCCCTGCATGTCTTCAAGCTTGCTGTGAAGATGCCAGAGCTGGAAGAGGCTGATGGGGAGGCCGAGTTGGTGCCCCAGCTGTGTGCCCTAGAGGAATATTCTGTCCCTTGTGCACATGCTGCCCACGTGACAGGCCTTAAGATCCTAAGTCCCAGCCTCATGGTCTCAGCCTCCATAGACCAGCGGCTGACCTTCTGGCATCTGGGGTCTGGTGAGCCCACCTTCATGAACAGCACTGTGTACCATGTGCCGGATGTGGCGGACATGGACTGCTGGTCTGTGACCCCTGAGTTTGGGCACCGCTGTGCTCTTGGGGGTCAGGGACTTGAGGTTTACAACTGGTATGACTAAGTGGTTGGAGAACTGAGCATGGGGCCTGCCTGTAGACAGTAGAGCAGGGCTCAGCTGTCTGCTCATGCTCAGTGTGCTCTGTGGAGGTGAGGCGGTACCACAGGTTCTTGACTCCAGTAGGGACCGAACAGGCAGACCAAGAACATGCCTCACTCTCCACAACAGAATGCATTGTGTTTATTTTGGCTTTAAGTGTACAACATCTGTGAGGTTTTGTTTTTTTCCAAGTTGATGATTGTGTGAACATTCCCGGCTATTGGGCCCTTAGATGTGGCTTAGCGGAGGGAGGCCCAGCAGAGCCAAGCCTGTGTGGAGCACCTCACGTACTGCCCTCAGAAGCTGTAGACGAGCAAACATCTGACCAAAGAGGTGTGGCCGAGGTTCCTGAAAGAAAAGGAACCAGGCTCATTCTCTTGGTTCTTCCCTCGTCCCTTGCCTTGTTACCCTTTGCCCCCTCCATTTCCTACAGACCCCCCTTTTGGTGTATCTCACCCCTAGAATATGTACTCGATTATAGTATGAGCTGAAATCCATGCCGAGCTGCACCAGGAACTTGCACACCTAGAGACAGAGATTGAATAATTGTTGTCTTTGTTCTCATGTCACAACCCAGAATAAAGAATAATGTGTGTAGTGTCTCTGTGTCTTACCACCTCTGTGCGGACAGGGATGTGGAGCCCAGGGGTGCTGGCCAGGCTCACAGTCTGGCTCAGCAAGTCCAGGAACGGCAGGACACTGTTGAAAAGCAGCAGCCACTCGCCCTGTGGGAGACAAGGGTGCTGGGAAGACAAATCCAAGCCTTCTGCTTGTGGCCGTTGCTCGGGAGGAACACTCACCTCATCATGGAGCAGTGAGAAATCCAGACTGCTCACAAGTGGAAAAGTGGGATACAGACCTTGTTCCATTCCATGTCTGTAACCCTCGAAGAGTGTGGCAAGGCGGGCACAGTTATACATAACAAAAGTGCCACTCTTTGTGCCCTTTGTGGAGATTGTGCTGTTGGCTAGGAGGAGCTAGGGGAAAAGGAATACAGCTGCAGAGGGCATGGCTCTAGACCTTGCTGCTCTCTTAGTACTGTGAGCAGTACCCACGCTTACTTGGCTCTGTGGAGCTGTGCTTAGCATCTCAAATTTGATGGTGGCCACAGAGAGGACATCCAAGGTCTCAGTCCAGGCTGGGTCTGGGTGTGAGAGATACAGGTTGGTCAGTGTCTGCGGACAAGGAACAAGGAGTAGAGGTATAAATGACCTGCTTCTACTTCAGGGCACAAGCAGGGCCTCCTAGGTATACCTTGTGCCAGGTCCCCACCATGCTTCAGTGCTGAGGCCTTGCACACCTGAGCGTGTCTGAGCCTAGAAAAAGAAAGCCAGTGAGCCAGGTCCCAGTGACAGCCCTTACCCACATCTCACTATTCCTGCTGCCTTCCAACCTCACTCACTTGTAGTACTCGGGGGCAGTCATCACGGTGCCAGGCACACCAGCTACTTTCACCGGGCCACAGACCAGGTGCTTCTGTGAAAGACAGCAAGGGCAGATGGCACTGCCCTCCCAGTCTGTACCCCCCCCCCCCCCCCGCCCCGCCTCAGTAGCTCCTCAAGTCTACATCCTCATGACACACTCCAAGGAACAAGCACTGCCGACCTTTCTTAAGTTCCTTTTCTTCTTAAGACCACCATCACAGGACCTCTGCCCCTGCTGCCCAGGCCCCTAGAGACATGTCAGATTCCAAACCCATGGTTTAACAGGCCCTTTGGATTTCAAGGGCTTTCTGAGGTTGGAGGTGGTTTACCTTTGGTAACCGACCTGCCTGTGAGGAGCCTGGCCATCCAACTTCTGCCAAAGCAGATCCAACTTTTGTTGCTGGAACGCTTCCTCACAGCTCACCACATGCACAACCATGCAGCCTGGATGCTCAACCTGAGTAGAGACAGAACAGTTACTACAAAGATGCAGAACCAGTTTGGGCAGAGGTCTGGACTGGAGCCACTAACCAGGCCTTGGTGGCCAACCTCTGGCCAATGGCGGACCGCCTCCTGCAGCTCGGACAGCGCAGTGAGCAGATCCTCAGTCACTACGGAAAACAGAGAGGTGCGCTCGAGTGCTCGCCAGTGCAGAGAGATTACCCCATCCTTTCTGGCTTTTGTCCTACCGGAACAGTTGTCTATGCTGGGGTCATAGCCCGCTGCTTGTTTCTGTTCTACTAGTTCCTTCAGACACACTCGGCCTAGGACACCAGGGGGCAGTGTCTCCTCCTTAGAAACAGAATTAAGTTCTGGAAGCACACAGGCCTTCAGGGTTTCGGTCGAGTTGCTCTTGGAGGTAGTGGGCCAGTCCACTCGAAGCTTCTGCAGGAAAGTGGACGTGCGCGGGTCCCGCACCGGGGGAACTAAGCACACACATACACTGCAAAACAAGGGTGGCTGCCTCAGTCGGCGAACCAGGCTCAGATCACCCTGACTTCCCACCTTCGGTGTCTGTCCCTAAAGGTTGTCTTCTGTCATTACAGCCTCGAACACGTGCTTACCCATGAGCACGCAGCGTCCGCGCTAGGTGATCAGCCACGAGCACCGCACGCAGCTGGCTCAGGCGGAGTGTGCTCGGGCTGCAGCGCAGTGCTGGGCAATGTAAGACGACTCGCGGGCCTGGCGAGGCAGGCTTGGCGGGAGTAGCGTAAGAGGTTAGGGCCCCCAGTACACGCTCGAAGACTGCGGGCCGCTCAAGTTGGAGGGATAAGCCAGCGGGAGTCGGCGCGCAGCGCAGTACAGGGGCCACTCCCGGACCCTGCAGGCAGGCGACCGCACGGAACACGCATTCTGGCACCTGCAGGCAGACGCGTGTGTAAACAGACCGAATTCCCTGTACCCGGCTAGAGAAAGCAATGTACGGCGCGCACCCACCTGCCCGTCCCTGAAGCGCGCTTCAAGCGCGCTTCGTGGTGCCAAGAAGTCTCGATCACGAAGGTGCCGGGCATGCGTTTCCTTGAACCACACCGGCCTACCAGGACCTACAGCAGCGTTGAGGGCCTCCAGCGTCTCTCCAACCCCAAGGCGCCCTGTCGCCATGGCGACCGGAAGAGTAAGCGGAACAGGAAGTAAATTATCCTTAGAGCTTCCGGGAGGTCCGCCTGCCGGGTGTGGGGGATCCGGCGGTGGACGCTCCTGAGTGGAACAGAGTGCTCCAACTTGCCGAGTGAGCTTACATCCACCCACACCTCCAGTGTTCCCTCCCGATCGCCTTTCCTGCATTCGTGAGCCCTGGACCCAAAATTTGAGAGTCCTGTTTGCGCCTCGGGATTTTTAATCGTCACCCCGAATTTGTTAATTTGGCACCATCCAGGACACTTGTCATCGAAGTTTCACATCTTTGTGCTTATGTGATTTTTTTTTTTTTGGCCTCATTTAAACCAATTAAAATGTCAGACGTTCCAGACAACTTGTCAGTGGGAAAAGTCTGTACCAAAGACATTGTTTTGCTTTTTTGAGACAGGATTTCTCTGTGTAGCCCTGGCTGGAACTTGCTTTGTAGAGATCCGCCTGCCTCTTCCTCCCGCGTGCTGGGATTAAAGGCATTAAAGGCACGCCTGTCTTCCATTAAAGACACTTTATTACCTACTTAAAAAGTAAACAAAATTTGAGTTCTTTCAGATTATTTGCTCTCCTTTCATTGTTTGCGGTATGGGATGTCTTTATTCCCAATAAAAGTCCAATTTAATAGAATTGCCCATCTTCATACCCGAGGAATTAGAGTCAATCATAACTTCCAGAATTACTAGTCTTTAATGTTTTTCCTTTACACTGGTGCTACTAGTACCTTTGGTTCTTCTTTAGGCAACTCTGACCAGTTTGAGACAATTAAGTGTGATCAAGACAAGTCCCAAATAAACAGATCTCAGGCGGAGCACCCCGTGGGAACGCTTTCTCTGTCCAAACGCTTTCATTGCCATGTAGCTTAGGTCTCCTCCACTCCCCCCCCCCCCATCCCGCAGTAATGAATGAATCCAACTAGTGAACTTTGCTCTGGAGAGGAGTGAAATCTAGGGAAAGGAAAAGTTTCACAAGCTCCTCTCTGGGCCAGGACTATGAGGCCCTGCTTGGGAGGTGCCGAAAGAGCCCTGGGCGGACACGACATTCCCGATGGCTTCTTGGGTGCCCACTCAACGGGAGTGATCGTGTCATTCCAATGCACTTTCCATGCTGTGGGTGCAGCTGCTGGCAGGGCTAGGACCCACCGACAAATTTCAACTACTCTCCCTCCGTGAAGACGGTTGGGGTGGTTTTTCCCCAGGAAGTGAAGAGCTATCTTTAGCGAGCTGTGGGCTGGGCGGCCCTGTGGGACTCACTGCCATTGCAGCCCTACAGAGAGGACCCAGGACCTCCCTCGTCAGAGTTCTCCAGGGATCCCAGAAAGGGCCATCAGCCCGAGCTCTTCTCTGCCTGCCACCATCAGCCTGAGGGTGCACCTGAGAGATGGAGACCAGAACGGCCCAGCAGTATTTCTGAGGATAGAGACCACCTCATCTGGGCCAGGGTGCTGCTCAGGCAGGAGAGCAGGGAACGAAATCCAAGCGCAGCTGGAATGCACTGGCGACAACAGCTGCTTTTGGGATTCCGTTGCCCGCTGTCCAGCCGCTGGAGGGAGGCTCCTGCCCCCAGGTCACTCGCCCTGGAGTCAAACCGGAACCCGCCCATCCCTTCCCAGCGGGCCGACAAGAAGTAGGTGCTGTGACCCAGTCTAGGGAGAATGAGGCGCTCACCTGGGCCCCAGAACAATAGAAGGTGGGGGCCTCCCTCGGGACCCGGTCCCGATCCGGATTAGATCAGAGGGCAGGATTAGCCCCGCCAGTCCCAAGCAGCAGGAGTCCCTGGTACCGTAAAGGGGCGGGCTTCGGAATCCGCCAAGAGGGAAGCGATCCCGTGGACCCGAGAGGAAGTAAACCCATGCGTCCAGTTCTGGGACACCCCAAAGCCCGGGGCCCTTTGTCCGGTGACGCTGCCAGCTCACGAAGTGCCAGGGGCCAAACCGGCCCACACAGCAGGGGCAGAACAGCCTCCCACAAAGCCCATCGCAACCGGCCCTGCGAGAACCCCACAGCCAGGCCCCACTGGTGTCCAGCATCCCACCCGTCTAGTCCGGCC
Source organism: Lophiomys imhausi (assembly GCA_907164525.1). Taxonomy (NCBI): domain Eukaryota; kingdom Metazoa; phylum Chordata; class Mammalia; order Rodentia; family Muridae; genus Lophiomys; species Lophiomys imhausi. The sequence continues at coordinate 15,521,450 of CAJQZJ010003646.1, forward strand.
GGTAGAGAAGGCGACAAAGTTCCCCCGAGGCCACCAGGGCAGAACCAGGGCGCATAGCTGCCCGAGCCGCGCGGGGCCAACGACTCTTGGGCCAGTAGGCCCTAGACTCGGCTCAGGACAGGGGAGGGAGACTCTCGGCGCGCGAGGACAGGGAGACGCTCCGGGCGCTGCCTACTTCACGTCTGGTCGGGTTCGGCCCAGTCAGTCCCACCCGAAGAGCTCCGGCCCGCCGCGGCGTGCCCTTCCGCGGGCCCGAGCTGTCCGCAGCCTTGGAGCCATTTTAAAGAGAAGCCACCTGGCCACACCCCCTCGCGCTCCGGGAGGCCAATCCAGGCTCGGCCACGCCTCTCCCGGAGCGCGGCGCCGCCGCCAACGGTCGGGCCGGTGACGGTTAGGGAGGGCCGCGATTTCGGGACGAGCTGGGGAAACTTGAGCCCCCGCCCCGCCTACGGAGCTCGGCTCTCCAAAGCCTGGGATTAGAGGCCTGGAAGCTGGCACCGCACCCTGGCCAGGTGGGCCCAACAGGGCCAGGTGCGCAGCTGCCCCGCCCCGGTCCCCGGAGCCCTGGATAATGGTCGGGAACCCGAAGGACGGGCGGTGGCTGTGGTCCAAACAGTGCCCCGAGGGCGCCCGTGCTAGCAGGTGTTCCCTCCGCCCCCCACTCCTTAGGGACAGGCGGTGGAGGCCTGGGGTGGGGTGGGCGACAGGTGTTGACACAGGAGACCGCCCGCCCCGGGGGACAGAGTCAGCTGAGGGCTGTCAGTGCCCACGGCGCTGGCCAAGCTGCGCGGTACCCTCCGGGACGCAGGGGGCGCTGTGGCCGCCGTGAGACTGACCACTGAGATCCCATCACCCCTACGAACCGGTCACTAGGCACCGTCGCAGCCATGGCCGCCACTCTTGCATTTCGCTGTCTGGGCCGAGCTCGACCTGCGCCGCTTTGTCCTCGCGTCGATCGGCTGTGGTGAGCGCCCCCTGCCCCACCTCTGACCACAGGGTTCCAGACCTTTCAGTCCCGAAGAGCAGTACGGCCTGGCCGCAAGCCCCTGACTTTAGCCCTCTGCAGGAAGACCCCGCATCGAGGGCACCGGCTCACTCCCGCGGATGATGAGTTGTTCCAGAGGACACACATCTCTGTGCTGCAAAACGAGAACCCTCTGCCCGTGTACATCGACAGCTACAGCAGCAGAGGCTTCGTGGTCAACGGAAACCGTGTGATCGGCCCATGCGCGTTGCTCCCACAGACGGTGGTCCAGTGGAACGTGAGCCCTGCCCTGAAGTGAAATTGAAGCCTAGAACGAAAAGCCACTCCCTCCGAGCTAATTGAGCGTTATTTTGTTGCCGATCAGCTTGGTGCGGGTAAAGACTGTAGATTTACCTGTTGAATGGCCTCTGTTCCTTTACAGGTGGGATCTCATCAGGATATCACTGAAGAGAGCCTCTCACTTTTCTGGATGCTGGAACCTAGGATAGGTATGGGGGAGTGGGTAGCACTGGGTCCTAAGTGTCCACCTTCTATCTCAGACTCTCAATACTTGGTTGTCTCCACCTTCCTTAGAGATTGTCGTCGTGGGTACTGGAAACAAGACTGAGCGGCTGCACTCCCAAATACTACAGGCCATGAGGCAGCGGGGCATCGCTGTGGAGGTGCAGGACACGGTAGGTCTTTGGGCATGGAAATTTTGTCCAGTTCTCCTCTACTGAGCCCCAGACATGCTAATTCTGATGTTTTCATTGCAGCCCAATGCTTGTGCCACTTTCAACTTTCTGTGTCATGAAGGTCGAGTGACAGGAGCTGCCCTCATTCCTCCTCCTGGAGAGACTACACTCAAGTCTTTGGGTCAAACTCCGAAATGAGGAGACATGAGGAACCGTCAAGGAGGGCACTGGCAATTGCCGAATGCAGGGACTCCCAGTGCTTCCCCATCCTCTGCCTTCTAGCATGTCCAACACGCATCATGCTTACCCAGAATAATAATTTATATTCCTACATACAAATATCAGTTGTGTTGCTGAGTGTGGGGTGGAAATTAAGGATTGTTTTCATCCAGACAATGTGGAATTCTCTGGGCTCTTCAAGGCTACGAAGCAGTGTTTATTATTACTATCTGCTTGGCTCATATCCCGATTTAAGGAGACCCCAATAGCTTCCTGACTTCTCTAGAACTGGAACTTACTGCAGGCCCATCAAGTACATTTATCTCACGGCCAAGCCTCTGCCTACTCTTTGTAAACATCTGGAGGTGATGACTGCAAAGTTCCATGTACATATTGAAATCAAAGACCAGTTGTCACTGTCTTTTTCCAAACTTTTATTGAAAAATTCAAGGTATATACTGGATCTGTTTTCAGAAAAGCCGCTTCTCATACCTGTAGGCAGAGACCATCTGTGAGTCTAGGGCAGGAAAGAGGTGTGAGGCTGGCAGGAGCTCCATCCAAGCATAGAGCTACTTACGAATGTAGGCCATGGACACCGCCTTCCACCTGAGCTGAGGATGTTCTCTTCTCAAACTTAAGTTCCCCCGAGTACATCATGGCTCTGAAGAGAAGCAGGTATTAGATACAGACAATGGATAGTCTCGACCACTCCCTCTATTCATGTCCTAGCCAACCATGCTCACCGGACTTGGGTTAAACTCTTGGCACCAATGTCCTGACAGGAGTGCTGGATGCCAGCAATCAAGTAAGGGACGAACTTGTGGATGGACCCTTTGTCCTGCACAGCCCCCGAAACTCCCTGGGCCACTTTGATTTTGTCAGCTTCACTGTCGGCAAAGAAATGAGCAATGTTGCCAAGGGACGAGACCAAACTCAGGATTTGGTGCAGCTGACTTGTCTGCCTGTCCTACCTGAAGTATCGGTTCTGGCTGCTGAGGTGTTTGTCCATGGCATCTAGAGAACCCATGCCACGGTACTTCTTCAGCCGGATCCCATCAGAGAAGAAGTACTCACCAGGGGCCTCAGTGGTGGCAGCCAAGAGGGAGCCCATCATGACTATGGACAGATAAGTGAGCTAGGGCAGAATCTGAGAACTCAGGGAAGGGGGACCCCACCAGGCCCTGAGGTTACTAGGCCTTACCTGTAGAAGCCCCAAGAGCCAGAGCTTTGGCAATATGACCCACATTTTGGATTCCTCCATCAGCAATAACAGGAACACCAAAGCGTCGTGCATACTCAGAAACCTTATACACTGCTGTTGCTTGGGGCCGCCCACAGGCTAACACTGTTGAGAGATGGAAGAATAGGTGAGTGTGTGATTGGAATAGGGCATGCGAGGGTTAACTCACAGGACCCAGGAACTCTGAAAGACACCTATACCAAGTGACTTCATCTGATGAAGAGATGTGTCTGGGATGGCTGCTATCCATCTGCCTTGAATAGTACAAACAGCTTTGCTGGCTTCACCCCTGTCTGTACATGTGCATGTGTGCAGGACCCAGGGCAGCTCAGGCACATGCAGCTTATAGCAGCCCGGAAGCCCTGCCGAGCTGGTATCAATCAGAAGGGGTAAGAGTGACCGTGCGGTTAGTATCTAGAATATCAGACCTAGCCCCTTCCTGCATAGTGGGCAGCTCAGGCAAGATCAGGGCAGTGGTAATAGAGAAAAGAGAGCAGGCTCAAAAAGCTTGTTGGGCCTGGCCTACTGCAGGTATGTGGACAGAGCAGGGCCTGCCTTAGGAAGGAGGTCCTACTCTGTGAGCATCCTAGGAAAGAAGGAGCTGTAATCTCAAGCAGCCCCCAAACCATGGTCTGTACATCCGTTTGCCCTGCCCACCCAACAGCACCACAAACCCTGGGAGCTACAGCTACAGTCAACCAAGCAGCCGGGCAGTGGGCAGCTGGGCCGGGCTAGTTCGCCGGGCCGGACTTACTATAGCAGCCCGTGACAGTAGAAGGGCATTTGGGACTGTGGGACTTTATGTCTGGTGGGATCTTGGGAGCCGCTAAATAAAACAAACAGACCAGAGTTTAGAGAGGGCACAGAGCAGGAGCTAGGAGGCCAGGCTAGGCAGGGAGTGATGACAAGAACTTGTCTTGCTTCCAGCCATGTCACCCATCCAAGAGGCCCATTTGGCCCTAGAGTTGCCCATGTTGGAGGACTTGAGTAGTTCCCCTAAGAGCCATTGGGCCCAATCAAAGCATACTTGTACCTTCCTGGGTGATGCAAATGGAACCACTTCCCATGCCGACCCGCAGAGCATCCACACCTGCATCTATGAGGTTCTTGGCTTGAGCAGCAGTGACTACTATAGTGAAACAAAACACAGTGAGGGTCCGGGGGTAGGAGAGCATGCAGCAGGTCTTTACCCACCAGCACCGTCTTTTCTTACCATTGCCTCCAATGACCTGGAGATTCGGGTATTTCTCCTTGATGTATTTGATCATATTGATTTGGAAAATGGAGTTTCCCTGGGAAGAGTCCTAGGACAGGAAGTAAGTTCTGGCTACACCATGATATGGCAGTAACCCTTATAGTCCCACCCTACGTGTGTTGTAGCTTACCAAAACTACTACATCCACACCAGAAAGAGCCAGTAAGTCCAGCCTGTACTTGTCATCCTCGTGAGTGCCAATGGCTGCCCCACATAGTAACTGCTTTTTGGCATCTTTGGAAGCCAGTGGGTAATCACGATTCTTCTTTAGGTCTGTCCGGGCAATGATGGCTACCAGCTCATCATTTTCATTTACAATGGGCAACTTTCCTGAAGACAGAGCAGAACATGAATCAGGATCCCGAATATTATTTCTGGGCCCCTTTCCACCTTTAGGACTCACCCTTTTTACTGCGCTGCAGAATTTCATTTGCCTCCTTCAGAGTGATGCCCGCAGGGGCTACTACCAAATCCTCCCTCTTTGTCATGATCTGGATGAGTCATGAGGAAAGTTCAGTCAGACCAGGACACTGCCTTGCCCACGGGCCTTTATCAAAAGACCACGAGCACATACATAGATCCAAACCACTCCTCCTGACAGGCACTCAGTAGTTGTTATACCATTGAAGTGAAACTCAAAAATACAGTACAGGGAGCAGTCCCTCATTGTGATGGATCACATAAGAGCAAGGAGAACCAGAACTGTTCTCAAGAACTAGACTCCACTTTAAGCAGGAGGTGGGGGTGTGTGTGTGTGAAGCACAAATGTTAGCAGACATTTTGTCACCTCACCAGAGTCTGTGCAAGGAGAAGTAATGCAGAAACCTCATGAGGTAGTAAAAAAACAAACAAAAAACCTATTCCATTCTTCTTGGACAGAAAATGAGGGCATCAGTAATGACATACAGGTAAAAGAAGCTGCCTCTTCAGCCTGGGCTCTTAGACATTGTTTTTCTCAGTCAGTGGCACCTACCTCTTCCAAGAAACGATCATGCTCTTCTTCCTTGAGGAAGTCAATGTCCCTTGAGGAGATGATGCCCACCAATCGACTCCCCATCCGGCCTGTATCTGTGATGGGGATACCACAGAAGCCATGCCTGGCCTTGGCCTCAAAAACATCCCGCACACGATCCTTGGGGCTAAGGACCACAGGGTCAGTGATGAATCCCTGTTCGTATTTCTGGAAGGGATGTGAGAAGGTCACTGCCTCCCTGAAATCACTTTCATCAGGCTCCTGGTCTAAAAAGTAAGGTCCACGCCCAACTGTCCAGTAAGGCAGTACCACAGAACCAAACCAACCCTTCTAACAAGGACGCAGGTAAGCTGTTAACACTGCACTAGCTTAAGAAATGGGGTCTTAGGCCTTTCTCTTCAGTAACTGAACCTCACAGTGGGAAGAAAGGAACCTTAGTTAGCAGAATCAACCCTCCACTCCCACCCCACCTCTGTGTAATTCCCAGGAACTCTCGGCCATGATTTTTGCACTTCTGACCTTCACTTTACGAACTTCATTGGCCTGGAATTCAGGTGTACAGTTGTGGTGGATGAAACCAATACCTCCTGTGAGCTATGAGAAGAACACACAAGAAAATGAAGCAGAGGCACAATCTTTGGCAGAGATGACACCCATGCCCTTCAAGGCTCACCGCCATTGCAATGGCCATTCCAGCCTCTGTGACAGTGTCCATAGGTGAGGAAACCAATGGGGTCTTCAGTGTGATCTTCTTAGTTAGAGCAGAGGTCAAGTCCTGAGGAAATAACGGACCACCAAAAGAAAATACAGCTTATTCGTCCGGGTCCATCACAGGGGCCCTGGGTGATCTGCATTTTCACCCAAAAAGCCATTCCATTGGCTCTACCCCACCCACCACAGCCCAGTCCGCTGCAGCAACTCACATTAACAAACAGCAGCACTTCCCCACTCCTTGATGTTCACAACCTACTTCCTAGACTGGGACAGTGACACATGCCTACTGTAATCTCAGCACTGACTCAAATCAGAAGCAGGAGGTCTGCCACTAGTTCAGGGTCAGCCTGCTCAACATAACCAGTTCCAGAGCAGCCAGGGTTATAATAGGTAGGACATCTCAAAAACAAAACAGAAAAACCCAGTCCCTTATTATACTCACCACCTGGTCCGCAGTAAAGTCGATATACCCAGGAAGAATGAGAAAATCACTGTAGGAGGGAATTAGGCAGGACTCTCAGGCTTATAATATCAAGAGACTCCAACTCCATACGTCATCCCATAAAGCTCTGAGCAGGGAGTTGTACTGAGCCCGTGTGCCACAGTACCCAGATGGCATTGGATGATTAGGGACAGGGGAGTCTTCTGCCACCGAGTTAGTTGTCATTAGTGCTCCTGAACATTAATAACTCCTATGTCCAGAGAAATTAAGCCTCAAGACTCAAGTCCTAAGTACTGTTGAAACGACCCGCTCCTCCCCAGCTCCACATGTCAAAGTTATTCTCAGGAGATAGGTAATTCCAGGAACCTGTTCCCCTGTCCGCTCCCAGGAGAGCTTCAATGAACCCCTCATCCGGGCCCCTGCCTCGCCCACATGGGTATCCTAGACCCGCACTTGTAGGTGAGGCCATCCCCGCAGTTGAAGAGCTGTTGTGCGGTGAGTCCGTCGTCTGGCACGTAGGACGTGCCCCCGCTAATCAAGTAGTCCGCCATGACCAACGAGGAACACGGACACGAGCCTCCGAGGAACGCGCCGCAGAGGCCTCCACGGTCCGGACCGCGCCAATATAAACTAGATGATTTCGTCACTACGTCGCCTGCGTCACTGACGCCAGGTCGTACGGAGCGCGTACTGGGGTCACGCCCCGTGCAGAGGTGGAGCTAGCCGTGAGGAACGAAGGCGTGGCCTTAGCATGCATAGGGCCTTATGAAGCTGGTCTATTTCCGTCCCACCCCTCCCAGGGTCCCTCCCCCGCAGGATCCTGGCCCATTCATTTTAGTTTTGTTTCCACTATTCCACAAAGCTCCTCCCCCAAATAAAGACACGTGATCCACTAGCTTGTTGAAAAGACGTGCTTGTCATTCTTAATAAACAACTAGAATAAGAATACATAAGAGAAAGAGTGGTATCTTTATATGATACACAAGTGTATGTTACAAGAATTCCATCAGGCACAGGAGCCTCAGGTTTAAGGCCTCAATATTAGGCCCAAAAAAAAAAAAAAAAAAAAGCATGGTAAAGTTTTTAACATCTATGTCACTTGTAATAAAGGTGTAATAGAAATTGTCTTTAATAAAATCATAATTGAAGTTTCCCTCATTTTTCTTCCATTATGATACTATGTTTATGTCTGAGCATGGGGAAAAAAAATGTGGCTCCACGTGGTCAGTCAGAGTGAAAGTCGGTGGGAGATTCCCAGGAGGGTTGATTCATCAGCAGCTCCATCTTCCTTGAGGAAGGGAAGGGCCCATATTTCTCCAAACAGTCCAAGTCCCTTTCCCCATGCCCCAGACAAATGAAAAAAAAAAAGAGAAAGAAAAAGCCAACCGCTTCCTAGGACATCTGGCTCTCAGAAAACCCATAATCCCGTGAACCCATGAACCAAGGGGTCTGCCCAGGTTTATGAAGATGCAAAGGGCAACGTTGTCTTTTAGAAGTAGCCTGAAAAGCATCATAACTACGAATTAAAAAAAAAAGGAATTAGGAAAAAAAAAAAAAAAAACGGAGGCCTCTTCTTTAGTGTAAAAGTCTGGTTTTTCCTGGTTGTCCCCAACTGGCGGAGGCACCTCAGTGCATGGTGGTTGCACTGGCCACGGCAATGGCTTCTTGAATCTCTCGTATAACCAGGATCCGGGTCAGCATCTGTCCCATCTGTTCTCTGCTGATAGGCTGGACTGAGTACCAAATTGGGCTGTTGGGAGCTACGACTGGCTCAGGTGTCAGGTAAAAGGTGTCATTTCGGCCTTTCACACTCTGAGGGCTGAAGAATAATATTCCAGTAAAAGATGGGTAATAGCATAATTTTAATATTTCCATATTGAGCCTCCAGAATACACACCATTCTAGGGACTGAACTACCAATAACAAGCTGCCTCTTTTTAGCCCTTTATATAAACAAGCTGTGATAAATCACTTGCTGTACCTGGGCAGTACATCTCAGGTTGAACTACTTAAATCTCTATCCCACTTGCAGCAGACTTCAGCATCTACAAGATCTGGCTCTAGCTGTTTAATCACATCGGTTTCTATTCACCAGCAAGGGTCCCAATAAACATCTTCTCTGAGCTCACTTCCCTGCAGCCTACAGTGCTCAGCACAGTCCACCATCTTACACTCACTCAGTCATCCATTCAAAATTCAACAAAGGGCTGTGTGTGTCCAGTCTGTCTGTATTGGGTACAGGTGTCAAAGAAGTAAGCAGAAACAGTAAGTAGATAGTTCCTGACAAACAAAGTTATACAGATACATAAGAACTGATACTAGTTAAGTGATAGAGAGGAAACAGTTGAGGACAAAGATAGGCAATCTAGAAATGCTTCATTGGAGCTGCTGTGTCCAGTAAAGAAAAAACTTAATCTCCTTGGATGAGAAGTATGGTTATAGGCCAAACGCAGCAGACAAGAGCCAACAATGCGAGTGCATTAGAGGTTCACTTATCACGTAAAGGTTATTTGTATAGTGAGAGATCACTGAAAGTTTTAGTCTAATGTAAATAGAAAGACCCATAATCACAAAAACTCCTTGTGACATTGCCACAAAGAGCATACACCAAACTGGGGGGACAAGAAAAACCAGAACCTGAAAGAACATCCCCAATCTGTGTTGATGGCAGCAGGAAAACTGAGCCAGAATGGCATAGGACCATGTTCACTACATGATGTAAAAAAGCCTTTGTGTCTTTACACTTACTCTATGAAGTCAGAGCCTGTTGTGGAGGTGCACTTTTTTTGTTTTTCGAGGCAAGATTTCTTGGTGCATAGCCCTGGCTGTCCTGGACTCACTTTGTAGACCAGGTTGGCCTTGAACTCACAAAGATCCACCTACCTCTGCCTCCCAAGTGCTGGGATTAAAGGCATGAGCCACCATGCCCAGCAGGGCTTTGTTTTTTAAAATTATTTATGTTATGTATTTTGCTGCTCTACCTATATTTATGTCTGTGTGAGGATATCAGATCCCTTGGAACTGGAATTCCAGACAGTTGTGAGCTGCCATGTGGGTGCTGTAAATTGAACCCGAGTCCTTTGGAAGAACAGCCAGTGCTCTTAACCACTGAGCTATCTCCCCAGACCCTTGTTTTGTTTTTTGTTTTTTCAAGACTGGGTTAATCTGTGTATCCTTGGCTGTCCTGGACTCACTTTGTAGACCAGACTGGCCTTGAACTCACAGAGATCCACCTGCCTCTTCTCCCCAAGTGCTGGGATTAAAGGTATGTGCTACCAGGCCTGGCCATTACAGATAGCTGTGAACTGCCATGTGGGTACTAGGATTTGAACCTGCGTCTTTTCGAAGAGAAGCCGGTGCTCTTAACCACTGAGCCACTTCTCCAGCCCTGAGGTGCATACACTTAACCCTGAGCACTCGTGTAGGTCAAAGGCAGACAGATCCCTTGTGGGTGTGAGGTCAGCCTGGTTTACTAAATGAATTCCAGGTCAGCCAAAGCTACATAGAGAGATTCTGTCTCAAAAGAAGTGGCTGTCAGAGTTCAGTGAACCCTTTTATATCATAGGGTTGTATATAATACACATTTTGGCAAACCAAACAAAAGTGATTTTTTTTTGGGGGGGGGGGGGCAGGTGTGGTGGCATACACATTACTTCCAGCACTCAAGAGACAAGAGGCAGGTAGATTGTGTGAGTTCAAGTCTGACATCAACATGGTCTAAGTGAGCTCCAGGACAGCCTGGGTTACAAAGAGAGACCCTGTCTCAAAACAAACAAAAACTGGGGACTCAATTCAGGGCACAATAGACAATCCACCTAACCCTGACCCCCCCCCCCCCCCCCCCCGCCTTTCAGTATCTGTTATTATTTTTGTTGTTGTTTTCCAGACAGGGTTTCTCTATGTGGCTCTGACCATCTTCGAACTCAGAGATCCACCTGCCTCTACCTCCCACGTGCTAGAATTAAAGTTGTTTAAAGTTGTGCGACACTACCTCCTAAAGGCATCATTTTTTTTAAGTATATCTTGACATAGGGAGGCACTATGTAGTTCCAATCTGGAATCAGGAGTTCAAGGCCATCCTCCCATAAACACACAGACACACACATACAGTTAGTGTAGAAAGCCTCCTCACCATTTGAAGAGGTAGAAATCATACAGCTTGATGGGACACCTCAAAGGATTCTCTGGATTCTCTGTCTGTTCTGCATACATGTCATCTGTAACTATCAGAAAAAGAAATTGTTTCAACCCCCAGGATTTGACAGTGAGAAAGAGGAAAACTGATTCCTTCAAGTTCTCCTCTGACTACTACTTGCGGGTGGTACCTGTGCAAGGACAAGTGTGTAGATGGGCATACACACATATAATTCAAAACCAACACACAAGGACCGAGCTGCCATGCAGTGCAAAAGGTAGATATAACATTACCACTCAGCCACGCCAACAAGAAATACTGGGTTAAATAAGGGATGAGACATGGACAGTGACCAAGAGGGAAAAACCCATGTTCTCCAGGGCACCCATGACACTATGAGAAATGTTTGGAGTTTTTGGCCAAGGAGAAGGAAGTGGACAATTTCTGTCCAGACAACCTTGACTTGTACACACATTCCCACAGGACAAAGTCAGGGCAAGATAAAAACCTTTTGCTGTCATTCCTGTTTCCTGTGCCTACCTTTCTGGCCAGTCTGATGTATCCCAAGGGCCTTCAGATAGCGGATACTTGTGCTTTTATCCTTAGGATTCGAGGGGCTCTTCTTTGTTTGTCGAAGGACCTTGGAGAAAGCCAGCTTCATGTGCTGATCCACTGTCTTCAACAGGAAGTACCTGGACCACACGTACAACCAAGCAAAAAGAGGGGTGCCAGTAGGGCACGATGACCCACTCACCTTCTGCCCATCAGTGACTCACATGAACCATTCCCCACTCCCAGGATCAGGGTAGGGCCATGTCTAAACACACTGTCCATTGAAAGAACCATGTCAAAACGGACTCAAGGCAGTCTGGCAAGGCCGTTTGCCCGTTCCCATTCACGAAACAAAAAATGCAGGCAAGTGCAATGCAAACTAGCTCAAAATTTTTCAACTGTGTTCAGAGGAATACAGAAGTCCTCCTGGTATTTTCCCTCTTCATGGGGAGATGCCAGTAGTAGCCAAGAATGTAGGGTCCAAAGCACTTACTTGGTGTTAAAGAACATGAGAGTGGTCAGCAGTGTGGAAGGGGAATGTGCCCCAAGCTGCTTGCATTCCCAGAGCATCTCTTCAGTTACATGACTGGGCAGAACGTAGCCTGGGTGGGAAAGAGCAGCACTGCAACAACTGGATGGCAGAGGCCCACAGACAACAGGCCCACAAGTGACAAGAACTGCACAGGAACAGTCGTACCAGGGCAAATATCCCTAAAGTGTGGCTACATAATCCAGAGCTAGTTAAAACCAAGGCCCTTGGGTCACAATCATCGTTGGGTCCTAATTTCTGGAGTAGGACCTAACAATGAGTATGTATTTCTAATTAAGTTCCAAAGTGATATCACTGTTACTGCTGTTCTGGGGAACCATGGGCTTCTATGATTGTTTCTATTTAAAATTCTTTCACACTTCCAGCACTCGGGAGGCAGAGGCAGGTGGATCTCTGCGAGTTCAAGGCTAGTCTGGTCTACAAAGTGAGTCCAGGACAGCCAGGTATACACAAAGAAACCCTGTCTCAAAAAAAAAGCTATAAAAAAAAAAAATTCTTTCACACTCATCAATGATGATTAGAGAAAAGGGACTGTACTTAAGGAAAGTAAATTAAAGATACAACCCAAACTCTGCTTATACACTCTTTTCATAAAGACTTATTTGATTTTATGCAGATAAGTATGTCACTTGTGTGTGTGTATGTGCAGTATGTGAATGATTGGTGCTGTGAAGGTCAGGAGAAGGCATCCAATCCCCTGGAAGTGGAGTTACAGATAGCTGTGAGTCACTATGTGGTGCTAGGAATTGAACCTGAGTCCTCTGTAAGAACAAGAGCTGGAGAGATGATTCAAGGGTGTCTAGAGACCTGGAAAATGCACATCTTGTACACCTATCTCTGAAAAGAGATTCAATTTCATGAATGAAAGGGAAAGCTGATTCCCTTTCCTCCAACACAACAGGCATTACTCTCATATCCAAGTAAACCTATATAGCTAAACATTCAAAAGGTCAACAGTCTGAACTTGAACAACTAGGAACACACCATTTGATTTGAGCACTAGGACACTTTTACGTACTGATGTCCTTTAAAAACGTCCCAGTATTTGTATACATGGGGACACATGTCTAGCAGATGAGTTGACACAGCCTACTTTTCCAAAGTCTTTTAAAATTCTATAATCAGAAAGTAAAAGTGACACTTCCTAGAAGAAAAAATATTCTATTACTACCTCAAAGCACTTCTATTTCCTGAAGGCATTTCTATCTCATTTGTTTCTTTGATTGATTGATTGAGAGAGGATCTCTTCCTGACGCTTAGGCTGCTCTGGAATTTATAATCTTACTACCTCTGATTCAGGAGTGCTGGAATTAGTGTTCAGCTGTTCTTGTCTCTGGCTTCATCCTGGTCTATTCACTGTGTACATTGTATAGCACAGCAGCAATGGGAAGTGCTTTCCGTTCCCAGACATATCTACAGCCCCTACAATACAGGATGAACAACACAACACAACCCTCTCCCCAGCAAATCCATTATTATAAGAGCAATTTCAGGAAAACCATGGCATATTCTACTCGTCTTGGATTACTCTACCATTTGCCTCCTCCCAGTTTACTTTTTCTCCTAATTTTATTTTCATCTATGCAATTAAAAAGGACTTTAATAGCTATACATGCCTTAATCCCAGCACTTGAGAGGCAGAGGCAGGTGGATCTCTGAGTTTGAGGCCAGTTGAGTCCACAGAGTGAGTTCCAGGACGGCCAGGGCTACACAGAGAAACTTTGTCTTGAAAAAGGAAACAACAACAAATCAACCAACCAACCAACCAAATGGATTTTAATGTCTAGGAATCAGGACATTCCAGCATAGGAGAATAGAGATACAAACTAATTCCAGGAGAAATTGTAACAGAAAGCATCTGATTACAGTCCTGAAATATCACCTCCCTTTACAAGTAAAATTGTAGAGAAGACTCTACAATAGTGTGAGAAATGCTCCAAACTAGAAACAGGAATATTCTGTTAAATCAGATCAAGGGAGCTAACAAAGACTATGTTAAAAGGTGGAGAGATGGCTCAGAGTTAAGAGCACTGACTGCTCTTCCAGAGGTCCTGAGTTCAATTCCCAGCAACCACATGGTGGCTCCCAACCATCTATCATGAAATCTGGTGCCCTCTTCTAGCCTGCAAGCATACCTGCAGACAGATCACTGTATACATAATAAATAAATAAATAAATCTTAAAAAAAAAGGTGAACTTTAAAAAGTTGCAAATGGCTGGGTGTGGTGGCACATGCCTTTAATCCCAGCACTCAAGAGGCAGAGGCAGGTGGATCTCTGTGAATTCAAGGCCAGCGTGGTCTACAAGGTGAGTCCAGAATAGTCAAGAATACACAGAGAATCCCTGTCTCAAAAAACCTAAACTAAAAAAAATAAAAATAAAAAACAAAATAAAAAGTTGCAAATGACTGGGCAATATGGCACACACCTTTAATCCTAGCACTTGGGAGGCAGAGGCAGGCGGATCTCTGTGAGTTCAAGGCTAGCTTGGTCTACAGAGTGAGTTCTAGGATACACAGGGCTACAAAAAGAAATCCTGTCTTAAAAAACAAAAACAAAAACAAACAAAGATCAGTGTGTGCACTGGAAAACAGAACTGCAATGGTCTGAATGAATCTTTTCAAATTTTATATTCACCAATTCATACTGATTGTTTTTTTGTCTGTCTCAAGACAAGGTGCCATACGTACCCCTGGCTGTCATGGAACTTACTATGTAGACCAAGAAAGGCTTGAACTCAGACAAGCCTGCCTCTACTGGGATTAAAGGTATGTTATGATTTTTTTTTTCTTTTTTCAAGATAGGGTTCTCCATTTAACAGAGCCTTGGCTATCTTTGAAGTCACTTTATAGACCAGGCTGTTCTTGAACTCACAGAGATACACCTGCCTCTGCCTCCCAAGTGCTGGGATTAAAGGCATGCACCACCTCGGCCAGCTTTTATTATTGGAGACAGGGTCTCATCATTGTAGTTCTGGCTGGCCTGAAAGTCATTATGCACACACAGCTGGAAACCTCAAATTTACAGAGATTCATCTGCTTCCTCCTAGAGTGCTGGGAATAAGGGTGAGCTCCCCTCTCTCCACACAATGATTCTCTTTGTTTTGGTTTGGTTTGTTTTTTGAGACAGGATTTCTCTGTGTATCCCTGGCTGTCCTCTACTTACTCTGTAGACCAGGCTGGCCTTGAACTCAGAAAAAGGAACTGCCTGCCTCTGCCTCCCAAATGCTGGGATTAAATGTATGCACCACCATGCCCGGCCTAGCTCATTCTTTTAATTCAAATGCCAATCAACTAAAAAAAAAAAAAAAAAATCAAGGATGGAAATAACCTTCCTCAAGTAAGGAACATAACTGGCAGAATGGGACATCCAACTTTCATGGCTAGTTTCTTTCACAAATTACTAAAACAAGTTGAGGAAAATTAAAACTATTAACTAAAGGACACAATCAACATCATAGTGTAAATTTTATTTTCATTAATTCAGATAAACCAAAATAATGATATGGTGGAAGGAAAGAAAAAGACTCACAAGTTTGGTACATATGTGCCATGAAATGTGCTTGCAAATATCTTCCTTTTCACACACAAACAAATTCAGAGAGAGAAGAAATCTTCCAGCTGGATGTAGTGATTCATGCCTGTCACCCTCACTCCCAGGTCTGGTCTGTACTCTTTTAAACACCGATTCTGCTTATTTGTCTTACTTGTCCTTTCTCTCATTCGTGAAAACTCCATTTTTTGAAAACTACTATATTTCTGGGTGTGGTGGTGCACACCCAGTACTTGGGAGGTAAAGGCAGGAAGATCTCTGTGAGTTCCAGGCTAGCCTGGTCTACAAAGAAGTGAGTCCTGGACAGCCAAGGATACACAGAGAAACCTTGTCTCGAAAAACCAAAACAAAACTACTATATTATATCCTAAGTACCTGGAATACTTTGATTCATGTTTAAAAAAACAAACAAACAAAACAAAACCCTAGTAATTTCATTTTCATTATTTACTTTTTGTTTTATGTGTGTGTGTTTTTACCTGCAGGTAAGTATGTTACGTTTGTATGTATGCATGAATGAATGTATATATGTACCATGTATGTATGTATACACACATGCACCTGGTGCCTGCAGAGGCACCTTAGATCCCCACGAATTAAGAGTTACAAATGGTTCTAAGTCTCCTTGGACCCAGAAAGTCTTTTGTAACAGCAATCAGTACTCTTAAATGTTGAGTCATCTCCAGTCCTAACTCGGGTAATTCTTTTAAACATTTATTTGATCATGGTGTGTGCATGCAAAAGTGCACTATGTGCACTCAGGAGGCAGGCAGACCTCTGTGAGTTCCATGTCAGCCAAAGCTAGAGAGTAAAACCTTCTCTGAAAAACAAACAACTACATGTGCAACACTAAACATGTTGAGGTCTAGACACATTTCTCTCCATCCACCATCAGCGTCCCAGAAATCAAATTCAGGTCTTTGGGCCTGTAGGCAAGTGCCTTTACCTACTGAGCCATTCCATGGTCCCAAATAGTAGTTTTATAAGTTCAAGTAGGACCAAAAATGACTTCGTAGGTATAAGCATTTACCTCACCAGTTTGACAAGTTCCACCTCTAAGACAAAGTGGAAGGAGAAGTAACTCCTGTGGTTGTTCTGACTTCCAATCTCATACTAGGTCATGTGTGTATATGTATATACAAACTAAAATAAAAATAAAGAACTTAAAACAACACACATTTTAACAAGTGGTAATTCTAGAATTAAAATTCAGGTAATCTACATAAACTTAAATTTCCAAGTTGTTTCAATAAATGTAAACAAATTGTGTAAGAATGTAAGAATAGGGCCAAAGAAGTGGCCCAGTTCAAGAGCACTGGCTGCTCTTCCAGAGGTCCCGAGTTCAATTCCCAGCAACCATAACCACCCTCATCTGGCATGCAAGCACACATGAAGGCAAAACACTATACATAATAAATCACTCTTAAAAAAAAAAAAAAAGAATGTAAAAATAAAGCCAGGCATTGGTGGCACAGGCCTTTAACCCCAGCACCCTGGAGGCAGAAGCAGATGGATCTCAGTGAGTTCGAGGCCAGTCTGGTCTACAAAGTGAGTCCAGGACAGTCAGGGCTGTTACAGAGAAACCCTATCTCAAAAACAAACATACAAAAAACAACCAACCAACTAAATAAATCATTATAGATAAAATTATGTATATCTGTGTTTGCACACATGCTCTCAGATGCCCAAAGAGGTGGAAGAAGACAGTGTGAGAAATCCCTGGAGCTGGTTGTGAGCTGACCAATGTAGGTCCTGGAAACTAAACTCCAGTCCTTCGGAAGAGCAGAAAGTGCTCTTAAAACTGATCCAGCCAGGCGTGGTAGCACATGTCTTTAATCCCAGCACTTGGGAGGCAGAGGCCAGCCTGGTCTACAAAGAGTCCAAGACAGCCGTGGCGCTGTGCTCTACAGAAACCCTGTCTCAACACACAAACAAACAAAACCAACCCCCAAAACACCCTATTGAAACATCTCTTTAGTCCTTTCTGTCCATCATACGGGTTCAAAGAGCAAAGGTCACCAGGTTTGCATAGCAAGCACTATTACTTTTGAGAAAGCTCACCAGTCATAGATGGTTTTAAAATGACTTTCCTACATTGAATGTTATCCTGTCTCAAAAATACCAAAAAACCAAAACAAAACAACAAATAAAACAAAACTTTTGGCCTGATGTGGTGGCACACACCTTTAATCCCAGCACTCGGGAGGCAGATCTTGTGAGTCCAAGGGTAGCCTGGTCTACAAAGTGAGTCCAAGACAGTGAGAGATACACAGAGAAAGAAACCCTTTCTCAAAATTTTTCTATATTTTTTTATTTTTATTCATATTTTTTATACTCCTCAGTAGTGCAGAATCTACAGACAGATGTACAGAAATTAACTATAATCTTTTTCCCCCTTAAACTTTTTATGTGTATGGATGCTTTGCCTGCATGCATGTCTGATACGTACAGAACCCAGAAGAGAGCATTGAGTCTTCTAAAATTGAAGTTATAGACAGTTTTGAGCCACCATGTGGGTGCTGGGAACTGAACCCAGATCACTGTAACAACAGCACTTCTCAACAACTTAGCTACTCTCAGGTGCCAACTTGTAAATTTTGATTAAGTTCAAGTTACTAGCTTTTCTCCCATAGACTGCATTTCTGGCATTATATCTTAAAAAGTCATCAGCAAACCAAAGATTAACATGATTTTTCTCTTGTTACTGTGGATGTATGCCTGTACATGCATGTGTAGTTGAAATCATGCTGCAAATTGAAAGCAATTTTTTTGGGGGGGGGTTCAATACAGGGTTTTCTCATGTAGTCCTAGTTGTCTTAGACTTGCTTTGTAGACCACGTGGCCTTGAATTCACAAAGATCTGCCTGCCTCTGCCTCCCAATTGCTGGGCCTAAAGGCAAGTATCTTCTTAATTGCTTTCTACATTATATTTTATATAAACAGGGTCTCTTTCTGAACCCAGAACCCACTAACTCAGCTACACTGACTGGATAGGTAACCCTGATGTTTCCCAGCGGTGGGCTACAGGCCACACCCAGTTTTTCCTCATGGGGTTAGAAATGTGAACTCAGGTCTAAGCTCGGACACCAAGCAGTCTGCCCATTGAGCCACCTCCCCAGATATCTTTTGCTTTTGTTTTTAAAGATTTCATTATTTAACGATTTAACATGCAAGGGTGTTTTGCCTGCATGTTATGTCTGTGTACTACATAAGTATCTTGTACCTAAGAAGTCCATTAGAAGCCAGGTGTGGTGGCGGCACATGCCTTTAATCCCAGCACTCAGGAGGCTGAGGCAGGTGGATCTCTGTGAGTTTAAGACCAGCCTGGTCTACAGAGAGGGTCCTGGACAAAACAAAACCAAAAACCAAAAAAAAAAAAAGAAGTCCAGTAGAGGAGGGTATGAGACCCTCCCTATAAAATATAGGTTTATATTTTATATTTAAGTCTATGATTAATTTTCAGTTAATTTTGTGAAAGTTTAAGTGATGAGTTTAGATTAACTTTTCTGAACATGAATGTCTAGTTCTAGCCCGATTTAGTGAAATGACTATTCTGTGTTAAATTGAATTTCTCCTGTCAAAGTTAAATTTACCAATTTGGATAACTCTATTTCTGGAATCTCTTGAGTGTTCAACTGAAATTATTTGTTCACAAAAAAACCTGACATGAGCTGGCAGTGGTGGTGCACGCCTTTAATCCCAGCACTCAAGAGTCAGAGGGAGCTGAATCTCTGAGTTTGAGGCCAGCCTGGTCTAAAGAGGGAGTTTCAAAACAGGACTATACAAAGAAACCTTGTCTCAAAAAACCAACAAACAACAACAAGAAAAACAAACAAAAACCCCGACATGCTAAAGAGATGTCTCAGTGGTTAAGAGCACTTACAGTTAGTGTCTTTCAAAACTTGAATAAACAAAATGTGATATATCCATAAATGGAGAATTATTCAGTATTAAAATGAAATGAGAAGGAGCTAGAGAGATAGCTCAGTAGTTAAAAAAGTACATGTTGCTCTTCCAGAGGACCTGAATTCAACTCCTAGCACTTACATTGAGCAGTTGATACCTGCTTCAGCTCCTGCATGACCTGATACCTATACAGCATTGGTGGTTTTCTGCAGTCAGATGCACACACCCATAATTTAAAATGAATATAAGTCTTAAAAAAAAAAAAAATCAGGAATCTGGGCTGGAGAGATGGCTCAGCAGTTAAGAGCACTGGCTGCTCTTCCAAAGGACCCGGGTTCAAATCCCAGTACCCACAAGGCAGTTCACAGCTGTCTGTAATTACTGGGTGTGGTGGTGCACGTCTTTAATCCCAGCACTTGGGAGGCAGAGGCAGGTGGATCTCTGTGAATTCAAGGCCAGCCTGGTCTACAGAGTGAGTTCCAGGATAGCCAGGGCAACACATAGAAACCCTGTCTCAAAAACTAAAACAATAAAAAAAAAAATTGAGGAATCTACTATGGGATGAACACATATGGTGGTTTCAGCACTCATAAGGCAGAGGCAGGCAATTTCTGTGAGTTCCTGGATAGCCTGGTCTACATAGGGAGCTCCAGGACAGACAGGGCTACATAGTGAGATCCTATCTCAAAACAAAAACCCCAAAATCTAAAACAAAGTTAAAAACTACATAATAAATTTGAGACCAGTGTGGGCTACATAAGACCTTGTCTTAAAGAGGCTGGAAAGATGGCTCAGCAGTTAAAAGAACTGGCTGCTTTTCCAGAGGGCTCAGGTTCTATTTCCAGAAGCAATACAGTGGCTCACAATCAGCTATAACTCCAGTTCCAGGGGATGATGTCCTCTTCTGGTCAAAAACCAAACAAACACAAACACAAACACACACACACACACAAACACAAACACACACACACACACACACACACACACACACACACACACACACACTACATAAGACATACACGCAGGCCAAATGCCTACACACATTAAAAACAAATAAAAAAACCAAACCGAAGAGTGTGGTGGCTAGAGCTGGTGTAATGTTTGTCTGGCATGCACGAAGGGTTCAATTCCCAGCACCATCTACAGTAGAGATGGTAATATACACCTGTAACCCCAGAATGTGGAAGATGAAGGCAGAAGGATCAGAAACTCAGTCATCCTGAGCTACATGGTTTGAGGCCAGTGTGGGGTATGTAAAACCCTGTCTCAAACAAATAAATAAAGTTATAAAGACACAAAGGAGCTAATTGAAAAATCAATCATAAAATAAACAGGTCATCCAATTGGGGCATGATGATACACTTTGGAGGCAAAGACAGGTGGATCTGTGCATTTCATGGGGACACAACCCTAATCCTAGCACTCTGGAAGATCTAGGTTAGCCAGGACTCACACTACACAGTGAGACACTGCCAATCAATCAACCAATCAACCAACCATCAATCAATCAAATCAGTCAACTAATCAAAGTAGCAACAGCAGAAACCATTCCAAATCTATGATATTCTAGAAAAGGTAAAACTATGAAGATCACATAACTATCAGTGGTTGCCAAAGGCTTTGGGAAAAAGAAGGATGAATAAATGGGAAACAAAATTTTTAGAACAAACATTTTGGAGGTATGGAGAGATAGCTCAGTGGTTAGAATACAATCTGCACTTTTAGAAGACTCAAGTTTGGTTCCTAGCAACCAAGTCAGGCGGCAGCTCTAGTGAGAACTGATGCCCTCTTCTGGCCTCTACGAGGGTCTGCACACATGTGGCACATATACATAAGCATTCTCCACTGAGACCATCATTATGGATCCATGTATCTTCACCAAAACCCATAAAAGGTCTAAGAAGAAATGAGCCCAGATGTGAAACTATGAACATTAGGCAATGAGAACCTGTCTCTCTTTTGTACACAGGGTTTCATGTACTGCAAACTGAACTTAAAACTCCAGATCTTGTCTTTACCTCCCAAGTGCTGAGATTACAGACATGTACCAGCTTTATATATGAATCTCTGTAATTCCTCCTCAGTTTTGCTGGGCCACTAAAGCTACCCAGGGAAAAAGTCTACTTCAAGCAAAAATTAGGTGAGATATTCCACTGAAAATCTGTAATCTTTTGACGTAGATATTATCTGGGATGCTGGACTTGGGTAAATCTATAACTATGTTGTACAGATACAATGATGTATATTTCTCTTTTCCCTTTTGAATCAAGGTCTTGATACACAGCTTAAATTGTCTTTGAACTCAAGATCATCCTATATCAACTTCCTAAGTGTTAAGACAACAGATATGAATCATTACGCCAGTTTAAAAAACAAGAATTAAGTTAAGAGCACTAGGTGTTCTTCCAAAGAACCCAGGTTCAAATCCCAGCACCATATGGCAGTTCACAGCTGTCTGCAATTGCCGGGCATGGTGGCACACGCCTTTAATCCCAGCACTCGGGAGCAGAGGCAGGTGAATCTCTGTGAGTTCAAGGCTAGTCTGGTTTACAAAGTGAGTTCAGGACAGCCAGGTATACACAGAGAAAGAAACCCTGTCTTCAAAAACAAAAACAAAAAAAAAAAATCAAGAATTTTTTGTTTGTTTTATGACAGTTTCTCTGTACAGTCCTGGCTATCTGGGAACTCATTCTGTAGACCAGGCTGGCCTCGAACTCAGACCTGTCTACTCCCTCTCCAGAAAGTGCTACAATTAAATTAAACCATTCAGAACCTTGAAGGTAGGAAAGGACTGAATAGTTAACAGGATCTGAAGTCCCTCGCAAGGATCAATACTTTTTTTAAAAATAAAAAGACAGAGCATTACTATGTAGGCATGGCTGGCTTGGAACTTGCTGAAATTAGCCGGCGCCTCTGCCTCCCAATTGCTAGGATTAAAGACATGGGCTAACATGAGAAAAAAAAAAATAGGGGCTGAAGAGATAGCTCGGTGGTTCTGAGTAGACCTGAGTCAGTACCCACATGGTTGACAACCATTTGTAATTTCAGTTCCAAGGCCAGAAGGCACTGGATCCCCTGGAACTTCAGTTACAGGTGGTGTGAGCTACCATGTGGATGCCAGGAATAGAACTGGGTCTTCTGCAACAAGTCCTCTTAACCACTGAGCCATCTCTCCAGCCCCTGAAAAATATGTTTTAGTAGCAGGTGATGATTCTAAGTTTCACTGTTTCATTCATTTTTACTCAGATATGGTGTTACAACTTTGCTAATGCTGGTCTTAAACTTTTTTTTTTTTTTTGGTTTTTCGAGACAGGGTTTCTCTGTTTAACAGAGCCCTGGCTGTCCTGGACTCCCTTTGTGGACCAGGCTGGCCTTGAACTCAGAGATCCACCTGGCTCTGCAACCTGAGTGCTGGGATTACACATGTGAGCCACCAAGCCCAGCAGTCTTAAACTTTTTTCACTCAAGCAATCTTCCTGTTTTAGGCTTCCTACTAGATGGGAAGACAGGTACATTCTACTATTCCTGGTCATAACTCTTATTTTAACTAATAAATTTTGACAAGAGGAAAAGTTGGTAGTAATTACATCACCACCAGTTCTGCATGCCCCAAGTGTCACTGTCACACTGGGATCAGCACGGGTCTCTGGTGAACAGTGTCCCACTAAATCATGCTCCTTCCCTCATTATAACCACAGCCAGTCAAAGATGCTGCCCAGATTGTTGCTTTTGTTGTTGTTTTTTTTTTTTTGGTAGCTGTTTTGTTTGGCTGGTCTGGTACTCCTAGAGACCCACCTGATTCTGCTTTCTGAGTGCTGGTGTGTGCCACCACACTCAGCTTAGCTACCCATTTTCTTAAAGCCTCAGTGCAGGGCTGGAGAGAGGGTTCAGTGATTAAGAGAACTGTCTGTTTGCTCTTCTAGAAGTCCGGGGTTGAATTCCCAGAACCCACATGGCAGATATACATGTAGGCAAAACACCAATGCACATAAAAAAAGAAAAGAAAGGAAATAAAAACAGCCCAAGTGGAAAAGAAAAAAATTAGAGAAAAGAAAAAAAAGACTAGAGAAACTCTTACCAAGTGGAGTGACTCGAGGCTGTACATCCTTCAGAACTTCATGTAACCACTCGGTGAAACGAACATAGTAAAGATCAGAAAATATGTCATCTACTCTTCCATTTTCAAAAAGGTACTAAAAGAAAGGTAATTAACAAATGTTATTGGTAGTCTCTTGAGTAAAAGCTTCGGAAAAACAAAACATTTTTTCACTACTACCATTGCCTTACCCTACGCATTCTTTCCAAAAAAAAAAAAGGTATTAGGTCAGATCTGTCCAGTCTGTGACATTTCTACAGCACACTTCAAATCATGTGAGTAGATCCTTCTGTCACTGAGAGTTGAGTCAATGAGGTATCTTCCACGAATACCATTCCACATAATCAAGTACTGTAGCAAAAATCATGGGAAGTGTGTGTGGAGTGGCTGCAGACATGCCTAAGAAGTTAAGAGCACTTACTGCTCTTGGAGAAGAGTAGGATTCAGTTCCCAGAATCCACACAGCCACTAATGCACGCATGTAGTGCTCATACATACAGAAGTACTCCCACATACACATGAAATGATTCTTAAAAATCATGACTAGAAGGCGGGCATGGTGACACACACCTTTAATCCCAGCACTCACTCAGGAGGCAGAGGCAGGTGGATCTCTGTTAGTTCAAGGCCAGCCTGGTCTACAAAGTAAGTCCAGGACAGCCAGGACTACACAGAGAAACTCTATCTCAAAAGAAAAAAAAAGAAAAAACCATGAATAGGCTGGGGGAGGGGGTAACATTCCTGTTAACAGTATTATTTTCTCTATCTCCAATCAATCTCTGTACACCCCCTTCTCTCTGTTCTCTGCCTTCATGGCTCTGCCTCCATCTGTCTGTCTGCCTCTACCTTCCTCCCCACCTCTCCCCCCACCCAAATAAAACTCTGTATAGGAGGGGAGGGCGGGGTGGAGGAGTATTAAGTAACACATGCAACTCTTTTTGTTTTGTTTTTCGAGACAGGGTTTCTCTGTGTAGCCCTGGCTGTCCTGGACTCGCTTTGTAGACCAGGCTGGCCTCGAACTCACAATGATCCGCCTGCCTCTGCCTCCCAAGTGCTGGGATTAAAGGCCTGCGCCTTTTTTTTTTTTAAGATTTATTTATTTATTATGCATGCAGTGTTCTGTTTGCATGTATGCCTGTAGGCCAGAAGAGGGCACCAGAACACATTACAGATGGTTGTGAGCCACCATGTGGTTGAACTCAGGATCTCTGGAAGAGCAGCCACTGACTGCTCTTAACTGTTGAGCCATCTCTCAGAGTCCCATATGCAACACTTTTGTTTGTTTAGTTTTTGAGATAGGGTCTTACTATGTAACCTTGGCTGGCCTGGAACTCACAAAGCAGAACAAGTAGGACTTGAATTCAAGAAAACTCAGAGATCTATCAGCCTCTCCCTCCCACCTCCACCCCCCCCGCCCAGTACTACCATGTCCAGCTTTAATTTTGTTTAGAGTTATGTCTATGAATGTTTCCACATGTGTGCCTGATGCCCTTGGATGTCAGAAGCAAGCACTGGATCTCCTGGAACAGAAGTTAGGGATGTTGGCGAACCACCATGTGGGTGCTGGGAACTGAACACAGGTCCTCTGTAAAAGCAGTAAGTATTCTTAGCTGAACTTCTCTCCCATTCTAAGCACGTGCAAATCTTTTTTTTTTGGTTTTTCAAGACAGGGGTTTCTTTGTGTAACCCTGGCTGTCCTGGACTCACTTTGTAGACCAGGCTGGCCTCGAACTCACAAAGATCCACCTGCCTCTGCCTCCCAAGTGCTGGGATTAAAGGCGTGCACCACCACTACCCGGCTCACATGCAAATCTTACTTTCCTTTTTTATAAATGTAGATTACTACAACTGTCTTCTATAAATAGATAGTTCATAAAATAATCCAGGTAGTTCTACAATAGCATCAGGAAAAAACTAGAAGGCTGATTTTGCTCAGCACCAGGCAACACAGTAAGTTTCAACAAACAAACAAGCCTTCTACCACCATACTGTAGAGTTCTACTCTAGAGTCGTGAAGTGTGAAGAAATCTATCTCTGCTCCCCCAAACTGGAAGACTACAAGTCCCTGTTGTCTTTCATCTTATATCTCCCAAAAAATTAAGATTTGTATATAACTTTAGCCATAGTCTTTCAACAAATATTTTATATTAATGTAAGGTACAATAAAAGCTATACTTAAGCACTACATTTTGAATAACTTCATAAAAAGCATATGTTTACTTTAACAAAATGTATTAAATGTTCTGTAATTTTAAGAAAAATAAAGTTACTACTAAATACTTTACAGCATATATTCTGGGGATCAAACTCAGGTCACCAGTCTTAGACAGCAAGCATCTTCATGGGTTGAGCTACTTCACTGGCCTTGATTAACTATTTTAACTAATGGTTTTCTAGGTGGTAGAATTATACATACTTGGCTTTTTATATTCTTTTCTTTTTAAAGTGCATATATATTTTAATAATTTATTTTTATTAATTGTTTGGAACAGGAATTACAGGCAGTTGTGAACTGCCATGTGGGTGCTGGGATTTGAACCTGGGTCCTCCAGAAGAGCAGTCAGTGCTCTTAACCATGGAGGCATCTCTCCAGCCCCTATATATTCTTTTCTAAAGTGAACATACAGGCCTTTGTTTAAAAAAAAAATGAAAGCCAGGAGGTGGAGGTGCACACCTTTAATCTCAGCACTCGGGAGGTAGAGGCAGGCGATCTCCGAGTTCGAGGCCAGCCTGGTCTACAAAGGGAGTTCCAGGATATCCAGGGCTACACAGGGAAACCCTGTCTCAGGGAAAAAAAAAAAATCGATGTTGGCCAGTAGGAACTCATAAATATCAGCCTGACTCTGGCTCCCAAGAGTTGGAATTAAAGGCATGGACCACAGTCCTTTTTTCACTTTTCATTTTTGTAAATTAGACCAATGTGAAAACATTC
Organism: Lophiomys imhausi; assembly: GCA_907164525.1. Taxonomy (NCBI): domain Eukaryota; kingdom Metazoa; phylum Chordata; class Mammalia; order Rodentia; family Muridae; genus Lophiomys; species Lophiomys imhausi. The sequence goes on from CAJQZJ010003646.1 coordinate 15,547,674, forward strand.
AATGGGAGCACAGTTCAAACACATGCATGTGAGTATCTGTCTCCTACCTTTTGTATACACAAGAAAATGTAGTAAAGCACATCAGGGTCATATGGTTCACCTTCTCCATTTCGAGCTTCCCGCGTCATTAAACAGAGGCCATAATTCAATTCAGCCACAGCAGAGGAGATCAGATCTTCTTGGAATCGTAACAACTGACGCCCTGCAACACAAGCCCTAAGGGTGAATGGAGTCCTGGCAATCGTGATGTCTTAACTGGTTGCTCATTTTGTTAGAAGGAGGGCTCAGAGAGGATACTGCCCATCAGGGTTTAAGCTAGAGATAGCCACTTATATCTGTGATCAGAACTGCCCTATTAATGCAGTAACATATTCTATTATACCAATAGGTCTCCTTTCCCTAAAGGCTAAGAAAAGCAGAAAATTCCAGAAACCACACTCTGTAATATGAGCAAGTCTATGAGCCCAAACCAAGATATGTTTTAAACACAACCCACGGCATTTCCCAGTTCTTCCCAGAAGCCACTCTTCTTGGGTGTCTTTAGTTGACTCTAAAAAAACCCACAGATCTAAATACTTTGTCTTGCGCAAATCCCACAAACCCTGCTCATTTCACTGGGTGAAGACTGCACACTGCTCATCATGACCGAGTACATTCTCTGGTCGTTAGAACCAGGGATGCTGCTTGCCTTCTCTTACTTACATTTCAGACACACCCCATCCTCCGCTCCCTCCTAAACACTCACTTCCAATGGGGGCCAGTCTGTTCTGAGCATCCTTCTCTAGTTCAGCATTCTTGGTCTGAGCCCAGTTTTTCCATACTTCAAGCCCTTCTTCTGGCTTCAAAGAATTTGGAAGCAAAAGTTCTGGTGAAGGCTGTGGTTGTGACTGTGGCTCAACTTCAGCAACCTGAACAGTTTGTGCCTAAGAGAGAAACCATCAGAGGTCAATATTGATTTTTTTTTTTTTTTTTTGGTTTGTCGAGACAGGGTTTCTCTGTGTAGCCCTGGCTGTCCTGGACTCACTTTGCAGACCAGGCTGGCCTCGAACTCGCAAAGATCCACCTGCCTCTGCCTCCCAAGTGCTGGGATTAAAGGCGTGCGCCACCACTGCCCGGCGTCAATATTGATTTTTATTAGGACCTTTAGTAAAACTACCAGAAAATGAAACTTAACTGCTCATTTAACCGGGAAAACAATAACAGCAACAACAAAAAAGAACTCTTGCTGGGTGTGGTGGCCCACGCCTACAATCCCAGCACTCAGGAGGCAGAGGCAGGCAGAACTCTGTGAGTTTGAGTTCAGCCTGGTCTACAAAGTGAGTCCAGGACAGTCAGGGTTACACAGAGAAACCTGATCCAAAAAAACAAACAAACAAACAAAGAAAAACCCCATAACTTTTCTTGCTAACCTGTTTTCATGCTTTGGAGAGTTTTTTCTGGCTGCAAGGATAGCAAGGGTCAATGCAGTGTTTCTCAATTCTGTGTACACCAGTTCCCATTTAATATTTTTATTACATTTTTACACCATATGAGTGTGTGTGTACATGCATGTGGGTGTATGCCATTACTGTGCCTGTGGGGGTCAGAAAACAACTTGTAGAAATCAGTTCTCTTTCCACTATATGGTTCTTAGTGACTCAATAAAGGACGTCAGGCTTGGAGCAAGTGCTGTTACCCACTAAGCAATCTTGCTAGCCCTTGATTTTCATTTAAAAATACGAACACAAACCAATCTTGATAATACATTGTACTATCAGAACTTTAGAGGCTGAGGCAGTGTTGGAGGGTTGCCTCAATTTCAGACCAGCCCAAGCTTTATGGCAAACGCAAGGACACCCAGGGCTGTATGTGGAACTTGGTCTCAAAGATGGGGGGGGCAGTGGAGGCACAATCTTTAATCTCAGCACTCAGCAGAGGCAGGACAGTCTCTGGGAGTTTGGGCCAGCCTTGTCTACAAAGTAAGTTCCAGGACAGCCAAGGATACATAGAAAACTCTGTCTCAAACCACCCCCCATCCCCCCAAAAAGGATAAGAAAAGGAAACACAAACAAAAGAAAACAAAAAACATAAAACACCAATACCCCAAAATGCCCTAGAACTTCCCCAAAGAGCAGAAGCCAGTCTTTTTTTTTTTTTTTTTTTTTTTTTTGGCTTTTTTCGAGACAGGGTTTCTCTGTGTATCCTTGGCTGTCCTGGACTCACTTTGTAGACCAGGCTGGCCTCGAACTCACAAAGATCTGCCTGCCTCTGCCTCCCAAGTGCTGGGATTAAAGGCGTGCGCCACCACCGCCCGGCCAGAAGCCAGTCTTTTTAAAACTCCCTAAGAGGCTTATTTTAAAAACCAAAAAAAAAAAACATTGCTTTAAAACTTCACTATGAAAATAAAACACTTCTATTAGGGTTAGGAGGTAAAGAAAAAAAAATGAAATGTGAGCCGGGCGGTGGTGGCACAAGCCTTTAATCCCAGCACTTGGGAGGCAGAGGCAGGCGGATCTCTGTGAGTTCGAGGCCAGCCTGGTCTACAGAGTGAGTCCAGGACAGCCAGAGCTGTTATACAAAGAAACTCTGTCTCGAAAAACCAAAAAAAAAAAAAAAAAAAAAAAAAAAAAAAAAAAGAAATGAAATGTGATGTTTCGGCCTTTTACTACTAATTGTCATAAACTGCTCAGGATAATTAAGAAATGCAAACTAATAGTTATGCAAGCCGGTCATTCTGTTAGGTACTATGACAGCCTATTATAGTTATTTTCTAAGCTAATCAGAAATAAAGCTGCTAAGAGACAAGCAACATCTTACCCTAATATAAGAGATAGATAGGGCCTCTTCAAAAAACCTCAGGAGATCTGCAGAATATGGCATTCAAAGATGTTTTCGTAACTTTAGATTTTTTTATATCAAGACATATCAACTCCTGACAGCACCCCCTATTCTACCCCAAGTAGAAGATGAGCATCGAAGAATCTCCAGTGGGAGATGATTGAATTAGTTGCAAGCCTATCTGTTGGTAGGAAAAGCCCCTTGCCCCAACTGTAGACAGAATGCTGTCAAAAAAAGGACAAAACCTGGAAGCAGGTAAGTCGACAGCCTAGCTCTGCCAAGACAGGGTAGGCAAGTCCTTCATAACCCCTGCTCTACAATCAATGTCTGTCAGAGAAACGGAGCCAAACGACTGAAGATCAATGCTGTAATGTATGGAGAGAAAACGGGAACTGTCCAGGCAGCCACTGGTATGTCATTTCTTAGTTTTGGAAGCTGCAGGCCCTGTACTTCCTATAAAATCAGATATATTTATCCCTCTCAGGTCTCTGAGGTGGTTGAAGAACAGATAGCTAGAGTCTCATAATTAAATTTTGAGTTGTTTAGGAGTCAAGAGAGTGTTATAGATCTAAGAAGATACTTTTAAAATTGTGTTGCAAGTTAGTATGAATGTTGAGTTAGATATAGAACTTTAAACTCATGGAGATGGTTAGATAGTAGAATGTTAAATTCAGGTACCAAATACATATGGACTGAACATTGGGAATGTACGCTAAGGCATATAACCCTCATAACTGTGGCCTAATTACCTCTGTTGTTTTGTATCGTATTTATTATTATAAGAGAAAGAGCCATTTGTTGGACTCAAAGGGGAAACTGTAGGGGGAAATAAGATATACCTTAAACTTAAAAGAAAAAAAAAAAGGGAAGAGGATGGGGGGTTGAGGGTGGGACTGGAGGGGGAATAGGGAAGGGACTGCAACTGAGATGTAACTTGAAGAAATAAAAAATAAAGGAAAAAAAATATTTATAAAGACAGGCATGGTGGGTCACACCTTTAATCCCAGCACTCAGGAGGCAGAGGCAGGCGGATCTCTGTGAGTTCAAGGCCAGCCTGGTCTACAAAGTGAGTCTAGGACAGTCAAGGATACCCAGAGAAGCCCTGTCTTGAAAAACCTAAAGAAAAAAAAAAATTTATAGATGACTGTAAACATCTGGGTTGGGACCTGAAAAGGCCACATATATAACAAACTCCCAAGTAGAAACAAGTTTGCCAAACTGTAGATTACATATCCAGTTCCAAAAGTACATAGTAGTGATTCTTAAAATTCAATTTCTAAAATCTGGTGGCAGAGATATGAATTCCAGCATTTGGAAGAAAAAGAAAGGATAAAGAAGTCAAAGCTACACTCAGCTTCATATTGAGTTTAAGGTCAAGTAGGTTACATAAGACCCTGTATCAACCCAAAATAAAACAAAAACTTAGTTATACCTTAAAATCACCTCAACTGGTAGAAACCCCCCATGTCTGGACCTTATTCCAAAAGACTATGATCTGAATGGTCTTCTATGAAAAGGAACTGGAATCTACACTGGGGAGGCTGGAGCAGTAGGTGAGTACTTGGTTTACTACTTATGAAGCCCCACAATCAGTCTTCAGCACCTCAGGAGACAGGATATAGCAGCTCCTCCTGCCTGCAATCCTCTAAGTGCAGAAGCTCAGCAAGTTCCAGGAAAACCCCATCCAAAAAGAAGTTTCCCTGAGATGGGCAGTGGTGATGCAAGCCTTTAATCTCAGCACTCAGGAGGCAGAGGCAACCTGGTCTACAAAGCGAGTCTCAGCTGAATACCTCAGAGAAACCATGTCTCAGAAAAAAAAAAAAGTTTCCCTGTTGCGGTGGGAATAATGATACACACCTATAATTCCACCACGAGGAGGGGGGAACCAATGCCCTCCTAACGATTTTAGTCTAAAACAATCATTTACAAAGAAAAGTACAACAAATGCTGAAAACTGTTGCCACTGTAAAATCAAAGGTAAGACTTAAGAATCTTCATGGATTTTCCAGCTTATAAAATTCTTGTATTTTTTTCAGACAGAATGGTTTCAAGCTGGTTTTAAACTCTTGATCCTCCTGCTTCAGCCTCCTAAGTGGTCTGGAACTACAGGCATGTGACACCATACCAACTTACAGTTCTTTTTTTTTTTGAGACAGAGTTTCTCTTTGTAACAGCTCTGGCAGTCCTGGACTCACTCTGTAGACCAGGCTGGCCTTGAACTCACAGAGATCCACCTGCCTCTGCTTCCTGAGTGCTGGGATTAAAGGCATGCACAACTACCAACTTAAAGTTCTACTTTTCATGGTTTTTCTCATATAATATTCCCACCCCTAATAACATAATCCCAGTCCCCATCTTTAGTGTTTTTGAGACAGGGTTTCTCTGTATAGCCCTGTCTGTCCTAGAACTCACTCTGTAGACCAGGTTGGCTTTGAATTCAGAGATCTGCCTGCCTCTGCCTTGAGTGCTATGATTAGAGGTGAGCACCACCACTAACAACAGGAGGCTTATTCTGAAAGATGGGTCCATTATCAGTGGTCTCAAGCGACAACATCTGTGAGCAATAGCTACAATTCCCAAAAGGTTCAAGTTCAAATCAGATCCCTAATATAGATTCTTGGTTATTACAGCATATATACAGGCCAGAGGTGGTAGAAAATGCCTTTAATTCCAGCACTCAGGAGGCAGAGAAAGGCTGATCTCTGTGAGTTCAAAGCCACCCTGATCTACAAAACAAGTCCAGGACAGCCTGTACTGTTACACAGAGAAATCCTGTCTTGGAAAACAAACAAACAAAAAAAACCCCAACATATATACAGTCTGCACAATGCTCTTTAAGCAACCTTATCATCAGTCCCTCACCCCTCAAGTTTGAAAAAAAAGGAATAAAAAAAATGTACTTACAAAGCCAGACACTGGTGGTGCACACCTTTAAATACTAGCATTTGGGAAGTAGAGGCAGGTAGATAGATCTCTGTGAGTTTGAGGCTAACCTGGTCTACAAAAGTGAGTTCCAGGACAACTGGAGCTGTTACACAGAGAAATCCTGTCTCAAAACATCCTCCACTCCAAAAGACTTACTAATTTTTATTTTATGTATATTGGCGTTTTGACTGCATGTATGTCTGAGGGTAGATCTCCTGGAGCAAGGAGAAACAGACAGTTGTGAGCTGCCATGTGGACGCTGGGAACTGAACCCAGCTCCTCTGTAAGAGCAGCCAGGGCTCTTAATTGATGAGCCATCTCTCCAGTCCAGAGCATCAAGTAATTCAACTGAAGGCAAAATTGTTCCTACATACTTGAATACTTAATTGCACTAAATAAACAAACAAAACAAATCATCCTCTTAGCTTTGATAAGATATTTTTAACAGGGAGATAAAACAATAGTGTGTCTTTGTGCTAAGACTCAAAGGCTGTGATAGAATGCTTGTCTAGCAATCCCTGGGATCAGTCTCTAGCACAGCAACCCTCCCAAACAAACAAACAGAATGTTAGCAGCTGTTTAGTATCCTAGGAAAACTTTAACCAGGAAAACGATTAACCAAAAAGGAGAGATTAGCACTCCTTTAATCCCAGGACTAAAGGCAGAGAGGCAGGTGGATCTCTCAGTTCCAGGTCAGCCAGAGCTACACAGAGAAACTGTCTTAAAAAACAAAAACAAAAAACTGAGGAGGGCAGCCGGGCGTTGGTGGCGCACGCCTTTAATCTCAGCACTTGGGAGGCAGAGGTAGGCGGATCTCTGTGAGTTCGAGGCCAGCCTGGTCTACAAAGTGAGTCTAGGACAGCCAGAGCTGTTATACAGAGAAACCCTGTCTCGAAAAACCAAAAAAAAAAAAAAAAACGAGGAGGGTTAGTTAGGATAGACAAGTTATACTACATTCATCCAAGCAGACACAAACAAAACACAAATTTACTAAAACTAGAGAAACATTTGATGTTTTTTTTTTTTTTGGTTTTTCGAGACAGGGTCTCTCTGTGTAGCCCTGGCTGTCCTGGACTCACTTTGTAGACCAGGCTGGCCTCGAACTCGCAAAGATCCGCCTGCCTCTGCCTCCCAAGTGCTGGGATTAAAGGCGTGCGCCACCACTGCCCGGCTTACATTTGATGTTTTACATGCATAGTTTTATACACACACATACATGGAAGCACCCATATACAGAAATAGAACACAAAAAGGGTTAAGTGTATAAGACAGCCATGGGAGTGCAACTGTTTTCTTTTCAAACTATAATACAGCTGAGTATGTAGGTTAGTGGTAAAGCACATACATGTCATAAAAAGAAAAATAAAATATATTAAATAGTGCTTAATGAGTAACTAATATCTCTGCCTCCTGAGTGCTGGGACCTAAGTCCTGTACCACCACGCCTGGTTCAAAAGATGTTTTTGTGTGCACATGGATACATACACCCATGTGCATATCTTAGGATGTGCATATCTTAGGAGGACAGGAAAGAACAGAGGTTCAGCTCTCTTGGTCACTCTTAAGTTTTATTCCCCTGAAACAGGTTCTCATGAAGTTCATTATTTTGGGCTAGGCTGGCCACCACTGAGTTCCTAGGATTCATTTGTCTCTGACCCTAGTGTTGAAGTTATAGATATTCTTGACCATGCCTGGCATGTTTTTTCCTTTTTGTTTTTTGTCTTTTTTTTTTTTTGGTTTTTCGAGACAGGGTTTCTCTGTGTATCCTTGGCTGTCCTGGACTCACTTTGTAGACCAGGCTGGCCTCGAACTCACAAAGATCCGCCTGCCTCTGCCTCCCAAGTGCTGGGATTAAAGGCGTGCGCCACCACCGCCCGGCTTCCTTTTTGTTTTTTTTTTGTTTGTTTGTTTTTGGGTTTTTTCGAGACAGGGTTTCTCTGTGTAGCTCTGGCTGTCCTGGACTCGCTTTGTAGACCAGGGTTTCTCTGTGTAGCTCTGGCTGTCCTGGACTCGCTTTGTAGACCAGGCTGGCCTCGAACTCACAGAGATCCGCCTGCCTCTGCCTCCCGAGTGCTGGGATTAAAGGCGTGCGCCACCACCGCCCGGCTTCTTTTTGGTTTTTTGAAATGGGATTTCTCTGTGCAGTTCTGGCTATCCTGGACTCCCTTTGTAAGCCAAGTTGGCCTTGAACTCACGGAGATCCACCTGGCTAAGCCTCTCAAGTACTGAGATTAAAGGCGTGTGCCACCACGCCCAGCAATTAGACAGCTGTGAACTGCCATGTAGGTGCTGGGATTTGAACCTGGGTCCTTTGGAAGAGCAGCCAGTGCTCTTAACTGCTGAGCCATTTATCCAGCCTGGTGCATGGCATTTTAATATGGGTGCTGGGTCATCTCCACAGGCCCTCTTTTCTTTCCTTTATAAAATTTTATGTGTATGAGTTCTGCATGCATATCTGTTCACACACTGTGTATGTGTCTGATATATTTAAGAGGCCTGAAGAGAGGCCAGACATGGTGGTGCACACTTTTAATTCAAGCCTCAGAAGGCAGAGGCAGGAGGACTTCTGTGAATAGAGGCCAGCCTGGTCTACATACCAAGTTAAGGGATAGCCAGGACTATACAGAGAGGCCTTGGCTAAAAACAAAAAGAAAAACAAAAACAGTGGCATGGTGGAGCATACCTTTAACCTCAACTCAGGAAGCAGAAGTAGGAAGATCCCTGTTAAGTTCAAGGCCAGCCTAGTCTACAGAGTTAGTTTCAGGATAACCAGGGCTACACAAAAACCCCAGTTTCGAAAAATCAAAACAAATCAAAATGGGGGGAATGGGGGTGGACAGAGAGAAGGCAACGGATGCCATGGGAACCATCATGTGAGCATGGAGAATCAAATCCAGGTCTTCTGGAAAAGCAGACAGGGCTCTTAACTGTTGAGCCATCTCTCCTTTTACTTACAAAATTACTATTTAAGTTTATATATCTGTGTATATGTGCACGAGTGTAGGGAGGTACCCTTGAAGGCTGTAAGGGGGGGGGGGTCAGCTTCCCTGAATTTGGAGTTACAGGAAGTTGTGAGAAGCACAATGAGGATGCTAGGACTCTGGGTACTGTGAGGAGCAGCAAGTATTCTTAAGGATGCTGGGACTCTGGGTACTGTGAGGAGCAGCAAGTATTTTTAAGGATGCTGGGACTCTGGGGTCCTGGGAGGAGCAGCAAGTATTCTTAAGGATGCTGGGACTCTG
>CAJQZJ010003646.1:15556667-15658855 GCA_907164525.1 Lophiomys imhausi
GGGTCCTGGGAGGAGCAGCAAGTATTCTTAAGGATGCTGGGACTCTGGGGTCCTGGGAGGAGCAGCAAATATTCTTAAGGGTGCTGGGACTCTGGGTCCTGGGAGGAGCAGCAAGTATTCTTAAGGATGCTGGGACTTTGGGGTCCTGGGAGGAGCAGCAAGTATTCTTAAGGATGCTAGGACTCTGGGGTCCTGGGAGGAGCAGCCAGTGTTCTTAACTGCTGAGCTACATCTTTAGCCCTGTCTTTTTGGTCTTTTAAAAAACACTCTTATGTAACGTACACTGGCCTAGAACTCTTATGTAGCCAACACTGACCTTGGTTTAGCCTCTTGCCTCGATTTTTTTAAGACTTTAAGACTTATTTATTATGTATACAGTACACTGTCTTCATGTATGCCTACAGACCAGAAGAGGGCACCAGATCTCATTGTATAGGTGGTTACAAACCACCATGTGGTTGCTAGGAATTGAACTCAGGACCTCCAGAAGAGCAGCCAGTGCTCTTAACCTCTGAGCCATCTCTCCAGCCCCCACCTCAATTTCTAAATGCTATGATTTCAGGTGTGCTCTACCACATCCAGCATCCTTTTGTTTTCTAACATTTTTTTTTTTTTTTTGGTTTTTCGAGACAAGGTTTCTCTGTGTAGCCCTGGCTGTCCTGGACTCACTTTATAGACCAGGCTGGCCTCGAACTCACAAAGATCCACCTGCCTCTGCCTCCCAAGTGCTGGGATTAAAGGCGTGCGCCACCACCGCCCGGCTTCTAACATTTTTGTAATGGAAGAATAGTTCACAAATGCTCCTTTTCCCCAATTAAGAACTGTGGTAAGAACTCTCTGGGGCTAGAGAGATTACTTGACAATTAACACTAACTGAGCAGAGCAGTGGTGGTCTATACCTTTAATCCCACCACTCAGGAAGCAGACGCAGGTGGATCTCTGAGTTCAAGGCCAGCCTGATCTATAGAGAGAATTCCAGGACAGTCAGGAATACACAGAGAAACCTTGTCTTGAAAAACATTCAACTCCCAGTACCATATGGCAGCTAACAACCATCTGTAACTCCAGTTCTGGGCGAGTTTACATCCTCTTCTGACCTCCACAGGCAATATACATACATCTTGCAGAGACAAACATACAGGCAAAATACCCATACACATAAAGTAAAAATAAGTCAATCAGGCAGGTGGTGGTGGTGGCCTACATCTTTAATATCCCAGAAGCAGAGGAAGGAGGATCTCTGAGTTCAAGGCCAGTCTGATCTAAGAGTGAGTTCCAGGATAGTCAGGTATACATAAAGAAAAGTCTGTCTCAAAAAGAAAAAAAATAAATAAAAAGAAAAATTCAGACATGACTTAACAACAAAAACCCACAACTGAGGCCAAATGCATTGGTATACACATCTGGTTTCAACTACTTGAGAGGCTGAGGCAAGAGAACCAGTTAAACCAGATCAAACCCAGCTTAGGCAACCAAAAGAAAAATGGACAAAAGTAGAACTAGTTTCTACAGATAATGCCTGAACAGTGCTGAAAATAAAATGTAGAAAGACAGAAACAGATGGGAGGTGAAAGTGAGGTCAAAGGAGGAAGGTTTCACTATAAATATAGGGGGGTTTTGGTTTTTGTTTTTTTCTAGACAGGGTTCTCTGTGTAACTGAGCCCTGATTGTCCTAGACTCACTTTGTAGACCAGGCTGGCCTTGAATTCAGAGATCCGCCTGCCTCTGCCTCCAGAGTGCTGGGATTAAAGGCACACACCACCACATCTGGCATAAATATAGTTTTAAGACAGGAAATATGAAGGCTTTCAGAAAAAGCATGGGTCTCCTCAACTCATCTTAATTGTGGAATTCAACACTTCTTTCTCATCAGTTCTTCTTATGGTTCAATTCACAACACAATTGTCCTCATGAGCTATTAAAAGGCATAAAAGAAACTGTCTTATTTGTTTTAGATAGTCTTGCTATGCGACCTAGACTGAACCTGACCTTGTGACACTACTGGTTCAGTTTCTAAAGTTCTGGTATTATACAGACATGTACCACACAACAGGCTAGTTGCTAATTTTCTTATTTTTGCCATTTCTTCCCATCCTTTTCTTTCTGAGACAAGGTATCATTATGTAGTCCCGGATGGCCTGGAACTTGCTATATAGAACAAGCTGGTCTCGAACTCAGTGATCTGCCTGTTTCCCAATTGCCAGCATTACAGGTGTGAACCTCCACATCCAACACCTTTCAATAGACCATCTAAGAGGTATTTTTAGGTCTCTTATTTGTACCATATTCAAAGATAACTAAAGAAAAAACTACCTCACAAGCTCTCTACCAAGAATTTACTACTTGTGTGCTAAATTAATGGTTTAACTACAGCTGATAATATAAGAAGCCCATGAATCACATGTAATACTTTGGTGTCTTTCATTACTCATAGCATTAAGTTTATTCATCATAAAGAGATATTACAGGGCTGGAGTGGTGGCACAGAGGTTAAGAGCACTGGCTGTTCTTCCCAAGGTCCTGAGTTCAATTCCCAGCAACCACATGGTGGCTCACAGCCATCTACATAGAGATCTGCCAGGGCATATATGTAGAGCAAATATGGTATACATAATAAATAAATGTTTAAAAAAAAAGATGTTACAGAAGCCAGGCATGGTGGTGCACCCTTTTATCCCAGCACTTGGGAGGCAGAGGCAGGTGGATCTCTGTGAGTTCAAGGCCAGCCTGGTCTACAAAGTGAGTCCAGGACAGCTAAGGAATACACACAGAGAAACCTTGTCTCAAAAAAAAAAAAAAAAAAAAAAAAAAAAGGGCATTACAGGACTGGAGAGATGGTTCAGCCGTTGGGAGCAGTGGGTGCTCTTCCAAAAGACCTGAACTCAATTCCTAGCAGCCACATGGAGGCTCTCAGCTGTAACTCTAATTCCAGGGGATCTGACACCCTCACACAGACATACATGAAAGCAAAACACTAATCAATGCTTATAAAACATTAAAAAAAAGATATTACAAAGAAATATTATTATAGGCATTCCACCCAAATGCTCTCTAAAAACTACAAAAGAATTACTGGTCATTTTGTTGAGTTCCAAGAGTGATAACTTCTGGCCTATTTACACAGCATCATCTACTGCATCTCTTCCTTTCCCCACACTATCATTGCTAAGACAATCATGATGAAATTAAATAATCTGGATACTATTTGTGAATTCTATGTTACACTGGAACCAAGGCAGCAAAATGCTTTACATATTAAAACTAACTTACTGAACAAGTAACCTGGAGCTGCTGTTGTTGTGGTGGCGGTGGCGTCTGTTCTTGGGTAGTTTGCTGTTGTGGCTGCTGCTGTGGGTCCCATATATGTACAGTCTGAGCTGTATTCTGGTACGTGCCTGCTACGGCCTGCACAGCCACTGGAATGTGGATGTTGCCATTCATGAACTGTGCTGGAAAGAGAGAGTTTGCAAGGGTCTGCACTACCTCTTCGTGGGAGTTCTTCACTACAGATGTGGTGCCCACCATCTTCTCCTTGTCATCCTCCAGCTTTACAGCTGCCAGGGCTGTGGGTGAGCCACTGACGTGAACTGCGTTGTAGGCTTCCTGGGGAATGGCAATGTGGGTAATGCTCTGCTGCTGAGGGTCCCCCCGGGGCTGGGCAGAATAAACAGGGATGGTCCAAGTTTCTCCTGTAGGGCTAGTTATGGTCCCAGTGGCACTATAGAGGTGGGCACTGTCTACTGTCAGTAAATCTGGCCTCAAAGACACATAACTCTGTTGCTGGCCCTGTGGAATGGCCAGCACAGTGGCCACTGGCTGCCCTGAGATGGCGTAGGACACGGTGATGGGCATGTCCACTTTGCGTTTCTTCACTGGCTGAAGGACACTGGCTGTGCCAACCCGCCGTTCCCCTTCCCGGGGTGAGCCCTGCTGGGATGGCGGTGGGGAAAGGGCACCCACGGTCTGGATTTGAATCTGCTGACCCCCAGCAAGAGACTGGCCAGCCACCAGCTGAGCCTGGATTTGTTGATGTGGGATATGCTCCTCTGGGATTTCTGCAGCCTGGATTTGCTGGGCCGCCTGCACATGCTGCACCTGGATCTGGGCTGCTTGCAGCTGCGAAGGGCTGGGGCTCTGCAGAGATGGGGTCTGGATGGAGGGGGCTGCCGACTGCGGTGGTTGGCCCTGGATCTGCACCTGGACCTGGATGGGTTGCTCAGCAGGCTGATGAACAGTGAACTGTGGGGAAAGTTGCTGAGCTGAGACCTGTTGTGGAGACTGCTGTACCTGCACCTGTACCTGCAGGAACAAGATTCACCAGTAAGTAAAAAGCAGGCAGCATGAAAACCCAGCTCCCAAAAGAAACCTTTTAGACAGGACCCTGTGTAATGTAAACAAAGTGGACTGTATCAGTTAAGGCTTCTGCAGTCACAATGCCTCAAATAATAACAAAATTCTTCAGCATCTCATTGAGCTGATTGGGAGATACATCCATCCCAGGGATGATTAACAAGGATCTAAAAACGTTACAACTTAGTTCACTTTTAAATCTTCTTTGACAATATGCCCCTTTAGCTTTTTGAGCATTAGTAGAGTGGTACAAGCATATACTTAAGTAAACATTTCTTTATTTTTTTAGGGTTTGAGTGTCGGCTGTGGTTAAAAGCATTGGTTGCTCTTCTAGGATCTGGGTTTGATTTCTAATACCCACATGGTGGCTCACAACCCTTTGTAACTCCAGTTCCAGGAGATCTAATAATGTCCCTTTCCATACTCCCAAGAGGACCACACACAGTACACCAACATACAATCAGGCAAAACACCTATACATGTGAAATATAAAGTGTCAAATCATATAAATTAAAATTTTATGTATGGCCTGGAGAGATGGCTCAGTGGTTAAGAGCACTGGCTGTTCTTGTTCTTTTTTTTTTTTTTTTTTTTCCTTTGAGACAAGTGTTTCTCTGTGTGTAACCCTGGCTGTCCTGGACTTACTTTGTAGCCCAGGTTAGTCTCTAACTTATAGAGATCTGCCTGCCTCTGCCTCCTGAGTGCTGGGATTAAAGGCGTGTGCCACCATGCCCAGCTAGCACTGGCTGTTCTTATAGAGGACCCGGATTCTATTCACAGCACTCACATGGTGACTCACAACTGTTTCCACTCCCAGAGATTCTAATGCCCTCTTTGGACCTCCACAGGTACCAGGAACACATATGGTACAGAGACATACATGCACATAAAATACCCATAACACATAAAAATAAAAATGAAAGTTTCCCAAAACAAGTAAGTAAATGGCTGGCAACTGGTTCACTGGGTAAAGGTCCTTACTGGCAAGCCTGGATATCTTTGACTTTGACTCTTGTTACCCACAGGGTTAAAGGAGAACAGACACACATCCACACTAATGCATACACAATACATTTTAAAATGTAATAAAGCCAGGCATGGTGGCACATGCCTTTAATCCCATACCTGGAAGGTAGAGATAGGTGGATCTCTGTTAGTTCGAGGCCAGCTTGGTCTACAAAGAGAGTTCCAGGACAGCCAGTACTGATACACAGAGAAATTCTGTCTTGAAAACAAAACAAAAAAAAAAAACAACACTGCCCCCCAAAAAAACCCAAAACAAAACAAAAAAAGATGTAATAAAAAATAGTATTCTTAGCCGGGCGTGGTGGCGCACGCCTTTAATCCCAGCACTTGGGAGGCAGAGGCAGGCGGATCTCTGTGAGTTCGAGGCCAGCCTGGTCTACAAAGCAAGTCCAGGACAGCCAGGGCTGTTACACAGAGAAACCATGTCTCGAAAAACCAAAAAAAAAAAAAAAAATAGTATTCTTAGCCAGAAAGTGGTGGCGTGCACCTTTAGTCTAAGCATTCCAGAGACAAAGACAAATTGACTTTGAGGCCAGCCTGGTCTACAGATTAAGTTCCAGAACATTCAGGACTATACAGAAAAACCTTGTCTCAAAAACCAAGCAAACAAAAAACCAAAAACAGCCCCCAAACAAACAAAAAAACAGAAATCCATATGATAAAAATTGGGCATGATTTTTAGGACTACCTGGAAAATTTTTCCTTCACCTACACTAATGATCTACATTAAGTGTTGGTATTAGCCAGGTGTAGTGGAACAGGCCTTTAAATCCCAGCACACAATGAGTTCTAGACATAGATGTAGCTAAGGAGTAAACTCCTTCACAAAAGAAAAAAGAAGGATTGGTTTGAGCCAGAACAGTGTAAGTGCAAATATTTTCAAAATATGATCCATTTGCAATTTTAGCTTCAGAAACTATACATTTTAAGTTTTCCTTTGGCTTCTCTGTAGTATGTTTTCCTCCTCTGGACTCCTGTGTGTCATTAGTGGTAGGAGGAATCCAGGGCAAGCCCTCTAACATTGACTATATACACCAAATTCATATATATATATATATATATATATGTGTGTGTGTATTTTTTTTTCTTTTTTGAGTCAAAGTCTCACTACATAGCCCTGACTGTTCTGTAACTTACTAATGTAGACCAGATTGGCCTTGAACTCACAGAGATTTGCCTGCCTCTGCCTCCTGAACGCTTGGATCAAAGACATGTATCGCCACACCAAGACTAATTTCTTTTTAATAATCACTTCAAATATATTAATTCTTTCTGTTAGGCACATTTGGCCAGTGGGATGGCTGAATAGGTAAAAGGCATTTTCTGTATGAGCCTGGAACAAGATGAAAGGCAAGAAATAGCTCCACAGTTGTTCTCTGACCTCCACATGTGCTCCATGGCATGTGCTTCCATACACCCTCATGTGTACACATGGATACATATATGCACGTGTGTACACACACACACACAAACAATAAGTAAAATAAAATTTTAAAATCTTGGTTCTTTTGTGTGTGTGTGTGTGTGTGTGTGTGTGTGTGTGTGTGTGTATATACGTGTTTGTCTGCATGTGTATCTGTGTGTACCATGTGCATCCAGTGCAGGGAGAGGCCAGAAGAGGCCATCAAATCCACCTAGTACTGGAGTTATAGACAATTGTGAGCTGCCACGTAGATGCTGAAAATTAAACCCAGGTCTCCTGAAAGAGCAGCCAGTGCTCTTTAACCATCAAGCCTATCCAGTCTTCTAACAGTTATTTTAAATCATAAAATTTCCAACACCAGTTAACACCTTACTGTGCTGTAAATAACACTAAAAGTTATTTGTCAGGCTGGGCGTGAACACTCAGGAGGCAGATCTCTGAGTTTGAGGCCAGCCTGGTCTACAAGGCAAGTTCAGCCTGGGCTATTAGCGAGACCCTGAAACCCCTCTCAAACCCCCCAAAAAACAAGTTTTTGTCCCATTTAATAGCATTCCTATTTGATGATAATCATTCATTCTCAAACCAACCTTCTCAAGTTTTATTTTTATGGATAAATAGGGACAAAGTAGTAGGGCATATACACAGGGTGCACAAGGCTCTCAACACCTAAACAGATAAACAGGCAGATCAAGAAACTAACAACACATGTAGCCAAGTGAGTAGCATGAAGCTGTAATCCCACAGAGACTGAGGCAAGAAGATTACTATAAATTTGAAGTCGGCCTATAATGAAATCTTATCTCCATCATCATCATCATCAAAGAGTAGAAGCTAGTATGCATACAGTAATTGTTAAACTACTAGCCCAATGAGTCTGATGTCACTCATAAATAAAATGTTCACAAGTATGTATATAGTTTTACTATAATTTTTAAATTTTTTACTATCCTAAGTATATGCTGTGGGGAAAGGGAGGTGCATGAATGCCACAGCACACATCTGGAAGTAGTAGGTCACCAGTCGCTAAAGTTGTATCTTGGCATAGGTCCATAATCCTAAATACTCAGGAACTTCAAGTAAGCAGATCCATCCAGCTTAGACTACAGAAGGAGTTCAAGACCAGCTCAGGTAACTTATTGACAATTTCTCTCAAGTTATAAGTAAAAAGAAGCCAGGCGGTGGTGTCATATGCCTTTAATACCAGAACTTGGGTGGCAGAGGCAGGTAGATCTCTGTGAGTTTGAGACCAGCCTGGTGTACAAAGCGAGTCCAGGAAGTCAAAGCTAAAAGATGGAGAAACCCCGACTCAAAAAACCAGAAAGATTTTTGTAAAAAGAAAGGTTAGAGAAATAGTTCAGTACCACAGTGCTTTCCTAGCACGCACAAATCCTACAATCAGCAGGAAAGAGAATATAGTTGGACCTCAGCTGTTAATATTTTCTTATTTTTTGTTTAGTTTTTGTTTTTTTTTTTGAGACAAGGTCTCTCAAGGTCTTTCAGACCAAAAAAAAATCCTATAACCATATTCAACAGAGAATTTTCTTTTGGCTATTACTGCTTCAATACATTAGAACAGCTATTCAGATCGCATGAGAAGGACAGGCGAGATGAGTCAATGGGTAAAGTATTTCTTTTTTTTTTTTTTTGGTTTTTCGAGACAGGGTTTCTCTGAATATCTCTGGCTGTCCTGGACTCGCTTTGTAGACCAGGCTGGCCTCGAACTCACAAAGATCCGCCTGCCTCTGCCTCCCAAGTGCTGGGATTAAAGGTGTGCGCCACCACCACCCGGCGGGTAAAGTATTTCTTGTGCAAGCACGAAGACCTGAGTTCAGAATTCAGCATCTATGTGAAAAGTATGACATGGTGTGTAATTCTAAACAGGGGACCCAAGGGTCTCACTGAGCAGCTAGTCTAGCCAAACGTGAGATCCCGATTCAATGAGAAAGAATGTCACAGGGAGGAGAAGTGGTCAAATGATAAGTAAACAGCAACCTCTGACCTCCACGGGTACACGCACACACCTCATGCACATAAACACTCTTTTGGATGATATACTTAATCTAGACAAGATTTAAAGAATACAGGAATGTATGTGTACATCCAAATACTATGCCATCTTATATGAACTAGCAAGGAATCCTAGAACTAAGCACTCACAGCTATTAAGGAATGATTGCTATATGTATGCTTTGAAATGCTTGGTCAACTTTCAAATTTTTTTGGTTTTTCGAGACAAGGTTTCTCTGTGTAGCCCTGGCTGTCCTGGACTCACTTGGTAGACCAGGCTGGCCTCGGACTCACAGAGATCCACCTGCCTCTGCCTCCCAAGTGCTGGGATTAAAGGCGTGCGCCACCACCTGCCGGCTCAACTTTCAATTTTTTTAAGTCTAAGCCAGAGGATCCTTCTGAGCAGCCTTTAGATATCATCTTAATAAATCCAGAGAAATGTTCCATCTTCTTCAATGGTTCTCTCCTAATGAAAGGTTCTCTTGTCATCCTAGTGTGCATCTATACTTTATTTTTATCATTTTCTCAGATTTCATGGTTTTGGCCAAGATGAACCCAGAACTCACAATCATTCTGCTTCCACCTTCCAAGAGCTAGAATTACAGGTATGTGCCACCATAGCCAGAGGATTTAGTGGTTTGCTTTTGTTTTCTTTCAGACAGGCTCTTACTTTGTGGCCTCAGCCTTTGGAAAACATAAATTACACCTGAGTCACACCTGGCTGAATGTAATGAGGCTTTAAACCATTTTGGCTAGTGCACATGTATTTGGCGTGATATTATATGAGTGTGCAGAGAAGCCAGAGGACAGCTCTGGGAACCACTTCTTTCCTCTTCCCATGGATACCAGTGAAGGAACTCAGGTCACTCACTGTTCATGCTACAGGCACTTTGCCTGCTGACTCTCCTCACCAGCCACCAGCCATTCTTTCCCTCCCCCAGCACTATGAGAAATTTTCTTTTTTTTGTTTCCTTCCTTCCTTCCTTTCTTTCTTTTTTTTTTGGCTTTTTGAGACAAGATTTCTCTGTGTAGCAGTACAGGATGTCCTGGAACTCACTTTGTAGGCCAGGTTGGCCTTGAACTAACAGAGTGCTTTGCGCTGGGATTAAAGGGATGCACCATCACACCTAGCCTCAATACATCAGATTTAAATTTTAAATCAAGTTCCAAATTCCACACTTTCCATAATGAGCCAAAACTAGGCTTCCTGTGGTTTCTGCTCAGTCTGTCACAGAAAAAACAAAAGCCTCACTCACATGAACCTGTCACATTCAAATGCAGTGCTATCTTCTACTGTTCTGTACTGTTCAAGCTCTCTAAAGCAAACGGCAAATACCTGCAGTCTTTATAGCTTACAGTGGGCAAAATGGCTAAAGATATTATCAGTCTGTTGGGGTGCACTGTGAGAAGGTGTCTCTACCCAATTGTTAATTCTGCACCGGCAGAGAGCTATGGCCTGTCACTGGTCTCATATTTTGTAAATATTTGTTCTTTCCTCACCTGCCAAAGTTAATCTAGAATTATATCTGATTAGCTTTAGTAAAGAGCTGACAGCCAATAGCTGGGCAAGAAATAGAAGGCAGATCTTCCAGGCAGAGAAAGGGCTGATAGAAGATCAGAGGTGGGAGGTTTGCCAGGGACATGGGAAGGAACAGATCTACCTGGGTTGAGAGAGGTAAAGAACTAGCCACATGGCAGGTTGTAGGCTATAATAGCTGAGTTAAGTTAGATAAGCTAGCTGAGAGTCTGCCCAGCTAAAATACCTAAGCTTTTATATATGCAGTATGTAATATATATATTTCCACACACACAGGGTTTCTCTGTCTCTGAGCAGATCTGGCTGTCCTGGATTGTGCTCTGTAGATCAGGCTGGCCTCAAACTCAGAGATCTACTTGCCTCTGCCTCTCCAGTGCTGGGATTAAAAGCCTACACTGCCACTACCCGGCTAGTCTTAAAATATTAATAAGCCTCTGTGTCATTTATACTACTAATGGGTCCAAGAAAGTCCCACTATATCAGTCCACATTAAATATGAAAGATTCCCCAACCTTGGTAAAATAACTTCCAACATTTCTAACATTTGTATAGGTGTGTTGTAACTAACCTAAACTGTGAGAGAAAATAAAAGGTTATTAACAGGCTCCAACTAAGTATTTCTTCTTACCTGAACCTGCTGTGGCTGCTGAACCTGGATCTGCTGTTCTTGCTGAGTTTGTGGTTGAACACTGGCTGTGACTGGACAAGCAAGTTCAAGCAAAGACCCAGCTACTTCAGTGCTATCCGTGTAAATGCAGTTCCCACCCTGTTGGTACACCATGGTGGTGGTAGCAGTCTGCTGGAACTCCTGAAGAGCTTCTGGTCCCTTAGAAGCCAGTGAGTCCAGAAATTCCTTCATCCTGTGTTGCGGAACAGATCTCGCCTTCACTCGGATGTACTCTTCAAATGAGATGGTGTTCTCCAGAGAATTATTCATATTGCAGAGTCCTTAGGGTTCCTAAAATTGAAATAGTCAATATTTCACTACTGTTATCATACCGTTTTGTATTTTTACATTAATTTACTGGGGTGGGGGCATGCACGTGCCAAGGCACGTGTGGAGGTCAGAGGACAACACAGTTAAATAGGTTCTCTTTCCACCATGTGGGTCTCAGGAATTAATCTCAGGTCATCAGGCTTGGCAATAGGTAGCTTTACCTACTGAACCACCTTACCAAACCTATTACTTATATATCTTGAAATCCTGTTATCTATAAACACAATTACTCTAGCAATTAGAATAGAATATATACACACACACACAAACACACACATATATATATATTACATATTGTATATTTTTTTCTGAAGTAAAGTTTTATTATACCTTCCTTCCTATTGTCCCCAAAATGAACTATGTGGGTTTGGTTTTTTGTTTTTTTTTTTTTGTTTTTTTTTTTTTTTTTTTTAAATAGGGTATCACTATGAATCCTTGGCTGGTCTGCAACTTGCTATGTTGATCAGGCTGGCCTCAAACCTACAAGAGATTCACCTGCATCTGCCTTGAGAGTGCTGTGCCCAGCCTCTGTGAGTTATTTTTGATTTTAATGTTTAGAGTGTGTACAAGATAATACACGGGTACACATGCCATGACAAGGGTATAGAGACAGAAGAGAACTTTGCATAGTTTGTTCTCTCCTTCCACCTTTACACGGGCTCTGATGATGAAACTCACAGGCTCACACAAGTGCCTCTCACCTGCTGTATGTAACATCTCACCAGACCTTTTGCCCAATCTGTGCTAGAATTCCATGTAGCCCAAGCTGGCTTTGAACCTAAGGTAATCCTCCTCCAACCTCCTGAGCCAGTATAATATGCCCATCTTCTTTCAACTTTTCCTTCTTTCTTTCTTTTGGTTTTTCCAAGACAATGTTTCTCTGTGTAGCCTTTGTTGTTCTTGAACTCACAGAGATCCATCTACCTTTGCTTCCTGAGTGCTGGGATTAAAGACTTGTGCCACCACTGCCTGGATCTTCAACATTTCTTAAACCAAACAATCACACTAAAAGAAAAGTCGAACATATTTGGGGGGCTGGAGAGATGGCTCAGCAGTTAAGAGCTCTGGGTATGCTTCCAAAGGACCCGGGTTCTAATCTCAGTACCCACATGAGAGTTCACAGCTGTCTGTAACTGCCAGGGGTGGTGGCACACACCTTTAATGCCAGCCCTTGGGAGGCAAAGGCAGGTGGATCTCTGTGAGTTCAGGGCCAGCCTAGTCTACAAAGTGAGTTCGGGACAGCCAAGAATATACTGAGAAACCCTGTCTCGAAAAACCAAAAGCAAAACCACTGCCAAAAAAAACAAAACAAAACCTGTTTTCTTTTACCATCACAGAAAAGACTACCAAACAAGGAGAGAGAGCTAGAGCAGATCCCTGACATGTTTTTTTTTCTTTCTCTCTCTTTCTTTTTCTTTGAGAAAGGGTCTCACTATGTACTCTGGCTGGCTACCTGACTCCTACTGACATATTTTATTTCCACTACAACATATGTCCTATTGTAGAGTTATTTACATATGCCATCTAGCAAGACCCAACAGACAGTGAGCAAGTTCTTTTCTTTATCTCCCATAAGAAACACCAAAACCCTGCTGGACTTAGTGGTGCACTCCTTATTGTCCTGAACACATGCAATCGCAGCACTTGGCAGGCTGAGGCAAGAGAATCCCAAGTCAGAAGCCATTGACAAGTATATGCTACATATACTGAGACACTATTAAGAAAAGAGCAAAGGAAAAGGGAAGAAAAAGGGAAGACCAGCAATCTCACTTTGCTATGCAGCGCTAACACTCTCACTCTTTCGCAGCGTGGCTAAAAGCATTAGTGTCTAGAGCCATGCTGTTATTACATCAACTGTGTCAACTTTAGGCAAACTAGTTAACTTCAATCATTAGCACTTACCTTAGCGTTAACATGAGAGAGAATATGTATGTGTACAGAGCTTGGAAAAATACTTGAGAAATAGGCATTATCATGTAATATTGACTAATTTCATTTTTAAAAAACTGGAAATGGGGCTGGAAAGATGGCTCAGTGGTTAAGAGCCCTGGCTGCTCTTGCAGAAGATTGGGGTTCAATTCTTAGCACCCACAAGGCAGCTTACAAGCACCTGTAACTCCAATTCCAGATAATCTGACAACCTCTTCTGGTCTTTGTGGCGCCAGACTTACACATGATACATGTAAGTATGTTACACAGATGGGTACAAAATACCCATATCCACATAAAAATAAATCTAAAATAAATGGGAGGGAATTGAAAAGTACCTTAAATAACTAAGTCACTCCTAAAATTCAGAAATCAATTTTGCAATTTTTTTCATCAAGTATCTATGACAAAATGACCTGGGCCAGGCACTCCAAGGATCTCTCAGGAAGCCAAATCAGGAAGACCATGAGTTCAAGGCCAGGTTGGCCTACATCATTTGACCTTGTCTCAAAAACAAAAATAAGTGTTGGGGACACAGTTCAGTTGGCAGAACGCTTGCTGGCCTGGCATGCATAAAGCCCTGGTTTTTGTCCCCAACACTATCCAAACAGGCAAGATGCTGCAGGTCTATAACTTCAGCACTTAGGAGAGGGAGTCCAGGCGGGCATGGTGGTGCATGCCTTTAATCCCAGCACTCGGGAGGCAGAGGTAGGCGGATCTCTGTGAGTTCAAGGCCAGCCCGGTCTACAAAGTGAGTCCAGGACAGTCAGGGCTGTTGTGGCTCACAACCATCCATAATGAGATCTGGTCCCCTCTTCTGGCCTGCAGATATACCTGCAGACAGAACACGGTATACATAATAAATAAATATTTTAAAAAAAGAAAAAAAAAAGACCTGTGACCTAAGTTCAATCTCTATGACATATATTATGGAAGAAAGGAACCAACTCCCGAAACTTCTCCCCTAACTTCCACTGATGTGTCCTGGCATGCATGCAATAAATACTAAATAAACATAAAACAGTTTAAAGAGGGCTGGAGAGGTGGCTCAGAGTTTAAGAGCACTGGCTGCTCTTCCAGAGGTCCTGAGTTCAATTCCCAGGAACCACAGTGGTTCCCAACCATCCATAACGAAGTTTGGTGCCCTCTTCTGGCCTGCAGGCATACCTGCAGACAGAACACTGTATACATAAAATAAAATAAAAATAAATCTTAAAAAAAAAAAAAAACAAGCCGGGTATGGTGGTGTATGCCTTTAATTCCAGCACTTGGGAGGCAGAGGCAGGCGGATCACTGTGAGTCCAAGGCCAGCCTGGTCTACAAAGAGAGTCCAGAACAGCCAGGGCTATTACACAGAGAAACCCGGGGGGGGGGGGGGGGACAAGACAGTTTAAAGAGAAGCCAACAACAACAAAAGCACAATGACCTAGGGACAGTAAGTTGCCTGCCAACACTGCCTTTGCAAACCCTCTTTAGGCAGCACCAACTCAAGAACAAAAGCAGCCACAGAGTAACACAAACCAAGTGAAGTTACTTGCCAAAAGGGCTCTCAGTTGATCTCAGATGTCTGGAAAAGAGATTTGTTCCTGAGCCATCAGGCAAGAAACACTTAAGTTTCTCTTTTACTGCTGAGATGCTCTACCTAATGCTACAGATTTCAAGTCTATGAACTACTTTCTTCCACCTGATTCTAAAACTCCTAGCAGACATGACTGTATAAAACTGTGTCCCACTCCTTTCAAGTGGCACATATGGAAAGTGCTTCTTATATACTTTAACAAGAATTAAGAATTAATTAGGGGGCTGGAAAGTTGACTCAGGGGTTAAAACCACTTGTTTGTTGTAAAGTACCAGTTTCGATTCCTAGCATCTGCATGGAGGCTCACTATCTCCTCAAGCTCCTGCACCACCACATGTGGTGCATAGACACACATGAAGGCAAAAGATTCATGTATGTAAAATAATAAAAATAATCTTTAAAAAAATTTTTAAAAAGAATTAGGATTGTTTATTCCAGGGTTGGAGAGATGGCTGCGTGGTTAAGAGCATTTGCTTAAGAGTTCTTCCAGAGAATGCAGGTTCAAATCCCAGCACCACATCATTCAGCTCACTACTCCAGCTGCAGAGGAATCAATGCTACTACTGGCCCCCACTGACACTGGCAAACACATGTGAATTTAAAAAAAAAATTTTTTTTTCAAGACACCGTTTCTCTATGTAGTCCTGTCTATCTTGGAACTTGCTCTATAGACCTGGCAGGCCTTAAACTCAGAGATCTAACTGCCTCTGCCTCCCGAGTGCTGTGCACCACACCCGGCCTTGGGTACTTTCAAACAGAACAATCCAATCACCGATTGTCTTTATAATACTGCATGTGCTGTGACTACTTCTCTCCACAAATACACAACAATGGAACTGGAGAGACGGCACAGCAGTTAGCAGAGGACCTGTGTTCAATTTCCAGCACCCATGCCAGGCAACTTACAACCAACTTAATTAGGTTCCAGCGGACCGGACCTAATGCCTTCTTTTCCTTTCTGTGGGCACCTGCCTGTAGATGTGTAAACATATAGAGACATACGTTTAAAAGAATAAACTTTTTGAGACAGGTCTCTCTATGTAGCCTGGCTGGCATGGAACTCACTATGTAGAGCAAGCTGGCAATCCACCTATCTTCATGTGTTGGGATTAATGGCATACCTGGTCCATAATTTAAAAAAAAGAAGAGCAGCAGCAGCAACAACACAATAGATATCCAGGCCACTGCAAACATAAAATGATCCATCACACTACAATATCCCAAGTTCATCAACTGGACATACAAATGCTGCTTTGGAAAACAAAAACAAAACCTTACAGCAAACTTTTCCAAGAATTCATCTCT
This sequence comes from Lophiomys imhausi, assembly GCA_907164525.1. Classification (NCBI taxonomy): domain Eukaryota; kingdom Metazoa; phylum Chordata; class Mammalia; order Rodentia; family Muridae; genus Lophiomys; species Lophiomys imhausi. The sequence continues at coordinate 15,572,821 of CAJQZJ010003646.1, forward strand.
TCTCTTCTCTTCTCTTTTCTCTCTCTCTCTCTCTCTCTCTCTCTCTCTCACACACACACACACACACACACACACACACACACACACACAGAGTTTTCTTTTTTTTTTTTTTTAAACATTTATTTATTATGTATACAGTATTTGCTCTACATATATGCCCGGGCAGATCTCAATGTAGATGGCTGTGAGCCACCATGTGGTTGCTGGGAATTGAACTCAGGACCTTGGGAAGAACAGCCAGTGCTCTTAACCTCTCAGCCACCTCTCCAGCCCAGACACAGTTTTCTTTTTCTTTCTTTCTTTTTTTTTTTTTTTTGAGACAAGCTGTCACTCACTACATAGAGCTGGAACTCACTATGTTGACCAGGTTGGCCATGAAAACTCTGAGATCTGCCTGCCTCTGCTTCCTAAATCCTGGGAGTGCTGGGATTAAAGGTGTGTGCCATTATGCCCAGCTTGCTATATACTTAAAAGCTTTTTCTACCATTAAGCTCAGATTTACCTGTAATGTCTTCCTCTGCGTACTTTTTTTAGTGGCACTGGAATCAAACCCAAGGTCTTGCACATACTCTACCACTGATACACTCTTAGGTCCTAGGTGTATTTGAAAACAATACTGTGAGCCTGGCTTATTGGTGCCCACCTTTAATCTCAGCACTCAGGAAACAGAAATAGGATCTCTGTGAATTCATGGCAAGCCTGGTCTACACATGGAGCTCCAGGACAGCAAAGACTACATAGAGAAATAATGTCTAAAGCAACAAAACAAAGCCTGGCAGTGATGGTGCACGCCTTTAAACCCAGCACTCGAGAGGCAGAGACAGGCAGATCTCTGAGTGTGAAGCCAGCCTGGAATACAGAGTGAATTGAGGAAAGCCAAGGCTACACAGAGAAATCCTGTCTTCAAATAAATAAATAAATAAATAAATAAATTTTTCGGTGAAATTCCACTGCCATCTACATAACTACAATTATTTTTGAATAGTATGTTAACCTAGACAATACAGCAAACCTGAGATACATCAGCCTGGCTCAAAAATTTTTAATTAAACTAAGAAAAAGGCATGTTGGGGCTGGAGAGATGGCTCAGTGGTCAAGAGCACTTGCTGCTCTTCCAAAGGACCAGGGCTCAATTCTCAACACCCACATGCCTGCTCACAACTGTCTGTAACTCTAGTCCCAGGGGATCTGATACCCTCTATACACAAGCGCACACACACATATACACAGAACACCAATGTACCTAAAATATAAATACATAATAAATATTTTTTAAAAAGAAAGAAAGAAAAAGGCAGGTCAAAAATGGAATGTTGGGACTGGAGAGATGGTTCAGCGGTTAAGAGCACTGGCTGTTCTTCCAAAGGACCCGGGGTCAAATCCCAGCACCCACATGGCAGTTCACAGCTGTCTGTAATTGCCAGGCATGGTGGCACACGCCTTTAATCCCAGCACTTGGGAGGCAGAGGCAGGTGGATCATTGTAAGTTCAAGGCCAGCCTGGTCTACAAAGTGAGTCCAGGACAGCCAGAGCTGTTACACAGAGAAACCCTGTCTCGAAAAACCAAAAAAAAAAAAAAAAAAAAGAAAGAAAACACAGTAGAGCTCACAGTAAGTAGAGAGTATGTAAACAAGCATTTGCTTCTAAATATCTCACATACAGCTGCTTTGCAGGATAATAAAAACAAATCAGCTCCAATCGACAGATCCAAAGCACTTTCTATATGCTAATTATCTGCCTCATGCTACTTGGTTTACTAGAGCTATTATTATTATTATCATTATCATTATTATTATTTTTGAGACAGGGTTTCTCTGTGTAATAGTCCTGGCTGTCCTGGACTTGCTTTGTAGACCAGACTGGCCTGGAACTCAAACACACAAGAGATCCACCTGACTCAGTCTCCCAAGTGCTGGGATTAAAGGCTTTGCCACCATGCCCGGCATACTAGAGCTATTATTAACACAATACCTGACACAAATTTAATATACAAGCCATTATTTTACTACTAGAACACAATGATACTCATGGAAAAGATTACTCAAGAAACATTTCCAAGGGTGCTTTTGCTAATTCATTTCTTTTTCCATTTAGATAAAGATGAGTCATTCATTTCTGCCTCCCAGGGTTTGTTTTTGTTTGTTTGTCTAGTCAAGTACAGCAGCAGTAAGAGAGGGGAAAGTGTATAACAAAGAGTTCAATGACTGATGGCAAACAATCAAGATAACTCACACTACCTTTGGAGTAGCCAAGATTTTTTTTTGGAGGTTTTGAATTTCTTTTTTTTTTTTTTAAGGTATTCTTTTTTTTTGCCATTTCTTTTTTTTTTTTTTTAAGATTTATTTATTATGTATACAGTGTTCTGTCTGCAGGTATATCTGCAGGCCAGAAGAGGGCACCAGATTTCATTATGGATGGTTGTAAGTCACCATGTGGTTGCTGGGAATTGAACTCATGACCTCTGGAAGAGCAGCCAGTGCTCTTAACCGCTGAGCCATCTCTCCAACCCCCGGTTTTGAATTTCTTGAGACTCAAACCTCTCTCAAAGTAAGTACCTAATCTAAGAATGATTCCTTACAGCTTAGACTGTTTTAAAAATTGCATTTTCACATGTTTTTAAAAAAAAAAAAAACCTGGGCTGGAGAGATGGCTCAGCGGTTAAGAGCACTGGCTGCTCTTCCAGAGGTCATCAGTTCAATTCCCAGCAACCACATGGTGGCTCACAACCATCCATAATGAAATCTGGTGCCCTCTTCTGGCCTGCAGATATACCTGCAGACAGAACACTGTATACATAATAAATAAATCTTTAAAAAAAAAAAACAACCTAATTTTAAGAAGCTAGTCATATTTGTTCTAAATAAGGTAAGGAGTTATTGCCAAAGAAGCAGAGTGGAAAACCTAGTTCTATACAAATACTAACCAAATACAGTTTGTCAAAAAAAACTGTTGCCCAGGGCCACTCATCCAACCCATGCCTTCACTATAAGTTCCAGATTTAAGGGCATTGTCTTTTTTCTTTCTTTCTTTCTTTTTGAAACACGGTTTCTCTGTATAACAGAGCCCTGGCTGTCCTAGGCTGCCTTGGCAGACCAGGGTGGTCTTGAGCTCATGAACTCACAGAGATCCTCTTGCCTCTGCCTCCCAGAGCACTGAGATTAAAGGTGTGTGCTACCACGCCCAGCAATTTAAGGGCTTTTTCATCATGGTTCTATTTTTAAACAACATACAATTTCAACAAAGATTTAAAATCCATATTCAAATATTGATGGGCTGTAAATTGGTACAATCACTCACATTGGCTAGTGAAGTTGAAAATAATAACTTCTAGCCGGGCATAGTGGCATGTGGGAGGCAGAGGCAGACAGATCTTTGTGTGTTCAAGGCCAGTCTGGTCTACAGAGTGAGTTCCAGGATAGCCAGGGCTACATAGAGAAATCCTGTCTCAAAACAAAACAAAACAAACAAACAAAAAACTAGAAAAAGAAAATATCCCTTCCATAAAACCAAGCAACCCCGGCTGGAGAGATGTTTCAGTGGTTAAGAGCATGGCTGCCCTTCCAAAGGACCCAGGTTCAAATCCCAGGACTCACAGGACAGTTCACAACTGACAGTAATGGCTGGCACTTGGGAGCCAGAAGCAGGCAATTCTCTGTGAGTTCAAGGCTAAGCCTGGTCTATAAAGTGAGTCTAGGACAGCCAGAGATAAACAAACAAACACACCAAGCAACCCTAACCTCGAATGTATATGATATCCAAATATGTGCAAATGTTCATAGTAGCACTAAAATCTATAAACTAGGAGCAATTTAGATGTTTACCAACATGAAACAAAAATTATAGAATATCAACAAAACAATACAATATAGAAATGGACATCAATTACCACAGCTATACACATAATGAACAATGACAAAAGCAGAATAAAATAAACTCAGGAGGTAGAGGCAGGTGGATCTCTGTGAGTTCAAGGACAGCCTGGTCTACAAAGTGAGTCCAGGACAGCCAGACATACAGTGAAATCCTGTCTCGAAAACAATAATCATAAAGCAAGATCCCATGTGTATATACACAGAACCCAAAACAAAAACCTATGATTAGGGATACAAAGGTGGTTAAATATAAACACAAAAGAAAAGATTATCAAACTGAAGAGATGGTTCAGTAGTAGTTAAGGGCACCGGCTGCTCTTCCAGAGGCCCTGGGTTTGATTCCTGGCACCCAAACAGCAGTTCCCAACTGGCTCTAACTCCAGTCCCAGGGGATCAAACACCCTACCCTCTTCTGGTTCTGAGGACACTGCATGCCCACAGTACAGTGACATCTATGCAGATAAAACACTTATACACATATTTTAATGACACTGAGATTATTATTCAGATCAAGAGTAGTTTAGTTGTCTCTAAGAACAGAAATGCTTTGAGGAAGAATAGGTGTGGAGTAATTACACTAATAATACATAAATATTTTGCAACCTTAAGGGAAGGTGTTGTAGTATGTTTGTCTGGCATGCACAAAGCCCAGGGTTTGATGTCCAACCAACATAGAATGGTCTCGGTGGCAGCACACCTCTAATCCCAGCACCTGGGAAATAGAGACCAGAAGATCAGGGTTCCAGATCATGGTCCACTGCAAGAGGCCCCCCAGAATTCCTAAAACCCTATCTCAAGGAGAAAAAGAATCAGCTTTCGAACACATTTCATCAACCTATAGTTAGTTCTGCCTTAGCCAAAAGAGTACAAAGAACCATTCCTTTCCCCCTTTGAAGAAAACAAAAATTGCAGGGTGTGGTGGCACACGCCTTTAATCCCAGCACTTGGGAAGCAGAAGCAGGTGGATCTCTGTGAGTTCGAGGGCAGCCAGGGCTGTTACACAGAGAAACTCTGTCTCAAAAAAAGAGAAAAAAGATAAAATATGTGTATAAGTGTTACATCTTTTTCTTCATGCAACCAAGTCAGTTTAATAAAACAAATCATAACAACCCAGAGCCAGAGAAGTCATTTAGTAGTAAAGTGCATGCTTGCTATATGCAACTCTACATTCAATGCCCTGCACCAAAAAAAAGCCACTAAAAACAGAAATCACAATAAAATATTCCAGGAGAAAAGAGTGAAGCTGAGCGAGGACTTATACCTAGAACTAAATGCAGGAGATCAGAGAAAAGAAAAGGTTTGTATAACGCCTCATTCTGAGGCCAAGTAGGACATATTAACAGCATGGCCATTTAAGAAGCACAGAAGTAAGAAGCATGGCATACCAAGTACACACCACTACTGATGAAAAACATGCGAGCTTACAGGAGACATCCTTGATTTTGAAGCTATAAAAAAGACAGCCACACCCACAATTCCTAACTGGGTTTTGATTTGTGTTGTTTTTGTTTTTTCAAGTAACTCAAATTCACAACAAAATTCAACCATTTCTTGAGATTTTGTTTGAAACATCAACATAACTTTTTGTAAGGAGATATGGAACTGTTTAAGTTCTTGTAGAAAAGTGTAAAAGCTTATCCCAGAGGACAAAAGTTAATTACCAGGTAAATACTAGTTGATAGAAACTGGGTTTTTGCTTTTCTTTTTTTAAAGATAATCTAGAATAAGCAAGCTTAAAAGGTATAAAAAATTTATAAACAATCCTAATAAACCTGACAGATTTTTTCATTTTTGGAAAAACATGTAGTTGATGTTCTTAGTTGATGCTTTTCAATATTAATCCTGCACGTTGCAAGCATTGTCTAAGCAACAGTTTTCCTCATCTGCAGTTTTCTACTGGCTAGCGGTTTCTGGCAGACAACACCAAGAATAAATGAGAAAATTTGTAAAGTTTCAGTATTACCAAGGGGCAAGGGGTAACGGACTGCACACATACTTCCAGCATATGAATGATTTTAACTCACCAGTCACCATGTTGCATGTATGTCTGCTGCTTGTCCTGAGTTCTTAAGACTTCTAACATTCTGAAGAAATAGAACAAAGAAGTTCTTTCCATCCTCAGCCTCTTTTTAAGTTTTAACTTTGTTCTTAAAATACAGTATATTTAAAAAATCATTACTATCAAATTTGATTGCTACTATTACTCCTTTTAGCTTGCTTTTTCTCAATCTTAATGTAACAAAACTGTAAAATAAACTAGCAGATGTTTTGTCTTAGAAAAAAAGAGCTGCATATTTCTCCATCACAAACTTAGAATTTCCTTGACACCAGATCATGGCGCTGGGACAAAATTAAGGAAAAAAAGCTGAGAAGGACGTAAGTCACTAGATTTTTTAGAGTAACACAGACAGATTTTAGAAATTTCTTCTGGACACTTTAGAAATTACAAAGGAAAAAAAAGGCAAAGCATTGACCAAATTTATCAAGGTTAAGAACCAGCCCTTTTTCGAACAGAAAAGCAAGCCCCTCCCAGTCACGCGGGGTGGGGGAGGCTTCTTTAAGGATTTAAAGCGGAATTTTAAAGCTCGGAGAGTTTTGTATCACTCACGTAAGAGGATCTCTTTCCAGAGCGCACAGAGGTGACGTGTATCAACTGCGCTTATGGGAGAATTGGTTTCTAATGGAAGAAAAGCAAGGCCTTGTAATGTTAACCTTCTCTCCTCGGCACAAAGCAGCAGTACAAGGTGAGGAAACCCAAGGGGACCCAATGCCCTCTCCGGCCAATAGGACTCGGTTTCCGATGCAGGGTAGCACCCTCCCCAAGCACCCACCCAGTACATGGGCCTCGCTTAAATAACAGCATTCTTCAGTTAGTACGAACAATCTGGTCTGCCTCAGAGAGCCGCAAGCCAGACAGCAAAGCCGCTATGTTTCTCCGCAGACCTGGGCCACCGCTGCCCCGGACGTCACCAGGGCAGGAGGGGCCCAACCCTCAACCTTCCCCACGCAGCAGGTCCGTCGTCGGCCGGGCAGCTGGCCCTCCGGGCAGAAGAGGTGTCCTGCGCACACTGCTGACAGCACCACCAACCAACAGTAGGGCGCGCGCCGCAAAACTGGGGGTCGCGGGGAGGCGCGCGCCCCGGAAGCTGCTCTAGCCCACGGGCCACAGCTGAGAGCCAACGGGAACGCGCACGTCGGGCGGCTGAGCGCAACGAGAGGACCGCACAGCGCGCGCGCTACCGCGCGCGCAAAAAAAAAAAAATCCACCCACACGTTCGTGCGCGCGCCCGTCTCTGCGCGCGCTCGTGCGCCGCGCCCACCCAAATCCCAGGCTCGCCCCTCCCCCCCACCCACGGGGCGGAGGCACACGAGTCTAGGGACGCTCGCCGTTCCGAAGCCGCCCCGAGGTCGCCTGGGCCCAGCGGCAGCGGCCCCCCCCCCCCCCCCCCCCCCCCCGCCGTTGTGTGGAGTGGGCCTGCTGTCCCAGTCCCACAGCCTTGCTGCATTCCGGCCCCCACCAAAGCCCTCACCCGGCGACGTCACCGCCGCCGCTGCCTCCGCTCGACCCGCCGGCCCCGCTTCACCGCCTGGGGCCCCGGTTCTGCCTTCGCTGCTCCAAGACCGACAGGATTTTCTCCTCACAGCTCCCTGGGCGCCATCTTACATTCAACCCTCACAGCCAATGGGAGTTGAATGCCCATCTCGCGAGAATTGAAGCGGCGGATCCCGCGAGAGCTGCCGGTCAGACTTAAAGGGAACGCTGCAAACCGAAAAGAAGGCTGGTGGGAAGCGGAGCGGTGGTAGTAGGAAAGAGAGCCACGCCCATGGACGCCCCTCCGTGAGGGGCGGAGCTTTGGCCAGAGGTTCTCTTTCCCTGGGTATTTTGCCTCCGCCGTGGGTATGGAAGTGTGCTTCTTGAACTCACCTATGGCATCCTGCTAGTGCGTCCTCTAGTTGCACAGCTACACGCGAGGCGGGGCCCGGCCTAGCTCGGCCTCGTGGTTAAGGTGGCCCCCCCAAACCCCTAAGATAGGCCCATCTTTAACAGTTGTACCGCACCTGGGAAATGCCCGAGGTGCTGATATAGTGGAGAAAACAACTTCTGCACAGCTAACCATCAGCTACCATCTGAGATCAGCTTCCCAAAGTCAGGTCCACCTTAAAGCGGGACCTGGGTAACCCAGTGTTTGTATACAGGGAAAATGTGGAAGGCTTTAAAGCTGCAGGCACGCATCTATAGCCTCACCAACAGCTCACTTCAACCCTGAGAGCCATCAGCCTGTAGTAGATCCTTTCTACCTTCTGCTTTTGTACCTGTCCTGACAAACAATCCAGTCTTCAAACTCATTTCTGAGATGGGGACTAACCTAAGGGCCAGCATGGTCAGGAACCTCATCTTAGCACCTATAGGCATCCAAGGAGATCTGCTGGGTCTCCAAACATGAAAGACCACAACAGCATTTATGCTTTATCTCACTGTGTCAGCAGTAGACAATTCTTTTCTGAATGATCCTACTGGGGATCCTGTGTCTGTCTCTTGATCTGCCTGGCCACAAAGACACAAAACTGGATCCCTCCAAGGACTGATAACTCTGGGGCCCTCGGGTGTATCATACTAAGTGCAGATCTAATTCCAGCCGCGTATCTGCCTTTTAGAACCAATTAGTGGAGCAGTGCTTTTGTCCCTGCCTCTGCTGTGGAAGCCGATTCTTCCAGATGACATGTGTGAGCACCACCCCTGCCAGCTCACACTAGAGAGGCAAACACCACACAGAATCCACGGGATGGAGGGATTTAGTTACTCTTTATTGAAACGGAGTGTGGGGTGATGAGGTAGGGCCACATGTTTTCAGTTCACACCTTTCCCGGGTCTTCTCTCAGTGTGACAGTTCGGTTGAAGATCAGCTGAAAGGCAAAGGAAGGAAAATGACTGGCAGCACAGAACCAGGCCCCCTTTTTTTTTTTTTTTTTTTTTTTTTGGTTTTTCGAGACAGGGTTTCTCTGTGTATCCTTGGCTGTCCTGGACTCACTTTGTAGACCAGGCTGGCCTCGAACTCACAGTGATCCGCCTGCCTCTGCCTCCCAAGTGCTGGGATTAAAGGCGTGCACCACCACCACCCGGCAGAACCAGGCCCCTTAATTCCCCCTCTTTGCCAAGGAGGTGATGAATAAAGGGACAGAACATCATGGTTCTCAACAACTCTGTAATATTGGATAGGGGACTAGGTGACTGTGCTGTGCTTTAGTTTCAAGACGATTGTAACAAACTCTAAGCATTCCTGAGTAAAAAAAACTGGCGGGGCGTGGTGCACGCCTTTAATCCCATCACTAGGGAGGCAGAGGCAGGTGGATCTCTGAGTTCAAGGCCAGCCTGGTCTACAGAGTGAGTTCCAGGACAGCCAGGGCTACATAGAGAAAACCTGTCTCAAAAAAAATTAGGGCCCTATAAAATGTGCTTGGACTTAACCTCTGAGCCAGTTTCCTCAAAAGTAAGACATGAATACCACCTTAACTGGGGAAGCTAAGGGAATGTAGGGAGTATGTTTATCACCGTGAACAGCTGCCACTATCGGATTTGCAAAAAGGTGTGGGTGGGTAAAGTTAAGCACCTGTCCTTGTTGGCTATCTGGATCCACAGAGAAGTACCCAAGGCGCTCAAACTGAAACTTGTCAAAGGGCTGTGCCAGAGCCACAGAGCAGTCCACTAGTGCTCCTTCCATCACTTGTAGCGATGCCTGCGGACAGAGAATTCAAGTAGCTATCCAACTCAGAGTCCCACCACCCAGCTCACACTCCATGAACCTACTGGGTTCAGGTCACTTAGGAATCCACCAGGCACTTCAACAGGGTCTTCAGGGTTCTTGTGCTGGAATCTGTAGCCAGAGGAAAATGAGGGCCCCAGCTGGAGAGCCACAGCGTGCAATTCCCATCTTGTGAATGCCCCAATTCCAGTTACGTTCACTCACAGTTGCTCATAGAGGCGAATCTCACACAGCAGAGGCTGTGACACCCAGTGAATGAAGGCCTTGGGCTTCTCCGCAGCACCAGCTGGTTTACAGGTCACCTCCAAGCACTCCACACAGCCACTGGGGCCCTAGAAATGAGAAAGGTGCAGTCAGACCAGGGAACCAACTCTAAGACTGCTGGCAACGCTGGATGTGGTGGCGCACGCCTTTAATCCCAGCGCTCGGGAGGCAGAGGCAGGCGGATCTCTATGAGTTCAAGGCCAGCCTGGTCTACAAAGTGAGTCCAGAACACCCAAAGGATACACAGAGAAACCCTGTCTCGAAAAACCTAAAAAAACAAAACAAAAACAAAAAAGGATGCTGGCTACCCAAATGTTGCTCTCTCACCTTGACGACATGCTGCAGCTCAATGACATAACCAGTATGTCTCAGGCCCACAGGCTGGCCCCAGGCTAGGCGCTTGTAGCCTGCTTCTGACTCCTAGGAGAGAAGCACACATCACACAGGAACAGGGCCTCTCCCACCCCATGCTTGTCAGTGATTGGTCCATGGTAAATCAGGAAGGAGATGGATATTAAAACACCCCGAAGCCGGGCGGTGGTGGCGCACGCCTTTAATCCCAGCACTTGGGAGGCAGAGGCAGGCGGATCTTTGCTAGTTCGAGGCCAGCCTGGTCTACAAAGCGAGTCCAGGACAGCCAGAGCTGTTAAACAGAGAAACCCTGTCTCGAAAAAAAAAAAAAAAAAAACACCCCGAAACAGATATAGCAGTAAACCGGTATTTACCTCCTTGAAGTCAGTTCTCTCAATGAAGACAGTGGAAGCAAAGGGAATCTGGTGGAAGCCCTTGGTCTCATCAGCTGGGAAGTTTGGCACCTGGATGTCCAAAGGCTGTAGTGGCAGATAGGTGTCTGAGTCATCCCAGATACTAGGCATTTACATACTGGCGAACACACAAAGGAACTCATGCACACAGAGGTAGGCCCACCTTGGGTGCAGGAAAGTTAGTGATGACAACTTGCAGTGGCTCTAGCACAGCCATGGCTCGTGGGGCTGTGTCATTCAACACATCACGTACGCAGGCTTCCAGAAGATGAGGTTCCATTGTGGTCTGTGCCACTGTCACCCCCACCTGTCATGAAAACTCATCAGTCTTGGCCACAACCACATTTTGCCACACTTAGCCTGTTTCTACCCACTCACTCCACTGGATCATACCAGAGCACAGAAGTTGTTAATGGCCTCAGGTGGAAAACCCCTTCGTCTTAATGCAGTAAGTGTGAAGAGCCGTGGATCATCCCAGTCCCTAAGGATAAGAGGACAGTCAGAAGACCTTAAACAGCACATGCCACTAACTAGTGCCACAATCTCTGGTGAGCCCTGTGGCCACACCTACCGAACAGCACCAGCTGCTACAAGTTGGAGAATCTTGCGCTTTGAGACGACAGCATAGTGTAGATTGAGTCGGCCATACTCCCACTGAACAGGGCAATAGACATCCAGGGCATTGCATAGCCAGAAGTAGGAAGACCGTCTAGGACGGAAGACAGGGGTTACAACTAGCCACCCGTGGGGCCAGGAAGATACCACAGAAAAAGTACTAGAGAGCAGTGAAAAAGTCCAGTAGGTAAAGACGCTTAATGCCATCTCTGGAGAAGCCAGCTGGATCCCTGGAACCTACATGGTGGAATGAGACAGCTGACTTCCACAAGTTGTAATCTGATGTCAACACACATGCTGTGGCACCCACACACCACTCATATGCATATACACACTCTAAACAAATGAGGAAACCCCTAGCCCTACCCACCGCATAACCTCCGCCTCCTCACCGAGCCTGGAACTCCTTGGTACACAGTGAGTGGGTGATGTGCTCAATGGAGTCACAAAGACAGTGTGTGTAGTCGTAGGTGGGGTAGATGCACCTGTGAACATGGGCAGTAGACCCACCAGCCAGTCCCTCTGCCCCATCCCACAGGCTATTGCCCAGCTCTCTCACCACCCCTCCTCATGCCAATATGTACCATTTGTCCCCTGTGCGATGGTGTGGTGTGTACTTGACTCGATAGGCCACAGGGTCCATCTTGCCATCTTCCATTACCAACCTCATTCGAAGCGTGGCCTCACCTTCTGCAAATTTGCCCTTGCGCATTGCCTGAGGAGAACAAGAGAGAGCTCAGGCTCCCTCTAAACACAGGTGCATCTTTCCCTTTTCACACTGGCCTACCCAAACCAAGCTGCCCTTCTGGGACACCACCTCAAAGAGCAGCAGTGACTCCTCTATAGGCCGGTCCCTCCATGGTGAAGGTAAAGGGTTGTGACCTTTGAGCTCTTCCACTCTCTGGTGACACACATAAGCTTGACCCCTGTGAAGAAGGCATATCAGTGTGCAGGTAGCCCATGACCTGGTCAGCTGACTTGGCTCAACATTTTGGGCCTAACCTCACCTATGAATAAGTTCCACAGCCCAGGCATACAGCTGGTCAAAATAGTCGGAGGCATATGTCACCTTGTAAGGTGTGTATCCTGGGGCAGTAGAGACATAGTATGAACAGCCCAGCAAGAAACACTAACTGGCAAAGCCATGGTCCACCAGCCCTGCCCAGGCCTCACCCAATCCATACCCAGCCAGATCACCATGTCATAAATAGCAGTGAAGAATTTTGCTTCCTCCTTCTCAGGGTTGGTGTCATCAAAGCGCAGAAAGCAGATTCCGTTGTTGGCCTAGAAGAGTTGGAGAATCTGTGAGCTCCCACATGTCCCTCAGCCCAACAGTCCACATCATCAAACCCACCATTCTCAGAGCTCACGCTTATCAAATGTAAAATGCAGCCATCGAGATAATTCAGCAGATAAGAGTAGTTGCTACGTCCTCAGTTCGACCCTCAAGATCTGTGATCGAAAGAGCCAACACCCAAATATTTTTCTTAGACATCCACGTATGTGTGATAGCAACACACACAATCTTTTTATGTTTCAGTATTTTGACTGCATGCACGTGCTCACACCATGGATGTGCCTGACGCCCTCAGAGGTCAGAAGAAGGTATTGGAAGAAAGTAGCCCTTAGAAGTGGGGCTATGGGCACATATAAGCCACCATGTGAGCTACAGGGAACTGAACCAGGTCCTCTGCAAGAGCAACAAGCGCTTGGAACCACTGATCCATTTCTCCAGCCCCCTGAGAGTATTTTTCTAATTAATGTCTTCCTTTGATGACCAGCACCAGAAAACTTGAAAAGTTAAATAAAGGAATTCAAGAGATGCATCATCCACAGGGCATAGTAGGACACGCCTTTAATCCCAGCAGTTGGGAGGCAGAGGCAGGTGATCTCTACAACTTCAAGGCCATCCAGGTCTATATAGTGAAACCCTATCTAAAGAATCATTTTAGTTTTATCCCAATGAACCCAGTATTTCCTGAGGATACCTGTTACATGTGATTTCCCTCTGTGGCCTCTGTCATCAGCTACAAGGCAAGACAGAGATATACCTTTCTGGAGTCCAGTCGTAGGAGTAGAGTAGTCAGTGATCATATTACTTGCCAGGGACCTAGACACATGTTTACCTTGGCATAACCAAAGTTGAAGTTGATGGCTTTGGCGTGTCCAATATGCAGGATTCCATTGGGCTCTGGGGGGAACCGAGTACGTACCTGAGTAAAGGAATGGGAGAGAAATGAGATGAGAGCGTGGACTATCCTACAGAAACAGATGCCCCTTCCTAAGGAGGTCATGATAATGGGTAAGATGAGGCAGGATGGAGGCAGCTTAGGCACTCAAGCATTTGCCTGGCCATGTCCCTACACACCTGTCCCCCAGTGATCGCCAGGTGCTGCTTCAGCAGATCCATAGTATGTGGTGTGGTCACATAGCCTGGAGTCTTGTAGTTCTCACCTGCAATGATTAGACCAAATCTGATGACCAGGCTGTCAGGCAAGGATCCTGATTCTACAGGCCTCGTTACCAAGCTCACTCCAGAGTTTCAAGGTACCCCCTTACCTGGTTTATGAAACTTAAGGGCCTCCCCCCTGAGCTGTTCCATTAGAGACAGGGCCTGGCCAGCAACCTCACCTGCAGGGCAGAAATTAAGAACTTTGCCTTCTGTTTTTGTCTTTTGCTTTTTTGAAACAAGGTTTCTCTGTGTAGCACTGGCTGTCCTGAAACACCCTTTGTAGACCAGGCTGGCTTTGAACCCAGAGATCCACCTGCCTCTGCCTCCTGGGTGTGTATCACTACCGCCCTGCTCTTGTCTTCTAGATACAATTACCATACCCACACAGGAAAATACCCATGGCTGCTATCAACATCCTGAAACCGGATCTCAGTTGGTCCCTCTTCTCCAGTTCCCAGAGACAAAACCTATAGAGCCAAACTCCTCAGGTCTCTAATGCTGGTCTTTCAGCGAAGGGAATTAAAGGAAACCCCAGGAAGCCCAGACTTGAGAAAATAGAGAGGCAGAGGCAGCTGACTAAGGTGAGGAGGGGCTGAGAAGCCTGTGCTGTAAGGTCCTTCAGACAGAATGCCCAGAATTCAGGAGCTCAATGTAACAGGAGACTCAGGTTTCTTACCATTCTCCACCATGCCTTTTCCTGTCTTCTGGTCTGTTTCTTCCAGCCGAGCCTTTGTCACCTATGAGAAGCATAGAAATTTCATCCCTCTCTATAGGCAAGATCCGCTGAGGCGATGGGTTCAGACACTCCCTTCTCACTTCACCCCGTGAAGTGCGTTGCTGGGCAATGTGTAGCCTCACCTTGGGCTTCTTGTCCAGATCAGCTTCCATTTTGGGCCCCAGAAGGTGAAGGACCTGAGCAGATACCATAGTCCAACTTAGACAGGGGTGTCGTCTCTCAAGAATCTCCTGATGGAGTCCTTCCCACCCAACCAAGGGCTTTCTGGCCTTTGCCAGCACAACCAGAAGAGTCTAGTTAGCCCTTCCCACCTTATCTCCTCGCGTGTTTTGTTGCTGTTGTTGTTGTTTGAGATGGGGTCTCACTGGGTAGCCCTGGCTGGCCTGGAACTCACTATGTAGACCAGGCTAGAACTCGTAGAGATCCACCTGCCTCTGCCCAGCTGGCTTCCTCACATGTTTTTACTGGTCTCGAATGCTTTTTCCTTTCTGAGGGCTTATCCTGGGCCCAGGGAACAAATGCTGCCATTTACAGAGAAATAATGTGGGCCCAGCGTCAAGATGAAACGTTCTACCTCAGTCATCATCCTCTGGTGATTCTTTGCCAGTGCATCAAGATGAAGTGAAGTCCACATCACCCACTTGTGGGAAGAGGAAACTGAACCTCACAATGAAGTGATTCATCCTAACTTAGACGCCCAACTCAGATGCTACCCCCTCTACCCTGGGCTCCACTATCTGTCAGAATAAGCACAGGGTCTCCTTCCCCTTTGTCCCTCAGTGGGTTGTAACTTCATCTTGGGAGGTACCCACCTGCATATCCACTTCGTGCTTGATCATTTTGCCATCTGCCCATTTGAGTGCAGCCCGAGCCTCTCCTAAGAGTATGGGCACAAGAAGCTGCAAGGAGGCAAAAGGGTACACTTCTTCCCTCCTCAGGGAAGTCCTAGCTGACACAGGAATCAGAACCTTGGCCCAGCCAGAATACTTGCTCACCACCCCCATCTCCCTTTCATATATGCCCAAAACAGAAGGAGCAACCAGAGCGGTGGACCTACAAGTAACTTCCGCCTGCAGGTTCTACTCACCCATCAGCAGCCCCATGTTAAAATGGTACCGATCCACCAGGAGCTGGGGACAATGCCTATTTATGGTGGCCTCCACCTGCAGAAAGACAAACCATACGGTTCAGGAATGTCTCTTCAGAAACATTCTACAGACCAGCACTCTCACTCCAGGTCTACATAGAGAAGCTACGCCACTCTTTTGCAGGGGTAGAACTAGGATGCCTGGGGAAAGGACTTACAGCTTCCTCAATCTGTTCAGGTGTCACCACCACACCCACACCACATTCCTGCTCGAAGTCCTTGGTATCAATGGGATCCAGGGGATGACTCCGCACATATTCAAGAGCAGCTGAAAAAGGAAAGGCAATTAAGTGGGCAACTCAGCTCCAAGAAGTGGACAGATAGGGCCTTAATGCCATGAAACCTAAACTATTTTGGTTACTTAGATGCCTAAGAGGTTAGGCCTTGGCACCAGTGAGAAGCACTGAGGCCACAGGAAAGAGAAGCACGTGTTCTGAAGCAGGCCTCTTGTTGTGATAATACTATCCATACCAGACGTCTCTCCCTTCATGTCTCAGTGCCGGTAAAGAACCTGACGTCCAGAAAGCAACTGGGGAACTCGACAGAAAAAGCAAACAGAAGTCTTGGCTGAAGGACTGAAGGTGGGGCAGGTAATATAAACAGGGGTCTCACCACTCAGCTGGAGCTCAGTATGGATCTTCTTGCTGGCTATATAGCTCACAAGGAAAGAAAGACGCCGAGTATCCCTGAGTCGGGAGGCCAAGCCATACAGCAGGGTCCCAGTAGCCTTGTCTATGGTAGAACCCAGAGTCCGCTGCGCCTGGAGTCAGAGGGGTCGGGGAAAAAGTGCCATGCCCAGTGAGTTAGAATGAACCACTTTACTGTGAAGCTCAGTTTCTCTTCCCACAAGGCAAGAGCGGGACACCGGTGCAAATCAGGATCTGGACTCAGTCACACGTGGCTTTGAAGCACAGGAGGTAACTGAGGCCGTGGGGAAAGGGACTGGCACCTGGGTCGCCGCCTCCCGCAGCTGAGTGCTCAGAGCCGCGTTCTTGAGCGTCTCGCGTGCCTTGTTTTCGCTCAGGCCGAGGCCGGTGAACAGCGCCAGCGAATCTGAAAGCGCCATAGCAGGGACACCGGAAACCAAAAGAAATTTTGGGCTGCATCTGCACAGCGACCTTAGCTCATTGTCCAATAAGACTACGAGGCCTGGAAGAGACCCAATGGTGGCCTTCCTCAGTGAGAGGGGGCGGGTCCCGCCAGCTAGTCAACGCCATTTAAGAGCCGGAGAGCGCCCCGACCGGCTTTTCCGGGCAGTTGGTTTCCGCCTCTCTGGCTCTAGGCAGCTGGCAGGGTGGGGCCCGTGCGACTTTAGAAAATTTGCCTCGGGCGTGCACAGTGAAAGTGTTTAGCAACAAAGCTGTGGGAAAACACAGGCCTTGCCTCTTCTTCAGCTCTAGGAATCCGGCCCCATTCTGTTCTCGGAAAGTAAAAGTGAATTCCGGTCGCGTTTTTGACGTCACAGCCTTTGAGTTGTCATGGAAACCGATGATAAAATGAATTCCTCGAATTTCCCAGTTCAGATCACTGTAGAAAATGTATAAAATGGCCTGTCTAGGGACCACATAAACCTGGCACTTTTTAGGTGCCTACTGAGACACAGCAAGGAGAGGGAAGGGAAAGAAAGGCCAGAAGCACCATCGTAGGAAGTTCTGTGTTTTTGGTTTTTTTAAAATCCCATGCAAACACAATCTATTAACATGACACAGGCAGCACGGATTGGACCAAAATAAATCTATTGAGTTCTTAGAGGTAGTAAGAGGGGGAAGTTAAGTGGAATACGCCAGGCGGTGGTGGGCATGCCTTTAATCCCAGCACTTGGGAGGCAGAGGTAGGCGGATCTGTGAGTTTGAGGCAGCCCTTGTCTACAAACTGATCCAAGACAGCCATGGATACCACAGAGAAACCCTTTCTGAAAAACCTAAATATATATATGGGCTACATTGTTGCTGGGAAAGACTTTCTATGTTTCTATGCCTTTAATCCCTGAGGCAGAAGCAGGTGGATTCCTTGAAAATTCAAGGCCAACTGGGGCAACTGGGGCAAGTGAGACTCTGTCTCAAAAAAATAAGAAAATAAACAAAGCCGGGCGGTGGTGGCGCACGCCTTTAATCCCAGCACTTGGGAGGCAGAGGCAGGCGGATCTTTGCAAGTTCGAGGCCAGCCTGGTCTACAAAGCGAGTCCAGGACAGCCAGAGCTGTTAAACAGAGAAACCCTGTCTCGAAAAACCAAAAATAAATAAATAAATAAATAAATAAACAAAAAGATACATCATATGAAATTGTAAAAAACAAAAGATATTCTGGAGCTGAAGAGATGTCTTAGCAGTTAAGAGCACTGACTGGTTGCTATTCCAAACAACCTGGGTTCAATTCCCTGCACCACAAAGTGATTCAGCTATCTGTATCGCCAGGTATAGGGAACCTCAGGCCCTCTTCTGGCCTCCACAGACAGAAGCTAGGCAAACAAATGGTGTACAGACACACATACAAACAAAACATCCATATACGTAAAAAATTTTGGTTTTTGTTTTTCGAGACAGGGTTTCTCTGTGTAGACCTGGCTTTCCTGGAACTCACTCTGTAAACCATACTGGTCTCAAACTCAGAGATTCGCCTACCTCTGCCTCCTAAGTGCTGGGATTAAAGGCATGTGCCATTACTGCCTGGCCATAATATAATTTTATAAATGAAAAAAATAACATTAAAAAATAAAAATTTTGCCGGGCGGTGGTGGTGCACGCCTTTAATCCCAGCACTTGGGAGGCAGAGGCAGGCGGATCTTTGTGAGTTCGAGGCCAGCCTGGTCTACAAAGTGAGTCCAGGACAGCCAGAGATATTCAGAGAAACCCTGTCTCGAAAAACCAAAAAAAAAAAAAATTTTAAATATAAAAGAAAAAGAAATCTTATGCTAAGCCCAGTGCAGTGGTCTGTACCATGTAATCCAAGCTTCCCCTGGAAACTGAGGCAACATAGGGAGTCCCGTCTCCAAACAGAAAGGGTTAGTGAGTGGCTCAGCACATGGAGGCCTTTGTGCACAAGCCTGACAGACTGGGTTCTAGATCCCAATATCACACATGGTGGCAGGGGAGAACTGACTCAGAGTACTGTACACAGACATGTTCCCACATGTGTGCACACACACACACATTTTAAAATTGATTTAATAGCATTTAATGGTCTTGGAAAAGATCAGGATTTGCTCCCAGCACAAACGTGATGGCTCACAACTATCTGTAACTCCAGTTCCAGGAGATCCAATGCCCTTTTCTGGCCTCCTCTGGCACAGTGCATGTGTTTGGTGCCCATCTGTACACGCATACAAATACCCATACAATAAAATAAATTATGTGTGGTGGCACAAGCTTTTAATCCCTGCACTCAGGCTAAGGCAGGCAAACTCTCTGAGTTCGAGGCCACCCTGGTCTATAATAAAATAAAAAAATTTTAAATATAATGCTACACCTACTCGTTTCAGAGCAGGCAAATACCACACACAGAGACAAACAAACCACAATCCACAGGCAAATCCGTCTGTCAGATATTTGATGTAGGGGCAATGTGAAACAGAGATGGAGTGATCACGATGGTGTGTAACAGAATATTTTTATTTAAAACACTTATATTTATTAGTACTTAACAAATACCTATTAAACACCTATATCCTATAAACTTATACTAACAGCTATAAACACTTAGTATCTAAGAACACCCAATCCAATACTATTTTAATTTTCTTAAAAGGATATTAATATTCTTAGCGTAGGTCCATGCAGGATGACTTGGTTTTACATCCGTTCTGGAATACCACAGCCCCAGCAGGGGGTATTAAGCTTAACATCTGTTGGGCCTAACTTTGCCAGTTCGTTCGCCCAGTTTACTTCAACCACTAAATTGTGGCTGGTTTATGAGACCATTTTATTTTAACCGCTAAACTTCAATTCAGCTTCCATCAGCTGAGACTCATTTCTATAGTCTCCTCAGCCCATGTATGTTTCATGGCCTAGTTTCTCACCATGCCCTCAAAACTCCTCCCGTCTTTTCTGCCAGCTTTATTTGCCACAGAAGATCTTTCTCTGGCAGACTTGTGGCAAAAAGTCTCTATCTTGGACTCCACCTCTCAGTTTATGACCATTGCGGTCTCAATACTGATGAAAGGCAGACCTTGCCATACACTTCTCTAGCAATGGTGACTGTAATGCTTCATTCTTCATAGTCTTCTAACTTCCAAGACTTGGTGACTGAGACAAAACACGTAAGTTCTTCTTCATGTGAGAAGTAAGAATGGCAGCTGCTGTAAGCAGAATGGTGGAGAAATTCCCAAATGCAGAACTGGGGTTGAGGCTCTTGGAAACCTTGATGTTCTTCTGGGTCTTCAAGGACTGAACAGGAGTCTGACAAGGCTGTGACCATACCCTGTGACCTGCTTTGTGCTGACATCCCACCAAAGACCAAGTGTCATGTCTGGGTTTACATATGGGTCTTACACAATGACCACCTTGCCAGGTCCTGTCCAGAGCCACAGATCCAATCCTGTATCCTGGGGCTTCCACCTTATCCTAGGGTGCTCTGCATGTGGAAGGCCAGGTTTGCAAGTTGGGTAAGTGATGTGGGACAGTGCTACTATCATTGACAGGCACCAAGCAAAGCCATAGCCACAGCAACACTGTGCCAAGTGTGCGGCTACAGAAGCTCAGACAACACAACACAAAGGGGCCCACGATGAGCAGAACCACGGGTTGCCATGCCAGACATGGTAACACATGCCTGTTATGCCAGCAGCTGAGAGACTGAGGCAGAATTGCCATGAGAATGAGGCCAGCCTCAACTACATGCCAAGACCCTATCTCAAAACATAACAGAATTAGCCGGGCGGTGGTGGCGCACGCCTTTAATCCCAGCACTTGGGAGGCAGAGGCAGGCGGATCTTTGCGAGTTCGAGGCCAGCCTGGTCTACAAAGCGAGTCCAGGACAGCCAGAGCTGTTAAACAGAGAAACCCTGTCTCGAAAAACCAAAAAAAAAATAAATAAATAAATAAAAAACATAACAGAATGACCTGTCACTGCCAATGTTTCCTTGATTGCTGATGCCACACGAGGAAGGTTCATTCCAACTCAGTCGGCACCACCACTAAGCCCGCCCTGCAGGTCTGGCAATGGCCTCCTGAATGGGATCAAGACTTACAGTCCTTTACCCAGTCTCCTCATGACACCTTGTGGACCTGACAACTCAATGTAACAGCAGGAGATAGTCGTTCTACCAGTGCGCCATGGTGCACAAGTGATAGGTGACAACAGGATGTTTAATCAAACCTCAGGAACTCATGACTTTCCAGAGCAGAAATGAAAACGTTGGAAGGCCCTAACCTATAGGTTGGACTTCCAGCAGGAGTACCACATCCAATACAAACGACCAAGTAGAAGAGCGAGGTAGCAGCCAGCAAAACCCATCATACCATGGGTCAGTCAGGGGCATAAACAAGTCTCAAAGGTAAAGGCTAACAGCGTATGGATATTAGAAGCCATAGAGTAATGTCATGGGCTCAGAGTAACAATAAAGACCCAACACAATCCTGTTATATAGTCCACACCTACCAGGTACTCCAACAGTCATAGCTGACATTGCCAGCAGTCTAGCATCTCTGTTTCTACAAGGCCCTACACTCTGCAAAGCCAACACCACCACGTGGCCTTTTCATATCATGTCCCTACTGGAAAAAGCCAAGTGTGATCATGTAGTTAGGATTCTCCAGTAGCTCACTGCTACCCTTAACTCCCACTCTGAAGGGGAGGAGTAGTGAGATCTGCACACTGAGCTTCATGTAATTGGCTCTGTGGGTTTGAGGTTGCTGACTGGCCCCATTTACATCTTGGCCTCTTGTCTTTCTGCCTCTGTCTTCTCTAGGTCCCACTGTGTTGGGGGCAGAGGTGGGAAATCTGCGGGTACCCAAGGAGGACAGAGTGGGTCAAATTCCCTGAAGCTGGAGTTTTAGGCACCTGTGAGCTGCCTGATGTGGGGGTGTTGGAAGTCAAATCCTAGAAGCCCTGCCAAGCAAACACTTAACCACTGAGTCAGATCTCCAGCCCAGCTCCCAAACGCCTGCTTCCTACCTTTGCTCCCCACCACTCTCCATAGATGCCCACTCTACTCTCAAGTATTTGGAGAATACAGAGGTGGTATGATCCAGACAGAAGCAAGGTTGTAGGGAGTTATAATAATTAAAATAGATTTAGAAAATATATAGGGGTTTCTGATACTGTCTCTTAATTTGGGGCATGAAGATCAACTTGGCTGTGAGCGATTAGCTTATCAGCTTGTGGAAAAACAAGGTTAAAGTCCGGAAAAACAGGAAAGACTTAATGGACTGAAAAAAAGGTTGAAGTCAGGAAAACAGGAAAGACTTAATGGACTTAAGAAACAAAGTATTTGGCCTGGCATTGTTTTCAGTGCTAAGTGGGCGGAGCGCAAATTAAGCTGAAACAGAGTTCCTCCTATTTAAGGACAGTGCTTGGCGCCCCATCAGAGAGGTTCCTGATGCTAGAGAGCTCCGAGAGTCCTGCTGAAAAAAGTGCTGACCATCATTTGATGGCCAGATCTCCCTGAGGCAGAAAGAAGCTGGTGAGCAAAGAAAGCCTGAGCAAGACACACACCAAAAGGCCAAGGACTAAACCCTGTGACTCAACTTTTGTCTAGAGGGGTTTGACCTGTCCAAACAGTGGTCTAAAGGAAACTGTGCCTGGCTTTAAGGACTCTGAGGCAGAGCAGCAGAGTTGCTGATGTGAAGGGGCTGGGGTCTCCCATAGAGAAGAAAGCATCAAGCCTTATTTAAGGTGAGAATGTGATAGCCAACTTACCCTGATGAATCTACATCTGAGATCCAGAAAAAGGACTGCTAAGTGCTAAAGAATCTACCACAGAGACTGTATTCCTGACGACTGAGGACCTGCCCCAGAGACTGTATCCTTCTAAAAGGTTAGGAAATTAGTTATCAATAGGATTAGTGGTTAGATTAAAGGGGTGGTAGGAATTTGTAGGATTAATAGCTAAGAAATTGTTGGTATTTGTTATAGGTGAATATAGTTAATAAATACTTAATTAAAAAGTTCGGTTACAGGTGGCACTCAATGTGGTACGACATTATGGGTAACTTGGCTTTTAAAACTGTAGAGGAAACTACAAATTTTGAAACTATGGAATCAGTGGTTGACAAAATGACAATGTTTACAGCTGAATTCTGTCTTATTTTTTAGTCTGACCAGATGTTTTATGTTGTTTGCCTTTTCCTCTTTTATTGGCTTATCATAAAGAAATCAGCCTCACAATTAGAAAATTTACAAATACAGATTGAGGAGCTAAAGAAAAATTTGCCAAACATGGTAACTACAACTGACAACTTTCCAATGGTTGAAACAGGGAAGCAGGAGGAGGTGTGAAAGACCCCGGGGAGGGAAGTTCCTCACCCGACACTCAGGATATCACGGCCACCCCAAAACTCGCAAGAGACCATCTTGATGCAATCACAAGAGGTTTATTTCGGAGGGAAAAAGGAGAAAGGGGGGGGGGGCTCAGTGCACTGAGGGGCGCCACTCGTATCCCATGCAGGGGTAGGAGTCGCGACCATGATTTGGGGGAGAGTCCAATATTTTATGGGGGAGCACCACAGATTAAGGGGGTGGGGGAAATCACAGGTGGGAAGTACCAGCCCAGCCCATCGTTTACCACAACCCAAGGGGGAGGGGAAATACAGCTGGAATGTACCAGCCCAGCCCATTAGTCAATCAGCGGGAAACATCCTACATCTGTTTGTCTCAGGAATGAATCTAATCTTGTTTTGTTATCTACTTTGTGGTCAGCCAGTTCCTGAAGCCCTGGGGGCCCATGGCCCAATTGACCTTCATTCTTGGTTTCAACCTGTTTATGGTCAGCTAAGTTCCCGGAATCACCTGGCGGCTGGCCTGGCTCTACTGCCGACTTAGGGGGTCTTTTAATAATTTTTATTCCCTTCAGGTGCAGTGCATAGTGTGGCCCCGTCTTGCACCTTGGACTTTCCTATCTAGGTCTCCAACGCCGTTACATGAAACAACAGCAGATCAGGCAAGTAATGGTGTGAAACCAAGTGCGCCCTCAGAGGAGCCGCTTGGTACTCTACAGGCACCATTAGCTTTTCTGGTAATTTATCAAAATAGGCCTGGTATTAATGGAGGTCAGCCCAATCCAGAATTAACATGGTATCCAATTGACATGTTGGATTTGAAATGATTCAAAGAGTGTATTGTGTCTTATGGTATCCATTCAGGCTTTGTCAAGCAAATGTTTAATAACTGGGCAATGCACCATAGATTTATTCCTCAGGATTGGAAGGGACTGCTATCAGCTGTGCTGGAAGGTAGCCAGCAATTACAATGGTTTTCATGGTGGAGACATGAAGCTACAAAGTTAGCACAACAGAATATGGAAAGGGGAATAAATGTTACAACAGATCACAAGATTTCTTTTCTTTTGGGTTTTTCGAGACAGGGTTTCTCTGTGTAACATCCCTGGCTGTCCTGGACTCACTGTGTAGACCAGGCTGGCCTCGAACTCAGAGATCTGCCTGCCGAGTGCTGGGATTAAAGGCATGCGCCACCACACCACGCCCGGCTAGAAGCAAGGTTTCTTATGTTTGTATAGGAGTTGGGAATTTAGCTCAGTGGTAGAGCACTTGCCTACACAAATACTGTTAGTATACGAAGTTGCAAAGACCCTGAAGCTAGGTATGCCTGCTGACCTGTACAATTGCCAAGAGTCATGGTCTGAAGGCCCAGAACCCCTCCACTAGTAGAAAGTTGAGTAAGATGGTTTCTGACTGGGTGTGGTGGCACATGCCTTTAATCCCAGCACTCAGGAGGCATAGGTGGGAAGATCTCTGTGAGTTCAAGGACAGCCAGGGGTACACAAGAGAAACCCCATCCAAACAAAACAAATTGTCTACTGACACAACGCAAAATCACCTAGGAGACCCACCAAATGTGGGCAGCATCATTTATTCCATAGGCCAGGGTGTGAATAAACAGGAAGAAAGTGAGCTGAGCTGCCAGCCTTCATTGCTCCATTTCCCCACTTCAGAGACAATGCAACCAACTGCCTCATGCATTTTCTGCCATGTCACTGTACCCTCAAACTATGACCCTGGATAAACCCTTTCTTCCCGAAGTTACTTTGGCAGGGAGTTTGTCATAGCAACAATTAAAGTTCTACAATGACCTAGAGAAAATGAGCTATGACCCTATCTCTCAGGAGATCTGTAATATAAACACACACATACACCAGATGAGGAGGGAGGGGAGGGAGCCACATGTTGTGGATCAGTCACTAAGTTAGCTTATTTATTATTTATTTTTAAAATATATTTAAACAGCAGCAATCACTTCCAAAATGCAAAAAATTACAATTTTTAGAATAAAATGATGTTTATAATGCAGGTCAGAAAGAATGGAAGGTACAACTGAGAATCAAACACGCAGCACTGAAGGCAGCTGATAAAGCCAAGGCCCACTAATCTGGGGACCAAGTTAACATGAGATCACAATTTGGGAGGTTCCCACCCCCAAATCATGCCCTCCAACTTCCCATTGGTGGAGCCAGTGTCCTCTGAGTGACAGAAGAAAAAGTGGCAGAGATGGCCCTCTGTAGGGTATCCCCCAAGCCCAGTCCCTCCATCAGCCAGGGACCTGCTAATCGACCTCCTCCATGTTGCTGTACGTGGGGGCTGGGCGGTCCACAGGGGGGGGCGAAGCGTTCAGGGGCTGTCCTCGTAGGGGCCACCTCGGGGGCCTGGCCAGGGCCTAGTCCCTGCAACAGAATACGAGGACAGGGGTTGGGGGTTGCCCAACATACTGCCTGGCATCCCGGGGGTGCTGGCTCAGAGCCCCGGCACCCAAGGGAGGGCCCCTAGGCAGGCGCAGACAGCAGCGGCGTTTAGACAGAGAGACGAGATCTGGCCTGAATACTCACTTTATTAACACTTTAAATACAGGAAATAGTTCCAGCAGGGCCAAGCCCTAGGACAAGGGTCAGAGAAACAGGAGGAACAGACAACTGGATGGACGACATACACCCTAGGATACTCTGCCACTGCAGAGGCTGCAGTCCCCACAAGTCTCCCACCAGATACATACACCGAGGCTCAGAGCCCAGAGTTGTTGCCCACCACAAAGGTAGGCATGGCCTGGTGAGCAGGCAGGCAGGCCACCTCACAGCAGGTGCCTGCAGGTGAGCTCATCTCCAGCGACTCTGAGATACCAGAGGATAGAATACGTTGAGCACAAGGGCCACCAAGGCCGCCACGGTACCCAGGACAAAGTATCGGAGGCAGCCCTCGTCTGGTGTGGTAGGGCCACGTGGCGGGGGCCCCACCCAGTCTTGGGGCCCCCAAGGACCCAGAGGCCCAGGCCCCTCGGGCACCATCTCCTCCTCGGCCTCGAGCTCCTGCCAAATCCGGGAAGCCTATGGTATGTGGAAAGGGCCGTCAGCACCCAGAGGATGGGGAGGCCCCAGTTTCCCTGAGACCCCTAGCCAAGACAGGCACATCAAGGTGACCGGGCCTAAGCCCCCACATTCCAGATCAAGCAGCAGGGAAGTAGGTAGATAGCCAGGATCAAGGTTTCTAAACTGACAGCATTAGGGTATAAGAACCCTGACAGCCTCGGACTTCCTCCAGACAGACTTTAATCCACAGGTAGCTTTTCACGGGCAAGGGAGTGGAGTTACCTGGTCAGATTTTAGTCCAGACCTCCCACAGAAAGGACCAGTTCAGAGAGGATAAGTAGCCAACCCCATGGAAATCTTCTCAGGATTACCCATGTCCAGATCCTATGGTTAGACCATTGTGTTGTGTCTCTGAGCCTGACAGAGGGCTCAAGGGAGTATGGGTAACAGAAAGGAGGCTGCTGGTCTAGAGAGCAAAGTGACCATCCTCATGGACACATGGAACAGTGTCAGCAAATGAGACAGAAGAGCCTGAAGGTTCAGTAGGGACAGTTGCTCACCACAGAAAGTTTGACAGCCACTCGAGGCGACAGCCATCTCTGACAGGGATATCTTGAGTACACACCAGAACACGAGGGTGATCACAAATGAGGGTCTCTAGGCTGCCATATGGAGAATGTGGGGGAGAGCTGGGAGAAGTCAGGTTTAGTGTACTTGCAGTACCCACGCCTGGTGAGGTTCAGGGCAATTCTGGCCTGTACTTCTGTGCACACTGGTGGCAGCATGTTTTTTTTTTTTTTTTTTAAGATTTATTTATTATGTATACAATGTTCTGTCTGCAGGTATATCGGCAGGCCAGAAGAGGGCACCAGATTTCTTTATGGATGGTTGTGAGCCACCATGTGGTTGCTGGGAATTGAACTCATGACCTCTGGAAGAGCAGCCAGTGCTCTTAACCGCTGAGCCATCTCTCCAGTCCTGCAGCATATTTTTATGTGTACACCTCTGGCTGTGTCCCTAGACTATCTTCCAGGATGCCCCTGGGTGAGGCCAGAATGTTAGGGGACCCAGTCTCTAAATTCTGTAGGCTTGGAGGGCCTATGACTAGTGGAAAGAAAGCTAAATCTCCCAGCTGTGTCCCCCAACTAGCCTGTAAGGCCTCCCCCATGCCTCACCTGGCTGGCAGCAGCCTCAGCTGCAGGGCTTAGGTCTGGGTGGTGTTCAGAGTGACCTGCCCTGGGGGGGTCTCTCCACAGGAGAGTTCCGTCGACGGTAGAAGAGCACATAGGCATAACGTGTCACGACCTGGCTCTCGTCTACAGTTGTCACTGTGCTGTCATCAAACAAGCGCCAGCCTGCGGTAGGGTGGAAGAGTGTAAGCACGGCGTGCGCACCACCCCTGCCACCTACCCTGCTGGCTGTGTGCCCTCACCCACGTCACTGCGCTGGCTACTGCGATCATTAGGTAGACGCGCACAGGCTGTATAGTGGCCACCGATCATGCCTCCATAGTGGTTGATGACAGCGTACAGGTCATAGCTAGGCAGCTGTTCCTCCTTCTGGCCAATACAGAACTTGCTCAAGTCCAGGTTCCTGTGGTCCCAGTCAGAGAAGGGCGAGGCAGTTAGGTGGCAGAAGCCCAGGGTGCCCCGTTTCCCGAGCCCTGTTCACAGTCAAAAGGGCCCACTCACTGCTCACCGAACAGGAAACTCCACCAAGTCATTGATCTTGTCCCGCCAAATGAAACTACGAAAAGAGAAGCGCTTGAGCTGCACAATGAGCACATTCGGTAGGCGCCATAACAACAGCTGTTTGGAGGCCTCTCGATGCTGCTTGCACTGTGGGCAGTACCTGGTAGGAGACAGAAGAGGGCTCAGAACCAGCAAGTTTCCCTCCACCCTGCCCCACCACCTACTTGCTGCCCTGTCCTCACCAGGCCTCCTCAGGTGCCAGCACTTCGGGCCGTGTAAAGAGGTTGAGGCACTGGTCCAGGGTGAAGTGGCCAGCACGGGCAGCCTCACCAGCAGAGCCTGGATCTTCAGCACACTCCAGCTCCTTGGAGGCTACCAACACGAACTCCTGCAGGCGTTCATTGTTCCGCCATACCAGAGCCAGGCTGCAGTCATCACCTAGCTCCAACGGTGTCTCCCCTGAGATGAGCAGACAGTGGTCACACAGCTGTGCAGAGCAGCCAGCCCAAGGTACCCTATGACAGCCACCCACAGCATCAGGTACCTTTATCCTCAAGCCGCTGCTCTCGGTTTGATGCATCAATTTTATAGATGAAGAACTGGGGGGTGTGGACATTCATGGCTTCACTTGAGTGTTGGTACCCAGGCACGGCAGCTAAGGCAAAGCATGAGAATCAGTGTTTACCTGTCCATTACAGTCTAAACAACCTTCCCCAACTTTTTACTGCAGCATCCAAAGCATTTCAGCAGACCTTACCTTCAGGCCGGGACACCCTCTCACCAGCAAGCAAGGAACAGCCTTCAATAGGCCCACTGGCCAGCACGTCAGAAGAAATTCCACTGGTGCTAGGCATAGAACCCCGATCAGGAGGTGCCCACACACGGGGAGCCCCTATATCGCCCTCAGCCATAGGAGTCACCAACTGGAGCTCAGAAGGCTGAATGGGTTCTCTTTCACTGTCCCCAGCCTCCAAGGAGCTAGCTGAAAGCAATGTGGTACAGCCAGGGCTCTGTGATTCCAAAGCCATACGGCCAGGCTGGAAGGGTGGCTGGAATACACTTACAGAGTACCTGGCAGCAGACAACAAGGCAAGTAAGAAACCTGGCAAGTACCTGGCAGCAGACAACAAGCCAAGATGTGGACCCACTGGTCTAACATCTGAACACCTCTGCTCCCCACCCAAACTAGCCCAGCCTCTGGGTTCTTACCGGGCATAACCTTCTAGTAGTTGAGCAAGACGGGCATAAGTGAGGCGTGAAGCAGGTACGCTGACCAGGAAGGGGTAGCCAATGTTCTCGGGGCGGCAGAGGCCTTTGTGGTCAGGCCAATGGGTTTTCTGGCAGAACCTGCAGAGTTAGAGATGGTAAGACTAGGCCTTACCTTAATTGCTCCAACTATGTATTAGGAACTTTTCTGAAGCCCTGGGGACTAGGTATACCGGCTCTGCCTTCCCCAAAGGCCAGTTTAAATGGAAAAGTGGGTGGAGAGCTTAAAATATGTGCCTATGTACGGAGAGGAGGACAGGATATCAAGTGGCAGGAGGAGAAGATGGGGGGGAGGGTTAGGGGTTCCTCACTGGTTGCAGTAGCCCACGCGGTAGCAACGGGTACAGCGCTTCAGTCTTTCGTCCTCTGGCTGCTGCTTCCGCTGGCAGGCCGCACATTTGGAGATAGGGATGCTGGGTACCTGGGGGCGCTAAGGTGGGTCATCTGGCTCAGCAAGGCCAGGCAGGAGTGACCAGCCCCACCAGGGCCCTCTGGTATCCGGCTGGCCCCACTCACCTGCTGCACCTCCAGCACTACCACCCGCTCCTTAGCCAACTCTGGGGATAGCAGCTCAAAGCAAAGGAGCATGTCAGTTGGGGACACAGCGTCCAGTGAGTGCGAAGGCAAGAAAACACGGTGGAAACGATTCTTAACTACCTGGAGACAAAGAACATAGAGATGCTCTGTGATAAAACCTTTCTCTAGGCCTGCTTCACAGCACCAACAACTTGGTCCTGCATTGCAGTCCATGGGGATGAGGCAGGACAGGATTTGTGGACTAAAAGAAGATGCTTGCCCAGTGGCAGAGAGTACATTAGAGTACCTGAGACACAAAGCCTGAGCCAGAATCAACTACACTGAGGGTGCATACTGAGGGCCTCCACCCTATGCTAACTAGCAAGCTCCTATCCAGAGAGGTAAAAGAGAATTCATATGTGGGCTGGAGAAACAGCTCAGCAGTGAGAACACTTCTGCTCTTCCAGAAGACCTGGGTTCCATTCCCAGCACATACATGGTAGCTCACAACTGTCTGTAACTTAAGTTTTAAGAGGGTCTGATACCCTCCCTCCTGGCCTCTATGGGCACCAGGCACACAACATGGTACACATAAATACATGCAGACAAACAGGCCCAACACTGAAAACATTAAAAAAAATACATAGATAAACATATATGACCACACATGCAGAAACCCAAGAAATACATCTACCTCAGCCAGGCGCAGGTTCTCAGGCTTCACATGGACACTCTGAGAGAGGGAATCCAAAACCTCACTTGCGCTGGAGTTCTCTTTGCTAACACTCACCAGGAACTTTGGCAACAAAGGTAAAGTCAGTGTGGAGGAGCAGGGAGAGTCATGTTTTTCTTTTTTTTTTTTTTTTTTGCTTTTTCAAGACAGGGTCTCTCTGAATATCTCTGGCTGTCCTGGACTCACTTTGTAGACCAGGCTGGCCTCGAACTCACAAAGATCCGCCTTCCTCTGCCTCCCAAGTGCTGGGATTAAAGGCGTGCGCCACCACCGCCCGGCGAGAGTCATGTTTTTCTAGGGTAGCCCAGAGGGGAGGAGCTCATTACTCACCTTGATGGGTTTGCTGTGGGGCTCCTTGGAAAAATAAAAGATGGGGAGAACCTTTTGCTTTTGTGGCAAAGGCACCGGCAGATAAAGGAACGGGTCAAAAGTGATGGAGACCTGTGGGTGCAAAGGTGACATCGGGGTCACAGGGACCAAGTGCTCGCTTCTGGAGAGCCTCAGCCAGTCCCTCTGACGTTTCTCAGGCTCTCACAGTCAATCAACAAAGCCTCAGTCTTACAGCACTAGACTGAGCGAGGAGACCCACCAGGAGACCAACCCCCTTTTCTGGGAACAGCCATTTCCCCAAGTCTCCCTTCATCTGCATCTCATGTGCCTTTCCAACCTTACCCACATCTTTGGCACAACTTACTTATCTTTGCAACAACATCCTTGTACATCCAAAAAGCCTCTGACTTCAGTCAGAAAGCCTATCCTGCAGACCACAGAGAACCTAAGGCCTCTTCCTTCCCCAAAGTTTGCCCAACATTCCCTGAAAATGCACACGCTTCAACTTAATCTCACCAAACCAGCCCAACCAACTCAGGGCCTCTCTCTAGGGGAGTGCCCCGCACCTTGGCACACACAGGGCACACCAGCTTTGATTTGTACTGGCCCTGAAACAGGTCCACAATGAAGGAGTCGTTCCTCATCTTGTGCCGCTGCCATGCTTCTTCAGCGACCACCTGAGGAAAAATGGTGAGCATTAAGGAGAGCTAAGGGCTGGGACACACAAAACCCCATTCTACAATGCCACCAACTGACCTCGTCAGGCCGCCCATCTGAGTCCACAGTCTCTGTGTAGGGCTTGTTTTGGATCCGATTCAGGTCCTCATGCAGTCCATCCAGTAAGAAAGCCATGAACTCCTGGGCATCATGCTGTGCATAGCCTGTGAACTGGCTGGCCTTGCTAGCTACAATGGCCTAGATAAAGAGGTCAACTCTTAGTACCCACTCACCAGGCACCTCACTAGCTAACCAGCTAGCCCTCCCATCCCTCTCTAAACAAAGGTGGGAGGGATCACAAATCACCTTTAGCTTGGAAGGTTGAAAGGCTTGGTGAGTGCCCTTCCACAGGGCCCGAAGCAGCACAGCAAAGCCAATGGCCAGACGCCCACCGGTCCCCAATGGGTTGTTGTAGTTAATCTCAGATTCAAAGGATCGGTCTAGGAACAGTTAACCAGAGGTGTGAGAGACAGAGGCCCCCTTCTCCCCATGCCCCAGTCTCCTGGACCTAACCTCACCATGGAAGAAGTCACGAAGTTCCCGAGTGTTGGACAGAGACTGAATGACACTGTTCATGAAGCAGGTGTTCCCTAAATTGACTAGTCCAGTAAAGCCTGGTAGACACACCTTCTTCTCTTCCTCCTCCTCCTCTTCCACACTATCTCCACTCACTGGACTATGAGGCATTGGAGGCACCATGCATGTGGGTTTGGGCTGTGGAAACAAAGGAAATGTGACAGAGCAGCCCCGATGCTCTCCAGCCTCATTTTTAGCCCTACCCAACCCAGAATTCTCACCGAGGCCAAGTGTGGTTCTGGCTTTGGAGCTACATGCTCCAAGGGGGTGCGGGCCACCACACCATCCAGCCCCGGGTCCTCTGATCGAGCCTTGGGTTTTTCCTTCTCCACAGCCCTGGCTTCCTCCTGGCCTGTCAGGGGGTGAGGGGCACCCCCTGGAGGGGCTGAATCCAAAGGGGTTGGACCTGTCGGCACGGCAACCTTTGCACCACCCACTGCACCTTAAAAAGGGGGAATGAGAGGGCTGGTGGTTAGCAGCATGTGTGATGGGGTTCTGATCACGAAAGGCTTGGCAACGAAGGGAGCTCGTGTGCAGACCTCGTGTAGCTGGGGCCTCCAGACCCCCCCCAGCGCTGACTCTGACGCTTCCGGAGGCAGATGTCGATGCGAGAGGCCGTGAAACAGAATGTGCACTGCTCGGGCTCAATCAGGTTCCTGTGGGTGAAAAGCTGAGTTCAGAGATTTCAGGTGAAGCAAGTGAGGCTAACCAAGCCAGAGACACAGAAGCCCAAGAGAGACAAGCAATAATAGAGCTGGACACCACCTACCTGAGCTTCACCTGCCAGCGGAAGATGGTGTGGGGCCCACAGCCCGGATGCAGCCTCAGGAAATTTCCATCCCTACAGAGACAGAGCGGGAAAGGAGAAAGGACAAAAGAAAAAGCTTGAAACACATCACCATCCAAGGCACACTGTCTGTCCCAGTCCCAGCCACGCACCTGGTCTGGAAGATCAGTGTGAAGTCCTGCTCTCGGAAGAGTACTCGAGAGGTGTCCCTGCAGATCTCCTTCACATACACGTGCACCACCACTGAGTCCGGCCCCTTTTCATATGAGTCATTCTTGACAAATGCCAGGTTCACCATGGACTCTGGTTCTATGTTGAGACCATGGCTCAGTGCCACCAACCCAAGACAAATTCCAGCCTGTTACTATACCCCTCCCTACCCACCCATCAACCCTACAAACCCAAACTGGGGGCCTGCCTGGCCAATCCCCATCTCACCATCCACCAATGCTGCAGAATCTGTCCCTACGGCCATCTCCTCTTTGATGTAGTCATCCTTCTCAGGGTCTCGGTTCCGGACCGTGACTCGGGAGGCTGGGTCGTTCCTGGGGGACACTGTCTTCTCTCCTGTCAAAAGGGCTAAATTCTTCTCTGAGCCCAGGACACTGGTTTGAGGGCTCAGTGGTGGTACATGGAGCTGCTCCTCAACCTCAACCTAATCATCCACTAAAAAACCAAAAAAAAAAAAAAAAGGCAAAATTAGTACCATGTCTGGCAGGTGGCACCCACTCTAGTCCACATTCCTTTCCCAATCTCCAAATACCCAAACAGACACCTAACTCTCACCTGGGAGGATGTGTCAGACAGGAAGGGTGGGGCATCACCCTGGGGGCCAGGGCCATCCCTGGACCCTTCCCCTTCTGGCCCTCTGCGGAGATGCACGGCCCTCTTGGCACTGGGCCCTGCCTGTGCCCCAGGGCCAGCCCCTGAGCCTACCTCACCACGGCCCTGGGCCCGCTTCTGGTTTCGGGCTTCCTGTTTAGCTCTGCGGGGTTCAGAGCCTGGCTCCAGGGCAATGGGAGACAGCTCTTGCCCATTCTCCTGGCATCGCAACCCTGGCACCAGCTCTTGGGTACCTAGAGGTTTCTTCTGCCAAAGAGAAAACAGTTAGCCCCTGTCGAATACACTGGGTATCCCCAACTCCCATACACTCAATTGGAACTCACCAGGAGAGAGGGCCATGTGAGCATAGGCACCTTCTTGGGCAGTGCCAGCTGTAGGAGACCACCCTTACGAGCCTGCACTTTGGTGCAAGAACTTTGTATTTCAGCAAAGAAGACACCACCCCACTGCCGACCATCTAGAAAGAGTGGAGCAAGTTAGCCAGGGTGGGGCTATCAGAACTCAAAGGTAACACTGTGCTCGAGCAGTTGGACACACCTGGAAGCCTCACCACACAGTCTGTGTCTGTGAAAGCAGCATCCACTTCCTCCAGACGCAGGGGACTTGCTCCCACCCGAAGCTTTACAGTCACCTCATCTGCACTCTGTCTCCAATCGAGCAATAATTCTGCAGGGAGAATAGCAAAGAGACCGGAAGAGTCTCGGAAAGCTCTGGCCTTCCAGCTCCAGACAGGAGCTGAAGTCTCCTTTCCCCCAGCAGCACTCGAAAGCTCCGTTCATTACTCACCCTCTTTGCTCTGCTCCTTAGGAGTGGACACTGGCAACAAAAGGAAGAACAGACAATAATGAGGAGCCAGGCTCCAAGCTCCCACCATTTTCTAGAGCTTAGTCAAGTCCCTCATGTTTAAAGCTGAGGTTCTATTCAGCTTGCCATGGGTCTTTTTCTTGGCATCAAACCAGGAAAAAGGAGGGAAGTAGACCCCCCATTTGAATGTCCAGTGATAAGAGGAAGCCATAAACACTCTGGAAATGCCACTCCTACCTCTCCTAGGATCTCCATCTTTGCTTTCCTGGTTTGCTCGATCCTTCTGTTTCTTCTTACTAGTGGTCTCCTCCAATCCTGGAGGCCCTCTCCTTGGGCCTGTAGTACTGGCCCCACCAGACATCTTGAGCCGCTTGGTAGACAGCCAGAGTCCCCCAGGGTCGGCAACAGCGTCTGGGTCAGGACTGCGGCGCTTTCTTCCTGGCCCAGCTATCTTGGCAACTCTTTGTGGCCAAATTCTTCAGCAAGGAACCAAGAGCTTAATGAAAACAGACCACGAATAACTGCCAAAGCCAAACATTTTGGTCCTTGCCTTCAACCAGGGCTCAGCAACCCAGGACAATCTTAACCCTAAAGGGCATCTCTTCACCATCTAAAGCAGCCATGCATACTGTGAGGCTACCCAATGAGAAAATAAATAATTCAAGTAGCAGCAACTGCTTCAGGCCACACCTCCAGGGTATCTACAAAGGACCCACAATGCTAGAAGCTGCACTAAGGACGAGGCAGGTCAAGGCAGTCATGGCTTGGGACCAGGATCATCCTCTGGACAGGAGCCATGGTTCCAACCCACGGGACTGGCACTCGAGCAGAGAGCTCAGTTTCCTTCACTCTCACTGGCTGCTTAGTCACTACCAGGCAAGTACAAGGTGAAGGAGTTAGGCAGGAGACAGGGACACCATGGAGCAGTAGTAGAAAGGCCAGACTCTGAAGCTGAAAATGGACCTTACCCAGGTGCTGCCACTACCCAGAAAAGGTCCCGGTACTAAAGTATCTAATCTGCTTCCTGCCAGCTCCCATTTTTGTCATAAACCTGATCCTGAAACTTGAGTCTTTTGTCTCCAACTAAAGAGGGATTTCAGAGCCGGGCGGTGGTGGCGCACGCCTTTAATCCCAGCACTTGGGAGGCGGAGGCAGGCGGATCTTTGTGAGTTCAAGGCCAGCCTGGTCTACAAAGTGAGTCTAGGACAGCCAGGGCTACACAGAGAAACCCTGTCTCGAAAACAAACAAACAAATAAATAAATAAATAGGGATTTCGGGGCTGGAGAGATGGCTCAATGGTTAAGAGCACTGACTGTTCTTCCAAAGGATCCAGGTTCAAAACCCCAGTAACCACATGGCAGTTCACTGCTGTCTGTATTTGCTGGGTGTGGTGGTGTACACCTTTAATCCCAGCACTCGGGAGGCAGAGGCAGGCAGATCTCTGAATTCAGGGCCAGCCTGCTCTACAAAGTGAGTCCAGGACAGTCAAGGATACACAGAGAAACCCTGTCTCGAAAAACCTAAAAATAAATAAATAAATAAAAATAAAGAGAGATTTCTCTCCCCAGTTTTAAAGGAGTGAACTCCAGTGTTGAGACACGGTGGTGGGCATCCAATTGGACAACTGAAACAGACCGCACCCCTATTTCCAGGTTCCTTCATTCATCAGCTCTAAGCCACAAAAGCCTAATCAGTTTCCAACCTGTGTGTGGGTTCTGGATCTCTCCATCCAAAATGAAGTTCTCAAAACCAGACACTGAGTGAGGGTGGAGACGGAACATAGACCTAGGACCCCTGGCAGGCTCAAGCCCGGCATGCGTATGCGTGTGTGTGTGTGTGTGTGTGTGTGTGTGTGTGTGTGTGTGTGTGTTCCCTTTAGGGAGAGGGAGTTAATAAAAATACTCTTGTACGGCAAGAGTGACGAGCTGAATCTTAAGTGACAGCCTGTCCAGGCCTGAGGGCAGAGAACCCGCTGTTTCCTCCTTACACCTAGGTCCAATTCACAGGTTGAGTCCCACCCCCATGCTCCGAGGATGTCGAGGAGGCAGAGGAACTATCCAGAGATCCCAGCTGGTCGGAAAGGCTGCGCAGAGTTACTGACCACAGACAGACCAACGCCCCAGCTACAGTGCTACCCGACTCCAACCTCTGAATCCCAGGCCTGCCACCACCTCCTCCAGGAAGCCACCCTCGCTCGCCGCTAGTCCTCTTTAAAAAAAAAAAAAAAAAAAAAGGAGAGAGGCCGGGCACGGATGTAGCATAACGGCTCAGTCGGCATCGGTGGGCCCAGCACGCGGCGGGGCTCGAGATGTCGGGGCTGGCACGGCCAGTGACCTTGAACAGGCCGCCCGGGTCTAACGTTGCGGCCTTCCCGCTGCGGCCAAACCGGCGACTTGGCGGCCCGCACCACTCACCGAGCGAGACCGCCGCCACCAGCCCTCTTCGGGCCCTGGCAACCCGCTCTCGATTCCGGTTCCGGCGTCGGGTCGGTTCCGGTTCCGGCGCGCTCCTCCCCCGTCCCGGCTCCGCCGCCGCCGCTTCAGCCGCTTGTTTTGTTTCGACTTCTAGATACTGCTTATGGGAGTGCCGAGCTGATGACGCATTTCCGGCAAGAGTGGGCGAGGTAGCGAAGGGCAGCCCTGGAGAGGGCCGGAAAGAAAGAGGCGGGGTTCCGGTGCTTTGCCCCTTGCAAAAATCCTACTGATGACCACGTATAGAGGTCTTCGGCCCCTCCCATCAAAGTCCAGACAACACAGTTTAGGCTCACACTGGTTTATTGAAAGCACTTGCTATCCAAGACCTCTTTAATGTGTGGACAAACACGCGTGTCGGGGGCAGTGCTTGGGGACGAAGCTAAGCCCTAGGGAGTGGTCACTGGCAGGTGTTGTAGATCTGGACCTGCAGGTTGATGGCCTGAAGCACACTGCGCATCCTGGCTTCCAGCCCGTCCAGCTGGGCCGCCTTGCCCTCCAGTTCACGTTCATTCTCTAAATAGGTGCCCTCCAGCTCTGGAAGGGTCAAGAAATAGTTTAGGTCTTTCTCCCACAAGCCCACCTCTCTAGTTTCTCCTGCCCACCATGGTCCTCACCCTGTAGCCGTTGCAGCTTGTCCTGAGCAGCCTGCAACAGGGCCCGGGCCTCATCCCGCAGCTGCTCTGCCCTGGCTTGTGCAGCCAGGACACCTTCAGCCTTCCGTTCAGCCAACGCCCTCACAGTTTGGTACTGGTCACCTACTTGCTCCTGAAGCTGCTGCAAATGTAAAAGGCAGGGTCAGTGGGCTAGTCCAGTGGAGTCCTAACTATACCACCCCTACCCCATCCGGATGGCTTTGCCTCAGCTCACCTTCTCAGCCTCCCTGGCACGGCTCTGGGCACTGCCTGCTGTTTCTTCAGCTGTTGATGCTGCCAGGCTGTTTCCTGCCCGTTTCAGCTTCAGGGCCTCCAGGAGGGCATCCAATTGCTGGGCCCGCTCACTAGCGGACTTCAGGGACTGCTCTGCACCTGCCATCCTCTCCTGTACCTGCCACAGAGAGGCCCAGGTTTAACAAATCCACCTTTAATCCCACCAGTTGAGAAGAAGAAGCAAGTTGATCTCTGTAAGTTCCAGGCCAGCCAGGGCTGTATAGTAAGTCCCTGTCCCAAATAAAACAAAACAGATCCATAATACATGCCCATAGCCTTGTCTCACTGGTGTCCTAGGGAAACCACACCTGCTGCAGGGTCTGCTCTGTGTTCTGTGTGTCAACTACTGCTCCCCGGATGGCACCCTGAGCAGCACCCTGTGCCCTCTGGGCCTCCTCCAGTGCGGCTTGTACTGTTTCTGCCTTCTGTTTCTCACCCTCTGCCCGGTTCCTGAGGAAAAGGGGAGATCAGAGTCTGCAGGTATCAGGACCAGATTTCAGGAATGGGAGCCGGGGTTGGGGGTCAGACCGTGCCCGCTGTGCATCTTGTAGCAGCTGCTCAGCCCGACGCACATCCCCCATAGTATGTGCCAGGATCGCGTCCACATCTGCCAGGCTTCGGACGCGTTCTGCAATCTCACTTGCTAGGCGCTGGATCTGCTCCGGTGAGGCTGGGATGGAGAGTTCTAGCACCCGTGTTGCTACCATTTCAATACTGTCGGGATCCGCTCCCTCCTCTGTGGAGACACAGGCAGGGGCTTAACAGAGTCTCAGCATGACCTTGGGAACATAGTCTTGGGGTGTGGGTTCTCAGACTACACAAGCGATAGATGTTTGCTGATAGGCATAAGGATGTAACCAAAGAACAGGGACTATAAAAGGGACACAGACTTAGGGACATTGACTGGACAAGGACTCAGGGGCCAGACATAGGATCATAAACATATACCTATTGCAGACCCTGAGACTCAAGTACACACAGACACAAGGGAAACAACCACATGGCCCAGGCCACATGGGAGGCTCACGGCTGAGGAAGTCCTTCACATTCTGGATAAGTTCTCGAAGCTCCTGATTGGCCTGCTCCACTTGGCCCCTAGAAGCATTAGCCTTGTCGAGGGCTGCCTGTGCCCGCTGTTGTGCCTCCTCTGCCTGCCGACGAGTCTCAGACACTCGGCTGAGGATGCCACCACCTTCTACCAATGCCCGCTGCAGCTCTGCCTGTGTGTGCCGAGCCCGGCCCAGCGCTAGATCTGCTGTGGCTGCTGCCCCACTGCAACCGAGGCCACCACAACGGGGCTGCCCATCCTCATCCCGACATCCGGCACCCCCACAAGGGCTGGTAGCACAGGGTGCATCCCCTGGGGCCCCACACACCTGCCAGGCACAAAACAAATCAAGGTTCTGTGGGAACAATATCCACACCCACCTGTCCCACCCCATACTTGCACCTCACCAGCTCATTTATGCCTGTCAGGCTCAGAGTATGGGTAAGTGCAGAGAGCTGTCCCAGTGCCTGCTGGTTGGCCAAGTGTTGGCGGTTGAAGTTTTCTTTTTGGGCACCCATCAGCACTTCTGTTCGATGCCGGGTATCTGCTGAGTTGCTCACAGGGCTGGGCACTGCAAGGGTGGAGGTGTTGGCACGGCGTTCTGCTTCTGCAGACTGGCTGTGGGCATGTCGGATGCTGTCATAGGCACCTAAGTTGGGTCCAAGGAGTTAGTCAGCTGAACGAACATTGGCCTCCCCCACCTGCCTAATTAGCCAACAACTCACCCAAGAAATTTGAGTGTTTGAGGATATCCAGATGCTGGTCAAGCTGCCTCAGGGTAAGATTAAGCGCAAGTCCATCTCTCTCCAGACCACTGAGTACATAGTTGGCATTGAAGTTCTCATCCTGCACATCTGTTAGCTCCGCTTCTAACTGAGTCAGACGTTCAGTGGTCTTCCCGATTTCATGACTGTATCAAAAGGGGGCGTGTTTAGAGAGGCTTCAGTCTGGATTTCTTGGGAAATTTGCTCCATCCCACTACATCTATTCGGTCCCATCCATACCGCAGTCCTTCTGTGGCCTCTACAAGCTTAGCGGTAGAGGCAGCTGAGGCATTGCGGGCCCCCACGATGGCCTGCACCATGCCAAGCTTCCCCTGCATGTCCAAAAAGCTGTTCTCGAAGGCACCCAGCACACCCGTCTGCTGCAACTCCTGAGCCCACTGCTCCAGGCGCCGTGTACGAGCAGCCAAGTCCTGTACCACACGATCCCAATCTCCAAAGCACGCATGGCAGGGATGACAAGCAGGAAAAATGCCCGAGAAGCCACGAGCACACTGGTCACAGCGCACGCCAGACACGCCTGGGCGGCAGCTACAATGGCCTGTGGCACGGTGACATTGAGGCTTGTCTATTCCTCTAGGATCACAATCACAGGCTGCAGGGAAAGAAGAACCGCAGTATGAGGGCCCTTGTAATGCAGATGAGACAATCCTTACTTACCCAGGCTGTGTCCCCAGATTTCTCACCACGACACTGTAGGCCAGGGTCTCCCCAGTGGAGCTCTTGACACTCGGAACAAGTCCTCCCACCAAAGCCAGCATGACAGTGGCACTGCCCTGTGAACTGAAACAAACAGAGCCAGGCTCACAATCTCTGCCGAAGGTTGAGCTGTGGTGGCAGATAGCTGGCTCCACCTACCCAGGTATCTCCAATTCTGTACCTCATTGCACGTAGGGCCTCTGGCCCGGCTTGGGTGGCAAGCACAAGGCTGGCAGCCATGGCCGCTGGTGAAGTTCCAAAAGTTGGGGGCACAATGGTCACAACTAAGGCCTCGGACGTGGGGGAGGCACGGGCACTGCCCGCTGCTTGGGTCACAGTGGCACTGGTCAGAAGAGGGGCACTGCTGGGGATCTGTGCCCAGAAGGTTGCAGGTGCAGCCTGGGCAAGCCAAGATAGGCAACAATCAAGGGGCTCAATCTCCAGCAGAACCCATCCCAACCATCTCATCAAGCCACATTCATACTCACGATGACAGCTCTGCCGGGTGGCTTGCCCATGGAAGCCAGGCTTGCAATGGCCACAGTGGGGGCCCTCTGTGTGGTGTAAACAACGCAAGCATCGCCCCGTGTGGGGATCACAGGCATCAGGGTCCGTGGGGTCAATGTTTCCACTGCACTCACACAGTTGGCACCTGCCACCTGGCTTTGATGGGTCCCCAAAGTGCCCAGGGGCACAAGCTTCACACCGAAGCCCTGTCCACAGTCAAGAAGAAACCATGAGTATTTAGCTTAGACACCTCACCCTGATCCCACACCTGGGCCCTACCCCCTCACCTGCGTAGCCTGCTCGGCAGTGGCACACAATTTGCTGGGAATATCCATCCCGGTGGCAAGAAGTAGCAAAGTGCCGCTGGCTCCCAGGGCCTTCGGGACAGGGACAAGGCCGGCACTGGCCTCCATATGGCAGCCGTGGATCCCCATGGAAACCAGCAATGCACCTGCAGGGAGGTGGATAAGTGTCACCTGCAGGCAGCCGGCCCGCCACTGATTTCTCACAGCTACCCTAGGCTCACCTTTCACAGTGCTCGCCCCCTGTGTAGCCACGGCAACCCAGGCAAGCGCCTGTGTGGGCATCACATTCATCCGCATGCCCATTGCAGATGCAGGGCCGGCAATTAGGGAATCCCCACTGGCCATGTTGACAGTGGTCACAGTGAAGACCAAAGGCACCGGGTCGGCAGGGACACTGTCCACTAGTCCCTTCACATAGGGCACTGAGTGCTCCATCAGGACTACACTGGCAGGCTGGGGAACAAGGTAGAAACTGAGTTGCCAGGAGCAGGCAAGGAGGGAAGGTTGGGGAATGATAGAAAAGTGTAAGGGACCCCAACCTAAGAGTAAGAGATCCAAGGCAGAGTCGAGGAAGGAGGAAGCAGAGCTAGAGGGAAGAGGGAGATTCATAGTGGGAATGGAAAGAGAATAGGGAAGACCGAGACACAGACAAATAAATACCTTGACAGCCTGCAGGGCCAAACCCATAGTATCCAGTGGCACAGATGTCACAGCAGCGACCAACCACCCCAGGTTTGCATAGGCACTGGCCACCATGAGGATTGCACTCAGAACTCAGTGAGCCTTGAGGGTCACACCGGCATGCTATGAGAAGAAGAGCAGATGGCAGATTAGACTAGGTCCCGACCTCTGCCTACCAACCCATATCAAGCGTACTTACGCAAGGCACCATTGTAGATCAAGGAAGACAGGCTGATGAGGAGCGGGGCACAGGCCTCAGATAGAGGGGTCTTGCTGGGCATAAGACCTTCCTCGTGGCAGCGGTAGCGTTCATAGGTGGAACGGCGCTCCAGGGCTGCAGCATCGCCCCCACTAAACATCTCTAGGCCCAAGACATGGGGCAGCAGCACCAGCTGAAGAGATGTGCAGAGTGCAGCTCGCACAGGAGCATGTCAGTACTGCCACGGCACCTGCCTTAGGACTCCCATGGGTCTGCCTTCTGTCACAGACCCTTCCTAATCATCACCACCTCCATAATCTCCACCCCGCCCCCAGGCCCTGTCATCTTGGCTGATATGAGCAAGAGGGACTTGCTCACTGAGTCGATGAGTAGTCCAGTTCCAGAGTAAGAGGGTTCAGGATGGCTGCGTCCACCTGTTCGAATCAGTTTCACATTCAACTTGTAGGAGATACCAGGCTCAAGGCAGACAGGTCTGGGGAACACCAAAAACCTAGGCATGGGGAGGAGGGAGACAGGTACAAGATGCCACTCAGGGTCCGTGTACCCATCCCAAGCCTTTTACACTGAACTCACAGCAATCAAACCTATTGACCAAGACAGAGACTACAGCTGGGCCACACCAGGCCAACACACACCTATTGAGGCCCTGACAGGGAACCCGAACAGAAGAGTTCCATAAATGTGGCTTTCTGGAATCATACACCCATATAGACCAATATCTCTGGAAACATAAAGCCTGGCAAGCCCACATCTCCTGGTATTAGAATTTGTCAGGTTTTCTTTTTCTCATTTGTTTTTTTTATATATGTATGTATTTGTGTGTGTGCACATGTGTGTGTGTGTGTGTGTGTGTGTGTGTGTGTTTGTGTGTACCACATGTGTGCTGGTGCCCACACAGGTCAGAAGAGAGTGCTGGATCCTTTGTAACTAGAGTTACATGCAGTTGTAGCCTCCCATTGTGAATGCTGGGAACCAAACTTGGGTTCTCTGAAGAGCAAGCGGCCTTTGGTTTTGTTTGTTTTTTTGAGATAGAGTTTCTCTGTGTAACAGCCCTGGCTATCCAGGACTCACTTTGTAGCTTTGTAAACCAGGCTGGCCTCAAATTCAGAGATACACCTGCCTCTGCCTCCCAAGTGTTGGGATTAAAGGTGTGTGCCACCATGCCTGGCAGGGAGCAAGTGTTCTTAACTCCTTCTCTCCGGCCCTGGTTTTTTAGATTGCTTGTTTGTTTGTTTTCTTTCTGTCTTTGTTTTATTCTTTAGACAGGTACCCAACTAAAATATTAGTGATTGAGTATTTATTTATTTTGTAGTCCCAGGGATTGAACCTACAGCTCTGCAGATGCTAGCCAAGGAGGTCACTGAACTGCATGTCCAGACCTTCGTTCCTTTCCCCTTGAGATAATAATCCCTCCTCTTCTGTCTCCTAAGTGATTTGCATCACCTTATAACCCATACATGAATTCCTTCATCTCACTCCCAAATCTTCCTTCAACCCATGAATCTTCTTCCACTAGCTGCTATTTCATTTTTGCTCTCCCACCCAACAGATCCATAGAGACCCCTGTAGTCATTGCCAGCTAGCCTTCTACTCCAGTGCAACTTCTGGCCCACTGTGTGCTAAGATCACCAATGACTTCCATGTAGCTAAACTCAGTGGCCACTATTCTATTCTTTTTTTTTTTTTTTTGGTTTTTTTCGAGACAGGGTTTCTCTGTTTAACAGCTCTGGCTGTCCTGGACTCGCTTTGTAGACCAGGCTGGCCTCGAACTCGCAAAGATCCGCCTGCCTCTGCCTCCCAAGTGCTGGGATTAAAGGCGTGCGCCACCACCGCCCGGCGATCACTATTCTATTCTTATATGGCTCCAGCACTAGCAGCATGTCATGAGTTCACTGTATCTTCCTCTTCACTCTTTCCTCTTAGCTTCTGTGCCCTGTCCACACCCCTAGTTTTTCCTTTTGCCCACTCATTTCTCCTTTTCTGAGACAAGATCTCATGTTCTCCAAGTAGTCTTTGAATCTGCTGTGTAGTCAAGAACACCTTGAACTTCTAATGCTCCTGCCTCCACCTCCCAAGTGCTAGAATTACAGGCATGAGATACCACAACCAGCTCATTCAAATCAAATTTTTATTCCAAGATGACTCCTCCCAGTAACTCCAGACACAGAAACCTAGCCACTCACAGGCCTTATTCCTCAAGTCAAAGAACCTCAGAAATATTCTGTCTCAGCCACTTATGATGGTGTACCCCTTTAACCCTAGTACTTGAGATGCTAAGGCAAGAAAATCACAAGTCTCAGGCTAGCCTGGGACATGTAATAAGATCCTAAATTGGGAGCCGGGCGTGGTGGCGGACGTCTTTAATCCCAGCAATCGGGAGGCAGAGGCAGACAGATCTCTGTGAGTTCGAGGCCAGCCTGGTCTACAAAGCGAGTCCAGGACAGCTAGAGCTGTTACACAGAGAAACCCTGTCTCGAAAAACCAAAAAGAAAAGAAAAAGACAAAGAAAAAAACAAAAAGAAAGAAAAGAAAAGAAATGCTTTGCTTAGCTAGTCAAAATGAGGTAGTGCTGCCCTCCCCTTGCTTCCTCCACCTGGTTACCTGGTTGCCACCTGGGTGCAGTTTGTTTCCTAGACCTGGTTACCTGGTTGTTACCTTGTTATGGTTTTTCTTATTAGAA
Source organism: Lophiomys imhausi (assembly GCA_907164525.1). NCBI lineage: Eukaryota > Metazoa > Chordata > Mammalia > Rodentia > Muridae > Lophiomys > Lophiomys imhausi. The sequence goes on from CAJQZJ010003646.1 coordinate 15,617,487, forward strand.
GCCTGCCTTGGAAGCAGACCAATGTCATAGTTAGGCTCCAAGACCTGTGACCCCGGTCATAAAGGCTATGACCAGTTTTGAGGTGTACATTCAATAAACCATCAATATCTGACTGAGATCCATGACTGGTTTGTGTGTTAATTCTCTAACATTTGGAGGTCCCACTGAGATCGAACTACAACAAAAAGTCAGGTATTGCAGCACAGACCTACAATCTCCAAGTTTGGAAGGTGGAGACAGCAGAAGTTCAAGGTCATTCTCAGCTACATAATGAGTTCAAGGCTAGCCTGGGATACACGAGATCCTGTCTCAAAAAAAGGAGGGAGGGAGGCCCAGGGTGTGGCCAACACAGTAATGAGAAAGATACAGGAAACAAATACTTCTGAAATGTAACAAAACCTTAGCCAGACCCCTCCCACCGGTACTTGTGGCACTGCCTTGTAACCATCACCACCATAGGGCTTTCCTGGAATGACACTGTATGATTTCCCATCAAAACTGTCTTGGCGGGCCGGGCATGGTGGCGCACGCCTTTAATCCCAGTACTTGGGAGGCAGAGGCAGGTGGATCTCTGCGAGTTCGAGGCCAGCCTGGTCTACAGAGCAAGTCTAGAACATCCAGGGCTACACAGAGAAACCCTGTCTCAAAAAAACAAAAAACAAACAAACAAAAAAACTGTCTTGGCTTCTGAAACTTACACCCTTAAGAAAGCAGGCCTCGTTTTACCTATGTCTTTCCCATAAACACAGCCATGGATGGACCTGGCAAACAGCACCCAATAGAAGGTACATGAAAGAAGAAACAGATGAAAGAGCAGTGGGCTCTTTAAGGTGATCTGCAGGGAATAGGGCTGGGCCTTCCATCCTTCCCACTGCGCCCTCACCTGCTGTTTGGTTGAAGCATCCCCCGAATCAGGTCATCCTTAGGCAGCATGTGCCCACACAGACTGTGGGCAGACACAGGGCCTGGACGCTGCACAGCCAGTTCCAGCTCTCCCCATTGCTCGGGAACCTGGGGGAAGAGGGCTGTGGAGAGGATGCTTCCACATTCAGAATGTCAGCAACAGGTCAGCCACCACAGGGTCTAACCTGGGGCTCCAAGCGCAGTAGCAGGTCATAGTCCATGGCTCTTGGTAAAGAGGTCACCAGGAACTCCACTTCCTGACCTTCCCGCAGCCGCACAAAACCTGGGCCAGTCCAGGATGGAGTCTCTCGGTTGGTCACCGGACGCTCTACCACCTCAATTTCCTGAGAATCAATGTAGCAATAGCAGGGGTGAGGACTCCAGTGAGGGACTGTCTCTTCTGCCACAGCTAGCCCCAAACACCATTTCTCCTGCCAAGACCTCCCCTAAGACCCGACAGTACGCCAACCCTCCAAGGCACCACCCACACCCCTGCTGCCCCTCATCCCACCCATACCCTGTGAGTGCTCCCACCTGCCCTTGGGCATCCTCAGCCTCCCAAGTTAAATGGTCTAGAAAAGGCCGGAAGTAGCCGGGCTGCACTTGCTCACAGCGCCGCCCAATCATGTGCTGGCGGCAGCGGCACTGACCCGTGGCTTCATCACACCTGGGGAGTGCTGTGGTTACTTAAGGACCACCCCTTCGCCTTCCCAACCACCTCCCAAGCCCCTGTTACAGCACTCACTGAGGATCCAAGGCACCACCCACGTCGCAGTCACAGGGGCGGCAGCCAAGCAGATCATGGCTCAGGCCCCAGTGGCCAGGCTAGGGAAGAGGGATTGCTGGAGGCCAGAAACAGACCTCCTTGCCACCCATCAGGGAGTCCAGTCACACTCCCAGCCTCTACCACTGACTGACTGGTGAACACAAAGACCCTGGAACACTGGTCCATACCCTTGGCCTCCCAGACCAGAGGCTACTCATCCAGGACTAGCCTCTAATTTCTTGGTACCCACCCACTGGGCTTTGCCCTCAACCATGTACTTTGAGGACAAGTCCAGGTCCCCAGAACCCCAGATCCCTCAGTCGCACCAGGCAATGGTCACAGCCATGTCCAGTCACCAGACGCTTGCAGAAACAGGTCCCACTGTTGGAGTCACAAGGGGTGCCCCCAGGCACTGTGCCCCGTGAGTTACACTGACAGCCTGTAGTGAAGGAGGACCATTAGCACTTCAGGGAGTGAAAGCCGTCCTCAGGTTCAGCTGCATCAGGAACAAGAGGTCAAGGGTTAAGGGCTAACATGGGAGTTAGGGAAAGAGGCACATACGCTGGCATCCTAGAGGGTCACTGGCACTAAGTCCAAAGAAGCCATCACGACATTGCTGGCAGCGAGGGCCGACTACATGTTCTTTGCAGCGACACTGGCCGGAGACCAGCCCTAGCACAGGGTCATCATGGGAGTCACAGCGACCACCATCTTGAGAACCCATAGGGTCACAGTCACAGGCTAAGAACAAAGAATACAAAGTCATCCTGTCCCAAGGCATAGCGTCAGTCCTGAGCCTTCCCCTAGTCCCGTTCTGATTCTACCCCAAGCCCTTACCACACCAATTCCCTGTAACCAGAACCAGAATCTAGCTTTCTAGTTCGCGACTCAGGCTCAGCTTTCTCCCCTTCCTACCCAACCCCAGCCTTACGACGGCACACAGCTGGATCCCGCGTGTCCTTGGTTGGGTCTCTGTAGAAGAAAGGCCGGCAGAGCTCACAGTGGCGGCCGGCCGTGTTGTGCTGACATCCATCACACACGCCTCCACTTACATTTCCAGATGCCAGATACACGGCCATGTCAAAGTGGCAGCTGTGAGCGTGCCCGTGGCACTCACACTCTGGGAAGAAGGCAAAGGCCAACTGAGAAACCAGGGTTGTGGGGAGGGGGTTATCCAGAGAGCAGATTACACAGGAGGGTGGAGAGTCATCAGGAATATCAAGGCCTGGATACCCTTTAGACAAAAGCCTAGGTAGTTACAGCTTGGCCTTTTGGCTTTCCCCCTTAGAGCTTTTGGCTCCAATAGGGGCACAGGCAGGCTAGTAGAGTCCTGTGTCTCACTCACTCCGACAGGCATGAGTATGGCCGTCCTCAGCAGGATGCCATGGAAGGTCGTGGTAGAAATCCTGACACTGCTCACAGTTGAGTCCACGAGTATTGTGCTCGCAGATGCAGGCCCCGTGTACCTGTGCAGATACGCAGGAAGGTTGGCGGCACCATCTAGAGATGACTGTCCCTCCCCTCAACTCTGTTCCAGTTAATCCAAAGGCCCTTACCATGCCTTCCGCATGGGCCGGTGCCCCTGGTGCAGGGGCACACTGCGAGGCATGCCCATAGCAGAAGCAGTTGCCTCGGATGACAAGCTCATAGAGGGCATAATAGTATTTTTCCCGGATTTCCCGCCGTGGGTCAAGCAAGTTGTCTCCCAGTGTGTGAAGCCGAGTCAAGTTCACTCGTAGGTTGGTGATCTTCAACAAGTCTAAGAAGGGGAAGAGTTTAGTTTTGTCCAACTAGGCAGGCAGGCCCTTGCTGCCTCACACCCACCCAGGGGTTGCAGCTGCCAAGGTCACCTTGGGGGACTTCTTTTCTATTGCTACCGGAGCTAAACTGGGCTTGACATCCATCTTAGGAAGCACCTAAAATAGTTACTGAGGCCCCAAATAGTCCCCACCCGGACACTGGGACTGTGCCAGTCTCAACAGGAGAATAATACTCACTCTGAATCCGTGAGCTGTAGGGGTCTGGAATAGGGATAGCAGGGTCCAGCACACGATAGATGACCTGGCACGGCAGGAAGCCCACAGGGATAGCGGACCTTGCCTCAGGTCCGTCACAAACCCCGTTCACCCCTTCCCTCTCCTCAGCCCAGATCCTACCAGAGCCTAGCCCTTACCTCGCCTTCAGTGGATGGCTCGATTTCTGAATAGCGGGACTCACAAACCACATCATCCCAGTGCCGAGGGGGCGCCAGTGGGACTCCTGGGAAGTCAGCCCCGCAGTTGTAGGAAAAATACCGGTACACATGCCAAGTGTGGCCAAAGTCTGCAGAGCGCTCCACCAGCATGGCGGCAGGACGAAATGTCTGGTTGGAGAAAGAGGACCATCTCCGATCAGCAAGAACCAGGACCTCAGTCCAACCTAGGCTACTGAGAGCCCTGCTTAGTCACGATCACTGCCAAGCAGCTCACCGACAGGGGGGAGTAAGTATGAAAGCCAGGCGATGATCAGACCAGGGCCTGGTGGAGGAATGGGGCATAGTAGGAGCGCATGTGCAAAGGCTTAGGGGTGTTCAGCACGGGAAGCTACGCAGGAAATGACCATGTTTCACACGTAGTCAGAACACAATACATGAGCTCATGAAGGCCTGTTTGTGGAGCTGGGGCTCTGTCCAAGGGTACTGGGGACCGAAGCAGGGCAACTGAGGCAGGTTTGCTGACACGCAGGCACCTTGAAAGTCATAATGAGGTGAGTGAAATGGAATTCAGCTTCCAGGTCCAGCTGGATGGTGACGGTTGGAATACCTGCAGCAGGAATCAGAGGTCAAGGTTGTGAGGTTCCTGGTGTACAAGCCCTGACTACTCTAATGGCCTGCTCACAGGCTCACCGTTCTCCGACTGCCACCAGGCTGTCCGGCGTCGTGGGGCAAAGCTGGTGACTACATTCTGGATTCGATGGCTATTTGGGTTGTCTCGGGCAGAGAAGGGGTGCCGGGAGTCACACAGGAAACACTTCTTCTCATCCTGGGTGGGGTGGAGGTTAGGGTCAGTACCTTACTCAGTGTCAACCCCACCCTGATCCAGCCCCTCATCCTGTCCCCACCAGCACCTGCAGGTGGCTGACAATACAGTAGGGCTGAGGGCCATGCAAGCCACATGTGGATGAGGCTGTCAGTCTGTCCTCACGGCCCACCAACAGGTCACCGGTGGCTGGATAGCAGCTTCCTCGAGAACAGCCAAGTACATCCAAGGATGGGGCCTGGGCCAATGTGGCAGCCAGCACTGGGGGCAGTAGGTCAGCCGGTTCAGCAGTACCTCTATTGGGTAGCCTCATCCCTTGGGCTCTGGGGACAGCCAGCCACCCCTGGAACTACCATCACATCCCACAACCATAGGCCTCACCAGGCCCCCTCACCACTTAGAAGTAGACCCAAGCGAAGTTCCCATGGTACAAGCTGTCCCTGTCTGCCCCTCCCTGGTTCTCCTGTGGCCCACTCCATCCTGAAAAGAAGTAAAATGGAGATAAGGAGAGATAAAGAGTCCAAAGATGAAAGCCTACCACCTCCCTTGGTTGGTGCTGACCCTGACCGTGTGGATACTGGGCTGGTTTCCCTCCAGGCCCTCAGTCCCAGGGTCCTTCCAGCAGTCACTCCTCCACAATCTGAAAGTCTGACGACTTTGAGTAAAGTTGGAAAGCAGGGAAGGAAGGAAAACATGGAGTGGATCTTAGACAGGATTATAACTAAGGATAGAGCCCCCAACCCCTGTCATAACCCTGCCCTCTGTGGATAACCCTCATCTCAAGTACCAGACATTGGCCACTTCACCCACAATTTTTTTTTAAGCTGAGGTTTATTTAACACAGTAGCAGAGGTGTATTTATCAAAGAAGAGCTAATAAGTAAAGGGAGTACACCAAAGAGGAATTAGAGTAGGCTGCTCAGAGACAGAAAGCAGCCTCCTCCACATATCTTCACTGTGTCCCTTAAGTACAGATATGTACAAAGGCTAGTGGAAGATGGAGAGATGATATGTTAGGTGACAGGAAGAGGGCTCATGGAGTTTGGGGAATGGCAGAGGTAAATAAGAGGTTTGTGATCTTTGAGACGTGGAAGGTGGATCTAAAGAGCTTAGGGCTTTTGTCCTTGGTGTTACTATGGAAACCACTGTCAAATCAGCTACAGGCTCTCAGGGTTACAGCATCAGCAGGGATATGGGAAAGGTGCAAGTTAGCATTCTACTGGACCTGTGGGAAGGTTTAGGATGACCGGAAGGACGGACTAGGACTGAGCGGTGGGAGGTACTGGGAAAACCATGAACTACTTACTGCCTGAAGTGCAACTTTGAGGAACTCGACTGTCCATAATCACTACAGGAAATAGGTTGTGAGAAACATTGCTTGTTTCCTAATTAAAATGGGCTGTGGCTGCTCAGTCATCCAGATGATAGATGGGATCTGGGTGGCAGACCCTGGACCAGAGCAGCAGCTAGGGGATCCGAATCTTGCGGCTAGTTATCCAGTCCGGACTTTCCAGTCCTCTGGCAGCCCGAGCGGAGAGTTGGAATGTGCGCACCCACTAGTCGCGCGCCCCACCCAGACCCCTGGGAGTTCAGGCGGGAAGAGGGTGGGTCCAGGGTCCGTAGGGCTCGCTTTGAGTGTCACAGCTATGAAAAGACTGCTGGAGATCAAGCAGAGATTACTAAATGTGCAGGCGCCTGTGGGAATGCCGAGAGTTCTTCAGAGGAAACTTTCCACCTCACCGAGGAGAATGGGGGCGGGGCAGTCAATCTGCGGGTATTTTCTCTGTCACTAGAGTAGAGTCTCTAGTCACCTAGAGAGTCCTGTGTGTAACCTAGGGAAGCTCTGGGATACTAGAGGTGATGACTCAGTTTTTTAGATCGCTTGGAGATAAAGGTGGGGGTGAGGGTGGGTTGAGGGCCCTAGTGGGTGTCAAGCGGGTTACATGATAGCCCTGTTCTCAAGGTCAGAGGGCCAATGAGGGACATCATAGAGTCACGTTTAGGAAAGAGGGCACTCAGTGAGGTCTGGGTTCTCTCTGGATTAAGATGAGATTCTTTGGTCACTGTAGTGTCACCCAGGGAGTTTCAGGGTCTTTCTTCTTTTATGTTCAGTGTATAAATATTTTGTCTGCACGCATGCCTGTGATCCACTTTCATGTCTGGTGCCCAAAGTGGCCAGAAAAGGGCATCAGATCCTCCGGAACTGGAGGTACAGATGGCTGTGGGTTACCATGTGGGTGCTGGGAATCGAACCGAAGTCCTCTGAAGAAGCAGCCAGTGTACTTAGCTCCTCAGTTTCTCCAGCTGTGCCAGGTGCCCTTTTTGCTGGCATCCAGAGGTGGCAATCAGCTGCTGACATGGCTGTGGCTCATACACTCTAAAGCTTCACTGCTTTGGGGGCAGCAGATGGGCTGCCTCCTTGCCCAGGACCTAGTCATTCTGTGGCAGGCGGTGCTCTGACTCTGGAGAGCAGGTCATCTGAGCCAGGGATGTAACTCCTGACTCTGGCGCAACCGCGACCCCAACCCTGACTCAGACCAACACTTGCCCCATCCCCAGCTTTACTGCAGCCTACATCTCCGCAGAAGTTTGAATCAGATCATGACCCAATTGCTGACCCGACCCGTACATCTTTGTTCTAGCCTCCACCTTCCTTTCAGATTTAATCCTACCACTGCCAGCCCCCACTAAAGCCTAGCCACATCTCTCTAGATTGCTCCAGTCGCTCTGTGCCTTTCACTACAGTTGCTGGCCCTCAGTTTCCGCCTGTACCAGCTCTTCTGCAGCATGGCTAGCAGGCTGCATTTGCCCTTCCACAGATCCACCGGACTTCTTAGGCCGTCAGCAGCTTCTAGAGAGTAATGCCGAGCGTCATATCCTCTAGTGCCTGAGTAAATCACGATTTACTGGGAGGCAGGGATTTTAAAACTGAGACTCCCTACTTCAGCCCCATATAACTCAGCCCCACCCTGAACCCTACTTCCTACTGTTCTAGAAGGTTCGTTGAGATACTAATACCCCATTTCACCTAGCCTAGGTTTCTAGATACATCCATGGCTCATGTTGCCTGTTCTGTAGCCTGGGCCTGGAGCTAACTCAGAGTGAAACATGTCCTGAGATCCTCAGTTCCACTGGACACATGCTCCAGGACTGGGGCCCTATCAACTAGTAGTGGCTTTCTCTGTCACCTGGGGCAAAAGAACTGGAGTTGTAGAGAAATCACAGCAAGGCAGCAACTAGGTTCAGTATTCATCCCATCTGGGTAATCAGTACATGGTAGAGGATCCCAGGATAGAATGAGGATTATAGTAGGGGTGTGTTTGTGTGTGTGTGTGTGTGTGTGTGTGTGTGTGTGTGTGTGTGTGTGTAGACATGCAATGTGTGTGCAAGTGCCTGTGGAGTTCATATTATAGTGTTGGATACTCTGGAGCTGGATTACAGGCAGTTGTGAGCTGTCCAATGTCAGTACTGGAAACAACCCTGGTCTTCTGCAAGGGCAGTATGCACTCTTAACCTATGAGCCATCTCTCCAACCCATGGTAGCCTTTGATTAGATAGAGGGGTGCTGAGGTGGAGAAGTAGGTAGGGTATGTGCCCCATCCTAGGGAAGAGCGAAAGCCAGCATACACCATAACATTGGCTACACACTTGGAACATCTGAGCCTTCATCTATGGAGAAGGGCACAGGATCATGACCTATGAAAGAACCTTGACTGATATCTTAAATGGACCCTCATCCCAACCTTTCACAGACCCCCTGCCTGCCTGACAATTCCTAGGTAGTTGGAGGTTTACAAGAACCAGTTGCTAACCCCAGGCCTCGTGCCAAGGACTTGCAATCCCAAGACTTAGGGGACAAGAAGGATCTCATGAGTTCAAGGAGAGCCTGGACTACATAGAAAAGCCCTGTCTAAAAGTAAAAACAATTAGGAAATGTGCAGAATCCTTACAAATCGGTTGTTAAATGGTGTGCACACTGAAAGCAACCAAGTCGGTCACCCCATGAAAATGGATGCAGGTTTCAAAGCAGTCCCCCATAACTACCAGACAATATCATTTTTGTTTTTGTTTTTGCGACAGAATCTCCTGTTTCTGGGGGCTAACTTTGAACTCGCCCTTCTGCTTCTTCCTTAGCAAGAGGAGAATGTGTGTGTGCCTCCATATCTGTATAATGTACAGGGGATAAAAACCCAGAGCTTCATGAATGCCAGACAAGTACTCTTAACAACTGAGCTGCGTCCCAGGCCAGCTGTTAAAATTCACCTGCCCACCGGTACTCCCCTCAGTAACATCATGGCAGTATTCTGGGTACCACCTGCCCCTGCCTTCCACTGTGAACAGACATGTACAAGCAAACATGTACCCATGAAGACACACTGGATGATCTAAATAGTCACTTGCATAGAGACCAGGGCAGAGCCTTCTTGCATAAAACCATGTTCTCTAGACCTGGGTCCCTGTGAAGTTGCTGTGGCTTGGATTTGCTGTGGTTGGTAAGGTTGGATCAGATGTGGACTATGTCTCCTGCTATCCCATGTCTGAGCTGTAGTCTCCTGGGGCTCCCATCATGGCTCAATAACACTGTACCCCTTTCTGATACTGCTCCAAATTTATGACTGCTATGTCCAAGTCACAGGACATAACGTGTGGGAGGCAATCAAAGTCCTCTGTGGAGTTGATAGGGTTCAAGGGCAAAGAGGAAATCCCACAGAGCACAGAAACACAGGCTGCCAAGTCACTGGTCCATATAGTACTGCAAACAAGATGAGTGGTGGGCTGAACAATGTATACCTCAGATCTGCTGACCTGTACCCAGCCTACTCCTAGGAGAGAACCCTCACCAGGTCACATCCCTCACAGGAATCCATGTTTCCGCCCACTACTCTAGTTCTGACCAGGGGCTTCAGGGAATATGTGTCCACTATCAGGACCCTATTGACACATTCCTTTTCAGTTCCCACAGAGCTGACCCCGTGGGCTGACCAGTTCCCCACAGCAGGGTCTCTGCCCATCAACAGGTCTCTTAGGCCTGTACTAGGATGTCATTTAGTCTTCCAAGTGTTCTACATCCTGGACTCTGGTCATGGAGTCCTGAGAAAGCAGAGCCTCGACCACAGTATTTGTAGGGGACAGAATCAGTGGATAGGGGAGTATTAGGGTTCCTTCTCCTGGGGTAGGTTCAATTTACCTTCCTCCCATCATAGCCTAGCCCCTTCCGTTACCTGTTGCTCATATAAGTGCCTTCTTGGGGGGCTGGAGAGATGGCTCAGCGGTTAAGAGCACTGCCTAGTGCTCTTCCAAAGGTCCTGAGTTCAATTCCCAGCAACCACATGGTGGCTCACAACCATCCACAAGGTGATCTGGTGCCCTCTTCTGGAATGCAGGTGTACATGCAGATAGAGCACACATATGCAATAAATAAAATAAATCTTTAAAAAAAAATAAGTGCCTTCTTGGCCTCAGCTTGCATTATTTTGGCTGTCTAATGCCAAGTGAAGCTGTTGACGTGCTCTAATTCCCAGTGTACTACCTTGGGGTACTGTGTTCTGTGGCACACAGTGTCCAGGACAATACAGTCAGTTCCCTCCTATAGGGAGAGTCAGCATTAGCCTGGCCAGAGATCCCCTCTGCTCCATGACTCCTAGACACAAAACTCAAGGCAGTCCATCTTGTTACCATCTGTATCTGGACTCTGGGAAGCTGACTAGAGACTCCATCTCTCCAGATTCCAGATTCCTAGCCTGAATCCCCATCTACTTGACAGGTTTCCGCACAGTTCCCACGGAGTCAGGGGACTGTCTGTTAGTACTTGCATCCGAGGCACCACCTTCTGTTGGACCTTCAAGTATCAGAGTCGTAGCTTTCCTTCCACAGGTGTCTATGTCCTGGGCTGCAGCTGCAGGAGAATCAGACATTGCTCCCAGGAAGGAAAGCAGCAGGGCAGGACATGTAGTGTGGAAGAAAACTGCTGGGGCCTGGGGCATATATCTGGCACCTACAATGGAGGTGTCATTTCTGTGGTGCTAGGTACCCATGTGTTGGTCACAGCTGGTGAAGATGGAGCCTTGGGACTGGAGAGATGGCTCAGTGGTTAAGAGCACTGACTGCTTTTACAAGGGACCTGGGTTCAATTCCCAGGACCATCATGGTGGCTTACAGTCTATAACTCCAGTTCCAATGGGCTTCTAGACTCTCTGTATATACAGACATTCATATAGGCAATACATCCATATAAAATAAATAAGTATGGAGTCCTGTGGGTCACAGGTATAGGCTGTAGGATAGAAACTGGGTCAGGACAGCAGACAGTACTAGCCCTAGCTAGAACGGCCCTGTGTGAGCCGGGTGTGGTGGTACCTGTCTGTAATCCAACAATTTGGGAGGTGGATTCAGGAAGATTAGTTCAAGGACAGTTTCAGCTACATAAGGACTTTGAGGCCTGTAGTAGAAGTTAGGTCTCTTTATTGAAATTAGTAGGCAGTTCAGATTAGCATCTAGAAGCACATAAAGGAGAGCTTGGTGTCCCTTGAACTTGGGCCAAGATGGACAGAGCACAACTGAGGCCATAGTCTGCAAACTGCCCTGTTGAAGGGGTGTGGCTAAGAAACCTCAAAAGTCAGGCAGATGACCTCAGTTGATGTGAGAAGCAATGAGATGGCTGGACATTGCAAAAAATCTAAGCCAGAGAACTCATGCGGTCACTCTCTTCCTCCTGCCCTCACCGACTGAAAAGTCATGCTAGAGAAGTGCATAGCAAGATATTCCATTAACACAATTTAGGCTGCAATAGCCCGAGGCAAAGGCATGGCAAAAACTTGCTGAGAGTTCCTTAAAGGGGTCTGTTTTGGGGCCACAGAGCACCAAAAAAGTGAGGGAGGGCCGGGCGTTGGTGGCGCACGCCTTTAATCCCAGCACTTGGGAGGCAGAGGTAGGCGGATCTCTGTGAGTTCGAGGCCAGCCTGGTCTACAAAGTGAGTCTAGGACAGCCAGAGCTGTTATACAGAGAAACCCTGTCTCGAAAAACCAAAAAAAAAAAAAAAAAAAAGGGAGGGAGGGCAGCGAAGTTCAAAGGCAGTTAGGAGTAGCTTTAAGCCCTGAAGCCTGTGGAAAAGACCGGCCTTAGTTTGCCAGTTGGAGCAAACTGACTTCATAAACTGGCAACAATTTGATGGTTGAAATACATTGATAGGCCTTTTGAACTGGCAAAGTAAGGCCCAATGGACTTTAAGCTTGAAAGATATTACCTGATGGGACTACCATAAGTCACCCTACACAGACTTACACTAAGAATATTAATATACTTTTAAGAAAGTTAAAATAGTGTTAGTTAAGTGTTTGTAAATAGGTATTAGAGTGTTCTTAGATATTAGGGTGTTCTTAGAAGGATTATAGATTATAGGTTTTAGGTTATAGGATTTAGGTATTTTATAGGTGCTCCTTAAGTATTAATAAATATACATGTTTATAAATAAAAATATTCTGTTACAAAGGCCAGCTGAGCTAAAGACACTGCTCCTAAAATACAACAAAACAACTCTTAAAAAAACAAGGTATGGCATGTGCATTATATGTATATATGTATTATAGGCATATATACACTTACAGTCTCAGGACTCCAGAGGCCTCTAAGTGAGGGTCACTGTGAGTGCCAGTCTGAGATACATAGCAAGTATTAACCCAGGCTGGAGAGATGGCTCAGAGGTTAAGAGCACTGGCTGCTCTTCCAGAGGTCCTGAGTTCAATTCCCAGCAACTACATGGTGGCTCACAACCATCCACGATGTGATCTGATGCCTTCTTCTGGCTGCAGGTGTTCATGCAGATGGAGCACTCATACATAAAATAAATAAATAAATCTTAAAAATCAAACAAACAAGTACTAACCCAGTCAAGGCTATATAGCAAACTCCAGTAACAAAAGAGAAAGAAAAAATTGAAAAGCAGAACAACACACATGTGCAGTCCTGATTAAGTGTGAGTGTACAGAGAAGTCTCACATGTCAGATTGCACAGCAGCCCTTGGGCAGGAGTGCCTGAGGCTCAGAGGCTCCATTAACCCTGTCAGGTCCAACCTTCAAGAAGCTGCTGCTCAGATTTGTTAACCATTTCCCTGCATCTCTTCACCAGCATTTCTCCAAGTACTTTGCTTGCTTTATTGTGGGTGAAGCAGTACATGTGCTGTGCCTTTCTTCAGGGAGCCACCCATTGCTCGCTTGTTCCACGTGCAGTGATGCCACAGGGCAGCCTTATCTTCATGGGAGGCTATGTAAGTGCCCCGTTCACGTCTTCATTCCTATTCTAGAGAGCCCTACTATTCTGACATGAGGAGCATGTGAAAGTCCCAGATTCTGGCCAGTAGGGGCACATACTATGTCCTGAGAGATGAGAGTCAACACTGGCAAACTCCTTCCTTCCTGAGGAAGAAAGGAACAGGAGTGCTCAACACCACCCTCCTCCTTCTGCCAACACTGCTCTGGTCTCTAGTTTCTGTATTTGGTGGAGGGCTCCACACCTACGGCTTTCTCTAACCTGGCCAGTTGGCCAATCCAATCTCTGCCATCTGCATCACCAACCCTTGCCCCCCATGGATCCACAGATTTCTGAACTGACCTACCACACTTTTGCTTCATTGTGTCCTACTGACTCCTCATGCCTCCCTCACCCCGAGTCTGACTTCCACTTCCACCTCACCAAAAACACAAAACATGCTTAAGACTTCATCCCAGTCAGTCATTGACCATACACTTCCTAGAAACACTTCCTTCCTCAGGATCTACCAGATGTCCATCCTAACCCGCTAGCTACACCTCCTCAGCCCATTCTCCAGCCCATCATGCCCACTGCTTGTCATGACCATTCATAACACTTTGTCCGCACCATAATGTGCAGCTGCGCATATGGCTGGTCACATGCATCCTCAGACAAAAAGACTCTTACACCTGTTGGTAACCACATACACTAGTATTGGTGACCGCATGGCCTATATGACAGAGGCTCAAAACTGCGTGACACACTGGTTGCAAAGTGTCATCTTGGGCACTGCAGCTGCCAAATTTACAGCCCTGTGGTTCCCCAAGTTTTCAGAAGAGGGAGGAACAATGACTAATGCCTAAGGGTATGAGGGTGGCAAGGAGGACTGCTCGCTGATTTGTTTGCAAAACCAGACTTTGGCTTCAGATTGGGACAGTACTCAGGGGTCACAGCTACAATATAAAAAGAGGAAAGAAATGCAGTATCTATGGACGGGAGACCACATCCAGCTGTGCTGAAGTGTCCTCATTCACTCCATATGCAATGTTCATCCTGGCAGTCCAGCACACAGGCAATGCCATGAAGCCAGGTAGCACCTGCTCTGTGGGATCACAGCCTGCAGTGACTTGAGAATCAATATCGCTATTGCATTGGTAGGGCCAGCAGGGGCTTTCTCTGAGGTCCTATAACTAAGGGTACCCAAGGTAGAAAGAGGAATAGAGGCCTGGACAGGACTGATATATGTATGTACATTATCCTAGGTATCTTGTATCTTTAGGGCCTGTGGATCCTACACAGCCAGAAAGCGTAAGTCTAGCTGGGAAGGGAGAAGACATAGTAGTTACATTACAAAAAACCATCTTCCTGATTGATATGGCCCTGTGTATAACTCCTCTATTTGGCCCTCTTTTCCCACAACAGGTACTCTGTAAAGATAGAGTCCAGGGCTGGCAAAATGGCTCAGTGAGTAATGGCATGGGCTGGGCAAGCCTAGTGACCTGAGGTTAATTCTTTTTTTTCTGAGACAGGGTTTCTTTGGGTATCCATGGCTGTCCTGGACTCACTTTGTAGACAAGGCTGGCCTCGAACTCACAGAGGTCCACCTGCCTCTGCCTCCCTAGTGTTGGGATTAAAGACGTGGGTCACCACGCCCGGCGAGGTTAATTCTTGAAACTCATGCAAAGGCAGGAAAGAACCAACTTCCTGACCCCACAAACATGTTCTGGCATGCTTCCTCACAATTAATAACAATTTTAAATTAAAAATAAAAAGAGCAGTTGTCGTAGTGACACATACCTTAAATCCCAGCACTCTGGAGGAAGAGGCAAGGTGATTTCTGTGAGTTCAAGGCCAGACTGGTCTACAGAGTAAGTTCCAGAGCTATGTAGAGAGACAGTCTCAAAAAATAAAATAACAATAAAGAGGGCTGGAGAATTGGCTCAACAGTTAAGAGCACTTGTTGCTCTTGCAGAACACCCAGGTTCAGTTCCATCACCCACATGTGTAGGGAGTTACATTAATATAAATTAGATTTAGTAAATATCTAGGTTTCTGATACAGTCTTTTAATCCGGGGCATGAAGATCAACTTGGCTGTGAGCAATTAGCTTATCAGCTTATGGATGAAGTCACGTGAAACGAGGGGAGTCTCTTTGGACTGAAAAACAAGGTTGAAGCCAGGTGAGACAAGGAAAGACTTTATGACCTGGCATTGTTTTCAACTGCTACGTGGGCAGAGCCCAAATTAAGCTGAAGCAGGTGGAACAAGGAGCGATCCTATTTAAGGACAAGTGGATGAGCCCGGAGGATCATGCTAAGAGCCCCTGATACTAGAGAGCTCCGATGCTAGCGAGTCCTGCTGAAGAAAGTGCTGGTGAACTGATGGCCGGATTTCCCTGAGGCAGAAAGAAGCTGGTGAGAAGAGAAAGCCTCGGCAAGACAGCAAAAGGCCAAGGACTAAACCCTGTGGCTCAGCTTTTGCCTAGAGGGGTTTGACCTGTCCGAACAGTGGCCTGAACGGAACTGTGGCCAGCTTTAAGGACTGAGGCAGAGCGGCAGAGTTGCTGATATGAAGGAAATAAGTTGGCCTACAGACGGCTGGGGTCTCCCCAAGAGAAGAAAGCCTCAAGCCTTATTTAAGGTGAGACTTCGATAGCCAATTTACCCTGACGAACCTGCATCTGAGATATTCCAGGATAAAGACTGCTAAATGCATTAAAGGGACTACCCCAGAGACTATGTTCCTGACGACTGAGGACCTGCCCCAGAGACTGTATCCTTCTAAAATGTTATGAAAATAGTTGTAATAGTTATCAATACGTTTAGTGGTTAGGTCTTAGGGGTTGTAGGAATTTATAGGAATAGTAGTTAAGTGTATTTGTTTTAAGTGAATATAGTTTTTAATAAATAAGTGATTAATAATTAAAAAGTACAGTTTCACACATGGTAGCTCACAACTGTCTTTAACTCTTTAACTACAGTATACCCTCTTCTAACCTCAGTGGACACCAGGCCTAGACATAGGACACATATTAACATGCATGGAAAACACTCATACATATAAAGTAATAAAGTTTTTTTGTTTTTGTTTTTGCTGAGATGAGACAGAATTTCTCTATGAAGTTCTGGCTATCCTGGAACTCACTCTGTAGACCAGACTGGCCTCAAACTCAGAGATCCACCTGCCTTTGCCCCACAAGTGCTGGGATTAAAGGCGTGCACCACTGCTTCCCCCAACCCTAGCTCAAATGCTGATTTCTGTATAGTCAGAGAGTTGAGTACAGGCCAGACTTTGTTATTGTTATTTATATTTTTTTGGTTTTTCAAGACAGGGTTTCTCTAGCTGTAACCCTAGCTGTCCTGGACTCACTTTGTAGACCAGGCTGGCCTCGAACTCACAGGGACCCGCCTGCCTCTGCCTCCGAGTGCTGGGACTAAATAACGCCTGGCTTGTTATTGTTTTTATGGCTCATCACCCGCCTTAGTATTTTGTAAACATACATCTCCATCACCTTCTGATTGGCTTAATAGAGTTTGCAGCCAATAACTGGGCAGGAGAGGAAAAGTCGGGCTTCAGGAGAGATAGGAACAGTGGGAAGAATTGAGAGGTATGGAGATTTGCCAGTGGGACACAGAGAAGGTCCAATGTAACAGTGCTGAATGAGAGGTAATGTGTCACATGGCAAATGTAGACTAGAATAAACAGGTTAATTTAAGTTAGATAAGCTAGTTGGGAGGTAGCCAGCTAAAGCCTAAGCTATAATAAATAAGTCTCGGTGTCTTTATTTGGGAGCTGATGGGTAGCAACAGTCCAACAATACTTATGGACTACAGAAGTCATTTCCACACCTGAGGGGTCACATCCCATCTCCCTCTGTAGGCATTTTGTCTATCCACACATGTGGGTGACTAAATGCTCCCTTGCCATGAATAAACATGGTCCCACCTGAGGTCAGACCAAGTCTCTCTTTCTTTACACTTTCTGTTATTAATCTCATCGGCCAAGAATAAAACCACTACCAAAAAAAAAAAACCAAACCAAAACACAACACAACAACAAAAGACCACTACCACAATTTTTGAGCCAAATTTGAAGCAAGCTTTATTAAATACTGGCCAGGATGATGGACACTGGTCAGGTCCATATCCAGGATTCCCAGAGAATGGCTGTGAATTATGTTAGTCAAGTATTTATAAAGGCAAACCCCACAAGGCTATGTACTTCCTGCCTTTGTCCAATTGGGAGCAAGCATACATCCTGACTTATTTCCCACCTATGTGTGATCAAGCACATCTTGTTCAGTTGAGGCAACCAACCTTGTTTACAGAACTGAAAATGTGACTTGTTATCTTTCATGAACAACAGCCCCCAGCATTCCAAAAAGTTATCTGTCCTTGGGCAAGTGGGAATTACAGGTTAGAGGCATTTTTGTTTTATAGATCTCTTACACACAGCAATTTAAAACGTATCTCTCTACAGCTGACTTTAAATAATCTAACAGTGTTCTTTCTGTGTGACACTATTCTTGGGGAGATGTTAACAAAAGTCTACAGGGAATCAGGGACAGAACAAAGTACAGATACCACTAAAATCCAACTTGGTGAACCAATGAGCTTTATTGGGGTTACTTACAGGGGCAGAAATGACCCAAAAGCAACTGCATCATCAAAGCCCATCCCAGCATAGGTGACAGATCATGAAAGCTGGAAACCTGGAGCATACTGCACAGCCTGAAGGCAATACAACAGGTTGGCGAATCAGCTGGTCTGAGCCTCTTCCAGGCACCTTATCTTGTCTCTGCTTCTTCTATGTGGCCTGGTGCAGGTCTGTTTCTTTCAGCCTAGCTGGTCAATTTGTCTGAAACTTGTCTTTTTAGGCAGGCAGTCTTTACTAGTTATATACACTTAGGGAGGGTGGGAGGGACCTAGCGAATCCCATCGGTTTCAAGGGCTTCCTGAATCCCTGAGTTTAATGAGCTTTCATGCAGAATGGAATGTTTCACCTCCCCTTATAATATCTTCTATTTTAAGGAGCCTCCCTGAAGGATGCAATATTTCATTTCTCCTTAGAACATCCTGTGTCTTAAAGAATCTCCCTGAAGAACGAAATGTTTTGCCTCCCTTTAGATTATAAAGTTTAGAACAGCCAGTGTCTTAAGGCGCTTCCCTCCAAAATGGATTTTTATCTTACAGAAAATTGCTACACAATACAGTAGGCTGGGCGGAGTGAAAGAGCAATTAAATCATTCAGAAAACGATGACTGGCTCTCAACCTCAAACCTACTGGCCTTGAACTTAGCATTTCAGACGATACTTTAAAAAGCATACATTCCAGGCACGGCATGGTAGGCATTGATCAATGATGCAGGGGATAGTCAGGGAACTGCCCACTCAAGACACACTTAGTGATCAGTGAACTGTATAGGTGGCCCCCAGGGTCAACTCTTAGCCACAGTGTTGGTAAGCCTTTCTTTGTAGCCCTGGCTGTCCTGGACTCACTTTTTAGACCAAGGCTGGTGTTGAACTCACAGAGATCCACTTGCCTCTTCCTCCCAAGTGCTGGGATTAAAGGCATGCGCCACCATGTCTGGCAATTACAGTCTGTAACTGCCATGTGGGTGCTAGCATTTGAACACGGGTCCTTTGGAAGAACAGCCAGTGCTCTTAACCGCTGAGCCATCTCTCCAGCCCTGGTAAGCCTTTCTTCATTGTTCCCATGCAGTCCGTCTGGAAGTCCTGCAAATGCTGTGTTGGCCCCAGAACCTGAGACTTCAGCACCAGCGGTAACTTTGTCAGTGACAGGAGCATAATTTAGCCAAAGGTTAGAAGAGAGCAGCTGGTGGGATCAGTAAGCCCAGCCTCGCCCACCAACACATGCACTTCTCCTTGAATGGGCCCTCACAGCTCCTTCATGTTCCATCCCATCTGTTTCCTAATGTCTTCCAAATTTTTACCTCCTGTCTCTTCAAAGGTCCAAGTTTATTCCAGACAATGCCAACTCTCAGAATCATTTAAGCAACCTCCATTAGACTTTCCTTACAAACAATTCATTTAGTTATCATTTCCCTGCTCAAATCTTTTCCACACTCCCTGGCCCTACCCTATTCTAACTTTTCACCTTTTCTAAATATTCTTCCTACATTCTCCACTAGGTGTCAATCCTCTTGGTACAACTCTAGACCTGTGCCTTCCTGCCTCCCCTACAGCTTCACTACACAAATCCTGTCCTGGCATAATTTATGTTTCCATGAGAAGTAGGGCAAAGCACTAGAAACTTCACAAAATCCAGAAAGATGGTGCTCTGCACAGGCCACTGTACTCCCTCTATTCTACAAACCCTCAATGTCTTGAGTACATTGGTTCTAAGCAGAAGGGTCTGGGCAGAACCATCGCCCCACTTGATGTGGGGAAGGTATGAGGTAAGGTGAGGGCATCATGATCACTTGGTCCCTCCCCCACCCTTTCCTTTTTTCTTCTCTGAGACAGTCTTGTGTAGCCTAAGCTGGTCTTGAGCTTCTCTTGCTTGCACCTCCCTGGTTCTGGGATCACATGCACGCAGGAACACATGTAACTTGGCATGTCTCCTTTCTCCCTCCTCCCTTTTTTGACTTGGTCTTGTGCATTCATGCGTGCATGTGTGTGCGTGCATGATATACAGGCACTCTTGTCTGTGCGTGTGCATATGTATATGAAGGCCAGAAGCTGATGATAGGATGTCCTCAATTGCTTCCCCATCTTTTTAAAAAGATTTATGCATTTTTATTTTGTTTTGCTTGCATGTAGAATATATATCCTACACATACAGTGCCCTTGGAGGCAAGAAAAAGACATCAGATCTGCCAAATCTGGAGTCACAAGTGGTTGTGACTTACCCTGTGAATGCTGGGAACCTAACCTTTGCAACAGCAGAAATGCTCTTAACAACTGAGTGATCTCTCTAGTTCCCAATCATGGGTTGTTTTTTTTTTTTTTCCGAGACAAGGTTTCTCTGTGTAGCCCTGGCTGTCCTGGACTCACTTTGTAGACCAGGCTGGCCTCGAACTCACAAAGATCCACCTGCCTCTGCCTCCCAAGTGCTAGGATTAAAGGCATGTGCCACCAGTGCCCGACTCTAATCATGTTTTTTAAGTTACTAATTTTGGACATGATGGTGCACAACTTTGACCCCAGCACTTGGGAGGCTGAGGCAGGTAATCTCTAGGAGTTCAAGGCCAGCCTGGTCTACATAGCAGGCACCAGATCCTTCAAAGGTTACATAGTGAGACCCCATCTCCAAGAGAGAAGAGGCAGATTTTTTTTTTTTTTTAAAGTTTCTACGTAGCCCTGGCTATTCTGGAAACAAGTAAGACCAGGTTGGTCTTGAACTCACCGTTTTCCTGAGTACTAGGATAAAAGTATATGCCCACCAAGAGAGATACTGAGATAATTTTTTTTTTGTTTTTTGAGACAGGGCTTTTTTGTGTAACAGCTCTGGCTGTCCTAGAACTCATTCTGTAGATCAGGCTGGCCTCAAACTCAGAGATCCTCCTGCCTCTGCGTCCTGAGTGCTGGGATTAAAGGCGGGTGCTACCATGTCCAGGGAGCTAAACATTTTAATGTAGGTACCCATGGGGGAGGGAAGAGGGAATCAGATCCCCTGGAGGTGGAGTTACAGGTGGTTGTGAGACACCCAATGTGAGCACTGGGAACCAAATTCAGGACCTCTCTTTGTGTGAGAGCAGAACATGCTCTTACCCACTAAGTAAGTCATATCTCTAGCCTCCATCTTATTTTTCAAGATCTGGTCCTTTACTGAACCTAAATTTTTTTTTTTTTTTTGGTCATTTTGGCTAGACTGGCTGGTCAGTGAGTCTTAGGACCTGCCTGTACCTGGCCCTGCCTTAGAGCTGGTGTTTAAGGCACATACCTGGCTTTTACTTAAGTTTTGGGGATCTGAACTTAAGTCCTCATGTTTGCACAGAAAGCATTTTACCTACTAAGCCATCTGCCAGCCCAGTCTATTATTAATACTAAAATTAATATTCCTCTTATTAAGCCAATAAACTTATCTTATTCATTTGTGTATGTACAGGCGTTTTACCTGCATGCATGTATCTGTACCACGGATCTGCCTAGTGCCCAGTGAAGAAAGATAAGGGTGTCAGATCCTCTAGGACTGGAGTTAGACAGCTGTGAACGGCCAAGTAGGGCCTGGGAATTGAATCTAGGTCTTATGATAGAACCAGTGTTCTTAACCTGTGAGCCATCTCTCTAGCCTGGCCAGTTAAGTTTTTATTTAAGGGATTTCACACAATTCCTTTGCTTACCAACATCAGAGAAGTTCAAGATTCTCAACATAACCTTTTCTCAAAGAACTGAGGCTTAATCCATTTTTTTTTCATTTTTTAAAGATTTGTATGTCTGTCTGTCTGTTTGGCTGCCTGCCTGTGACCATGGAAGCCAGAAGAGGTTGTGGGATTCCCTGGAGCTGGATACAGGCATTTGTGAGCTGCCTTTTGTGGAAACCGAACTTGGGTCTTATGGGAAAATGGCCAAGTCCTCTTAACCACTTAGCCATCTTTTCATTCTGTTGACTTGGTCTGGTGACACCCACCTTTAATCCCAGCACTGAGGAAGCAGAGGCAGTTGGATGTCTGAGTTTGAGGCCAGTCTAGTCTACAGAGTGAGTTTTAGGACAGCCAAGGTTACAGAGAAACCCTGTCTTGAAATACAAACAGACAGACAGTGAGACAGAGAGAGACAGGGTCTCACTATGCAGCCAATGATGACTTCACATTCACACTCTAATTCCCAAATGCAGGGATTACGGGTTCTCTACCTCCCAGCCACTACTTTCTAACTGAGCAGCTACAGCCGCTTTCACTCAGCCTCATCTCCAAAGCACAAGGTACCAACAATGCCCAAAGCACACAGGCCATGGTGTTAGGGGACATGGTGAGGTTGGCCCCCTGAGTAAGACGGCACGTGTGGAATCTAGTCAGAAAGTACTGCTTCAGCCAGGTGTGATGGCGCACACCTTTAATCTCAGCACTTGGGAAGCAGAGGCAGGTGGATCCCTGTGAGTTCAAGACCAGCCTGGTCTACAGAATGAGTCCAGGACAGCCAGGGCTACACAGAGAAACCCTGTCTGAAAAAAACAAAAAAAGGAAAAAAAAAAAAAAGAAAAAGAAAAAGAAAGCACTGCTTAGATTCAGGTAGAGAAGCTTCCTGGATCCACCACCAGCTACCACATAGAAAAATCTTTGGACAGTAAGGGCAGGTTTTCTGGTCCAGATTCAAAGGTCAGCCTCTTGTCACCAGTAGGGAAAATTCAGGCTAGTCATTTTCAGCAGAGAAGCAGTACTTTAAGCCTTTTAAGCATGTTCCCTCCTCCCAGGCAAGTCCAGGCAAAGCCTTAAAGCTTGGCCCCTGGAGAGCAGTACCACAAAGAATTCTTTCCCTGGCCTAAAAACCTACTTGGTTCAGGATTTCCCACTGAGATGCAAACAATTTTGAATGGGACCCATCTGGTTCAAAACTGGAACACTCAAGGAGAGGTGCCTTACCTCATGGCAGTTCTGCCCCTCCCCTCAGGATGGCTCTCTCACACATTCACAGAAGCCAGCACCTGAACTTCCCTATCTCTCTCCAGAAGCCTGGGAGCATTGCCCTCCCATGTCACCCTATCATTCAAATTGAA
Organism: Lophiomys imhausi; assembly: GCA_907164525.1. Lineage (NCBI taxonomy): Eukaryota > Metazoa > Chordata > Mammalia > Rodentia > Muridae > Lophiomys > Lophiomys imhausi. The sequence continues at coordinate 15,640,099 of CAJQZJ010003646.1, forward strand.
GACCTACTTCAAGCCACCAGGGCACTCTCTCCAAGCCTGCCTTAGCCCCCATACACCAAAATCAACCAATAAATAAGACCATGGAGGGTGAGCAGGGAGACTGGAAGGTGGAAAGGTATAAACCATGACAGATGGAACTGCAGACATACAACTTGAAGAACAATTCACAGTGAGCCATGAGAATACCCTCCCACCACCCACCCCATCCCAAATCCTCAGTTTCCAAAAGGAGGTTGGTGACCACAGGGGTCCCGGAGGTACCCAGAATCTAGGAAGCTGCAGAGTCCACGAGCATGGCACACTGTGCTGCTGGCCACATGGACAGTTCAACTGTTTTCCCAAGCACTGCTGCAAGGACTCAGGATGCTGAGCATGGAGTCAAGATGGCGGCAGTGGCTGGAGCCATACAACTGGTGAGAGATTCACACGAAGGATCTGCTGGGCCCACTGTCGAATCTTATCATCTGAGAACTTCCTGTCTACCTTTATGGTCTGGGATTTGTAAGGTTTTGTCGTTCCAGGCTCCAGACATGCCTTAGGAGATCTGAGCACAAGCCGTGCTCTCTTCATAGGTGGAAGACCCTTGGCCTCCTCAGCCTTCTTCCTCTTCTGTCCCACAGGCTCAGAGCAGTTTACCAGGCTTGCTCTTCCAGTTCTGGTCTGAACAGATCCTTTGGGCTTTCCCTTGGCCTTGGCCTGGACTATCTTGGCTTTAGCCTTGTCTCTCACTACAGTGGCCTTGGCTTTGGCTCTGGCTGCCCTGGGCTTGGCTTGTGTTGCCTTGGCTCTGATCTTCACTGCCTTGGTCTGGGTTCTGGCACAGGCATGAGTAGCTTTGGTCAGTGTTCGAGATGCCTTGGCCTTGACTGTTTTGGTGCCCAAGGAAGAGCACCCTTTCATTCCTTTCACTCGTGGGCCACTGCTCTGGGTCCCAGCGACTCGTCGGAGACCAGCCTCAGGGCCTTTGCCAGTCAGGCATTTGAGGCCCTTGCTTGTGACTTTTCTGGGTGCTTTGGACTGTGGGTTCCTTGAACCTTTCCTCAGTTTCAGGGGAGGGTTTGCAAGCGACAGCTTCAGTGACTGTGCCTTGTGCTTAGCACTCAAGCAAGGAGTCTTGAGTGGGACTAGTGCTTCAAGGACCACAGACAGCTGCATGGCAGGGTAGACGCCTGGATAGAGGTGAGCAGGGAAGCCTACTGTTGTACCACTGGTGTTGCTGGCATTTGACTGCTTCAGGGAGCTCAGCAGCAGGTTAGTGGTAGCTTGTTTGGCAAGGGCTGGTGTGGACCCCTTAGCCAGCCTACCAGACAGCGGTACAGGGAGCAATGAGGCTTGGCCTGCAGGCAGTGACACCGCAGTTTTGGGAGCCTTGACTGGAAGTGGTGTGGCAGATGGGTTGGGGGTGCGAGCCTGTAGCTTTGTCTGGCTGGGGGGGCTGGCTGTGCACGAACTATAACCATAGACATCACCACTTCGCAGAATGGTCGGTTGGAAGCCATCATCTCGCAGGCCCTGTAGGAAGGCCACAAGCTGAGCCTCTGTAGCACTGAGATCCTGGCTCATGGGATTAAATACAAGAAGTGCCTCTTCCAGGCCTTTCTTCCCTGCCATGGAGATGCGTGACCATGAGTGCACGGCTTTCTCCTCCACATGTTGCACTACCATGCTCATGGCATTAGGCACTGCGGGTCTGCCTGGGTATCCACAAACCAGCACTTGGCACCTCCAAAGCAAGAAGAAAAGAGTTGATGAGAATGGTACCAAGATACAGAGCTAGAACAGGTTGGCAGCTCAAGCAAGGACACCCCCCACCATGGGAGAAGGGCCTGGCCAGAATAAATCACTCTGTCATCTCTTGATCTCCACCACATTGTTGTTTCTTTGGGATACATGCTCAGAAACACTTCAACGCCTTCTACTGCCAGACTCCTGGGGAGATTTAAATTGGGCTCATTTTAATTCAATGGCATTTTTCTTTTCTTGCGTAAAGACAAGGTCCCACATAGGCTAGGTTGGTTCCCAACTCTTATACAGTTGAAGCTGGCCTTGAACCCTGATCTCTCTGTCACGATCGCTCAAGTGGTAGGATTACATGCAAGCACTGCCATACTTGGTTGTTTGGGACACAGGGTCTCACTACATAACTCTGGCTGTTGTGGAGCTTGTATGTAGTCCAAACTGGCCTCAAATTCATAATCCTCCTACTGTAGCCTCCCATTAAGATTACAAGTGTATGTCAAAAGCTCAGCTACGCCAGGCATGGTGGCGCATGCCTTTAATCCCAGCACTCGGGAGGCAGAGGCAGGCGGATCTCTGTGAGTCCAGGACAGCCAGGGCTATATTACACAGAGAAACCCTGTCTCGAAAAACAAACAAACAAAAAAAGCTCAGCTACATTCTGCATGTTTTCTATTCTTTGAAATGGAGCTTGCTATGTGGCCAGGCTGGTCTTGAACTGGTCAGTGCAAGTGGTCCTCACACTCAGCCTCCCAAGCAGCTAGGACTACATGCTTGTACTACCATGCCTGTTTGTTTTTCTTTTCTGATGCCAAATATCCAGACTCAGTCCCAGGAATATAGGCAAATATCTCTATCCTCAAAGAGCCCAGTCCTGAAGTCAAGACACAGCCACCATTACGGTTCCTGGGAGCATATGGTGTTACCCAAGTTGGCTTACTAATAGGTTAGGGAAGGACTCTTGATCTTTATGCAGTGGCTGTAAACAAGTAAGGAACACAGCTGGGGTCTAGTTCAAAAGGCCTTTGAACACAGACCCCCAAAGACCTAGACTTACACTTGATGTCCAGCCCACCTCTGCTCACCCAGCTGCCAGTGGTGCAGTGCAGAGGGTGGATGATCTCCCTGCTTACCAGAAACTCTGCTTTCAGGGTCTGTAGACAGCTTACTCCAAAGTCCAATTCCTAGCTCTAGTCTTGTAATTCAACCCCAACATGAGAGCCAGACCTTCCAAAAAAGCCACTAAGTAACAATTGTAAACATCTCTAAGGCAAGCAGGGGAACCAGGCAGCTAACCAAGGAGTCCAAGGCTTGAAGACAATGGGAGACAAAGGTTCCTACCAGGGAGGTAGGTCAAGTGGCCATTAAAAGTCTGCACTGTCCTAATCCCGGCTCAAAGGGTTGCAGACCCTGGTATGGCACAAGCGTTGCCCTAGGGTCCCTGCACCCCACACGGCATTTGAGGGCTTCTAGAGGCTAGAGGTAAACTCCCCAGCTGCTTACACTATTAAAAGATCAGCTGGGATGAGACAGGTCCCCGGGGCCTCGAGGCCCGTCTGTGCTGCCGCTTTGCACAGCTCTAATGGAGCAGATACAGACTTCAGAATCCCCAGAGAAAGTGCCCTGGGGCTCTTTGTTTGGAAACATTCTTGGATCCTCAGGTGTATGAAGCACTTCCCCTCCCCAGAGGATGCTCTCCAAGCACAATCCTTGCACTACTTTAGTTCTTTTATTTATTTTGAAGAGGGTAGGCTGTGAACTGTATGACAGAGAGGGACCTACTTCCCACCCCAAACCTCCGACGCAGATACTGGGGGGCGGGAACCAAGGAGTTTTTTGCCTAGGTCATTCTGAGCCCTGGGGTAGGGACTGCCTCTTGGCTTTTAAGAAGCTTTGTAAACAGAGGATCCAGCCATGCCGACCTGCCTTCACACATTCCTTTGAGGACGGCACAGGAAGTTGACCGAAGGCTGGGGGTGGTAAAGCAGACTGGGGTCCGGGGCACAGCGGGACCCTCAGGCTGGGAGACCGTATCCCCAGGGACCGAGCGACGACAGGGAGTCGGGGTCACGGCGGCAGCGAAACGTGTAAGGTGGATAGTGGTAGCCCAACAGGATCCTCACAGCCACAGGGTGGGGTCCTGGGTGGGGGTGGGGTGCCTCGTCCAAGCCCGAGAAGAGTGAGGAGCCGGGAAGGGTCGGACACCTAGCCCCTTCGCCCTGCCGCCCTGCGGCCTCACGGGCCGCCACTCCGCAACACCGCTAGGTTCGCGGCTCCAACCTACCGGCGCCGCCGCGGGGACCCAGGACGCACCTCTGCGCCGCCTCCGCTACTCCAACATGGCCGCCTGCTGCGCGCCGGAAGTTCACTTCGCTTCCGCTTCCGGGACCTGGCCTGCCTGGTGACCCTTGACCTCTAGCATTTCCCCAAGTCTGGGGGCGGAGCAGGTTGAGTACCAGGGAGGACTGCCTGGAGGAGGTGACCACAAAGACAAGTCCAAATCTATATGATCTAGTATGGGAGTGTGTGGCACACAGATGGCAAGAGTCACAGGAGCCCGGTTAGGATTGGACTTCGGGCCATTTGACATTTTTCTAAAATGACCTGGTAGTATAGGGTAGGATATCAGAGGGATTCCTGGCAAGGTCCGGCTCATTCTACACCCCAGGGCCTGCTTCTTTCTCTGGCACCTGATCAGGAAGTCAAAAAGGAGTGTGTTTGACAGGGATTATTACAGGATAGTCCCCTTGTTTCACCACAAAAGTACCTCTTTTAAGAACAGTTGGCTCTCCTCTCTTCTTGAGAATGGGGCCTACCCCTGGCATATTGCCTGAAAACCTGATTTGTACATGTGGGCACAAGAAATACACAGAAGCCTGAGGTTTCAGATGTCCAGTCTCTAAGTCATAGTACATCAATGTGGGCCTGAATATACTTGCCCAGGTATGTCTGCACAGATGTAGCGCCAAAATCTGGCTCAGCCAAAGCACCTCAATGGCACAGAGTTCCACTTTCAAGTCTTCACAGTGCTCCAAATCTCCATCTTAAGGCCAGGGAGATTGCAAACTCAGTCTTTGTATCTATGTCCTGTAGGCAACAGACTTGTCAGATGCCTCCTAGTCGAGGTTGGAAGCCATCAGGAAAGCTTTGGTTTCATGCATGAGAGAGGGAAGGCATCTGGACCTACCTCAGGTTTTGGGATAGTAGAAAATGGTGTCTGGAATGCTTCATGTACCGTCTGGATACTAACCTCCTTTCTTTTTCATATGGCCCCAAGACCCTTCAGCTGTTCTCTATTTCCCAGCCTATGTAGAGGGATCCAGGCATCCTTAAAGGTAAATATCTATTCCACTCAGCAATACTCAAGGTCTCACTTGGTGCCTATTAACTTCTCAGGGCCTTGGCCCAGGGTGAGCCATAACTGTGCAATCAGAAACCACTTCCGCCAAGAGGCAGAGTTTGGTTCCTCCAGGGATGGAAGTGGCCTCGTTGTGTCCTAGGGGATTCCTCTCTAGCATTGTCCAGTCCAGAAATCAAATCAAAATGGAGGACAAGAAGACTAGGTCCATTCCATCTCTGTCCCTTCTATGTATGGTTACTGAAGGAATGGTCAAGATTAAGAGTATCCAGCTAGCAAAGGGACTTCCTGGTATTAAGTCCGAGGTGGGACTTTCAGGAAACACTCATCAGAGCACAGTTTCCACTTGACCTGGTCCTTGATAGCTCCCTCTACATAGGCATAACCCAAGTCAGATGAGGATGAGTTGGAGAGAGACACAAGGTGTTTCCATGACCCACCCCTTGCTCTCCATATGGCATCTTAGAGGTCATTAGTGAGGTCAACTCACATCCACCTTAGCAGAGGCAATCAATCGGTCAACCGGTGGAGAAGGATACAGCTTAGGAAAGATTTTCTCAGTAGGTTCTAAGTGTGTTCCTTTGGAAAGCCAGAGCCAAATCTGTTTTGGGGTGCGAGGTGTGGTGAGTGAACCTGAGTCTCATGAGGTCAAGGGTCATACTAGGCAGGTTAAATACTGCATTCAACCTTCTTTCCTTTGTGTATGTATGCAGATGTTTATGCTTGTATAATTGTATGTATGTATTGTGTTTGTGTATATGTGTGTACGTGTGTGTGTGCATGTGTGTGTGTGTAGGCCAGAGGACAAATTTAGGTGTCATTGTTACTCAGGAACTATCTTTTTTTTTTTTTTTTTTTTTAAAGATTTATTTATTTTGTATACAGTATTCTGTCTGCAGGTATATCTGCAGGCCAGAAGAGGGCACCAGATTTCATTACGGATGGTTGTGAGCCACCATGTGGTTGCTGGGAATTGAACTCATGACCTCTGGAAGAGCAGCCAGTGCTCTTAACCGCTGAGCCATCTCTCCAGCCCCTCAGGAACTATCTTTATTGTTGTTCTGAGATAATAGTTTCTCGCTATGTTGTCCTGACTGATCTGGAACTCACTGCATAGACCAGAGTGACCTTCAGTTCACAGAGATCAGTTAAATTGTGCATTACCACACCCAGTTTTTTTGTTTGTGTTTTTTTGTTTTTTGTTTTTGAGACAGGGCTTCTCTATGTAATAGTCTTGGCTTTCAAAAAAAAAAAAAAAAAGTCCTGGCTGTCCTGGACTCACATTGTAGACTAGGCTGGCCTTGAATTTATAGAGATCTCCCTGCCTCTGCCTCCCAAGTGCTGGGATTAAAGACGTGCGCCACCACACCTGGCTTGTTTGGTTTTTTTAAAGAAAGAGTCTCTCTTTTTTCTTTTTCTTTTTTTTAAGATTATTTATTATATATACAGTATTCTGCCTGCATGAATGCTTGTACCCCAAAAGAAGGCACCAGATCTCAATGCAGATGGTTGTGAGCCACCATGTGGTTGCTGGGAATTGAACTCAGGACCTTTGGAAGGACAGCCAGTGCTCTTAACCTTTGAGCCATCTCTCCAGCCCTTCTTTTGTTTTTGTTTTTGGTTTTGTTTTTTTTTTTTTTTTGGTTTTTCGAGACAGGGTTTCTCCATGTAGCCCTGGCTGTCCTGGAGCTCACTCTGTAGACCAGGCTAGCCTGGAACTCAGAGAGATCTGCCTGCCTCTACCTCTGGGATTAAAGGAGTGTGCCAGCACGCCTGGCAAGCCTCAAGGATTTACCTGTCTTCACCTCCCCAGTTCTGGGATTATAAATCCTAGCACTGGCATTATAAATATTCACCACTATGCCTGGGTTTTCATTTTTTAATGTTTTGTGTTTTCATTCATGGCACACCCTTCCACAGTGAATGAAGAAAAGAAATAGAAAGGAAAAGGACATGACTCCTCCTAGGTATAGTGAAGAGAAAATTTATTGTAGATAAAAGGGAAAGCATATGCAGAGTCAGGGACATCTGAGAGAGTCCAGAGCAGACATGACTAGACTGAGCTGGGCCATGTGGGGAGAAGAGGAGGGAAAAGGAGAGGAATCAGGTCCAACAGCCAAAAGGGCAAAAGATAAAAAGGGCATGTAGCCAAAATGTTTGGATTGTATAGGGAAGAACATCCCAGCTGGAGAGTTCGGAGTTAAGAGAGCCTGGCATGCCAGCCACACCCGGTAAAGGGTAGGGACTGAGGGATGCTGGGAGAACCTGGTGACCAGGTCTGCTTTGATATGATAAGTAGGCACCCCAGCCGCTCATCCTGGGTTTGAAACTCAGCACACAGCACTGGTGTAGAGGTCAAAGGTCAACATTTGGGAATGGGTTCTCTTTTCTACCAAGTAGTTCTCTTGAATCCAATTCAGGTTGGCATTCCTGGTGGCAGGCACCTTTACCCTTTGAGCCAACTCACCAGCCTCCTCTCCACCATATATATTGAAACAAGGTCTTAGGCTGAACCTGGATCTCATTTGTCTAGTTTGGGATTTGATGCCTCTTGCACTCTGGGATTATAGGCAGGCTGCCATACCTACCTGACTTTTATGTAGCTTCTAGAGGATCCCATTCCCAGTTCCACTGTTACAGGACCTGTGCTTTACCTGCTGAATCTTCTCTACAGTACCACACCTGAATTTTGTTAGTTTGTTTTGGGTTGTTTTGTTTTGTTTGGTGATTTGGTTTATTTTTTTTGGGGGGGGGTTATCCTTTTCAAGACAGGGTTTCTTTGTCTTGAGTGTCCTGACACTCACTCTGTAGACCAGACTCGTTTTGAACTCAGAGATCTGCCTGCCTCTGCCTCCCAAATGGTGGGATTAAAGACGTAGGCTGCCACTGCGCCACTCCATGCCAGGATTTGTAAAAATGTAGGCTCTAGGGATCAAACCGAGATCATGTTTATACAACAAATGCATTACCCCAAGCCCCCACTTTGAGACAGAATCTCACTGAATTATAGAGCGAAGTCTTGAGTTACTCCTGGAGAAAGATGAGAAGGTCCTATAAAAGATTCTCAGAGGCAAGGTAAACTTTCAGCAAGGATTCAAGGTCACAAAGCGTGAAACTTTGAAGAGCCGGCAAAATTTTGAGACAGAGACCACAGGGTCACTTTAGTTTTATGTTGTGTGGCTTGATGGTTAATCTTGGTTGTCAACTTGATGGAATCTGGCTTTGTTGTTTATTTTAACTATGTGTATGTGGGTGTGCACATTTATGTGCATATACATGCAGTGCCCACCAAGTCCAAAGGAGGCTATTGGTTTTCCTGGACCTGGAGCTACAGGTGGTTATAAGCAGCCCGACTCAGGTACAGGGAACCAGACTCAGGGCCTCTTGCAGGAGCAGTAGTGCTCTTAAATGCTGAGCCGTCTCTCCAGCCCCTGTTTTTGTTTTTGTTTTGAGACAGTGCCTCACTATATAGCCCTGGATGACCTGGAATTCACTGTAGACCAGGCTGTCCACAAACTCACAGAGATCTGACTGTCTGTCTCCAGAGTGCTGGAATTAAAGGTGTGCACCACCATGGTGGCCCTTGACTGAAAGTTGAGTCAACTAAGAGACAAGCTGTTGGACATATTTGTGAGAAGACACATTCTAATCATGGACAGCGTCTTCTAGTGGCAGCCCAAATGAAAGGAGATCTGACAGAAAAGTGTTTTTTGCCTTCCTTTTTTTTCTTTTCTTTTTCTTTTTTTTTTTTCTTTAGAAAGGGTTTCTTTCTTTGTGTAATAGTCCTGGCTGTCCTGGACAAGCTCTGTAGACCAGGCTGGCCTGGAACTCACTGAGATCGGACTGCCTCTGCCTCCCAAGTGCTGAGATTAAAGGTGTGTGTCACCAGGCCTGGCTCAGTTTGTTTTTTGCCTTATCTACACGAGTCTTGGTAGCAAGTCTTCCTTCTGCTGCTGCTGCTGCTGCTGATCATGATGCTTCTGTTGCTACCACTGCCACTTCATTTCTTCATTACTATCAGACCCCAGCTTCTTTGGGGCCTATGTACATATGGGGTCATATTTGGGGAATAGAATGAGCTAGCTTAGATGGGCCAAGATTGCTCAATTCAGGCAAAGGCTTATTAAAATCCACCAGGTGTTTGTGTGTTCATTTATAATGGCAGGATTAACACACCAACCAATTACATATAATATAAATACTGGTAAATAATTTATTTAAGGCTGGAGAGATGGCTCAGTGGTTAAGAGCACTGGTAGCTCTTCCAAACGACTCAGGTTCAAATCCCAGCACTCACATAACAATTCACAGCTGTCTGTGATTGTGGATGTGATTGCGGGTGTGGTGGTGTACGCCTTTAATCCCAACTCTCAGGAGGCAGAGGCAGGCAGATCTCTGTGAGTTCAAGGCCAGTCTGGACTTCAGAGTGAGTCCAGGACAGCCAGGTCTGATACACAGAGAAACTATTTCTTGAAAAACAAAAAATAATAATTATTTAAATACTTTATTACTACACCAATGTGAAGTGAAGACTAGTGGTTTCTTCAGAATTGCCAGATTGGAACTGCTTAGGTAGCCATGCTCCGGGACCAAGCCACTACTGGGTTCTTAGCCTGCCCAGTGTGACGAGACCATTGTTGCACTGCTTGGGTTGTATGATGTAAGGCAGTCTAATAAATCTTTTTCTCTTTAAAAAAGTATTTAAGATTTATGTGTATGAGCATTTTGCATACACACACAAACACACACACACAGGTGCCATACGCATGCCTGGTACCTGCAGAAGTCAGTAAAGGGTTTCAGATCCCGAGAACTGTAGTTAAGCCACTATGTGGGTGCTGGAAACCAAATCCAGGTCCTCTGGAAAAGCAGTCAGTGCTCTTAATCTACGAACCATTTTTCTCTCTTCTAAATCCCCTTGTAATATGTATTCATTCTGTTGGTTTTGTTCCCCTCGAGAATCTTTTGTTGCTTTTTGTTTTTTTTTTTGTTTTTTTGTTTTTCAAGACAGGGTTTCTCTGTGTGTAGCCCTAACTGTCCTGGACTCACTCTGTAGACCAGGCTGGCCTTGAACTAACAGAGATCTGCCTGCCTCTGCCTCCCAAGTGCTGGGATTAAAGGCATGTGTGCACTACCACCACCCAGCCCCCTAGAGGATCTTAACACACACGGTGTCTTTTCAAAAGCAATTTTGGTGGCTGGAGATATAGCTAGTTGGTAGAGTCCTTGTCTAGCATGCACAGAGCCCTTAGTTTGCACCTCATCACACAAACTAAGCAAGGTGCCATGCCTGTAATCCCAGCATTTGGGAGGAGAAGATAAGAGAATCAGAAATTTAAAATCAGCCTCAGCTATGTAGCAAGTTCAAGACCAGCCTGAACTACAGGAGACTGTCTCAAAGAAGCAAAAAAAAAAAAAAAAACAATTGTTTCACCAGGTGGTGTAGTGCACACCTTTAATCCCAGCACTGGGGGTGAGGGGGGGGAGCAGAGGCAGGGCAGATTTCTAAGTTAGAGGCTAGTCTGATCTACAAAGGACAGCCAGAAATGTTACACGGAGAAACTCTGTCTAGAAACAAACAAAAAATTGTTTCAAAAACAGTTTGGGGGAAGAAGTGGCAAGAGACTGAGGTGGCAGATAACAAGGCAGTGGAGTCTGTGGGGGACAGATGGCTTCAAAATTCAGAGGGAACAAGAAGAGATGGCCTTGACTTAGTGCGGGGGACATCTAAAAGTAGATACCTTGTAAATGGCTAACAGCTGGAAAGAAAGCAGAGGGGTCTTAGAAAGGGGACAGTGGTGAGCATGAGGACATATGTGGAGGACTGTGAGTACCTTGTGGGGTACATGTCCCAAACAAGGAGCAACCTGGGGAGTGGGAGTGGTGGCGTGGAGTACAGAGGCTTTTTAGAGTATGCAGTTTCTAACTAGCCTTTGCACCCTCGTTTCTGTGCGCACCCTCCACTACAAACCATGAACCTCTGAAAGAGCTGTAGGCTCTATTTAGTCATGGGGAAGGGTTCACCCACATTTGGAGCAGGCAAAAAGTCCAGCAGGCAAAGGCAATAATGCCTTCAAACAGCTCTCAACATATGATCCGTGGGATTGTGAAGACTAGTTCCTTAGGTTCCCCTGTAGTTTGAAGCAGTAACAATGTAAGCCCCATGTTTCTAACCAGCCCCCAGAATCCCCAGAAGGATTTGTCCCAGTTCCCCACAGTGGTCACTTGTTTGATAACTCCTCCTTTTTATTGGCTGCTTCCCTTGGTCTTCTTGCTACTCCTCTGCTGGTGCCTCCTGGCTTCTCCTCCCACACTAACTACATGCGTGCACTTGTGTGATTGTCCCAAGATCTGCCCTGGGACAATTAAGATAAACAGTGTACAGGAAAGGGGAACAAAGCAGTGACCGACACAGACAACTGCAAGGAGCTCTTCATCCAGGACCTCCAACTGGAAGCTTGACTGATTCAGAGTGCTCATAAGACAGGCTGAGCCAAGGTCTGAATCAGGGATAGGGTGGGTCTTTGTCACATCAGTTTGTTATCACATGACCACAGAGCTGGCTAGAGGCAAGCCCTGTACCTGGGAGATGGACAGTCACCCCGGACTCAGAGTAGCCCAGTCTCAGGACTTACAGCTGGGCAGAGATCCCTGGCCTCCTATGGCTGTTTTAGCTCATCCTTTGCTCAGTTCTGGCCAAGAATAACCTACCTTTCTGTCGAGAAGGGCCTAAGGCTAGTATAGTCTTCTCCTCCATCCCGCCTAATAGTCTCAGTGTACACTACAGGATCTGTTCTGTGCCGGCTTTTGTCCTGGTTAGGACAAGGCAGCGTGCTCCCCAACCAGAGGCCCAGGCTATAGCCCTACTAGCCTCTAGGGTGCGCCGCTGCGAAGCTGGTGGTTGGGCATCCCCAAGCTTAGTTGTGATGGGCGGGCTCCGACCCCTAAAGGCCTCAGGTTAGTTCCTGGCTAGCTCCTGGCTGAATGTACCCAGAGTGGATCCGACTCAAAACGACAGCTTCCTCCGACCCCAACATTCCGGTGTTGTGTTGCTCGCCGCTGTCTCATTTCTATCATCGCCCCAGGTAGAACCCTAAATCCTGGCCGGCTGGATGTCCATATGCCTGTCGGTTCACTTTGCGTGACCGTGGGTCGGTGATCCCTACTCCTGCCTTGGCACGTGCAGAGTTAAGGCGGGAGGAGGTTTCCCCGAATCTGAGGAGGGGGGAGCGAGGGGCGGACCCGGTCCAGCCCCGCCCCACGCCAGAGCGGTGCGGAAGCCCCACCGGAGCCCAGCCAGCTTCAGCCCTAGCCAGAGCCAGCGGAGGCGGAGGCGGAACAGCGGACCCCGTGCCCTGGCGACATCAGAGATCCAGCGGGTGAGTCCCGCGGGAGCCTCGCTCAGGGGAAGTTTGGGGCATGAAGCATAGAGCCTTAATTAAGCCCACTAGCCAGACCCGCCCTCCACTCTCCTTTGAGTTGGAAGTTTGGGGCCAGGAGGCCATCCTGCCAAATCCCAGAACTGAGAGTGGTGACGCCCAACACACGCCTAGACACACAGACACACACACACACACACACACACACACACACACACACACACACACACACACACAGCAAAAGGAGAAGCTAAGGAACGTGCTCTTAGAGTGCTCAGGAACCCAGCGGTTTATTCCTATGAGAAAAACCCTGAACTCAAGGACCTTCAAATCCTGTGCTCAAGAGATTCTCCACCTCAGCCCCCAGCCCTCCTCAGCAGGGAACCTGCTGGCATTGCCACACCCCTGAGGGTGGACTTCAAAGCGAGTGTGAAATCCTGGGGGTTTTCCCCTTGAATCCTTCACATGAGACTGTCCTTTTGCTGGTATAAAAGGTTGTACCTTGTAGAATGGGATGACTTTTGTAAGGGTGGAAAATGAGGGATTCTGATGGTTGGACCCAGGCTGTCCAAGGCACACTAATGCCAGGGTGCAGAGGATTCAGAACTCCTGTCTTGAGCACCAAGATAAGACTTGTTGGGAAAGGAAAGGCACTCGGATGGATGGAGAGCTGGATGGTAGTCATTTAACCTCCCCTTCCACTCTAGTTGCTAGTTTTTAGGGTTGGGAGTGGGGAGAGTCCCTCATGGCCCTCTGAGAAGTGAGGAAGCTGTCTGGGTTATCTGGAGTCTATTTTCCTTCCTGCCACAGAAGGACCTTCACCCGTCAGGTGCTAGTCAGAGAGCTGGGTCCTTGTCCACTAGTGATCTGGGACCTGCTCCACCTTCAGCTGCATGTTGTTCATCGGTTTCTTGACCGTGGCCCTGACCCTTTGTTTTCCATCTCTCCTCCAGGTGAAGGCGAGGTCCTTCGGACTGCTCAGACCCCCTTACAGCGCTGGCTGGATCAAGATGAGGCCCTATTGTGTCCCCTCATCGAGGCCCACAGCCTGAGCAAATAGCATGGTCTACCACTAGCACTGAGCAATGGCTGCAGGAGGCAGCCGGGCCTTTGCTTGGCAGGTGTTCCCCCCCCATGCCCACTTGCCGGGTGTACGGCACAGTGGCACACCAGGATGGACACCTGCTGGTGTTGGGGGGCTGTGGCCGGGCTGGGTTACCTCTGGATACTGCTGAGACACTGGACACAGCCTCACACACATGGCTAGCATTGGCACCCCTGCCCACTGCCCGGGCTGGTGCTGCTGCTGTGGTTCTGGGTAAGCAGGTGCTAGTGGTGGGTGGCGTGGATGAAGTCCAGAGCCCAATAGCTGCTGTGGAGGCCTTCTTGGCTGATGAAGGCCGCTGGGAGCGTCGGGCTACCCTCCCTCAAGCAGCCATGGGGGTTGCGACTGTGGAGAGAGGTGAGTGGCTTAGAATGTCCCTCAGGTGTTCCAACAGCCTTCACTTTCTTTTCTCCTGACTGGGCCCATTGTCTCAGTGACTGGATAGGTACTGCCCTAGACATGGCTTTGCCTCCTGTCTCCTCCCTTACCTAGCCTTGCCGCAGCTTACTGTTAGTTGTCTTTTCTGGGCTATAAGGTGGAGGTCAGAGCTCAGAAGACCCCCAGAAAGATGGGAGACCACAGCCACTACCCTGTCCTGTTCTTTGTTACTAAGAGACAGTGGGGGGTGTGGCCTAATGACTCTCATTGTTATAAATAGTCTGGAGTGGAGGAGGGGAACAAGGCCTTGGATCTGAGCCCAGCAAGTGCTTAAGTGCTCAGACCTCCCCCCCCCCACACACACACACCAGGGATCCTGATATGGACAAAGGCCAAGCTGTCCTGGGGATGGTTGCCATGGAAGCTCCCAGCTGCCTGGCATATCACCCAAAGGCCTGTGAATGTGCCCCTAGCTGACTCTGAGCACCTAACAGAAGGCAAGAACCTACTGTGGTAAAACAGCATGATGGTGTAGCAGTGCTGACAGGATGCGAGGGCTGTGGGCTGTGGCCAGCACCTCTATCCTACAGGCCCAAACTCTCCAACCCTAGGCCTTCCCCTAGTTGATTCCCTGAGTTCCCTTCCCAGACTGAGCTTCATCCTGAAGCAAATCTCCTTATACACTCTATCAATGCCTTAAGCTACCCCTCCCCTTTCCCCTCAGAGGACCACCCCCTCCTCACACACACACACCTTGTGGCCTCCAGGTCTGACCACCAGTCCAGGCTAGCCTGCTTAGATGCCAGATTTGGTTGCCATAGTGTCTCCAGGGAGACTGTGCTGGATTATAATTAGATCAGCTGCCTCCTGCTCTTCACTTGGAGGGGCCTAGGCCAAAGCTGGAATCCCAGCTCTCCCAGCTCCCACTTCAGATGGGCAACAAAGTTTTTGACAAACACATGGGTCTCCATCCACCCCTGGGCCTGACCTAGGGAGCTGTCAGGGTGGGTGGGGTCCACCAGCCAGACATGGCTGTGCACTTGTGCACTCTGAGCAACTCTTTTCTGTGCAGATGGTGTGGTGTACGCTCTTGGGGGAATGGGGCCTGACACAGCCCCACAGGCCCAGGTACGGGTATATGAGCCCCGCCGGGACTGCTGGCTTTCGCTACCCTCCATGCCCACGCCCTGCTACGGGGCCTCCACCTTCCTGCATGGGAACAAGATCTATGTCCTGGGTAAGGGCTGAGGGATTTGGGAAAGGGGGAAAAGGAGTCCAGATGTCTCCACCCCCATAAATTGTCGGGATTAGGGATCAATCTTAGTCTGAGATGGCCAGACTTGAGATTTTTTTGGGGGGTGATCCAGGCCTATTCTAAAGCTTCGTTGGGGGCTCAACTGGGGTTGAAAAATCAAATTCAACGCCTGAGGGTTATGTGGTCTCACGGATGATCCATGGGCAGGTGTGTATACAACTGGGTGCCGGAGCCTGGGGAGGACAGTTAAGCAGCCTGATAAGGATTCCACCAAGCCCTCTGGGCTCTGTCCCATTGCGTCAATTCCTTTGACAGGAGGCCGCCAGGGCAAGCTCCCAGTGACTGCTTTTGAAGCCTTTGATCTGGAGACTCGGACATGGACCCGACACCCAAGCCTGCCCAGCCGCCGGGCCTTTGCTGGCTGCGCTATGGCTGAAGGGAGCGTCTTTAGCCTGGGTGGCCTGCAGCAGCCTGGGCCCCACAATTTCTACTCCCGCCCCCACTTTGTCAATACTGTGGAGATGTTTGACCTGGAGCATGGTGAGCACTGCTCTAGTCTGCTCTGCTCTTCATGGGACAGAAGGGTGTCTATGTGTGCACGTACGCACATTCACCTGCGTCTGTGTATCTGGGTATATATTTCTTACATCTTCTCTCTTCCAGGATCCTGGACTAAGCTGCCTCGTAGCCTGCGAATGAGGGATAAGAGGGCAGACTTTGTGGTTGGCTCCCTCGGGGGCAACATTGTGGCTATTGGGGGTCTTGGTAAGTCTCTGTGAGACTAAGGAAAAGACGGCATAAAGCAGTGAAGAATGTGCCTGGCAGGACCACCTTCTCTAGATTCTGGGGTCACAGTTTTGTGAGCTCTTTGCCTGTCTATAAATCAGGGAGCGTGTGATTTGCCTGGCCAAGTTTCAGGGTGTCCCCCATGCCTGACTGGGGGCTCTAAGAGACAGAAGCAGAGCAGATGGCTGAATGTGACCAAATCGGCCGTCAAAGCATGGACGAACGAGCGGACGGTGCAGCACTCGGGCAGTGAAGGACAGAGCCCGGCTAGCTCACGCTGGGGCAGTACTTACTGGGCCATTGTCTGGGACAGGGAGCAAAAGGTCTTCAGCCCCTTACCACCATCTATCTCCTTCCTCCAGGGAACCAGCCATGCCCTTTGGACTCTGTGGAGAGCTTCAGTCTTGCACGGCGACGCTGGGAGGCACTGCCTGCCATGCCTACTGCCCGATGCTCCTGTTCCAGCCTACAGGCTGGGTCCCGGCTGTTTGTTATTGGGGGCGTAGCCCAGGGCCCCAGTCAAGCTGTGGAGGCACTGTGTCTGCGTGATGGAGTCTGAAGGCCTGGTGAGACCTGTCTACTAGAGCAGCTCAGGACAGAAGCAGACTGAGATTCTTTTTGCTGCTGAGGGAGCTCCCCGTGGCTATGTAGGATGAGGGAGGCACAGGGGAGGGCAGCTGAGTTTCTACCTTAGGGACTTGGGTTAGGGGAGCCTTGTCCTTAGCACATGACACCCATGCTTACACCAGCTTCACCACCATCCACTCACAAACTACAGTTAGCTCCACCAGTGCTCTACAAGTTACTAGGCCCTCTGTGGACCCTGAACTGTAAACAGCAGAGTGTTGGCCCCCCAGTCTACAGGATAGGGCCTAAGAGCTGACCAGGTCCCCGCCAATGGCCATTCTGGAAAAGTCCGAGCTTCCAGTCTTCCTTGAGGGGCTCCGTGAACCCCAGGAGTAGTTTGAGGATAGAAATCACAGAAGAAACAGAGGGGAGAATGAGAGGACTGCTAGAGGACCAGAGGACTGCTGGTTTGTGCCCTCTTTACTGAGGGCTGTGTGACCAGGGGGCAAGTCATTCCACCTCTCTGTGCCTCAGCATCCTCATTTGTATATGGGGATCTCTGAAACTTTCCTGCCCAACCTACCTCACAGGGCTATTGTGAGGACCCAGGGAGTTTTGATGTAGAAATAAAAATACTGCTAAAATCTCGTGTGTGGCTTCTGGAGCAGACTCTCATGCTGTTCTTTCAGCATCAACTCTGCCAGGCAGCCACTTAAGCCTGGTAACCATATCTAAAGTGACTTAAGCCTCCACTTTGTCTTAGATGACTTAGGATGTCTTGAGTGTTAGGGAACTTGATAGGACAGCCAGAGAAGGACTTCCAAAAATCAGAATTCCACAAGGTTAGGATAACCTCCAGATGTAAGTCATACAGTGTCCCCTCAAAGCTTCTGTGCACCCCCAAAGGGAGTAGTGGCTCAGTGGGGTGCTGCTGGAGCAGTTTCCTTATGAGGCATCTCTTGGGCCGGACTTTGTAGCTTAACTGGCAAACCCCTCAGAGGCACCAGGCTCCTGGAGAAGCTGCCAGTCCTGGCCTCTCCCTCGGCCTCGACTGCTCACCAGTAGGATCCCTAGGTTGTGCATTCCCTGAAGCTACACTGAGTACAAGAGGCTACAGTTACTGAGAAGTTGTTGGGTCTCTAGAAGCCACTCATGATCATGGTGACCTTCCTGGTTAGTGGCAGGGCTCCCTGGACAGCACCTCCCCAGCCCAGCACACAGAAATCATAGATACTCCATGGGAGCCAGACACAAGACCTGGTAGTGAGCTGCTCATAAGCGCCCTCCCCACCCCAGACATTTTGAGCTCTGAGTACAAACAGGCCGCTATGTCAGCTTCATCTGTTTATGCTTGAGACCAGTTTAAACACTCAGAAACTCCAGCATGAAGGTAGTGCTGCAGCAACTTGGGCCTTGGGATCTCGGGGAGGTCAGGCAGCGTTTCAATGACTGGCTCATGGGGCCTTGCCTTGATGCTACCACAATGGCCACCCCAGGATGGCTGGCAGAAGTAATGCTGGTAGGTGGTGCTGGCATAGGGAAGCTGGAGCTGCATAAAGTGGACAAGGCGCTGGGGGAGCCTACTGTGTCCTGTGCTTGACCGACAATCAGTCTGGTAGGTAGATTCCAGAGGTGGCTGCTGGCTCAATTCCAGCTCACAGGGTGCCCAGCGCAGGAAGGTGTGTCTCTTATACAGGCGTTCAAGGTCTTTCTGTCTTCCAATTCCCTGCAGCAGGCAATAGGGGCCCTCCTCAACGGTACGGGCCCTTGGCCCACAGTCTTGGCATCCAGTGTTTGCTTGGGCCCCATCTAATTCCAAGTCTGGGATTGTGCCTGGCTACCCTAGTCTGTACCCTGTATCCTCAGTAATATCTATTTTAGCATGAACCCCCTGAGTGAGCTCCTGGGATATTTGCTTACAGTTGGACAAACTAGCCAAGAAAACCAAGGTAGGGCTGCCTCCATCTGAGGGATGGGGTACTTAACAGCAGAAGGGTTATGGGGAAGTAGATGCTTTTCTGCTTATTTAAGAAACCCTTACTCAGCCGGGCGGTGGTGGCGCACGCCTTTAATCCCAGCACTTGGGAGGCAGAGGCAGGCGGATCTTTGTGAGTTCGAGGCCAGCCTGGTCTACAAAGTGAGTCCAGGACAGCCAAGGATACACAGAGAAACCCTGTCTCGAAAAACCAAAA
>CAJQZJ010003646.1:15663375-15687242 GCA_907164525.1 Lophiomys imhausi
CCTTCCTTCCTTCCTTCTTTCTTTCTTTCTTTCTTTCTTTCTTTCATCTTTCTTTCTTTCTTTCCTTCTTTTGAGACAAGGTCTCTGTGTGTAAGCCTAGTTGTCCTGGAATTCACAGGCTTCCTGCCTTCAGCCTTCTGAGTATAAAATTGTAAGCATGTACCACCACACTTTGCCTAACATTTTCAAGTGACAGAATTTTAGAAGTGAAGGCAGTTTGATAGGAACTGGGAGGCAGGTGGGTATGTGGGTAAAAGGCCAGCACCAGACAGGTTTGGTGGCTCATGCCTTTAATCCCAGCACTTGGAAGGCAGAGGCAGGTGGATCTTTGAGTTCGAGGCCAGCCTGGTTTACAAAGTGAGTACAGGACAGCTAGGGCTTGTTACACAGAAAAACCCTGTCTTGAAAAAACAAAAAAGGCCAGCACCAAGCTTCTCTGTGATGTTGGTCAGAAACATAACTCAGCTGGCAGCTATGTGGGCTTGCACTGGATAGCATTCTATAGATCTTTATACATATATACCAACATAAGTAAAACTGTGATAATTTGAATGAAATTGGTGAATTGTAATCATGTCAATTTCTATTTCTTTGTAAAATGTTGCTATTGAGAGAAAACTGAGCAAAATGCCAAAAGGCTCTTTAGTATTTCTTCTAAACAGTTCTTAATGTATAATCGTTTCAGTGAAAAAAAATTTAAGGCCTGTAAGGTGGATCAGTGGGTAAACATGTGCACGTGTGAAATAAATAAATATATATATACATATATATATATATATGTATATATATATATATATATATATTCTAGAAACCAGGCATGGAGGTGGATACCTGTAATCCCAACACAAAGGAATGGAGGCAGTTGGATTAGAAGTTCAAGGTTAAGCTAGGAAGGCAGGCAGTTCAGTTAGTAGAATGTGCACCCATCATGCATGAAGTCTCTGTTTTGTCTCACTAGGTACATAAAGAAGGAGTGACAGTACATTTTTTTTTTGACGGCACATTCGCATGATCTCAGCTCACTTGGGAGGTAGGGGTAGGAAGGTCAGAAATTCAAGACCATTTTCAGCTCCATATGGCTAGAGACCCTATCTCTAAAACAACAACAAGAATAAAAATTCAAGTTTATCCACAGCTACACAGGGAGTTCAAAGTCAGCTTGGGTCAGTCTCAAAATATAAATAAATAAAAGGATATGGGGGAGCAGAGTTTGTGAAGCTAGGTCAGTTTTCAAAGTGTTTGCTCTGCAAACATTAGTGTCCAAGTTCCACCCCCAGAACCCACATAAGAAGCTGGGTATGGGGCTATAGGAGTGCGTCCTTGCAACTCCGAAGTTGGGGAGGTCGAGACAGGAAGATCTCTGAGGACTCCAGCCAGCTTAGCTGAATTAGCAAACCCCAAGATATAGTGAGAGACCCTGTCTTAAGGTGGATCACTGTCCTGAGAAACACTCAAGGCTGACCTCAGACCTACACACACACACACACACACACACACACACACTAAAATCTGGAAGTCTGGGACAAGTTCCAGCTGACCTCCATATTTCTCGTGACTATTCTCAGCTACAGAGTCACACAGCCTAGAATGAAGGTGTCAGCAGGTGGAGCAGCCCTGCCTCTGGAAAGTCATTATCCCTGCAGTGGCAGGATACTCCATCTACTCCCACTGGTTCAGTTTTGCTCTCTCACACCTGTGGAAGCCTAGTGAGAAGGAGTCATTCCTCTCCACCCAGGCAGTTCTGAGTATTCTTGCCCTTGAGAAAAATCAGCTGTGTCTTTGTCTCTCAAGCAGTTAGGCCTCTTTTCTGTTGAGGTGCCCACGGTACCTAAGCAGGTGGGGCTACAGACATGATTCTCAATTAAGAGGTCTTGGGGAGAAAAATAGGCTCCATTGAGAAGAGGCAGCATTTACATGTGGAGAGCTAAGGCCTCAGAAGAAGGGGGACAGTCTCAAGTCAGTGGGGTGCTGAGGGAGGAGCCTCTGTGTTAGATGGAGACATGGGGTGCAACAGGGACTCACAACTGCAGCCAAAGGATTTGCTCCACCCAGAAGTCCCTGTGTCTCTTCTGGACTGCCTTTAGGAACCAACAGGACTGATATTACAGTTCCCAAGGGATAGGCAGGTAAAGGCTAGAATAAATCCTTCTGGTTTAGAAGGAAAATGAAAATAGAAAAAATAGAATTTTCCCATATCCAAATGTCATAGATGAAATTGTCACCTGCTCTAAACCAGAAAAGAGTGTTGTCACATCTCAGGAAGCCTTTTTTTTTTTTTTTTTTTTGTTTTTTGAGACAGGGTTTCTCTGAATATCTCTGGCTGTCCTGGACTCACTTTGTAGACCAGGCTGGCCTCGAACTCACAAAGATCCGCCTGCCTCTGCCTCCCAAGTGCTGGGATTAAAGGCGTGCGCCACCACCACCGGCTAGGAAGCCTTTTAAACAGCAATAGTCACAATCAGCCAACTGAAGCTGGTCCTCTCAGCCAATAAGAAGTAAAATATGTGCCCTTCCTGGGAAATTTTACTAAATAAAATAGGCTTAGACTGAGAAAGAGCCATGAGACTTGACATTTATTCAACCCAAGTGCAGTCCATACAGATCATGCTGTTTGGGGCATTTGATAATGCTAGAAAATGTCTCAACTCTTCAATTTGATCAGTAGCCAAAAACAGATCTCCTACATGTCTGTTCTTGAGGGGTGGGTTTAACAAATCCAGAGGATATTTACTCTCTGGAATGAGAACTGCCTGAGGGATATTATAAAAATCCAGCTGGAAGGTTCTAGATTGTTCTGTCCCTGTACTACTATCTCTAAATCTCTCATTTTTCCTTTCTTTCTTTTTTTTTAATTTCTTCAAGTTACATCTCAGTCAAAATCCCCTACCTACTCCCCCCTCTGGTCCCACTCTCCCCCCCTCTTCCCTCTTAACCCCCCCCCCCGTCCACTTTCTTTCTTTTTTTTAATTTAAGGTATATCTTCCCCCCACAACAGCTCCCCCTTTCAGTCCAATAAATGGCTCTCTCTCTCTTTTTGGTTTTTTGAGGCAGGGTTTCTCTGTGTTTTCCCCAGCTGTCCTGGAACTCACTCTGTAGACCAGCCTGGCCTCCAACTCACAGAGATCCACCTGCTTCTGCCTCCCGAGTGCTGGGATTAAAGCCATGAGCTACCATGCCCGGCAGCTCTTTCTCTTATAACAACAAATACAATACAAAATAACAGAAATAATTAGGCCATGATTATGAGAGTTATAGGGCTTAGCATACATTCCCAATGTCCAGTCCATAAGTATTTGGCAACTGACTTTAACATTCTACTATGCAACCATCTCCACAGGTTTAAAGATCTATATCCAACTTAGCTTCCATCCTAACTTGCATCACGATTTTAAAAACATCTTCTTAGATCCAGAACACCCTTTTAATTCCTAAACAACTCAATATTTAACTATGAGACTCTAGCTATCTAGTGTTCAACCACATCAGAGACCTGAGAAGGATAAATATATCTTATTATACAGGAAGTGCAAGGTCAGCAGCTTCCAAAACTAAGAAATGACATACCAGTGGCTTCCTGGACAGTTCCCAATTTCTCTGCATACATTACAGCATCAATCTTCAGCCATTTGGCCCCGTTTCTCTGACAGACATTGATTGTAAAGCATTTTCCTTTCTTTTTGGTTTCCACAAGATGACTTTGGACTCATTATGTAGCAAGGCTGTCTTCAAACTCCTGACCTGCCTAATTTCACCTCCCAAGTGCTGGTATGTGCCACCACACCTGCCTTCTTCACTCTTTCAATAGGAAGGAGAATGCTGACCAGCAGTCTGGAGCTACATTTGGGCCTGGTTTTGTAAACACTGCCAATAAGTCCTTCCAACTGGAAATGCTAAGAATGCTAAGCTGTCAGCCTGAGAAAGCCATTCAGAAAGAGAAAGAATCCAGACGGCAAATCTAGGAGAACCTGGCAAAAGTCTGGGAACCAAGAAGCTGCAGTGGGTGGACCCCGAGTCTCTGGGCTTTCCTCCACCCTGTCCTTGTTTAGGAGGCAGATTGTGTACAGACATCACTGTGACCGCTGGGAAGGCCGAGGAGGAGACAGAGAAAAGTAAATAGGGATATGTTTCTTTTACCCTTCTGCTCCCAGCTGACTGTTTCTCCTCTCATTGGCTCTTTCGGGGCTCCTTTCTCCACACCTGTCTCTCTTTTCTGGACTCTAGCAGCCATGCTGCCTCTGTCCCTTTGAGCTTTTCTGGGATAACAATAAAGGTCACTTGCCAGCTTTTTTGTTTCTTTGTTTGCTCAGGTTTTATTTGAGGCAGTGTCTCATATATCCTGGGCTGGTCTCAAACACACTATAAAGTTGAGAAAAGCTTTGAATATATGATCCTCCTGTGTGCTGGGATTATAGTCATATGTTTTGTTTATTCAACGTTCTGGATCAAACCCATGGCTTCATGCTTGGTAGGCAGATACCCTACCAACTGAGTTACACCCCCAGCCTGTTTGTTTGAGACAGAGTTACATAGCCCTCCCTGCCTGGTCTAGAGTTTGATAAATACTGCAGACTGGCTTTGCATTCTTTTTTTTTCTTTCTTTCTTTCTTTTTTGGTTTTTAGAGACGAGGTTTCTCTGTGTATCTCTGACTATCCTGGGCTCACTCTATAGACCAGGCTGGCCTTTAGAACTCACAGAGATCCACCTGCCTCTGGCTTCTGCGTGCTGGGATTAAAGGCATGTGCTACCATGCCTGGCCCATCACAGACAGTTTTTTGAACTGTCATGTGAGTGCTGGGATTTGAACCTGGGTCTGTTGGAAGAGCAGCCACAGCTCTTAACCTCTGAGCCATCTCTCCAACCCAATTCCTCTGCCTGTTAAGTGTTAAGATTACAAGACATGTTCAACCAAAGCCTGACACTTGGCTCTTGAGCAATGAGACTAGCCAGATGTGATGGCTCATGGATGTAATCCTAGAATGTGAGAAGTTGGAGGAGGAGGGTTATTATGTGTTCAAAGCCAGCCTGGGCTACATGATGAGTTTGGCCAGCTTGAGCTACAGAATGAGACCTTGTTTCAAGTCTTATCCGCCCCCCCCCCCCAACAAACAAACAAAATCTTGTAAGATCATCTTTTCCTGAGGCCTCCATACCTACTGTTTTGTAAGCAAATACTTCCGAGTTTTCCTGTTTTGTGTATGGTTTTTAATGCTGTGACTCTGAATGGTGTACACACCTCAGCTTTTCCTTGTCTGTAAGCATGAACATGGTGGAAGGCTGACCTGCATCCTCCTCCTGTGCTCTTGAATCTTGTTTCTGCTATTCTAAGCCACCTATCTTCCCAGTCCTTCCCAGTCCTCCCTAGCCAGGCATGTGGGCTTGGTACCAGCCACCACCTGCCAACTAAGAGGATTCTTCCTACTTGTTCTTAAGTCCTAGGACTGGAATGCTGGCTGTGGATTTTTGTGGCTTCATGGAATCTGAAATTAAGGGGAGTTCAGCAAAATTCAAGGTTTTCTTCCTAGGTTCTAAAGGCTATATTTCCTAATGCTACGCACCCTACCTTGGCTTAGAACCTTCTCTCAACCAGAAGGAGCCAGAAACAAAATTGGCCAATTTAGACCTGATCTTCTCTACCCTTTTGGTATAGAGATCTGGTATCTCAGGGCCAAGGTCCCAGACTTCTTGATGTCCCAGGGGTAGACTGTTCCCGGTGCCTGTCTTGTCTGTCTGTCTCTGCAAGGGCTGAGCTCTTGGGGACCCACAAGGGGCTGGAATAGACTTTTTCTTCCCACTGCCCTCAGGGGTGCCTTGTACCTCACATCTCTGCAGGAATACTGCTGGAGGCGGGGGCTTGGCTGCAAGGCGGTATTCTCCAGCGCTCTCACTCTTGACTTGACCTCGGAAGTGCCCGTATAAGCCACTGTTGTGCTATAACAAAGCAGGTGTGAATGATAAAGCCCACTTAAATCCCTACCCTGGCTTCCAATAAACCAGAAGCTGCTCATTAGACTTTCTGACAGAATATAATTTGAAGAATTCAAAATTTTGGGTTGGAGCAACACAAAGCTGTCCCCATGTTTCACTGGGACAACTGGCCTCCATATATTGGTCTTTCTGGGCTATGTGTGGATAAGAAAGAACATCATCTAGTCACAACATACTTCTGTCCTTAGGATCTGAGTAAGTCCCTTTAGTTTCTCTCCTCACAATATTAATAGTGGGTCAAGTGTCCCTGAGAATCAAGAATCCAACAGTTCTTTTGAATCTATCGGCTATGAACACTCATTTACCATACACTATTCTGGGGAAAAACTGGACACCTCTGAACCTGGGGCACTCAAACAAGACATAAGCTTTACCAACAGAGGATATAACCAATAGAGAACCTTCTGGATATAAGTCAGAGAAAGGTACAGACAAACAAACAGAAATCAGAGCTGGGAGGGGGTGGCACATAACTTTAGTCCCTGCACTTGGGTGGCAGAGGCGATGGATCTCTGAGTTCAAGGCCAGCCTGGCCTACAAAGCTAGGAGTTCCGGGACAGCCAGGGATACATAGAGAAACCCTGTCTTGAAAACAAAACAAAACCAAAGAACCCCAAACAAATAAAAAACTAAAAATAGCCGGGCATTGGTGGCGCACGCCTTTAATCCCAGCACTTGGGAGGCAGAGGTAGGCGGATCTCTGTGAGTTTGAGGCCAGCCTGGTCTACAAAGTGAGTCTAGGACAGCCAGAGCTGTTATACAGAGAAACCCTGTCTCAAAAAACCAAAAAAAAAAAAAAAAAAAAAAAACTAAAAATAACCACTTGTCAGCCAGGCATATGGTGACTTTATACAGGCAATATTAGCAGGTGGGCAGCTGAGGTGGGAGGATACTGTGAATTCAAGGCTATACTGGGCTGCATAAAGAGCGCTAGGCCAGCCTGAGCTACAGTGTCAGACTTTGTCTCAAAAAAATACAAGAAAGTAGGAGGAGAAATGTTGAAAATAAGTAGGGGTCAGAGATAGTCAGAGTGGGATGGAAAATGGTAATGGAGGATAAAATGGCCAAACACATTTATATACATATATGAAATGGTCAAAAATATTAATTTTGGGGGCTGGGGAGCCTAGAGAGATGGTCAACAGTAAAAAGCACCGTTTGCTCTTCCAGAGACCCGAGCTTAGTTCCTAGCATCCAGATGGCAGCTCACAATCATCCATAATTCTAGTTTTAGGAAATTTGATGCCATCTCATCTTCTGGGATCCTTGGGCACCAGGCACACACACGGCACACAGATATACACACACAAAACACTCATATGCATAAAATAACAAAAAATACACTTAAAAAAAGGGCTGTTCTGTGCTGATATCATTAGGTAACTTGTGCGGCCCAGCCTCTT
The DNA here is from genome assembly GCA_907164525.1 of Lophiomys imhausi. Taxonomy (NCBI): domain Eukaryota; kingdom Metazoa; phylum Chordata; class Mammalia; order Rodentia; family Muridae; genus Lophiomys; species Lophiomys imhausi. Next base: position 15,670,765 of record CAJQZJ010003646.1, read on the forward strand.
GAAGATCAAAGTCCCCATATCATAGCCCTGAACAGAGGGACTTGGCTGAACTCTTTGACATCTCTCTCCATCTCACAGAAGATTTGCACCTAAGTTGTCTTCCTGCTCCTGTGCTATTTGTAGCCACCCCTCTCAATCTCTCTTCAGTTTAGTTTAACAGTATTTTAGTTCAACCGCATTCATTGTGCTCCAGGCATGGGGGTGGGCCTAGGAAATAGATAAACCACAGACAATAATCTCCCGATGGTCCCATACTAGAGAACAGTTAGTCCTTAAGTATTGCTGGAGCCAGGGAGGACCAGTGAATAACTGGATGCTAGATGACTAAGAGATTCAGCTGGCTAGCTGGCTAGCAGGAGAGCCAGAAGCAATGCACCTTCAGGTGTATGCAGGTATTGAGGAGGAGAGGTAACTCAAGACCTCTGCCCACCTGGATATGGGATGATAACTCACTTCATCCTCATGACTCACAAAGATTTCATGCTGGCCAGAGGGCCAGGATTATCTCTTACCCAGGAGCCTATTAAAGCACCTTGCATCTTTCCACGAAGAGCCAAAACGGCAAGCTTTCCTCTTGTTTTTTTTTGGAGCTACATCTGAGCAGAGACTCTCAAGAGGTCAGCTTTTTGTTGCCTAGTAACAAAGGGAGGCTGTGACTGCATAATGCTGTTGTTGAGGCAGCACCCAGCCTGTTGCCCTCTTATCCTTGCTGCTCTGTTTCTTTCTTCTGTATAAGAGGACTCCAGCTCTTGTCATTATTGGCCTCAGAGAGCCTTTGTACAAACATCCAGAGTTCTACAGTAGAGTCTGATGAACTCACAATGAAATATTGAAGACTGCTTTAGAGGCAAATACTGTGTCTTTAAAAGTCTGTGATAATTCTGCTAGGGACATAGGCTTAGAAAGAATTCTATGGATTCAGGAGAAATGCCAGAGGTCAGTAGCTCTTAGGAAAAATCACAATTAAGCTCTGCTTGCTTATGGCAGGATTTTGTGTAACTAGGAATTGTAACAAACTGAAGCTAGCTTTTTCCATAGGCTTCATGGCCTAAAGCTTCTCTGAGTGGCTTCGAAACTCCACCCCCTTTGCTGCCAGCCTAAATAGGCTGAATTACAGCATAGGGTCTTTATTCAGCTAACTTGCAATGCAAAGTCTCTCTCTTGGACTCTGCCTTGCAGTGCATGACCACTATGACCTAATGGTTTGACTATGCCATATCTTGCTGTGCACTTCTCCAGTGTGACTTCTCAGTTGGCGAGGGCAAGAGGAAGACAGCGGCTTTGTGGCATTCTCTGGTTTATATATAACATTATTTCACGATCCTTGGTGGTTTTGAGGGTCCACAAGATCTCTCAAGATGTTCAGCGGTCCCATTGCTTCTGACAGCAACTGACGTCATCTGCGTGGCTTGTGCAGTTTCTTAGCAACGCCCCTTCGACAGGGCATATCATCAGGCCTCAACTGGGCTTTGTCTATTTCAGCAGGTTAAAGAAACATCAGGCTCCTCCTTATGTGCTGCCAGATGCTAATCTGAACTGCCTATTAATTCACTTAAAAGGCCTAACTTCTACCACAAGGATTGCCAGTTTTTACAGGTGAATGCTGTAAGGGCTTACCTGAAGGAGAAGTGATTTGACATTATGGTCAAGCACTGAGCAACTTTGGGTCAATTGTGTATTTTCTATTTTATCTGTAACAGAGACTCGAGCCATTCACCCTTTTCTTTTTACTAAAAGAAGCTGGCTATCTGGAAGCATTCTGGTGGAAGCTCAATTACAAGGTCAGGATGGAAAAAAAGTTGGGTGTGACAGAAATTTTGTATTTATCACACATATGTTTATTAATACTTAACAATCACCTATAAAATTCCTAAACCCTGCCGGGTGGTGGTGACACACACCTTTAATCCCAGCACTTGGGAGGCAGAGGCAGGCGGATCTTTGTGAGTTCGAGGCCAGCCTGGTCTACAAAGCGAGTCCAGGACAGCCAGAGATATTCAGAGAAACCCTGTCTCGAAAAACCAAAAAAAAAAAAAAAATTCCTAAACCCTAAAACCCAAACCCTAATTCTGAAATCTATAATGTAATTAAGAATATCTTAATACCTAAAACACCCTAAAATACCTATAAAAAACAAACACTTAACACTAAACTAAGTTTCTTAGAAGGATATTAATTCTCTTGGCATGGATCTGTATGGATGGCTGGTCTCCAACAAATATTTCAGTCTTAAAGTCTGTGAGTCTTATTCGTCAGTTCTTTTTTTTTTTTTTTTTTTTTTTTGGTTTTTCGAGACAGGGTTTCTCTGTGTAGCCCTGGCTGTCCTGGACTCAATTTGTAGACCAGGCTGGCCTCGAACTCACAAAGATCCGCCTGCCTCTGCCTCCCAAGTGCTGGTATTCGTCAGTTCTTAAGGCCAGTTTATAAATGTAATCTGTTCTGACCATTGATGTATGGCAGTCTCTTAATCAGCCAAGAACTGCCTCCTTGGTCTTAGGGCCCAATTGTTTACAAGATTAACCGCCTCCAACTTGCAGTTCTGCTCATCGTTCTGATGCTCTGGAGCTCTAAGGGAGATGACTCCAATGGATTCTGCCTCTGTGTTCTTCACCAGCGTGGACTCCTGACAGGTCAGTGCAAAATGGTGATGGACGGCAGCGAGTGGTCTCTCAGTGTGTGTTGGAGGAAACAAGGAGGAGGGCGGGCTAGAGGCCGTGTGGACTCGAAATTTAAATCCTTTTGGTCATGATATTCGGCATTCTCATTGCCATAATCCCTGGCAGGCTTTTTCAAGGCATGCCCCCACAACAGTGCATCCTGTGGACCCATTATTCCATTGCCAATGATGTCATCTGCGAAGCTTCTTAGCAACACCCTTCAATGGCAAATGTCTTGTCAATAGGTCCCACCCAAATCATTTACCTGAGAGGCCAAGCTTCTGCTAATCCAAAATCCCTATGCTGCTAGATGCTATTCTAACTTCACTAACCCTACCACAGCTGGGTGCATTAGGATAGAAAGAGAAAAAATAAGATTATTTTGTTTTATATGTATGAGTGCTTGTCTGTGCATGTGTGTACAAGGACCACGTGTGTGCAGTACCCATAGACACCAGAAGAGGATGCTGAATTCCCCAGGGACTGGAATTACAATTGTGAGAGTCCATGTGGGTGCTGGGAACTGGACCTGGGTCATCAGGAAAAGCAGTCAGTGCTCTTAATTGCAGAGAAATCTCTCCAGCCTCAAACTAAACAAGCAAGCAAACAAACAAAACACAACAACAAAAACTCTCAAAGTTTAACAACAGAAAATAGACCTTGCTGGTGTCACTGGCAGGAAGTCTATCCCAGTGTAACTGGCCACACACATGGACACATCAGTATAAAAGGACTCATAGAAACTATACAATTACTATCCTTTCTTGGAAAAACTTGAAGCCTGAAATGTTTCAGGATTATTTTCTGATTTTGGAGTGATCCTGGTTCCTTTCCTATTGTTTCTATAAAATACCCTGACAGAAAGGAGAAAGGGTTTATTTTGGCTCACAAATCATCACAACTAGCAAGTCACAGCAGCAGGATCCTGAGACAACTTATGATTTTGCATCTAGTCAAGAAGCAGACACTGGAGAGATGGCGGTTAACAGCACTGGCTGCTCTTCCAAAGGACCCGGGTTCAAATCCCAGCACCACATGACAGTTCACAGCTGTCTGTAATTGCCAGGCATGGTGGCGCATGCCTTTAATTCCAGCACTCAGGAGGCAGAGGCAGGCAGATTTCTGCAAGTTCAAGGCTAGCCTGGTCTACAAAGAGAGTTCAGGGCAGCCAGGGCCACACAGAGAAACCCTGACTCAAAAAACAAAAAACAAAAACAAAAAAAGAGCACTGGCTGTTCTTCCATAGGACCCGGGTTCAAATCCCAGCACCCACATGACAGTTCACATCTGTCTGTAATTGCCGGGTGTGGTGGCGCACGCCTTTAATCTCAGCACTCAGGAGGCAGAGGCAGGCAGATCTCTGTGAATTCAAGGCCAGCTTGGTCTACAGAGTATAACAGTAAATTTTTATTTATCAAGCATATATTTATTAATATTTAACAATTACCTAACAGTTGTCTATAAAGTTCCTAAATCCTAGCCGGGCGGTGGTGGCGCACGCCTTTAATCCCAGCACTTGGGAGGCAGAGGCAGGCGGATCTTTGTGAGTTCGAGGCCAGCCTGGTCTACAAAGCTAGTCTAGGACAGCCAGACATATTCAGAGAAACCCTGTCTCGAAAAACCAAAAAAAAAAAAAAAAGTTCCTAAATCCTAAAGCCCGAACCCTAACTCTAAAACCTAATCTATAACACCCTAATACCTATTATACAAACATTTAACTCTAACCTAAGGTTTCTCAAAAGGATATTTTCCTCTGGGCGTGGATTCTTTTTTTTTTGGGGGGGGGAATTGAGACAGGGTTTCTCTGTGTACCAGAAAGGACTGTCCTGGACTCACTTGTAGACCAGGCTGGCCTCGAACTCACAGAGATCTGCCTGCCTCTGTCTCCCAAGTGCTGGGATTAAAGGTGTACGCCACCACACCCAGCATTGGGCGTGGCTTCTTTTTTTTTTTTTTTTGGTTTTTCGAGACAGGGTTTCTCTGAATATCTCTGGCTGTCCTGGACTCGCTTTGTAGACCAGGCTGGCCTTGAACTCACAAAGATCCGCCTGCCTCTGCCTCCCAAGTGCTGGGATTAAAGGCGTGCGCCACCACCGCCCGGCTTGGGCGTGGCTTCTTATGGATGGCTGGTCTTCATCAAATCTTTCAGTCTTAAAGTTTCTGAATTTCGTTCGTCAGATCTTAAGACAGTTTATAGAGTCCAATTATTTACATGAAAAGTTTCTTAGGGTCACTGTTCATATGCTTTAGGCTCCAAGGATGTTCTGGCTCAGGTGCTCTGGACTGCGGCAGCTTTCTGTTGACTCGTGTTCTCTGGAACTCTGAAATGTGCGGCAGCTTTCTGTGGCACGGATGCTTTGGAATTCCAAAGTCTGTGGCAGTTTTCCGAGTTGGACCAAAAGGCGTATTTTGTCACGCTCTTCACCTATGTGTATCACTGATGGGGAGCACAAGATGATGACAAGGTCTCTTGGTGAATGAAGCAGGAGGAGTGGCCACAAACCCGCATGCGCTTGTTATTTAAATCCTTTGTGTCATAATGAGTCTTGGCATGGATTCCGGCATTTCATTGCCATGGTCCCTGGTGGGCTTTTGCAAGGTACGCCCTCCAACAGTGTGTCATCTGGTCTCATGATCGGCTTTTTGGCAGGCTTGTTACAGGCATGCCCTTCAATATCAATCATATCCAGATGTAACTGGATCCACTCATATCTTTTTACCTGAGAGGCCTGTGTTTTTGTTCTGCCAAAATCCCTATGCTCAATTTACCTAATCCTACCACAATAGAGTGAGTCCAGGACAGCCAGGGATACACAAAGAAACCCTATCTCAAAAAAAACAAAAGAAGAAGAAGAAGAAAAAAAAAACCTCCATGGTTAAGAACACTGACTGTTCTTAGAGAGGACCCAGATTCAGTTCCCGGCACCCAGATGGAGTTCATAACAATCTTTAATTCCAGTAGCAGGTAATCTGACACCCTCTTCTGGCCTCTGTGGTCACCACAGGCATGTGGTGCACAGATGTACAGAAAGGTGCTTCTACACATAAAATAAAAATAAATAGCCAAAAAAAATTTTTTTTGTGAGACTGGGTTTCTCTGTGTAATAGTAGCCCTGGCTGTCCTGAACTTGCTTTGTAGACCAAGATGGCCCTGAACTCACAGAGATCCACCTGCAACAGTAAATTTTTATGTTTACTTATATAGTTAATACTTAACAATTACCTAACAAATACCTAAAGGTTCCTAAATCCTAAAACCCAACCCCTAACTCTAAGACCTAATATCTAAAACACCCTAATACCTATAAAATAAACACTAAACACTAACCTAAAGTTTCTTTTTTTAAAAATATTTATTATGTATACAGTGTTCTGCAGATATGCCTGCAGGCCAGAAGAGGGCACCAGATTTCATTATAGATGGTTGTGAGCCACCATGTGGTTGCTGGGAATTGAACTCAGGAACCTCTGGAAGAGCAGCCAGTGCTCTTAACCTCTGAGCCATGTCTCCAGCCCCCTAAAGTTTTTCTTTTTCTTTTTTAAGATTTTTACTTACTATGCATACAGTGTTTGTCTGCAGGTATACCTGCAGGCCAGAAGAGGGCACCAGATTTCATTATGGATGGTTGTAAGCCACCATGTGGTTGCTGGGAATTGAACTCAAGACCTCTGGAAGAGCAGTCAGTGCTCTGAACGACTGAGCCATCTCTTCAGCCAAAAATGTGTAGCCCAGGCTGGCCTCGAACTCGTGATCCTCCTGCCTCTGCCTCCTTCAACAAATCCTACTGGCGTGTGCCACCACAACTGGCCCTAAAGTCTCTCTTTTTTTTTCTTCTCCTTGTAAGGATTTTATTTCTATGTCATCATGGTCTCAGACTCTGAGGCACCATCATTTGTCTCAATTTGGCATCCTCTGATTTTTTTTTTGTAGTGCTTTTCCTTAAACAAGAAAATATTGAGTGAGCTTTGTACACCGCCAGTTAATGTTTTGACAATAATTTAAAAATGGTGCTGTTGACTCATTGGTACAAGGGGACCAACAGTAACAGTAAGTACAGTAGAAGGAACTTCACAAGTTACAGTGGACCAGACTGATGCACATGCAGGTGAGGGCCGAGACGGCACAGTGTATGTGAAGGTGCCCAAGACATGCGGCCAGGCTCAGCAGAAGATGGGTCATACAGTGAATCTTAAAGTCCATCTGAGGGGCTCCGTACCTTTTCAGAAATGTTGGCCTGCATCCTTCCAGATAACAGTCTTGTCTTCTGGCCTCATGGCCTTTTCACCACAAAAAGTTCACTGAGTTAGACAGTCTGAAGCATTAAAAAAGACTCCTAAAAATTAACACTGGATAAAATAAGATTTAACTCAGAACACTCTGGAACTCAACATGGAGAAACCCAACCAAAATGGAACAGTGCAAATTTAACAGAGGCAGTCAGGGTCAAGAACAAGGGCATCTGGAATCTCTTTAAAAATGTACACTTTCTAGCCGGGCGGTGGTGGCGCACGCCTTTAATCCCAGCACTTGGGAGGCAGAGGCAGGCGGATCTTTGTGAGTTCGAGGCCAGCCTGGTCTACAAAGCGAGTCCAGGACAGCCAGAGATATTCAGAGAAACCCTGTCTCGAAAAACCAAAAAAAAAAAAAAATGTACACTTTCTGATTCGCTTGTCTTTGCTTCCCAGGTGCTGGAATTTTAGGTACCACTATGATTCTATCTGTATTGATATTATCATTTGGTTTTGTTTTGTTTTTCGAGACAGGGTTTCTCTGTGTAAACCTGGTTGTCCTGGAACTTACTCTGTAGACCAGGCTGACCTCGAACTCAGTGATCTGCCTGCCTCTGCCTCTCGAGTGTTGGGATTAATGGCATCCACTATCACCTACCAGCTTCAAAAAAAAAAATCTTTTTGGCCTTTGTGTATGTGTGTGTTCATGCTTATGCCACTGCACACGAGTACAGATAAAAGCACAACTTTCAGGGGTCTCAGAACACGGCCAGGCCTTTGGGCTTGGTGGCAAAGGTCTTCAGCCGCTGAGATATCTCGCTGGCCCTTACGTTCACTAGTGTGTGGATAGAGCAAATCTCTTCACACTTGCTCCGGATGCTGCGGCTACTCTGCTGACTCCCACCAATAGAATCCCAGCCGTATTCTGATCTTTGGCACCCTGGTCCACCCTAAAGGCCCTGCCCTCAAAGGCGCCATTAGGCATTCTCGTGATTCCGGGCCTCCATTTTTCAGGTGAGAAGAGGGTCTGTGTTGAGCAGCCAGGCCTGAAGGTTCAGCCTGGCGGGGTCCATGGGCTGGCTGTGGCTTGAGGAGCTCCTCCGAGTGAAGTAAATCACCCGTTAAAACCGTTAAGACCCTTAAAAGCATTAAAAGCCTTTGGCGTCGTGCGGCAGCGGGGCGGGACCAAAGAGCGGCTTTCTCATTGGTCATTGCAGCCAGGGGCGGGGCCTCCCCTCTGCGCATGCGGCTCTCCCTCTGCGCATGCGGATTTGCTGCTGCAGCTGGAGAAGGTGTGCGCGTGTGGTTCCTCCTGCTGTGCCGGCTCAGGAGGTGAGAACACGAAGCGCGTGGGCCCGGCTCAGGAAGTGAGAACACGAAGCTCGTGGGCCCGGTTCAGGAGGTGAGAACACGAAGCGCTTGGGGGAGAGATGGTTGGGAACAGACTGGAGCCTGGGACCTCGCAGCCGTAGCCGGAGGAGGTGCTCGGTGCCTCACCTGAGGGAAGCTCACTCCACCACTGGCAGCCTGTCCTGAGGCCCTCAGCTCCTTAGGAGACTCGCTCAGGGCCAGAAGCTTCCAGTGGAGATGATCGAAGAGTTGGCCTGGGAAGTCAGAGAGAACCGGGAATCAGGCCTACTGGAATTTGTCTTATTTGTTATGAACAAACAAAACTAAAAAATAGCCGGGCATGGTGGGGCACGCCTTTAATCCCAGCACTCGGGAGGCAGAGGCAGGCGGATTTCAGCGAGTTCGAGGCCAGCCTGGTCTACAGAGTGAGTCCAGGACAGCCAGGGCTACGGCTGCACAGAGAAAATGTCATGAAAAACCAAAAATAAAAATAAAATAAAATAAATAAAATAAAAAGTAAACTGTCTGGGGAACACATAGGAATGCTTTTCCAGGAGCTTGGAGAGCCTCTTAAAGCATTTTATTTTGGGCTGGAGAGATGGCTCAGCAGTTAAGAGCACTGGCTGTTCTTCCAAAGGACCCAGGTTCAAATCCCAGCACCCACATGGCTGTAATTGTCAGGTGTGGTGGCACATCCCTTTAATCCCAGCACTCGGGAGGCAGAGGCAGGCAGATCTCTTCGAGTTCAAGGCCAGCTTGGTCTACAAAGTGAGTCCAGGATAGCCAGAGCTACACAGAGAAATCCTGTCTCTCAAAAAACCATTTTGTTTTACATTCCAGGGTCGCCTGGTTTACAGAGCAAGTTCCAGGACAGCCAGGGCTACAGAGTGAGACCAAAACAAACAGAAAAAAACCCCTTTTGTTTTAGTATATTTATTTACTGAGAGGGTGTTTTGTGAAGGTCAGAGGACAATTTTTGAGAATTGGTTCTCCCCTTCCACCATGTTCATCTCAGGGATCGAACTTGGGTCACCAGGGTTGGTAGCAAACACCACTGAGCTATCTTTTTAGCCCTTGGAGAGAGCTTGACCAGACAAAATATGTGTGAACAGTTCCTCCTGGCTAAGAATCACCTAGCGATTATGCAGAAGGGGACCAGAAGTCTGAGGAGGAAACTTGCTTTTTCTGCATTAAAGGAGGGGCGTTGGGGATATAGGATATATCCTATATGTAGAGGATATAGGACATAGGATGGAGAGGGAGGGGTTGGAGAGTTTCACTACAGGGCCTCAGATTCTCAGAGCTGGGACAGGAGAATGGTGAATTCTAGGACAGCCTGAGCTATATATAGAGATTCCCAGATCTGTCTTTTGTTATGTAGTGGAAACTTGATCCAAAAAATCAAGCTGGACATGGTGACAGGATGCCTGTAATCCTAGCACTCTCAGAGGCTGAGGCAAGCCAGTTTGGGGTTCCTAGTGAGATCCTGTATATGAACAAAACATCTCAGCACTAGGTAGAAAAAGGCAGGCAGATCTCTGAATTCCAGGTCAGCCTTTTCTACATAGTGAGTTCTAAGGCAGCCAGGGCTACATAGTGAGAATATCTCAAAATAAGTAAAAACGAAAAACCAACTAGGTAGTGTGGTGCACACCTTCAATCCCAGCACTCAGGAGGCAGAGGCAGGTAGATCTCTGTGAGTTCCAGGTCAGCCAAGGTTACACAAGAAAAACCTGATCTCAAAACAAACAACAACAAAAACCCCAAAACCAAATATTGAGATACTGATTATAATGATAGCTATATAGACCCATACAACTAGAGCCCAGAAATATCTGCAGCCAATTAAGCTGACTGGATTCCTTTCTTTATGGGGTCTGGTGTGCAAAGGTTGCAAACATAGGTAGCTTATGCAGCCTGCTGCCTATGTGGGTTGGTCTACAAAGTGAGTCCGGGATAGCCAGAGCTACACAGAGAAATCCTGTCTCTCAAAAAACCATTTTGTTTTACATTCCAGGGTCGCCTGGTTTACAGAGCAAGTTCCAGGACAGCCAGGGCTACAGAGTGAGACCAAAACAAACAGAAAAAAACCCCTTTTGTTTTAGTATATTTATTTACTGAGAGGGTGTAACCTTGGAGACAGTGTTTTGGTAGATAAATCTCTGATTGCAGTGCTGTCCCCATAAAGATGGGTTGATAAATGAAGAGGGAACCCTGCACTGGAAAGTTTCAAATGTGTGCACTTAAGATGTCATTTACCTTGATGGATAGACAGATTGGAGTGATTTATCTCGTCATTAGTCCTGTCTGGTAGTGTTGGCTGATAGGATCTCTATTCTCTGGAAGGTTAAAAGTTCATTTAGTTAATAGCAGACAAGTGAAAGCACAAAGGACATGCTCAGGCTGGGGACAATAGCTCATGTGGGCCTTAAGACATAGTTAAGAGAATAAAAAGAATATATCCTCCCTCTTTTTTTTTTAAAGATTTATTTATTTTACATAGTTGAAAACTCTATCTGCATGTACCCCTTCATGCCAGAAGAGGTTATCAGATTCCAGTATAGATGGTTGTGAGCCACCATGTGGTTGCTGGGAATTGAACTCCAGACCTCTGGAAGAGCAGTCAGTGCTTTTAACCACTGAGCCATCTCTTCAAGCCCATCCTTCCCTCTTTTTTTGACGACAGCCTTTAGATATATAGTCCATGGTGGTTTTGAATTCTGTTCTTTTGCCTCTGATTCTTTAGTGCTGGGATTATGGGTATGTAACACATTATGGGATTATGGCACTATCACAGGTTTTTAAAAATAAATTTTATTTATCTATATAGGTGTTTTGCTTGCATGTTTGTATGATGTGGTAGAAGTTAGACCTCTTTAGTGAATTAGTATGCAGTTCAGCTAGCATCTGTCAGCACATAAGGAAAGCTTGGTGTCCCTTGAACTTGCCGAGATGGACAGAGCCCAAAGGCCACAGCTGTGAGGAACAGGAAATGTCCTTTTGAAGAGGCATGGCTAAGAAACTGCACAAGCTACAGATGATGTCGGTTGACCTGAGAAGCAATGGAACCACTGGATATCTCAAGAGATCTTGTGAGCCCTTGAGACCTCCAAGGATCTCGAGATGATGCAATATATAAGCCAGAGAGCTCCACGTGGGCTCTCTTTTCCTCTTACCTCCATAGACTAGAAATCAGTGCATGCTGGAGAAGTACATAGCAAAGTATGGCATACAAAAGCCTTTAGACCACAATGGTCATAAACTGAGGTGGAGTCCAAGAGAGAAAGACTTTTCACTGCAAGTTATCCTGAGAAAGACCCTTTGCCATAATTGAGCCTATTAAGGCTGGCAGCAAAGGAGGGTGGAGTTCAGAAACTGCTTGAAGAAGCTTTAGGCCATGAAGCCTACATGGGCTGAGGAGACTATAGAAATGAGTCTCAGTTGATGGAAGAAGCCAACCTCAAGCTAGCAACTGGAACAGACTGAACTTTATAAGCTGGTCACAATCTGGTGGTTGAAGTAAACTGCCCATACGAACTGGCAAAGTTAGGCCCAATGGACACTAAGCTTGAAAGGGACTGCCTGCTGGGACTGCAGTATCCACATTGCTAAAACCAAGTTATCCTGCATGGACCTATGCTAAGAATATTAATATCCTTTTAAGAAAATTAAAATAGGGTTAGTTGGGTGTTCTTAAGTAGATATTAGGGTGTTCTTAGATAGGTTATAAGTTTTAGATTATAGGTGGTTTTTAGGTGTTTGTTAAGTACTAATATATATAAGTGTTTTAAATAAGATTTTCTTTTTTAGTATGCTGTATGCATACAGTGTCCAAGGAGGCCAGAAGAGGGTGTTGGGTCCCTAAGGACTGAAGTTATAGATGGTTGGGAGTGGCCGGCTATATGGATGCTAGGAATCAAGTCTAGGTTCTTTGGAAAAGCAGCAGGTGCTATTAACCGCTAAACCATCTCTCCAGCCAATTATCACAGAGATGTACTAGGTAGCTCTGGCTGGCCTGGAACTCACTACATAGACCAGGATGGCTTCAAATTCACAGAGCTCTACAGACTTCCTGTGAGGTTTAGGTTGGCCATTGAATTTGTTCCAGTCTTCTGCTTCTACCTCCTGAAGACAGGTATGGAAGGTGGGAGGGTGGAACCTGGAGGGAGAGGGGGGCTGTGATGGAAATGTAACTTGAATAAATAGTAACTTGAATAAACAAATGTTTAAAAAAAGGAAAAACAAAACAAAGAAGATTACAGGTGTGTAACTACCACATCTGGCTCATCGTGCAGTTTGATAGCAGAAAAGGTCTATTTCTGGCACGTTAAGTAGTGGTGTTTTTCTCCAATTGGATCAGAACAAAACTGCTAGAATGTTCCTACATGTAATTAATTAGCACACTCAAAAATGTTGTAGTGTATTAATCTTGTGATTATTTCTCTGTTCTGTCTAATAGCATAAAATGAATTTTAATGTCTGGAATATCAAAGAGATGCTCAGTATTCCCTCAGACTCTGGGTAAGTTTCCTGGTTATTTTCTTTGATATTTAAGCTCTGTGGTTTTATTTGTTTTGCAGAAAGTCTCCTTCCTACAGCTGGAGTGGCTGTTGAATAGTGGTAGAAATATCCTATGTGACCTCTCCTTTTCTCTTCCTGTGCTACTCCTGTTCCTTTCTGTGCTTGTCTTTTTCCTCCTGCTTATTTTCTGGTAGGAAAAGTGATGTCAGTTTAAGGGAGATAGCTGAGGGTAAAATATTTGTCAAGTTTGAAGACTTGAGCTTGAATCCCCAGACCCAGGTAAAAAGTTGGACACAGTGGCATGTGCCTGATAGTCCATCAAGATGAGGTGGGAGAAAGAGACAGGCAGATTCTCTGGGAGCTCACAGGCCAGCCAGCTTGGCCTGTGTGTAAAAGTTCCAATGAAAGATCTTGTCTCCTACAAAAGGTGGACGGTACTTAAGGACAAGCACCCTCTATTGTCATCTGATCTCCAAATAAATGCTGTTCATACACACATACACCCATACCCATACATACACCTTCACCCACATGAATCTGCATGTGAACTTCCACAGACATATCCATAGGTAGTATCAGTGCAGTTCTATATATCAACTGAGTATACAACATTCAATCTTGGGACTCGATCTGTGAGAATCAGATATAGAGCCCTAAATCTTGAAACTGACCTGAGGCAGACAACTTCAGGCAATTTCTATTTTAGAGTATAAAGAAATTAAATCAAGCCGGGCGGTGGTGGCGCACGCCTTTAATCCCAGCACTTGGGAGGCAGAGGCAGGCGGATCTTTGTGAGTTCGAGGCCAGCCTGGTCTATAAAGCGAGTCCAGGACAGCCAGAGATATTCAGAGAAACCCTGTCTCGAAAAACCAAAAAAAAAAAAGAAATTAAATCAGTTCAGTGTTCAGATGTTTATTGGTATGTGTAATGTAATTTGTAGCTGCTATGAAGATAAGAGCCAGCTACTGCCAAGACCCATTGAGATACTGTGAATGCTATGTCTAGTGGCCACTGAGGTTTTAGACTACTGTCCACCAGCCTACATTAAACCTGCCATTTCTAAATTTGTGGGTATATCTGAAAAGGGATTTAAATTTTTTACATGCCTTCATCATTGGATAATTTCTTTCCTCCTAACACTTTCCCAAAGAAACTTGCCAATTTGATTTTTAGAAATCTAGGGGCTGGCATGATGGCTCCAGTTAAGAGCACTTACTTCTTTTGCAGAAGACCCAGGTTTATTTCCCAGTGTCCACATGGTGGTTTACAACTATCTGTAACTCCAGTTCTGTGGAATCTGACACCCTTAACTCCTTGGGCACCAAGCACACACATGGCATACATACATACATGCAGGTAAAACACTCCTACACATAAAAATAAGTATTTTTTTGTTTTGTTTTGTTTTTTGAGACAGGGTTTCTCTGTGTATTCTTGGCTGTTCTGGACTCACTTTGTAGACCAGGCTGGCCTTGAACTCACAGAGATCCACCTGCCTCTGCCTCCCAAGTGCTGGATTAAAGGCATGTGCCACCATGCTTGGCAGTTAGACAGCTGTGAACTACCATGTGGGTGCTGGGATTTGAACTTGTGTCCTTTGGAAGAACAGCCAGTGCTCTTAACCACTGAGCCATCTCTCCAGCCCCAAAAAACAATGTCAGGTTTTTTTGTTTTTGTTTTTTCTCGAGACAGGGTTTCTCTGTGTAACGGCTCTGGCTGTCCTGGACTCGCTTTGTAGACCAGATTGGCCTGGAACTCACAGTTATCCGCCTGCCTCTGCCTCCCACGTGCTGGAATTAAAGGCATGCGCCACCACACCTAGCTAACTATTTTTTTTTTTCGAGACAGGGTTTCTCTGTGTAGCCCTGGCTGTCCTGGACTCACTTTGTAGACCAGGCTGGCCTCGAACTCACCAAGATCCACCTGCCTCTGCCTCCCGAGTGCTGGGATTAAAGGCGTGCGCCACCACCGCCCGGCCTAACTATTTTTTTAATCTACTCTTTCTACTTCTCAAAAAGGGCTTATGGCTTCCAGGTGTGATGGTGGCAGGCCTTTAATCCCAGAACTCCTTTTTTTTTTTTTTTAATGTATATTGGTGTGAAGGCATCAGATCTTCTGGAACTTGAGTTACAGACAGTTGTGAGCTGGCATGTGGGTGATGGGAATTCAACACAGGTCCTCTGATAGAGCAGTCAGTGCTCTTAACAGCTGAGCCACCTCTCTAGCCCAATCCCAGCACTCTCAAGGCAGAGGCAGGCAGATTTCTGTGAGTTCCAGGACAACCAGGGCTGTTACACAGGAAACCCTGTCTCAAAAAATAAAACAGAAGGACTTGTATTTATACAGAGTAAACTTACCTCTGTTTAATTTTATCATTGCTTTAAGATATAATCCTATATGATTTAAGTAGGCTCATAGAACTAGGCCTTCTCCCCCACCTCTTTTTTCCAGTTTGCTAATTATTCTCTTTATCCTAAGAGGAACGGCAGAGAGCTATTTTGAATAGTGATTATGCAACTATATTATAATATATTACATGCAGCTTAACTTTAGCTAACCTCAGAAAATGATTTTATGAGTAAAATAATTACCCATCACTGTACTGAACTGTTTCTTTTAGTTTTAATAATGTTTATTCATATCAATATATAAACAAATTTTTATATTGATAGTATGATTTTTTTGGCTTAGAATATTTATTTATATGCTATTTAATTATTTTAAATTCAGTGTTGGGAAAAGGTATGATTTGTTTATGCACTTACTTTTTTTTTTAGGTTTTTCCAGGGTTTCTCTGTGTATACTTGACTGTCCTAGACTCACTTTGTAGACCAGGCTGGCCTTGAACTCACAGAGATCCGCCTACCTCTGCCTCCAGAGTGCTGGGACTAAAGGCATGCACCACCACGCCTGGCCTTTTTTGGTTTTTGAGACAGAGTTTTTTTGTATAGCCTTGGCTGTCCTGGAACTTGCCCTGCAGACAAGACCAGGCTGAACTTAGGGAGGTTGCCTGCCTCTGCCTCTCAGGTGCTGGAACTAAAGGTGTGTGCCACCACCACCTGGCTAAATTATGTGTTTTAATTAAAGTAATGTTTCCTCATGTTCCACAGCAATATTAAATAATGCAAATTGTGGATCAAGGGTGATGGCTAAGCAGGTAGAAGTGCTCGCCTTGTGGATCTGATGATCTCAGTATGATCTCTAGGACCCATGTGGAAGGAGAGAACTGACTTTAAAAATACCTGTCCCCTGACTTCTACACGTTCCCCATGGCACATGTATACACACATAAAATCATCATCATCTAAATGTGGTGGTGCAAGTCTTTAATTTCAGCACTTGGGAGGCAGAGGCAGGTAAATCTCTTAAGAGTTCGAGGCTAGCCTGGTTTACATAGAGACAGCCAAGCTCCAAGACAGCCAGGACTACATAGAGAAACCCTGTCTCAAAAAACCATAATAAAATTGCCAGGTGTGGTGGCGCACACCTTTAATCCCAGCACTTGGGAGGCAGAGGCGGGCAGATCACTGTGAGTTTGAGGCCAGCCTGGTCTACAAAGCAAGTCCATGACAACCAGAGCTGTTACACAGAGAAACCCTGTCTCCAAAAAAACACAAACAAATAAACAAAACCATAATAATATTTTTTTTTTTTTTTTTTTTTTAGTTTTTCGAGACAGGGTTTCTCTGTGTATCCTTGGCTGTCCTGGACTCACTTTGT
>CAJQZJ010003646.1:15690880-15744215 GCA_907164525.1 Lophiomys imhausi
GAGAGATGGCTCAGCGGTTAGGAGCACTGGCTGCTCTTCCAGAGGTCCTGAGTTCAATTCCCAGCAACCACATGGTGGCTCACAACCATCCACAATGTGATCTGATGCCCTCTTCTGGTTGCAAATATTCATCCAGATAAAGCACCCATACATAAAATAAATAAATAAATCTTTAAAAAAAAAAAAAAGAGGTGCTAGTACTGCTACAGTCCATTGTGTTGTTTGAAATTCCATTTGATTGTTCTCCAGTTGTCAGAATCGAAAATGTGGATGGGGCACTCATGATTTCCTTGTGATTCTTTATAGGTTATAAAGGCAGTGAATAGAGTGTATTGACTTGCAGGTCACAGCAAATATGCCCAGAGCTACATAATAGAGAGACCTTGTCTCAAAACAAGAACAAAACAAATATGTACTCTCCCCAGAATATTCTGAAATAGTAGCTGTTATGATTTCATTTGTTCGGGATGCTTGTTTACTTAATGTCTTTCTTGCTTTGTTTCAGGGTCACTAAACCATCTAACTGGAATAGCAATCAGACTGATTGTTCTTCTCTCAGTGATTCCCAGTTCCTCTTTGGATCTCAGTTTTGTCCAGAAAATTCAGAGACTCTGTTAGCATCCTTAGACACTGGTACCTACTTAAGACACCCAAAACAAACACAACAGAATTCTGTAGATGTGAGTCTGATTTCCATCTAGTTAAAATTATCTTTTTGAGGCAGAACCTTGCTATGTAGGCCAGTCTGGACTCTCCATCCTCTGCTCTCAGCCTCCTGATCGCTGGGATTATAGGTATAAACCACCACACCTAGCTCTCATCTCCAAAATTTCTCTACACATATTTCATAGTTATTATGGAGATATACTAAAAAAAAAAAAAAGAATTATTCGGGGGCTGGAGAGATGGCTCAGCGGTTAAGAGTACTGGTTGTTCTCCCAAAGGAGCCGGGTTCAAATCCCAGCAACCACATGGCAGTTCACAGCTGTCTGTAATTGCTGGGTGTGGTGGCACACACCTTTAATCCCAGTACTCGGGAGGCATAGGCAGGTGGATCTCTGTGAGTTCAAGGCTAGTCTGGTCTACAAAGTGAGTCCAGGACAGACAGGGATACACAGAGAAACCCTGTCTTGAAAAACAAAGCAAGGGGCTAGAGAGATGGCTCAGAGGGTAAGAACACTGACTGCTCTTCCAGAGGTCCTGAGTTCAATCCCAGCAACCACATGGTGGCTTACAACCATCCATAATGAAATCTGGTGCCCTCTTCTGGTCTGCAGGTATACCTGCAGACAGAACACTGTGTACATAATAAATTAAAAAAAAAATCTTTAAAAAAAAAAAAGAATTATTCTATTGGAACATGAAGATACTTTAGAAGTGTTTGCGTCACCACACCCAGCAATTACAGACAGTTATGAGCTACCATGTGGGTGCTGGGATTTGAACCGGGTCCTTTGAAAGAGCAGCCAGTGGTCTTAACGGCTAAACTCTCTCCAGCCCTGTACAGTATCTTTTATTGCCAAAACAGCATAGAATAGTGCCAATTGCCCTTGACCATTACTAGGGAGAGGCAAATATGTATATTTCCTAGCCAAATCATACTATTGTAAAAATTCATAAGAAACAATAGCTTTTGTAAAATGGATGTTTGTTTACTTTTCTTAGACAAAGTTTCTCTATGTAGCCTTGGCTGGCCTGGAACTCACTGGGTAGACCAGGCTGGCCTCAAACTCATAGAGATCCATCTGCCTCTGCCTTGAGAATGTTGGGATTCAGGGTGTCCACCATCAAACCAGCTGTTTTTGTAAGATTGGAATAAATGGGCTTAGAACGGTGACTTTGTGGGACAGGTGCTTGCTGTATAGACTTGAAGACCGGAATTAGAATTCCTAGAACTCATGTAAAATCCAGGCATGGGCGGCATATATCTGTAATTCTAGCACTCATACAAGGAGATGGGAGGGAGAGACAGGAAACAAGCAGGGCATCTAGTCTGTCATATGCAGTTGTGAACATAAAGATCAGCTCTACCTCAAACAAACTGGAAGGGCTCACCAACAGTTGAGGTTGTCCTCTGACTTTCACACATGTGCCATGGCATGAACACATACATATACACACATAAGATTAAATAAATAAAAATAAGCCCTTTGACTTAAAAGGATTAAAATGACAAGTTGTAGTTTTTCAGTGCTGTTAATGAAATGAGGGTCTAGCAGAGCAAGTATTCTACCACTGAGCTATAGCTACAGCTCTCTAATTTTTAAAACATTTATTCATGGGGCTGGAAAGATGGCTCAGTGGTTAAGAGCCTTAGCTGCTCTTCCAGAAGACCAAGGTTCAGTTCCTATCACCTACATGGCAGCTCACAACTGTAATTCCTGTTCCAGAGGATCTGATACAGACATACATTCAGGAAAAACACCATAAAAAGAAATAAAAATTAAGACATTCATTCTTTCACAATTTCATATATTTATAATGTGCTTTGATTCCCCTTTATTTTCTCTTATCTGCTTTCCCTTCTCACTGAATTCCTTCTTCCCAACAGGTTTCCCACTGCTTTTCTGTATTGTTTTTTGGCCCATTGCAATTACTTTTTATTGTATCTTGGCTTCTGAGAGAAAGTTTCATGTTGCCCTGGCTGGCCTCGGACTCATAGAATAGCCAAACTAACTGTGTAGCCAGATAACCATGAATTTCTTAATATTAAATTCATTTATTTACTGTTATTTGTGTCTTTGAGCACAGAGGAGATGTGCCCTTGGTGGAGATGGTTCTATCCTTATACTATGTGGACTCCAGGAATGGCACACAGGTTGACAAGCTTGATGGGAAGCATCTTTACCTGCTGAGCTATATCCTAGGTGTGACTTAGAATTTATGAACCTCCTGGGACTACAGGCTTGCAGCATTACTTAGTTACTTTTTATGAAAACTAATTACATTTATTTATTTATTTGTTGGGGTTGAGTACTGTCGTAGTCAGTGTTCTATTGCTGTAAAGAGACACCATTACCAAGGCAATCTCATAAGAGAAAGCATTTAAGCCGGGTGGTGGTGTTGCACGCCTTTAATCCTAGCACTTGGGAGACAGAGGCCAGCCTAGTATACAATGTGAGTTCCAGGACAGGTAGGAATACACATAGAAACCCTGTCTTGAAAAAAAAAACCAGAGAGAGAGAGAGAGAGAGAGAGAGCGCGCATTTAATTGAGGTTTGCAGAGGTTTATTTAGTCCATTATCATCCTGGCTGAAGCAGTAGATGAGAACTACAATCTAATTTGTAAGCAGAGAGACTCTGAGCTTGGCATGGACTTTCTTTTTTTTTTTTTTTTGGTTTTTCGAGACAGGTTTTCTCTGTGTAGCCCTGGCTGTCCTGGACTCACTCTGTAGACCAGGCTGGCCTTGAACTCACAGTGATCCACCTGCCTCTGCCTCCTGAGTGCTGGGATTAAAGGTGTGCGCCACCACGCCTGGCCCCAGCATGGACTTTCTAACCCCAAAGCCCACCCTCAGAGACACTCCAACAAGGCACACCTCCTATTCTAACCTTTCAAATAGTGCCACTCCCTGGTGACTAAGGTCTCAAAAATAGGAGCCAGTGGGGCTATTCTTATTCTAACTACCATAAGCACTGAAAGCAGAAAAACAACTTGTGGAAATCAGGTCTCTCCCAGGTCTCAGGAAACAAATTCAGGCAGGCTTGGCAGCAGATGCCTTTGCCTAAGCCACCTCCAGCCCATTAAAAAAATATATGAGCCGCATGGTGGCGCACGCCTTTAATCCCAGCACTTGGGAGGCAGAGGCAGGCGGATCTCTGTGAGTTCAAGGCCAGCCTGGTCTACAAAGTGAGTCCAGGACAGCCAAGATACACAGAGAAACCCTGTCTCGAAAAACCTAAAAAAAAGATGAGCCTGGAGTGGGGGTGGAGGGTGGTACATGCCATTAATCCCACCACTGGGGAGGCAGAGGCAGGCAGATCTCTGAGTTCGAAGCCAGCATGGTCTATATAAGCAAGTTCAGGGCAGTCAGGGCTGTTACACAGAGAAAAGCTGCTTCAAAAAAACAAAAGCAAAAAAAAAAAGGATACTCAAAAATAAAATTGAACAGTATTTTAATTAGCATACAGAGTGTTAGGTGTCATTATGGCACTATTAAGCAAAATTTGTTTTTGTTGATTCTCCCCGCCTCTTTCCCCTTCTCCATTCTCTAGTCTCCCCCTTATACCCTTCCACCCCTTTGGACTTTTCCCACTTTCTTTTCATATTTCTTCTGTTGTTCTCCACTCTTTCTCATTCTTTTTCCCTACTAGTTTCTCTTTTCTCATTTCATAGACTGTACTCACATTCACATCCACATATATATGTAGATAAGCATTACAGACTGGGATCTGGCCAGGCAGTGCTGGCACACATTCATCCCAGCACTCGGGAGGCAGAGGCAGGCGGATCTCTGTGAGTTCAAGGCCAGCCTGGTCTATAGAGTGAGTCCAGGACAGCCAAGGAGACACAGAGAAGCCCTGTCTCAAAAAAACTACCCAAAACCAAAAAAATAAACCTAGGATCTGGATGTCAAAGAGAACATGAGATATTTGTCTTTTTGAGTCTATGATTTTCTTGTTGCTATTTTGCTTCTTTTTTTTTTTTTGAGACTGAGTGTTTGTTTGCTTGTTTTTTGAGACAAGAGTTTTACTCTGTAGCCCAGACTGGCCTAGAACTCACTATGTAGCCCAGGCTAGTTTGAAACTTAAGGCCATCCTCCTGCTTCTGCCTCCTGAGTGCTGGAATTCAAGCCATGTACCACCAATGTTCTTTTAACTTTTTTTTTTTTTTGGTCTAGAACTACTTTTAATTTTATTGATTTAGACTTGCCTATATCAGATAGGGATGTAAGAATAAGGCTAGCTGAGGGGTTGGAGAAGGCAAGCTCAGTGCTTTAGGTTAGTAAAGTATTATATGCATGTTCTCAGTACAAAAACAGATGCTAGCCGGGCGGTGGTGGCGCACGCCTTTAATCCCAGCACTCGGGAGGCAGAGGCAGGCGGATCTCTGTGAGTTCGAGGCCAGCCTGGTCTACAAAGCGAGTCCAGAACAGCCAGAGATACACAGAGAAACCCTGTCTCGAAAAACTAAAAAAAAAAAAAAAAAACCAAAAAATAGATGCTAGTGACATAAAGGGACAAATGCACTCCTGAGTGTTTTTTTTTAAATTTTTTTAAAGTACTTATTTATTATGTATATGAATGCTCTATCTGCATGCACACCTGCATTCCAGAAGAGGGCACCAGTTCGCATTATAGATGGTTGTGAGCCACCATGTGGTTGCTGGGAATTGAACTCAGGACCTCTGGAAGAGCAGTCAGTGCTCTTAACCACTGAGCCATTTCTTCAGCCCACTCCTGAGTGTTTAGAGTATGTTTTGCTTAAGAAATGCAGGAAGTGCTCGCCACCCCACAGCTTGTGGATTGTGTAGGCCATGTGAAAGTTGTCAACGGGTATTGAGTTCCTATAAGTGTATTCAATTGATATTGAGCTATTTTAACAGAAAAAAATTAAAACAATTTATTTTTATTTTTATGTTATTATATTGGTGTTCTGTCTCTATGTATATTTGTATGAGAGTGTCAGATCCCTTGGAACAGGAATTATAGACAGTTGTGAGCTGCCATGTGGGTGCTGGGATTTGAACCTGGTCCTTTGGAAGAACAGCCACTACTCTTAGCTGCTGAGCCATCTCTCCATCCCCCTTAGCTGAAATTTTAATATTTCTGCACTGATAATGCAGAAACTGTATTCACTTAAAAAGTTGCTTTATTAGCCATGGGTGGTGGTGCACACCTTTAATCCCAGCACTCAGGAGGCAGAGACAGGCGGATCTCTGAGTTTCAGGCCAGCTTGGTCTACAGAGTGAGTCCAGGACAGCTAGGACTATTACACAGAGAAACCATGTCTCAAAAAACCAAAAAAGTAAAACAAAAAATTTAAAAGTTGCTTTATTATAAATATAATTTCCTGGTAGACACAAATAATGGAAAAGCAATGGAAATGAATTATTTTCAACCATATGCTTGGTACTTAAATATGATTCTGTATTGTATAGAGAGAATAGTGTGTGGAATATGATGTTGAATTTTTTTTTTCATTTAACAGAATGAACCTAGTATTTTCACAAAATACCAGACAAAGCCCCAGTTGTTTGGAGGTGAAGCAAAGGATGAAGGCTTATTTTCTATTCCTTTGCCAGCTGGAAAATCAAAAGGACTCTTGAAACAGTTTGAAGAGAAAAAACGAAGGGCAATGGACAAATGTGACAGGTACATAGTCCTTTTAAGAGGATGAGAAGGACCGGGTGTGGTGGCACATGCCTTTAATCCCAGCACTTGGGAGGCAGAGGCTGGTGGATGTCTGTGAGTTCAAGGCCAGCCTGGTCTACAGAGTTAATTCCAGGACAGGCAGGGCTACACAAAGAAACCCTGTCTTGTGGGGGGAAAACCCTGAAGAAGGAAGAATTTGGCTCATAATTTCAGGTTACAGTACATCTTTGTAGGGAAGTCAAGACAGCATGTCCACATATCCACAGTTTGAGAACAGAGAGGAATACATACAGGTGAGCCAGCCTAGAGGGTGTGAGAGTAGCATAGCTGGCCCAGCTCCTCCTTGACTTTAGCAAGCACTTGGGAGAGTGGGCCCTGTGTCTCGACTGGGCAGCACAGTGGAGTTGGCTTTGGAGGTGTGGATGTGGGTGAGGCAAGTAGGAGGTCATGAGAGCCAGAGAGCTGACCCTGCCTTCTACAGATGATGTCAGTGGGTGGCCTAGACAGAGCTGTGCTGGAGAGCTCGCCCTGGTGGTGCAGATAAGGGAGAACCAGAGCACTGATCAGCTCTGGTTCTGAGGCCCAGATCCAGGGCTCTGAGTTGGCCCACTCCAAAATCTCTATCATCTGTGAACACTTGCAATGAGTGAAGGGCCAGTCCTGCTGATCCAGGGCTGTGTGATCTCCATGACACAGGGCGTTATAACCTGGAGGAGTGTGGGTGAGAATACAATAATGATGGTGTCACAGAAGCCAGAAGTGTTGAACCAGACAGATGACTCATTTCAGTGAACATTTATTTGCAAATGAAGATGTATGGACAGAGGAATATACTGTGGGACACACTGTGATGCTACAGATGTTTTTTATGCTTTGGATTTTTTTTGTTGTTGTTTGCTTATTTGTGTGTGTTTTATTGTGGGGGGAGGTTGCAAGGATGAAGGGCATATATCAGGAGACAGGAAGATGAGTGGGACTAGGATACAATATGTGAAATTCACAAGACATCAATAAAAAGTTTTTTTTTTTAAAAAGAAGCAATAAAAAAATATTTGCTGAACTTGTAGAAGACCCAGGTTCAGTTCTCAGCACTCATGACAGCTCATAACTTTTAACTCCAGTTCCAAGGGATCCATTCCCCTCTTCTGGCCTTCATAGGCACCAAGCACATACATGGTGCACCAAATACATGCATGCAGACTAAATACTCACACATAAAAATAAGCCAGGCTTGGTCGTGCACACCTTTATTTAATCCCAGCACTCAGGAGGCAGAGGCAGGTGGATCTCTGTGAGTTCAAGGCCAGCCTGTTCTACAAAAGTGAGTCCAGGACAGCCAGAGCTACACAGAGAAACCCTGTCTCAAAAACAAACAATAATAATAATAAAATGTTTAGGAAAAACCTGAAAACACATTGAGTGCGTAAGGGAACTTGCCACATACCTGATGACCTGACTTTAATCCTGGGACCCACATGGTGGGAAGAGAGGGCCAGCTCTCACAAGGTGTCCTCTGACCTCCACTCCACTCTGTAAACATATGCACACACACATGTGCGTGCACACAAACATACACTCTAATAAATGTAATCAGAAAGAGGCAGGGGGCCAATTGGTGAAAATACTTGCAGACAACCTGACTTTAATCTCTAGAATCTGAATGGCTGAAGAAGAGAACTGACTCCCTCAAGTTTTTCTCAAGCTGCCACATGTGTGCTGTGCATTTGTGCATGAAAACACACATTAAATAAAAGTAAATAAATATTTTTAACTAAGATACAAAATTTATAATTCAAACTATTTTGTGTATTTTCATAGTTTTCTGTCTTGTTTTGACAGAAACACAGTCTCACTATGTAGCTATTGTTGACCAGGAACTCTAGACCAGGCTGGCCTTGAACTCACAGAAATCCACCTCCTTCTGCCTACTGAGTGCTGAGTTTAAAGGAGGTTACTACCATACTCAGATTTTTTAAATTACCACATTATTTATTGATCCTGCACATATGTGTGCTATAGCAAGTAGCAGGACAGGTAAGGCATACAGCCTTAACCTGTCTCCAAAAAGTCAGGGAGAAGGGCTGGAGCACTGACTCAGGTTGGTTCCCAGCACCCACATGGTGATTCACAGACAACCTCTTCTCACCTCCTTGGGCAGCACAGACATACAAGGGAGACAAAACACACACATAAAATAAACAAATCTGTAGAGAAATTGGGGACTGTCCAGGCAGCCAGCTGTCTGTCATTTCTTAGTTTTGGAAGCTGCTTGCTCTGCACTTCCTGCCTATTCAGATGTATTTATCCTTCTCAGGTTTCTAATGTGGCTGAAGACTAGATAGTTATAGTCTCACAGTGAAGTTTTAAGTTGTTTAGAAATTAAAAGGATGTTCTAGGTCTAAGAAGATGTTTTTAAGTTTGTAATGCAAGTTAGGATGGAAAATGAGTTAGGTATAGAACTTAAACTCATGGAGATAGATAGATAATAAAATATTAATATCAGTTGCCAAATATGTATGGACTGGACATTGGGCATATATGTTATACCCTATAGTTTTCATAATTGAGGCCTAATTATGAAATTAATTTTTTCAAAAAAAAAAGAATTATGAGTTCTGGAAGAAGGGGAGAGGGTGGGATGGGTGGATGGAGGGAATGTGATGGAGGTGTAACTTGAATAAGTAAACATTTAAAAAAATAAACAAATCTAAAAAATATTAGGAAAATAAAGCAGCAGCAGCAGGATGGAAGGAAGAAAACTGTGATTTTCATTGGAAATCAGTTTCTTTGGGCTGTGCAACTGAGGTTTGTCAGGTAGACTCTTGATGCTATGTCGGATGAGCACCTGCCATAATCAGTATTACGTGCTGTTTCAATAGGGCACAAAGATTTATTCTCTCCCTTTTTTTCTCTCTTAATTCTAGTGAGATGCTGTATAACTTTGTTAGTCATTTTCAAGAAGTCATTCACAAGGTAAGTACACCCAAGTTTCAGAGATCTAGAGTGTCATTGTAGTGGCTTTAGCACTTACTTGTATAATAGTAGCATCTTTGATATTTCATCATTAAATGACAATTGTCCTAGTCAGTAAAATAAGACAATGGTTATGCTTTCTTTTTTTCTTTTCCTTTTTAAAAAATTATGTTTATTTTATGTATGGTGTGTTTTGCCAGCATGTATGTCTATGTACCACATGTGTGCAGTGCCCTTGGAGGCCAGAAGTTGTCATCATATCCCCAGAACTGGAGTTAAAGACAGTTGTGAACCACAGCCTTGTGGATGCTGGGAGAGCAGGGCTTCCAGCCTTTGAGCAACTTCTCCAGTCCCCAAATGATTTCTTTTGTAATTTTATTTCTTAGTTGCAGACATCTGTGGAAAAGTCTGAAGAACATCTCAGTTCAAGAAGCCAATCTATTTTGGATTTTTTGGAGACTATAGCCAAGACATGTGAGTGTCCCATGGTTACTTTGTTATTCCTTTCTATTTTTAAATATTTGTTAGTGTCTCAACGTTAATGCCATCAGCAGAGGGCACTGGGGAGCCATGAATGTGAACTTTCTGACCCTAGCCAGGTTTCCAGGGTGTGATTTCATACTGTTAAAGAGGGTAAGTAAGTGCAGGCTGGAGAGCATTGGAGAGCTCAGTGGTTAAGAGCACTGGCTGTTCTTCCAGAGACTCAGGTTTAAATCCGAGCACCACATGGAAGTTCACAGCTGTCTGTAAGCTTAGTGGCACACCCCTTTAATCCCAGCACTTGGGAAGCAGAGGCAGGCAGATTTCTATGAGTTCAAGGCCAGCCTGGCCTACAAAGTGAGTCCAGTCTACCAAGAATACACAGAGAAACACTGTGTTGAAAAACAAAACAACAACAAAAAAAAAAAAGAGGATAAGTGCATAAACTTTTAGGCCTGCATAATGGACCCTACTGCTATGTAACAACACTTTTTTTGTTTTTGTTATTTTGAAACAGGGTATCTCTCTAGGTATCTCTCTACATAGCCCTGGCTGGCTTGGAACTCACTATCAGGCTGACCTGGAACTCACAGAGATCTGCCTACCTCTACTTCCTGAGTGCTGGAATTAAAGCCTGTTTCACCATACCCAGCTTGTAAACTTTTATCAAATTTTTAATCTTTATTTATTTATAGAAAATATTTGTCTATGTAGCTCTGGCTGGCCTGGAACTGCTAAATGACCAGGCCATTTATAGATATATATTAGAAAACATCACAGGGGAGGTGAGGAGGAGGAACTTGGGATGAGAGGATAGAGGAAGTTGCAATTGAGATGCAAATAAATAACTTAATAAGGTATTTTAGACTTTTAGAATGTGAGTGGGTGCCCTAAAACTGGGAATAAAGACAACTGTGAACCACCATGCTGTGTAAGTGCTGGGAGTTGAACCTAGGTCTTCTGGAAAAGGAGGTGTGCTCTAACACCGAGCCATGATGTCACCGATACGATGATGACTCTGGCCTCCAAGGGCACTGCACACATGTGGTACATAGACATACATGCTGGCAAAAACACCCATCTCTAGCTATGGCAACATGTTAATCCTGTGATAACTTTCATGAGGTGCTACTCCTATACTCAGAGATCTTGCTGTCTCAGGGTATGGTAGCTCTGCCAGCCTTCTCACCTCATGCTTGAATGAATCAGCAGCCTCCGGAGTCTCACATGGCTTTCCCATTGTGCTGTCTGTAGACACATTCCTCCTTAGGAGTTAGAAATACTGCAGTCACCTGCTGTTCTTGTCACTGCCTTGGTTTCAGTGAGAGCTGTTTTGTAGTGAATCAGCCTTGGTCTCAATGTCAGTTATAGTGTGAGGTTTGCAAAGTCCTCTCCCCTACCAATTAAGTGCTTTACATGTAGATGAATGCCTTTATAAACAGTCAACACACAATTCTTTTGAACTAGATAGATACTGTAGAATTACTGTTTTCTAAGAAAAATAGATGATTGTGCATCTGTACTTATTTGGATTTCTCTGTTTATTTTTTATTTCAAACTAATTCAAGTCAGCTTAGTCACATGCCATGGGATAAATTACTCATGATTTACAAAAATCAATGCCTTTGTGTGTCTCATAAAATAAATTCCCACCTGTCTGAAAAAAAAAAGGCACTGTACTGTTTATCTACTGACTTCCAATTTGGGCATCCTACACATGCAGCAATTGTACATCTCTTTAGAACTGGGGCTGGAGAGATGGCTCAGTGTTTGGGGGGCACTGGCTGCTCATCCAAAGAACACGGGTTCAATTCCCAGCACCCACATGGCAGCTCACAACTGTCTGTAACTCCTATTCCAGGGGATCTGAGACCTTCACACAGACATATATGCAGTCAAAACACCAGTGTACATGGAATAAAAATAAATAATTAAAAAAAGAAACATTAGAACTACAACTCTTACCCTCCCAAGAAGTAGCAATATTGCTGGGCATGGTGGCGCATGCCTTTAATCCCACTAGGATTAAAAGCTCTCAGGAGGCAGAGGCAGGCAGATCTCTGTGAGTTCAAGGCTAGCCTGGTCTTACAGGTTCCAGGATAGCCCTGGCTATACAGAGAAACCCTACCTTGAGGGGTTGGAGGGAGTGAAGGTTTGTTTTGGCTTACAGTTTCAGAGCTTTTAGCTTGTGACTGCGTTTGGGAACCATGCATCATGGTGAGAACACATGGTGGAGGTGGTTTGTATCCTTGTTATGCTGGTAAAAATAGACAAAAATGAACAGAGCAGTGTCCCAGTATTTCATGTGTGTAAGGAACATTGCCTGTGATCTGACTTCCTTTCACTAGATCCCTCCTCCTGTAAGTTCTGCCCCTACCCAGTACTGCTTCAGGCTGACAACAAAATCAGGAGGGTCAGGAGCTCAAGGATAGCCTTGGCTACATGGGATATTTGAAGCCAACCTGGGTTACAGAGTGAGACCCTGTCTCAACAAAACCAAACCAACATTTAAAAAATACTTGTGTGCTGGACATGGTGGCACACGCCTTTAGTCCCATCACTCAGGAGGCAGAGGCAGGAGGATCTCTGAGTTTGAAGCCAGCCTGGTATACAGAGTGAGTTCCAGGACAGCCAGGGCTACACAGAGACCCTGTCACAAAAAAGGGGGCTGGAGACATGGCTCAGTGGTTAGGAACACTTCTTCCAAAGGACCCTGGTTCAATCCCCAGCACCCACATGGCAGTTCAGAACTGTCTTGTAAATACAGTTCCAAGGGATCTGACACTCTCACACCAATGTACATAAAATTAAATAAGTCATTAAAAAAAGAAAGAAAAAAAAACCTAATTGCCAGGTGCTGGCAGAACTGAGAGCTGGTGGTAGTAACAATAGTAGCTTTTTTTTTCAAGACAAGATCTCACTCTGTAGTACAGGCTAGACTGGAATTCACTGTGGCATCAAAGCTGGTCTCAAAAGGTTGGCAATCGTCTTCCTTCAGCTTCCTAAGAGCTGATATTGTAGGTATGAGCCACCACTTTTGGTTCATGCAGTTTTAAATATAGAAAAGTGGAGTGTGCTATGTTTGGAAGTGCCCTCTAAAGGTATGCATCTCTATGAGTGGCTCTTTTCTGGGATTTAAATGCTATACTTTGCTGGGTGTGATATAAAAATGTCTGTAATTCCAGCACTTGGGAGGTGAGGCAGGACTCAAGACAGCCTCGGGCGTTTGTAACCAGCCTGAACTGAAGGGACTCCAGCCAGCCTGAGCATGGCACACATGGTTCTGGCAGGCCTTGCCTTTCCCTTATTCCCTTTTCCTTTCTAAAACACATTAGGTTACATTCCTAAAGCTAGCCACGAAGGTCTATTTTGTTATCTAGCCACTTCCTCCCCTTGAGGCTGATTACGAAGGTCCAGCTATCAAAGTATTGAAGTTCAGCGGTCAAAAGCCCCCCAATTGGCCTGTCCAATCAAATTTATCCATTCTTCAGTTGATGGACATCTGGGTTGTTTCCAGTTTCTGGCTTTGCTCTTGTGGTGCGGCTTGAGTGCAGGCTGGATATCAGGCAGACTGTCCAATCAAATTTAAACACCTCATCCTAACCCAGGATTTTCCCTTTTACCTTTAAAAATCTCCATTTCCCTATGGGCCACATCTGTCTCCTCTCTATCCAGAGGCAGTCTTTTGTCCCTCCTGGACAAATGTCCCTTTCCCCTCTCCATTGTTCCATTTCTCATCCTCTATCTCCTGTCTTGTTTTTGTCTCTTATTCCCTGCCCTTTGTCCCTGTGGGGCAAATTAAGTCTCCTTTGGGCTGAGAACTTGGTCTTAGAGTGTCTTGTGTCAAATATGGGTGCCTTCATGGGTCACAGGAGTCTTTGTCACCAAAACATAACAAAACCACCACCAGCAGCGTCAAAAAAATAGCCAGGTGTGGTGGTCCATGTTTTTTTAATCCCAGCATTCTGCAGGTAGATATCTGTGAATTCTATTCAGCCAGAACTATATAGTGAAACTCTGTCTCAAAAACTAAATAATGCTGGGCAGTGGTGGCACACACCTCTAATTCCAGCACTTGGGAGGCAGAGGCAGGTGGATCTGTGAGTTTGAGGTCAGCCTCCTCTACCGAGTTAGTTCCAGGACATCCAGGGCTCCACAGAGAAACCCTGCCTTGAACCAAATAATAATAAAATAAATGAATAAAAGATAAATAAGTAAAAAAGTACATCACTGAGATGACTCAGCACTTTCAGAGCAATCCCAATGGCTGAGTTGGATCCCTGAAACCCATAGTAGAAGAAGAATCAATTTCTTTTTGTTTGTTTTTTGTTTTGTTTTGTTTTTGTTTTTGTTTTTTTGGTTTTTCAAGACAGGGTTTCTCTGTGTATCCTTGGCTGTCCTGGACTCACCTTGTAGACCAGGTTGGCCTTGAACTCAGAGATCCACCTGCCTCTGCTTCCCAAGTGCTGGCATTAAAGGCATGTGCCACCACCCCTGGTCATTATAGACAGCTGTGAACTGCCATATGATGCTAGGATTTGAACTTGGGTCTTTTGGAAGAACAGCCAGTGCTCTTAACCGCTGAGCCATCTCTCCAGCCCTGTTTGGTTGGTTTTTGAGACAGGGTTTCTCTGTGTATCCTTGGTTGTCCTGGACTCACTTTGTAGACCAGGCTGGCCTTGAACTCACAGAGATCCTCCTGCCTCTGCCTTTTTATAGCACTTATTCTATTATTCCACAGTTATTTGCACATTTCTCATTAATTACCTGTTTTGCCTGATAAAATTTTTCCTTTTCTTGTAAACACACTATGTAGCAGGGCTCAGTGGTGCACACCTTTAATTCCAGTACTGGGGAGGCAGAAGCAGTCCAGCCTGGTCTACAGAGTGAGTTCCAGGACAGCTAGGGCTACACAAAGAAAAACCCATCTCAAAAAACAAAAGTTTTGTGTGTGTGTGTGTGTGTGTGTGTGTGTGTAAGAGAGAGAGAGAGAGAGAGAGAGAGAATGAATTGGCAAAGGTGGGATTACCTTTGTTGGGCAGTGCCAAAGTGTGCTGCTAAGAAATCACGGAGCTGGAGAGATGGCTCAGGGGTTAAGAGCACTGACTGCTCTTCCAGAGAGGTCCTGAGTTCAATTCCCAGCAACCACATGGTGGTTTACAACCATCCATAATGAAATCTGGTGCCCTCTTCTGGCCTGCAGGTGTACATGCAGGCAGAACATTGTATGCATAATAAATAAAATCTTTTTTTTTTTTTTCCTTCTGACAGCATTTATTGAAAAGCTCTTTTAGATAGCATGGTGGAGAGGGACCCTGAGCTCCGGCAAGCGGCTGCTTATATAGCACATAGGGAGACTTGTCGAACCCTCATTGGCTCATACGGAATCACCTAATTAGCATGAGATCGCAGTGCCAAGAAACACGCCTTGCGCATGAGCACACCGGCACAGCACCTCCGTGAAGAACCAGGAAGCAGGAAGCCGGCGCCATCTTGTAATGGCGATTGCGGCTCCCGACATCTCCTCCTTCTTTATTAAATAGCAAAACACAACAGTCCACTTTGTCACCGATCAAGCCCACCGTTCTACCAGTGGAGCGATCAAGGTAGTTAAATGGACTAGAGACCCTGTGTGCCTGAATTCCCGTGCAATGGGAACATGAGCCCTGGGAGGCACACAGGACTGTCATCAGAACGCCTGGTGTAATGGGAACACGAGCCCTCAGGACAAATTTATGATGACAGTGTCTCATTGTTTTAGCATATTTAACCAAACTCTAGGAGAAGTTCCAAGTTCCACGGCAAGTAAGGCCTGAGTGATTAGCACCTTATCTCTATTGTGTTGTTTTTTAAATTTGTAGAGCAACCAGAGGGTGATCAACATTCCTCCCGCTAAAAGACAGCCGAATAACCCGACTCCCACCCACTCCTTAAAGTAGGAGAAAGCCTACTGAAGCCAGGAAGCCAATCCTTTAGTCAGGGACAGATCCAAACGAGTGGAGTTAATTTGAATGATAGCTATTCTTAGCCGTCTCATGGTATCATCAAAATCCGCAGTCCAATTTTGTAGCAACTGTTGAGATAAAATCTTAGACAAGTTAGAGCAATGAGTGTGCCCTCATATGTTGAATAAAGAATGGATGATGTCTGTTTCTAATATGTCTTTGTATGTCTATAAACACCTCAGCAACAGCGCTTTTAGGATGAATAAAATTGGTTACTTCAAGTTGTTTTACAGCTCCAACAACATAAAGTGAGTCTGAGATAATGTTTATAGGCTCAGGAAATCTTTGTAATACTATAGCTACTATAGCACATTCTACTAATTGAGGTGAGGTATAATTAAATTTGATTTGAGTAGGAACATTATTAACAACATAACAACCAATGTCTGTTTTAGAACCAGACGAGGGATGTGAATCCCGGTTTTTTCTTCTTTTTTACTACTTCTACTAATGGCGGGGCAGACGGAACTGACCCTGAAGCATATGGGTCAGGCCAATACCGCTCAGCCTCATATCGAGTTGTCTCTTCTTCTAACTCAGCTTGATCATCTGAATCCAACACACCCTCCTCTGACGAGGAAGATGTTGGATCCTCTTTCTCTTCCTCACCCTCTGTAGAGGTCTCCTCTGAGGACGAGTCTCCAACCTTTAAATTCTTAAACTCTTCAAAGACAGGATACAATTCCTTTTCTTTTGTCATTTCTTTACTTCTGTTTATTCTCTTTTTAATTTTAATCTTAGCGCTCTTTTCCTTTTCTGCTTCTGATAGGCTATCCTGATGATCTGCTAATAATACTCTCTGTCATTCCCGAACCTGTTTTTGACATCTAGAGTCGTCAATACAAACTCTAATCATTTTATACAGTGGCCACGTTCCTGGTCTAAGCCTCCCTCCTTCTTTTTCATTACTGAAATCAACTCCAAGTTTTTCCCAGGACCCTTTGGTTAAGGATCCGGTCGAGACAAACCATGGAGTAACTCGATCTACTTCTTTTAGAAAATTGCATAGAACTCTTTCAGGAACTTTTAGTCCGCGTTCCTTCAACAACGCCCGCATTGCTGAAAGGAGCGGCTTCATCTGTTGATTGCCCATAGTCCTTTATTTACAGGACAAGGCGAACCTGCACAGTTATCTACCTGTGGCTTATGGTTCCGGTAAACAGGGAGGACAGGTACACTCCTTCCCTTGTTGATAGCAATTAAGACAAAAACAACACGTAATGACCACTACCGCCCAAACAGGAAGAACAAGAGCCAGCCAAAGGGGATTCACCATACCTTGCAGAAAAGCGTCTAGACTTCCTCCGCCGTCAGTTCTGAATCCTCTGTCGAGCCTACAGGATCCCTCGTATGCATTGTATGCATAATAAATAAAATCTTAAAAAAAAAAAATCACACCACGTTGGGCCTGGTGGCACATGCCTTTAATCCCAGCACTCTTGGAGGCAGAGGCAGGTGGATTTCTATGGGTTCGAGGCCAGCCTGGTATACAGAGTGAGTCCAAGACAGCCAAGGATACACAGAGAAACCCTGTCTTGAAATACAAAAAAAAAGAGAGAAATTACACCACACAACAGATCTAACGTTCAGAAGCTTATTGGGAAAGAGGGGAGAGCAAATGGCTGTCTAGGAGTGGGGCCATGCGAGAAAGATGGAGAGAGAGAAACAAGACAGAGAGTGAGGGAGAGACAGATAGGGAAAAGAGATCTGGGGCGGCTGGTGGCTTTATGTACTGCACTTGTTGCAGGCAGGTGATGACAGTAAAGCTGCAGCTAGGCCCCTGAGGGCAGGCTGGTGGAAATGCCTGGTTGCTAACAATTTGTATATAATATTTATATATGTATGTGTATATATTTGGTGTTTGATGTAGAAAAAGATGGTCATTAAATATTGCTGAGTTTGGGGGAAAATTTTTTTTTTTTTTGGTTTTTCGAGACAGGGTTTCTCTGTGTAGCCCTGGCTGTTCTGGACTCACTTTGTAGACCAGGCTGGCCTCAAACTCACAAAGATCCGCCTGCCTCTGCCTCCCAAGTGCTGGGATTAAAGGCGTGCGCCACCAACGCCCGGCTTGGGAAAATTATTTTATTTTATATTATCGAGACAAGGTCTTACCTAGAATTCATAGCAATCCTTATACCTCAACCCCCAAGTTCAAAGATTGCAGGTCTGCACTTGTGGAGAGATTATTTGGGTCAAGAGGACAGAGTCCTGGACATTAGCAGAGTCACATATAACGGGCCACGCTGGTACCCAGCTCCTTTCTTTCCATCGATGTGGTCTGAATAGGGGATGCTCATCAGCAATCCTTAGGAAGAAATTTGTTTTTTATTTAGTTCAAGAGACTGCACAGGTCCAGCATGATCTGATGGTTGAGGCAGTGAGAGACAAAGGCAGTATGGATCAGGCCATCCTTGAACTACAGAAGAGATTTGAAGATGTGAGTATAAACACTAAGCTCTTGCTTTGCTTTGCTTGCTTACTCTGTCCACTGGTTGGTTCTCACATTCTTTTTGTCTTTATATTTTTTGGGTTTTTTGTTTGTTTGTTTTGAGACAGGGTTTCTCTGTGTAACAGCCCTGGCTGTCCTGGACATGCTTTGTAGACCAGGCTGGCCTCGAACTCACAGAGATCCGCCTGCCTCTGCCTCCCAAGTGTTGGGACTAAAGATGTGCACCACTACTCCTGGCTCTTGTTTTTATATTTTGACAAGGGGGTCTCTCTCCAGTCACTCAGGCTGTTTAAAATAGACTATGTAGCCCAAGTTAGCCTCAGACTCATGTTAATCCTCTTTTTAAAAATATATACTTTTAGGGCTGGAGAGGTGGCTCAGAGGTTAAGAGCACTGGCTGTTCTTCCAAAGGTCCTGAGTTCAATTCCCAGCAACCACATGGTGGCTCACAGCCATCTACATTGAGATCTGCTGCCAGGGCATATATGTAAAACAAATACTGTATACATAATAAATAAATAAATGTTAAAAAAATAAATAAAAATATATACTTTTAGATTAATTTATTTTATATATACAAGTGTTTTGGCTGCGTGTATGTTTCTGTACCATGTACATGTACATGCCTGGTTCCCATAGAGGTCAGAAGAAGGCATCAGATCCCCTGGAACTGGAGTTACAGATGGTTGAGAGTCACCATGTGGGTTCTGGGAACTCAACCTGGGTCCTGTGCAAGAGTAGCCTGTTCTCTTAAGCACTGAGCCATCTCTCCTGGCCCCCTCATTCTAGTTAGTCCTCTTGACTCAACCATCTAAGAGCTGCCATACCCATATCTGTTCTCCCATTTTATAGTGTTCATCACTCTTCTCTTTTTCACTTCCTTTCCCAGAGACAAGGAGAGTTTTTAGAGATGAAATCCAACCTGAAGAACCTTGAAGTTTTAGTTGCCCAGCAGAGTAAGAACTTACAGCAGCTTTGTGAGAACCTGGGCCAGCTCAATGTGCCTTGTTTCTTAGAGGAGCTGAAAAAATTCACCTCTGTGTCTCAGGTGACTGGGCATCTGAAAGACAGCAGCTCTCAGACCTCACCATCTCTGGCCCAGAGCCTCCATTTTGCCGGGAAGGAAAAATATCCTTCTGAGGAGGTAGCTGCTTGGCAGGCCCAGTTGTCTCCTGCAGGGAATCCCAGTAGGAGTTCCCAGAGGCCTAGGGAGTTTGGTGTCTGGGATGTAGGAGCAAAATCCCAGAATGATGTTTTTCAAAAGGTTGCATTGCCAACAGATGGGCCCCATAGAGGAAATGAGCGTGGGAAGAACAAGAGCATGCAGACTTACTGCAAGAACTGGATTATGACCACCAGAAGCCTCAGCAACCACTGTTCTAGCCTCCCAAGCTGGAAAGCTGGCAGTAACCAGGATCTAATTGCCCACGAAGCTTCACAGCTAGGCTTAAATGAGTTTGAAGCCAAAGTGAAGAATGTTTGCCCCAAACATGAAACCCAAAGCATGTGTTCTTTTGACCAATTTGAACAGTCAGCAACTGAACAGAAAGGAAGGACCTATGGAAAAGGGAAGAGAGGCAAGCAGCAGCGACTCAGGATGTCAAAGAGAGGCAGACATCGATCTAGGAACCAAGAAGAGACCCCAAGGAAGGCCTGTGCTTTCTTCTCTAAGCATCGCAGTCCCCAGTCTCCAGTCTGTAGCCCACAAGGGCCCCTCATCTGTTGGCCAGCTCCACGAAGCTACACAAAGTCAGGAACAGTGAAGACCAATAAGACAGCAAGGGCTGCACAAGGGAATCTCCCGCAGTCCACCCAGAGATGCTCCACAGACAGTGAGTTGGTGTCCAGCAGTTCCCAGGGGGACCAGCAGATAAACTGGTTCAGTGACCTCAGCCTCGAAAACCTAGAGCCTCCTCTGTGTAGGAAGGGAAGGAAGAATTTGCTCTGTGATCCAGATTTTGATAGCAGCGATGATAACTTCTAACCTGCCAACAGTGACTTTAGCTTATGGTTTGTTGATCTCAGTTACAAAGACAAATTTACAATCCTCCTGCCTCACTCTCCAGAGTGCTTGTATTGCAAGCATGTGTCAATTCTCAGCTGCAAATCAGTTTACTTAAGAACAGAATATATTTATCCTTCTCAGGTCTCTGATGTGGTTGAAGACTAGATGGTTATAGTCTCACAGTTAAGTTTTAAGTTGTTTAGAAATTAAAAGGATGTTCTAGGTCTAAGAAGCTGTTTTAAGTTGATAATACAAGTTAGGATGGAAACTGAGTTAGGTATAGAACTTTAAACTCATTGAGATAGATAATAGAATATTATTATTAGTTGCTAAATATGTATGGACTGGACATTGTGAATGTATGTTATACCTTACAATTTTCATAATTGTTGCCTAATTGTTCTCATTGTTTTGTATTACATTTATTGGTATAAGAAAAAGAGCCTTTTATTGAACTAAAAGGGGGAGCTGTTGGGGGGAAAAAGATAAACCTTAAATTTAAAGAAAAAATTTGGGGGCTGGAGAGATGGCTCAGAGGTTAAGAGCACTGACTGCTCTTCCAGAGGTCCTGAGTTCAATTCCCAGCAACCACATGGTGGCTCATGACCATCTATAATGAGATTGGGCACACCTCTTCTGGTGTGCAGGCATACATACTTCAATATATAGCATATGTATATATAATAAACAAATATTTTTTAAAAATTTTGATAGGAGGGGGAAGAGGGTAGGAGAGT
This sequence comes from Lophiomys imhausi, assembly GCA_907164525.1. Taxonomy (NCBI): domain Eukaryota; kingdom Metazoa; phylum Chordata; class Mammalia; order Rodentia; family Muridae; genus Lophiomys; species Lophiomys imhausi. The sequence continues at coordinate 15,711,845 of CAJQZJ010003646.1, forward strand.
GGGACAGGGCCCTCCTACCTGAGGAGGAAGGGGATTGTGATTGAGATGTAACTTGAATATACATTGGGAAAAAAAAGAACATAATGTTAAAGATACCTATGTTGAAGATGCCTATGAAAGTTGGCCCATGGTGGCTCATAACTGTAATCCCAACACTCTCCAAGCAGAGACAGAATTGCTTCAGATTTGAGGCCAGCCAGGTTTACATAGGGAGTTTCAGACCCATTACAGCTACATTATGAGATCCTGGTGTGTTGTGGGTAGGGGGGTGACTTTGAGAGAAAGGTGTCATACACCAAACAACTTCATAACAATGGCACTCCTAAGCCAAATGAGCCTGTTTTTTTGTTTTGTTTTTTGGTTTTTGATTTTTCAAGATAGGGTTTCTCTGGCTGTCCAGGACTCTAGACCAGGCTGGCCTCAAACTCACAGAAACATGCCTGCCTCTGCCTCCTGAGTGCTGGGATTAAAGGTGTGCACCACCATGCCTGGCTACATTTAGTTTTTATTTTTCTTTCTTTTTTTCAGTTTTTCAAGACAGGGTTTCTCTGTGTACCCTTGACTGTGCTGGGATTAATCCAAATGCTGGGATTAAAGGCGTGTGCTACCATGCCCTTCTTGATTAAGTTTTTGCAACACATAATGTAATTCTTTTGTAATAAAAAAAAAACACCAAAACAAAAAAAAAAATGGGCTGGGAGGTGGCTCAGCAGTTAAAGCATTTGCCACACAAATGTGAGAAACAAAGTCTAGATCCCCAGAAATCCACATAAAAATAGTGTAAGGCTGAGTCCACCCATCTGTAATTCTAGGCTAAGGAGGTAAAGACAGATTCTCCAGAGCAAGCTGGCTATCAAAATTTGCTGTATTTTTGTTTGTTTTGGTTTTTCAAGACGGTTTCTCTGTGTGTAATTCCTTGGCCATTCTGGACTCACTTTGTAGACCTGGCTGGCCTTGAACTCACAGAGATCCACCTGCTTCTGCCTCCCCAGGGCTAGGATTAAAGGCGTGCGCCACCACGTGGGGCCAAAATTTGCTGTATTTGTGAGCTCTGGCTTTGTTTAAGAGATGCCACCTCAACAAATAACTGATTGAAGATGATTCCTAACATTAGCCTGGGGCTACTACATGCATGTGCACCCACACCCACATGTGCTCAAACACATACAAAAACATGCACACCATACCAACACAGCATGCAAAGCAGAAAAAGGAAAAACCCAAAACAATTAAACCTCTGAGTGTGGCACATGCTTGTAATTTCAGAGGATTAGGACAACAGGGTCACAACAGGACACAGGGTTCAGTGCTAGCCCAGGCTACATAGTGATACTGTGACTCAAATGGAACAAGTGAGAGAGAGGAAAGAAGGAAGAAACAAAAAAGGGATAGTGAAGGAAGTCAAACAAGGAGACGCTTCATGGAGTGAGTGATGTCCTAAAATTGCCCATTTCCAAGCCAGTCTCCAGCCAGTGGAGACTAAACTGTTTAGAAAGCAGTGACTCAATTTCTTTCTCCTTCAGGAGTGTGTTTCTCATAAAATTCTGTGGAATTTGAATCTGTGACACCATTGTCAGGGTCCCAGACCCCACCCAGTCTGTTCAATTCCAGACCAAGGGCCTTCTATGGCCTGTACTTCTTACATACACAGGCAGTCACAGCTACCCTCTCTTAGGCCTAGGAATTCAAACCTGGATTCTGCCTTCAGGCTGCCCTGGCCTCTCCTTCCTGTGGACCATATATATATATAGGGGGGCTGTTTAGTCTCCCCTCTGTAGCCTCCATTGCAACCCCAGCTGGGCTTCAATGCTTGTATATGGAAGGTATGAGAAGCAGCAGGCCTACCACACGAAAGGTTCCATCTAGACCTTCCCAGACTGACTACAGGTGCCCACAAAGCCATCAGAAGGAAGCTTTGAGACCAATGGACCTTGTTAAACAATGAAGTTTGGCTATATTTTATTTTTATCTTTTGTTGTCTTAATATTTTAATTCAAAGTTGAGATTCTGTGACTTGATTTTTTTAATTAGTGTTTATGACAGGCCTTTTAAAACCATCTAACTGTAAAGTGCTAATGATGGGTCCTGTATTGTTCGTCTCTGCTGCCTTCCTTAACATGCTCTATATTATTCTTCAGAAGTATAATGACATCAAAGTTCAGTGTGACACTGTCCATTAGTTGGGTGTTCTTATAGAATAAGTGGTAAACTCAACTCCTAACAAGGTTGAGATAATTAAAAAATTACATGCGTATCTTTGGTAATTATCAGGAAAGGGTATTGTTTCTTATTTTATTCCTATGGCTTTTTTTTTTTTCTTTTTAATGTTCCTGCCAGACTTGGTGATCGTGACACAGTCCCAAGCACGTCTCTGGAACAAACAACATTTTTGGCTCTTCAGATGCTCCTAGAGCTGTATGTAGCTCCACAGGGGTGGATGGAGTGGGCAGTCTAGGAGGCAGAGGATGGAGATCCTGCTGAATGCTCCTCCCTCTGTTACTCCAGGATGGAAATGAGGTTGACTACAGCACTTAAATGCCTGACAGTCCAGTATTGATTTACATATTACTAGCAAAATGGCTTTTTTCCACTGTGTGTGTGTGTTCTCTCCTTTCACTATGTGGGTTCTGAGGACATTCATCCTCCTGCCCAATTTTATCTCACTCTGATCTAGCTGTTAGTGTTTTTGTTTTCCTTGCCTCAGCCAGGGATATAAACTCCAGAAGAAGGACACCTGCACCAGGCATGGTGGAGCACGCCTTCAATCCCAGCACTTGGGAGGCAGAGGCAGGTGGATCTCTGTAAGTTCAAGGCCAGCCTGGTCTACAAAGTGAGTACAGGACAGTCAGGGCTATTTATTACACAGAGAAACCCTGTCTGGGTGGGGGGACACCTGCCTTGCCCTTGTTGTGTCCCCACATACAGGAGAGTGTCTCACCTAGTACTTACTGAGGGCAGAGCTGCATTTGTAGCCAAAGAGCTCCTTCAAAACCTTGTCTTGAAGCCATGCAGTGGTGGCGCACACCTTTAATCTCTGTACTCGGGAGGCAGAGGCAGATGGATCTTTGAGTTTGAAGCCAACCTGGTCTACAGATTGAGTTCCAGGATAGCCAGGGTTACACAGAGATCCCTTCTTTTTTTTTTTTTTTTTTTTTTTTTTTGGTTTTTCGAGACAGGGTTTCTCTGTGTAACAGCCCTGGCTGTCCTGGACTTGCTTTGTAGACCAGGCTGGCCTCGAACTCACAGAGATCCGCCTGCCTCTGCCTCCCAAGTGCTGGGATTAAAGGCATGCGCCACCACGCCCGGCTCAGAGATCCCTTCTTAAAACAACTAAAACTAAAACCAAAACCTGACAAAGCCCTGTCTTGAAATTTGGACTTTCTATAGCACCCTTTGCTGCCTCCACCCCCAACTTGGCTTCAGACGCTCCACAAGGCTCCCATTTATGCCCACTTCCTCTTGCAGAGAATTCCTAGCAGCTCTTCTTTTGCCCAGTGTATCTGGAAAACAGCTGCCTCCCTGAATAAGTTTGTAATGAAAAACTTTTAAACCAGTCTAGGACAGAACTCTTTACCATATATATCCCAGACACCCTACAAGAGAGCTTCCACACTAGGGCTTGGATCCATTGTTAAATACATTTCCTGAGTAAAACTTTGTTCCTTCTGTATATATTTAGTTAGACCCAAAAACATTAATATTCTCCTATACCAGCCAGGTGTGGTGGCACCCACCTTTAATCCCAGCACTCAGGAGGCAGAGGCAAGTAAATCTCTGTGATTTTGAGGCCAGCCTGGTCTACAAAGCGAGTCCAGGACACCCAGGGCTTGTTACACAAATATTGTCTCAAAAAACAATCCATATCAAGAGGAAAACAACAGCCGGGCGGTGGTGGCGCACGCCTTTAATCCCAGCACTTGGGAGGCAGAGGCAGGCGGATCTTTGTGAGTTCGAGGCCAGCCTGGTCTACAAAGCGAGTCCAGGACAGCCAGAGATATTCAGAGAAACCCTGTCTCGAAAAACCCAAAAAAAAAAAAAAAAAAAAGAGGAAAACAAGACCCTTCCATGATCTGGGTTGGGTTCAGCAGTCCTCAACAATCAAGCAATAGGATAAATGGCTTGAAGCCTTGCTATTTACATGACTCTTAGTTACCTTTCCTGCCATATCAAGGTCAAAGAAAGTACCATGTGGGTCCTAGATGAGTCCTTTTTCAGCCTTCCTTGAATGTCTTAAAATTCCATCTAAGTCAGGATGTCCTTCACATCTTGCTAGCTTGGTCCAGGTGCAAAGGTGAAGGACAAGACCCCCTTCCCCTACTGCCTGTTTCCTTCCTGTTCTCTTGATTCCTCTGGAATATTCTTCCAAGAGAAGGCCAGGAAGTTAGAGAAAGTAAAACAAGGTTGCTGTGCTGTTCCCCAAGTGGACAGCAGGAGGGCAAGGGTGGGGGGGGGGTCCTAAGAGCTAGAGATGAGAAGACAGAGCTGGATGGAGCTTCCTCTCTGGCACAGAGGCTTGCTAACTGGAGTGCCTTGACATGTGGGTAGGGTATTCAGCTACAGGATCTTGACCTAGATCTAGGTAGCCGGACAGGTAGCTATGCTTGGGAGTGTGGGAGCAGCGTTGCCACAGCCTTGAGGGCCTTCCCTGCTGCTGTTCAACCCTCTCTTTGCACCAGACCTTCTTAAGCCTCCTCCAGACATGGAATCTTTTCTTCTAGGAACATCTGTAGATTAACCCTTGCCTTTTTGTCTCAGAGTCAAGCAGTCTATTCTAAAGCTTTGGATACAGTGTATGTTGGGATGCAGCCCATAGAACCTGGAGATGATGAGGGTGGACGGCCCAGTTTCTCATGGGCCTTATGCTGTGATTTGAATTTGCAGTCTGCAGCTAGCAGCTTCCATCGTTCCTATTTATTCTTGAATTTGCCTTGTCTCTGTTTTTGATTCTGGTAATACAAATTGCAGTTTGGTGTTTCCACGGAAACAATTCAGTAATTGTTTGGTGTGCCAGAATGAACTGCAGGGGAGGGAACTGGATGACGTCAAACATTTTAAAGTTTTTCCACATGAGCAGGGTCAACTGTCATACATCATAAATGCTTTGGACTCTGAATATTAAATGCTATGTTCTAGGCTCTTATATCCTCTCCAGCAAATCTCTGAAAGACAATTCCTCCTCTCTGAGCAGATGACAAAGGCAGGAATGGTTGTTAGGGGCACATTACGGCTTTTGTTTTGTTTTGTTTTGTTGGGTTTTCGGCGGAGGGGTTGAGACAGGGTTTCTCTGTGTAGCTCTGGCTGTCCTGGACTTGCTTTGTAGACCAGGCTGGCCTCGAACTCACAGAGATCCACCTGCCTCTGCCTCCCAAGTGCTGGTATTAAAGGTGTGCACCACCACGCCTGGCTGAGGGGCACATTATGAATCCAGGGCACGTAAAACAGGTGAGGAGGAAGTCCATGTGCTCACCTAAGCAATCTGGGGCTGCTATGTCAGAGACTAGGGGTTTGCCTACTTTGCCAAACATCTGTTTTTACAATGAGGAAAAATATCCCCCATTGGATGATATTTTAAATGAATTACTTATTTCATATATCTAGTTTTCACATAAAGCCTTTACTAAAAGAAAACCAGGAGCTGGAGAGATGGCTCAGCTGTTAAGAGCACTGACTGCCCTTCCAAATCCCAGCACCCACATGGCAGTTCACAGCTGTCTGTAATTGCCAGGCATGGTGGCGCATGCCTTTAATCCCAGCACTCGGAGGCAGGCGGATCTCTGTGAGTTCAAGGCCAGCCTGGTCTATAGAGTGAGTCCAGGAAAGCCAAGGATGCAAAGAGAAAACCCTGTCTCGAAAAGTCAAAAAAAACAAAAAAGCCCAAAGTCTACCTATTTGGCCAGAGGGAGTCTGGATTCTCATTCCTTGTCTGTCTTCTCCTTTTGTTGGGTCCACATTCCCAAGGGCCAGTCTCCACCATAAGCAAAAACAAAAACCTGTCACTTCAAAGTGTTCTACAGTTCTGTCCTCATCCACTGCAGCCATTTCCCCCTCAAAGCCCTACCTGATGGAGACTAGACCTTGACCAGAGAGGGAATTTAGCTGGGACTCTGCTTTGTGAGACCTGCAGTAATCAGCCTGAGGATCCAGAGCTCAGGTCAGGGCCTGCAGGAGTCCTGTGTGGCCCTGGAATCTGTCCATTGAGTTCTCATAAACTCTGACAGTCAGTGGCAGATAGACATCTAGTGACAAACATCCATAGTTCATTGATGGAGATTGGGGATTTAGGAATGGCACTTGCCTGGTAGTGTTCTGAGTTCTGGGACTGATTGATCTACAGACACACTTTGATTTCTTTTTACTGAAATGATACATGTCCACTGTAGATAAAAATAGAAAATATTGCTGGGCATGGTGGTGCACGCCTTTAATCCCAGCACTGGGAAGCAGAGGCAGGCAGATCTCTGTGAGTTCAAGGCCAGCCTGGTCTACAAAGAGAGTCCAGGACAGCCAAAGATATACAGATAAACCCTGTCTCAAAAAAAAAAAAAGGCATATGCTACCATGCCCAGCAATTATAGAGAGCTGTGAACTGCCATGTGGGTGCTGGGATTTGAACCTGGGTCCTTTGAAAGACTAGCCAGTGCTCTTAACTGCTGAGCCATCTCTGCAGTCCCTATTGTGAGCTCTTTATCCTCTAGTGTCATCTCTAAGTGACAGACACAGAGACAGGGTTTCTCTGTGTAACAGCTCTGGCTGTCCTGGACTTGCTTTATAGACCAGGCTGGCCTCAAACTCACAGAGATCTGCCTGCCTCTGCCTCCCAAGTGCTGGGATTAAAGGCGTGCGCCACCACCCCCTGGCTAAGATTTTGGTTTTTATGTGTATGTGTCACATGAGTACAAGTGCTAGAGGAGACCAGAAGGGGGCGCTCGATCCCCTGGAGCTGGAGGTGTAACGGTTACAAGCCTCTCATCATGGGTGTTGAGAACCAAACTGGAGCCTCTGGAAAAGTGGCAAGTATTCTTAACTGCTCAGACATCTCTCCAGACCTCTTTTTTTGAGAAAGGGTCTCACTACATAAGCAGGTCGGTCTCTGAACTTGCCATTCTCCTTAGTGTGATGACTAGTGTGTGTCATATGTCGTATGTCTTCTTGTTCTCTGACATCTACATGACATTACTGGTGTGAGCCTCATGATTTGTTGGGTCTGCAGGTTTCTCCACACTTATATTTATGGTTTTTCTCTCCTTTAGTCTTTGGATAAGAGTAGCCAAGTCTAGTTCACCCGTAAGGGTGATTGATGACAGAGCAAGAGGCAGGAGCAGCCAAGTCTACCTCATCCTTAAGGTGATGGTGGGTAGGAGTTAAGCTCTACTCCGCATCTGCTGGGTCTGCTGGTACACACCTTTGCCAAGGAGAGGCAGGCAGATCTTCCTAAGTTTGAAGCTAGCCTGGTGTACATAGGGAGTTCTTGGACAGTTGCTCTCAAACAAACCAAGTCCATATCCACAGAGAGTTAAGCAATGTAGTTTGTGGCTTATGATCATGAATATCAAGTAGGTTGACATCTCTCCATCTAGAACAACCTGAACAGAGGCAGCCAAGGATGCTGTGAGCTTTCAGAGTCTGACCTCGAACTCTCCAGGCGGGGAGTGTTTACTGAATATGCTACCTCCTGCAGGGATTAAATGGCAGCCTAGAAGAGCCACTGCTTAGACTTGTCCATTGGTCTTGCCTCAGGCAGGCAATGCTAATGACCATCTCTGGTGGAAACCAGTGAATACTCATCATGGAGTCCATTTGACAAAGTGGCTAGGTGTGTTGAGATTGCCAGGTGATGATGGCAATGCTCCTGAGAAGTGACATGCCACCTCGGCTGCTATACCAGTTGAGGACTCTACCACTGAGAGCCCAAGAATAAAATAGCTGTTAAAAATAATTGAATGAAGCCAGGCGTTGGTGGCACATGCCTTTACATGCCTTTAAACCCAGCACTCGGGAGGCAGAGGCAGGTGGATCTCTGTGAGTTCGAGGCCAGCCTGGTATACAAAGTGAGTCCAGGACAGTCAAGGATACACAGAGAAACCCTGTCTCAAAAAAAAAATTGAATGAGCAGGGCGTAGTGGTGGATGCCTTTAATCCCAGCACTCAGGGTTAGGAGGCAGGGGCAGGAAGATCTGAGTTTGAGGCCAGCCTGGTCTACAAAGCGAGTTCCAGGACATCCTGTACTATTATACAGAGAAACCCTGTCTCAACAAAACAAAAAGAAAAAAAGACAATTTAAAAATAATTGAATGATACACTTTGAGTTAACTTGCCCACCACTTTTTTTTCCTATGCTAACCTTGGGGCAATGAATGGCCTTCTCTAACCCCGTGTCCTGGTTCAGCATGGTCTTTGCTATAGAATTATTTATGGTGAGATGATGTAGTTCAGGTGTGAAGGTAGAGAGGTAAAGTAGAAACGTACCTTGCTACTGCCCTCAACAGGGATCCCACATGACTGTGGAGGATAGATTAGGGAAAGGGGCTCATAAAAATGTCCGAAAGGAGGCAGCCTGGGATCCTACCAGAAACCAATTCAAGCAGACCTGCAAAGAGGCCATTGCTGTGTGGTGGAAGTTAGTTAGCTCTCTTTAGTCCTCTTTAGTGAATTAGTATGCAGATGAGCTTGGCTTCTGGCAGCACATAGAGGAGGGGCTTGGCCTCCCTTGAACTTGGGCTGAGATGGACAGAGCCCAGCTGAGGCCATAGCTCTGTGGGAAACATGAAATGCCTTGTTGAAGGGGCGTGGCTTAGAAATTGCACAAGCCGCAGGTGACTTAGTTGCTGCCAGAAGCCACAGGACTGCTGGGTGTCTGGAGAGATCTCGCAGGCCCTCAAGACCACCAAGGATTGATAGGTGATGCTATATATAAACCAGAGAGCTCTATGCAGTGGTCTCTTCCTCTTGCCCTCACAGACTGAGAAGTCAACGCATGCTGGAGAAATGCACAACAAAGTATGCCTTTCGTCTGCATTGAGGCCACAATGGTCATAAACTGAGAGGCGGAGTCCAAGATAGAGACTTTTCACCACAAGTCTGCCAGAGAGAGACCTTTACCGAAAGTCGGCCTAATAAGGCTGGCAAGCGAAGTTCGGTGGCCATGGTGAGGAACTAGGCCGTGAAGCATAGACTAAGGAAACTAGAAATGAGCTCAGTTGATGGAGGAAGCTGAGTTCCAATTTAATGGTTAAAATAGACTGGTCTCATAAACTGGCCATAGGAAATGGCAAAGTTAGGCACAACAGATGCTAAGCTTGAAAGGGACTGCTTGCTGGGATTGCCATATCCAGTTTGTTAAGTTCAAGTTATCCTGCACAGACCTATGCTAAGAATATTAATATCCAGGGCTGGAGAGATGGCTGTTAAGAGTACTGGCTGTTCTTCAGAAGAACCCGAGTTCAAATCCCAGCACCTACATGGCAGTTCACAGCTGTCTGTAATTGCTAGGCATGGTGGTGCTGAGGCATTGCTCAAACCCCATTTTTTTTTTAATTCCTTTTTTTTTTTTTGCCAGGCATTGTGGTGCACGCCTTTAATCTCAGCACTTGGGAGGCAGAAGCAGGTGGATCTCTGTGAGTTCAGGACAGCCAGGGCTACACAGAGAAAAACCCTGTCTCCAAAAACAAAAACAAAAGGTATTAGGTTACAGGTGTTTGTCAAGTGTTAATAAGTATAAGTGTTTTAAATAGAAATACTCTGTTACAGCTCTGAGCAGGGATAGGGAATTGAGGAAGGTAAATCAGGACTGGACACAGGCAGGAAGCAGACACCTGTGTGGAAGGTGTGCAAGAGCAGAGTACACCTGTAGCAGCCAAACTTCAGTTTAAGCTTGACTCTTTTGTGTAAGAGAATATTTTTATCTATAAACACTTTTATTAATATTTAACAAACATCTATAAAATACCTAAACTTTATAATCTAAAATCTACAATCTATTTAAAAATACCTTAATACCTAAAAACACTCTAATACTTATCTAAAAATACTTAACATTATTTTAACTTTCTTTTTGTTTTTCAAGACAGGGTTGTCTGTATAGCCCTGGGTGTCCTGGACTCACTTTGTAGACCAGGCTGGCCTTGAACTCACAGAGATCTGCCTGGCTCTACCTCCCAAGTGCTGGGATTAAAGGCGTGCGCCACCACGCTGGGCAATTACAGACAGCTGTGAACTGCCATGTGGTTGCTGGGGTTTGAACCCGGGTCCTTTGGAAGAGCAGCCAGTGCTCTTAACCACTGAGCCATCTCTCCAGCTCCTATTTTAACTTTCTTAAAAGGATATTAATATTCTTAGCGTGGATTCCTGCAGGATGGCTTGGATTACGGCCATCCTGGAAGACAGTCCCTTTCAAAGATTAGTGTTCGTTGGACCTTACTTTGCCAGTTCGAAAGACCAGTCTATTTCCACCACCAAATGGTGGCTGGTTTATAAAATCAGTCTGTTCCAACCGCCAACTGAGGGCAGCTTTTTCAGTCAGCTAAGACTTGCCTCCACGGTCTCTTAGGCCTGGGCAAGTCTCAAAGCCAAAAGCCTCTCCAAGCAGCTTCTGAACTCTGCTTGCCTCGCTCACTTTTCTGGTGCTCTGGGGCCCCAACACCAACAGACGTCTTAAAGGAACTCTCAGCAGTTTTTATACCAGGCCTTTGCCTTGGAATATGGCGCACGCCTTTAATCCCAGCACTCGGGAGGCAGAGGCAGGAGGATCTCTATGAGTTCAAAGCCAGTCTGGTCTACAAAGTGAGTCCAGGACAGTCAAGGATACACAGGGAAACCCTGTCTCGAAAAACCTAAAAAAAAAAAAAGGAATATAACAATCTAAATTCTGTTAATGGTGTACCTTGCTGTGCTCTTCTTCAGAGTGACTTATCAGTCGGTGAAGACAGGAGGAAGAGAGGAAACCGTGTGGAATTATCTGGCTTCCCTATTGCATTATCTCACGATACTTGGCAGTCTCGAGGGTCCACGAGATTTCTTGAGATGTCCAACAGTCTCATTGCTTCTCACAATAACTGACGTCATCTGTGTGGCTTGCACAGTTTCTAGCCATGCCCCTTCAACAGGGCATATTGTCCAGTCACAACCCGGCTTTGTCCATCCCAGCAGGCAAAAGGATGCCAAGCTTTTCCCCATGTCCCACCAGATGCCAACCCAAACTGCCCACCAATTTCACCAAAGAGACCCAACTTTCACCACACTTCTGAGATGAGCTTGCCTTGGTGGGCTTGTCCCAAGTAACAAACTCATCCTAGTTATGGTTCCCATATTTTTCCAGTGATTCATGTAAAAGAATACGAGGAGAAAGAGCAAAGACACAACCTATAACTGATCAAGGGAATTGTATATATTGAACACCAACCAAAACACACTAAAAAATGTCAAGTCAAAAAAACTCCAAACATTTCAAAATAACAGAATATTAAAACCTGGGCCCTCAGCTCAAAATGGGATTCAGCAGAAATTAAACAGGCTGTGGCAATTCAGGCTCTTCCAACCCCTTGTAAAGACTGACCTCTGAGAGCCGTTGGCTTGCTCAAAGTCAACTCCTCTCACTCTATCTGGTATTTAAAAGAGGTCATCAGGCTGTAGTCCTCTTCCAAGTCCAGGACAGTCTCCACGATATTCTGATCATCCAAAGCCTGCTTGAGGCTACCAGGGTCCCCATCCAAAGCCTTCTGAGGGCTCTCATCCACAAGCAGGGCCCAGGCTTCTTCCTTGAAGGGTGAATCTTGGCAACGTCCACACACACGGTTCAATTCATTTTCGAATTCTAGTTTTCCTGCCAACTCTTCAATAGTGTGGATACTTGTATGGTCTTAAAACAACAACAAAAGGACATTCAGCTTTATAGTTCTACTTAGAAGTTTCTGAGGACATTTTAGGCATAAGTTTAAAAGCACAAAAGTGATGGATCTCATGAAATTTTGTCTAGCTTGATACCTACTACCACAAGCTAGCAAGAAAATAGACACCATAAATAGGGAAGCATTTCAAAGACTGCAAAATTAGGCATTCATGTTCTAGCAGACAAGTGAGCCCCAGCATTAGGTGGGCCTGATACATTCCTTTTATACCCCAGAATTCATCCAGCCCCAATTATCTGTCTATTCCCAAGGAAGGTATAAATGGAATGCACGTTTGTTCCCACTTTCATAGAACACCCTGCCCTGTGGAGGGTGACAAGATGGTATAAGAACAGGGTCCTTTGCGTAATCAGAGTACAGCTGGTCTTGCTGAGACCTAAGGGAACAATGGGCAGAAGCAGTCATCAGCTTATCTCCTGTGGCCATCAAAAGACAGTCAATCCTCCAAAGTTATAGAGAGGTTTTGGGGCCTCCCTCTGGGTCCTTTTTAACCTGGCAACTCTTCCATGTCAATAGGTCTGGCAGTGCCCGAGGCTATGTACCCCTTAACCAGGAGCCACTGGTCCACCGTGCAATATGAGTCATTTAGAAATATGACACACAGAGAACATACAGATAGAACGAATGCAGAATAAATGTCCAACTGCTGGATGTGGCAGCAGACACAGAATCCCAGTACTCAGATGAATCAGCAGCAAGATTACAAGTTTGAGATTAGCCTGGCCTACCCAGTCAGACCCTGTCTGAAAAAGTAAAGCTTGGCATAGCCCTAGAGAGTCTCAAAAACAACAATAACAAAAATGAGGTGGGCTAGGAGGCTAGAGAGATGGCTGTTGTTTTTTTGGTTTTACAAAACAAGGGTTTCTCTGTATAACAGATGTCCTGAACTCTCTTTATAGGTCAGGCTGGTCTCTAATTCAGTGATTCAGTGCCTCTGCCTCCAGAGTGCTGGCATTAAAGGTGTGTGCTACCACACCCAGCTGAGATGGCTGTTGTAAAGAGGTTCTTGCAGGAGACATGGGTTTGGTTCCCAGCACTGACATGGTAGCTCACAACGCTGGAATTCCAGTTTCAAGGAATCCCAACACCCTCTTCTGGCGTCTATGGGTACAAGGCATGCACATGATTTTATATGTGTGTGTGTATATATAATTGCATATATATGTAGGCAAAAGACTTATATACATAAAAAATCTTCAAATTGTGCCCAGATTAATTAAAATGATTTTTGGGGTTTTTTTTTTTTTTGACACAGGGTCTCTCTGTGTATCTCTGGCTGTCCTGAACTCACTTTGTAGACCAGACTATCCTCAAACTCACAGAGATCCACCTGCCTCTGCCTCCTGAGTGCTGGGATTAAAGGCGTGCGCCACCATGCCTGGCAAAAAAAAAAAAAAAAAAAGGAATTTTTAAAAAAGGAAAATGGAGCTTGAGCAATGCATCAGTAGTTAAGAACACTTACTGCTCTTGCAAAAAACCCGTTTGGTTCCCAGCACCATGCCTGGTGACTCACAGCCACCTGTGGTTCTAGCCCCAGAGGGATGCAACACCTCTGGCCTCTGAGGGTACACACTTAAGACACACACACATATTTTGAAGAAAAGAGGACACATAGCACTATTCTAAGTGGCTACTTCTACTCTGCAGCCTTGGCTGGCTTGAAACTCACTGTGTAGATCAGCTGGCCTCAAACTCATACAGATCTGCCTTCCAGATGCTGGGTTAAAGGCAGGTGCCACTTCACTCAGCTACAAGCAACATTTCTTTCACTACTGTGTCCCCCCATCATAGGTGGACTATCTGTTGTCTCTTCCTCCTTGGGCCTTTACCCCACCCCTCAGCTCTATACTAAGGCCTGGAGCCTGTTACCTGTCACTTCAGGGACCCCCAAATCATTATTAGACACTGTGTAATGGTCTTCTGATGACTTCCTTAGATTGCACGTTCTTTGAAGAAAGGGGCGGTATTTGACTCTTTCGTTGTTCTCTGCAGAGTCTGCTGTGAGCAAACCGAATGGACCAAACAAGATGTGGATCCTTGGCCTGTGTGAAAGACCACAGCTCTCTACTTACCAATCATATCTAGCAGATCCTTTGTGACCTCTTGGCCAGAACTGCTGAGCAGCATATTTGGGTCAACTTTCAAATCTCTCTCCATATCCTTCCTGCAGTCCAGATTGGGTGCGGGGTTGGGGGGAGAAGATGAGGAGTTAGATATTCTTTCAGGAAAATATTGAAAAACTTCAGATAATCCAAGACACAACTGGTTTGTTGTTTTGTTTTTGAGACAAGGTCTCACTATGTAGTCCTGGCTGTCCTGGAATTTACTGTGTAAACTAGAGTGGCCTCAAATTCAGAGAGCCCCCTGCTTCTGCTTCTTGAGTGCTTGGGATTCAAGACATGTGCCACCACACCCAGCTAAGATTAAAATGTACTGGTGACTAACATTTATGGTGTGACAATAACTAGAAACTGCTGACTGAATCTGTGAAGGAACCACAGCAACATCACAATGACCCATCCCTACCAAAGGCTGCTTTGTTTATGAGACCACAGAAACATCTGTAGTTAAATGGCTTCTCAATTCTTTGACTTTAGGATAGGCAAGATGGCCAGACATCTGAGTCCCATCACATGCAATCATCTCTGCTCTAAGACAAAATGCCTGGGATGAGGCAGTTTGTAGCTACTTAATAGGTCTAAAGGAGACAGCCCGAAATCCCCCACCTCCCTACTCCCTAGACAGGGGTTCTCTGCATAGCCCTGACCTGGCTGTCCTGGAACTTGCTCTACAGACTGGGCTGGCTTCGAACTCAGAGAGCCTCCTGCCTCCTGAATGCTGGGATTAAGGTGTGCACCACCACTGCCCAGCTGCCAAAAGGCTTTCAAGACAGGAAGAGTGAAACAAAAACAAGGACAAAGCCAGGAAGTAGGACCTAGCCATAGATTTAAGAGTAGTAAGGGAAGGAAGTAAAGTGATTGCCCTGGCTCTGAACATGAAAGGTAGTGTGGGTTATTTTTGTTTCTGCAGCATAAAATTGTTCTTGTGTTTACATCAAGTTTCTGCTGACTGGTAATCCTTGCACCTGGACTTAGAGGATCAGAGCTCCAAGTCAACATCAGCTACAAAGAAGTTGAAAATCAGTTGGTCTACCTAAGACTGTCTTTAAAAAGCAAAAACAGGGGCTGGAGAGATGGCTCAGCGGTTAAGAGCACTGGCTGCTCTTCCAGAGGACCTGGGTTCAATTCCCAGCAACCACATGGTGGCTCCCAATCATCCCCAACATGATCTGATGCCCTCTTCTGACTGCAGGTGTGCATGCAGATAGAGCACTCATACATAAAATAAATCTTAATTAAAAAAAAAAACAAAAATAGGTTGGCAAAAGGACTTAGCAATGCAAATATAAGTGTGACCACCTGAGGTGGAACCCTGAACCCACAGTGGGAAGAGAATCAACTCCTCAAAGTTTCCTTTGACTTCCATAGGCATGCAGTGTGGCATGTGTGCTAATAAGTTTTAAAATTAGAAAAAAGTCGGCAGCTGGAGATGGCTGGCTCAGCAGTGAAGAGCTCCAGCTCCAGCTAGGAAGCACCCACATGGCAGCTAAGAGCTGTCAGTCACTCATCAGGGGAGATGATGTCACAGTCTTTTAGCCTCAAATATAAAATACAAACTTTTAAAAAATAGGGAAAAAAAATCTCAAAGTATAAAACCAAAAACAACAACAAAAAACATTGCTAAGGCTGAAGTCTTTGGTTCAACCCTCAACACTACCCACAAATTTAAAAGCTAACTTAACACCAATTACCCTTTGGGTACAGTAGTTCCCACCCAGGCTTTCAACCCAGACACATACAACTGTCAGGCCAAATTCTGAAAAACATGTAAAACATGTATGAATTTCCTGTAGTCAGCGATCCCCAAAGGAGGCTAGCTTAGTCATGAATCAGATCTGGGATCTTCACCCTTTTTTCTTTCTTTTTTTGAACAACTCTCCCTAACTGTTGCTAGAGGGCCATCAAATTAGAATCACCTTAAGCTTTCTTTTCTCCAGTTTTCCCCATCTCCTGCAGCTCTCCAAAACTGCCTCTCACGTGCCAAAATGGAAGAGTGCATCAACACGTTTTCCTGGCTGGTCAGAGGTTTTCTTTTGGGGTATAAAGGCTGGGGTTTTGCATTAACTGGGACATGGTGTGGCGCAAACGCAGGGTTGTCATTCTCAGGAGCACATGAGGCACCAGAGCAGGGGACAGCCGAGGGGCAAGCTGCCAGTGGGCTTCTGCAGAGGAGCCTGTGCACCGGCAGGGACACGAGCGACTGCGTGTCCAGCCTCTGTTGGCCTGTGCCCTCCTGCGAGTGCCTGACTCCTTCAAAGGCTCGGTCTATCGCAGCAGTCAGCTCCTTTCTGCATCTTTGTAGTTTTTCAGACATTTCCCTAAAAGTGACCATGCCTTTTCTTATTACGTAATAATCGGAAATGCAGGGAGCAACGTGAAAATGATACTACTATACGAGATTTCGATCTACAGTTAGACCTCATCATCCTTCGCTCTTTTCCTCCGAGAGGGGATTATCACCTGCCCTCTCAGAGGAGCCCAGACCATGGCAGGGCCCGAGACGCCCCACCTCACCCCGCTAAAAGCTTCCTTAGCCGGTTGGCAGCCAGGTCTTTCCCTCCGCCCTCCACTGCGCCCCGTTGCTGTCTGGGTCCCCAAACTATGGCCAGCCTAGCCTGGAAGGGGTCCCCGTAGCGTCCTCACCCAGCTGCACCCGTACCACAGTGTCCAACGGTCACTGAGTCGTCACGTGCCAAGACCAGTGACTTCTAACCCCCACGCACTAGGTTAAAGGTCAGCCAAGACTCGCATGACCAGAAAGGATAACAGCGGGTCTTTCAGTTCGCAGGCTCCTAGGGAGTAGGCGGCAGGGTTAAAGAGGAGAATCAGGTCCGTAGGGGTCTATTACTGGAAAGTCTGTATCCTCGACTCTCCTGGACTCACTTTGTAGACTAGGCTGGCTTTGAACTCAGAGATTCATCGGTCTGCCTCTGCCTCCCGAGTGCTGGGATTAAAGGTGTGAGCCGCCACACCCGACAAAAGTATTTTTTTTTTAAACCTCATTAACTAGAGTGTTTTGGAAACCTGAAAAACACTCACGTTCTTCTAAAGAAACAATGCCACACACTGCACCCAGTTTTATGAATGGACTCCTTTTAAGGGAGAGCTAAGGAAAATTCCACATAGAATCAGTTTATCAAGGACAGTGGGGAACAAAACAGAACTTCTAGGTTCCATGAGAAATTGAAAACAAAAACCCCAATACTTCATTTCATAACCAGGAAGATGGCTGGAAATTCTAAGAGAACAGAGAATAGTAATGGGTTTCAGTGGCTGTTTAAAAAACTATAAATCCATCTCAATGAAGAGCAAAGAACTAGAGGACAACATCAAGTTTCCTGGAGGCTTGGTTTACTGTGGCCAGACTACGGGGTGACCAGTATGGGCACCAGAACCCAAAACCCAGGAGTTCAGAGCAGCCCTGCAGGTGGGTCTTCATGGCTGCACCATGCTCAGTTCCAGGGTGTTCCTCTCCATTCTTTGGAATCCATGAGACACACTCCACTATGTACCAGACCCCACCCCATACTCAGCTGCACAGGTTTTATCTCACCACCCACTTAAAAGAAAAAATAATTCAGCCTCTTAATATAACCCTTCTGAGAAAGCAGGGTTTTTTGTTTCCTCTTCTCATAAAAGAAGGTAATTTCATCTGGTTTTTAGATTGACATGAGTAGTCTTCAAGAGTGCCACGATATTTTCCTGGGGTGACCCTTGTGCTGTGGGGTGGCACAGTTGCCAAGTCAGCATCAGTTGGTGTCCATGTTGTAAGCCTCATCATCCCCCAAGTCCTGCTGTGAGCTGCTGAGCCTCATCCCTCCATCAGAAGAACTGGGAAAGCTGGTGAGCGAAGGTGCACTGTAACATTCATCGTCCCGGCGCTGATAAAACAACACGTAGGCAGCTTTCGTCTAAGACACAAGAAAGGGGGGGGGTCCATTTACTGATAACAAAATCACCCATTCCCCTACCTTTTCCTCACTATTCTAATTATTAACCTCATCATGGTAGCTCTTGCCTATAATCGCAGCAAGGAGAGGAAGAGCCTGAGGAGGATTTTTTCCAAGTTCAAGGCCAGCTTCAAAGTGAAGCCTTGTCTCAAAAAAAAAAAAAAATCAATCTTAAACCAGATATGGTGATATACACCTATAATCCCAGCACTCAAGAAGCAGAGGCAGGAGAATTATCCTGAGTTTGAGGCTAACCTGACATACAAAGCGAGTTTTGGAGCAACCAGAGATACACAGGAAGGCCCATCTCAATAAGCTAGAACACTGAATGAATGAATGAATGAACAAGCTCTCCCAGGAAGCTGCCATCTTGCCCTGCATGTCCATGCCTAGGAGCAGCTGTATGTCCCTTTCACTAGCTGCCATGGCTGTGGGGAAATGCAGGTGCACCCTGATTCAGCCCCTCACGCAAATGAGCTTCTCCATTAGGAGAGACCTAGAACGAATAGTAAGTAGTCCATTCTCCAGAAGCTGAGGCTACCATCCAGCCTGAGAGAACCTTTTTGGCTTTTGTTTGTTGAGATAACAGGGAGAAGGAGGTATCTTGGAAGGGGACTCACCACTATCTGATCCTCAGAGGCCAAGGACACATTGCTGTCATCGAAGTAATACCACTTCGCGTTCAGCTTGTTCTTTGCGTATGCAGTGTCTGCCAGATTACAAGCAAATGTTCTAATGGCCACCAAAGGAAATTCATCTGGCTATTTCATTAGTCAGCACTAAATACAAGCACATGCACACTAAAATTAAGAATATATAGGCAGTGTGAATCCACCCAGGGGTACTGCCAAGTTCAAAGCTAACCTGGCCAAGCCAGGGCAGGATTACATAGTGAGATCATGCCTCAAAACAGAAAAACCACCACCAAATTATATAACTAATTTTAAACTATGCATATACATATAAGTAACGATAAGTTATAGTTCTTTTTATTTTTCCTCCAGAGGTGAAGGTGCTTGCTAGATGAGTGCTCCACCACTGAGCTAAAGTCCCAACTCCTATAGCTCGTGGGTTTTTTGGGGTTTTGGTTTTTTTTTTTTTTTGGTTTTTCAAGACAAGATTTCTCTGTGTAGCCCTGGCTGCCCTGGAACTCTCTTTGTAGACCAGGCTGGCCTCGAACTCACAAAGACCTGCCTGCCTCTGCCTCCCAAATGCTGGGATTAAAGGCGTGCACCACCATGCCCGGATTGTTTTTTGTTTTTTTTTGGTTTTTCGAGACAGGGTTTCTCTGTGTATCCCTGGCTGTCCTGGACTCTCTTGGTAGACCAGGCTGGCCTTGAACTCACAGAGATCCACCTGCCTCTGCCTCCTGAGTGCTGGAATTAAAGGCGTGCACCACCACGCATGGCACTTTATTTTATGTTTTGCTTGCATGTATGTTGTGTGAGGGTGTTGGATCCTGGAATTACAGACGGCTGTGAACTGGATCCTGGAATTACAGACGGCTGTGAACTGGATCCTGGAATTACAGACGGCTGTGAACTGGATCCTGGAATTACAGACGGCTGTGAACTGGATCCTGGAATTACAGACGGCTGTGAGCTGCCATGTGAGTGCTGGGAGTTGAATTCAGGTCCTTTGGAAGAGCAGTCAGTGCTTTTAACTGATGAGCCATCTCTCCAGCCCAGTGGCACGCCTTTAATCCCAGCACTCAGGGGGGCAGAGGCAGGTGGATCTGTCTGAGTTTGAGGCCAGCCTGGTCTACAGAGCTAGTTCCATGATAACCAGGACTACACAGAGAAACCCTGACTTGAAAAAGCAAATTAGCCGGGCGGTGGTGGCGCACGCCTTTAATCCCAGCACTTGGGAGGCAGAGGCAGGCGGATCTTTGTGAGTTCGAGGCCAGCCTGGTCTACAAAGCGAGTCCAGGACAGCCAGAGATATTAAGAGAAACCCTGTCTCGAAAAAACCAAAAAAAAAAAAAAAAAAGAAAAAGCAAATTAGGCTGGGCATGGTGGTGCACGCCTTTAATCCCAGCACTTGGGATTAAAGGCACATGGATCTCTGATTTCAAGGCCAGCCTGGTCTACAGAATGAGTTCTAGGACAGCCAGGGCTACACAGAGAAACCGCTGTCTTGAAAAACCTAATGAATGAATGAATGAATGAATGAATGAATGAATAAATAAATGAAGAGGTGAATGTTTTTCTGAATAAAGTTGTCATGTCATTAGGAGAGAATGAGTTCTAGGGCAGCCAGGGCTACACAGAGAAACCGCTGTCTTGAAAAACTAAATAAATAAATGAATGAATGAATGAAGAGGTGAATGTTTTTCTGAATAAAGTTGTCATGTCATTAGGAGAGATTCCCAGAGGTAAACCCAGCAAGGTGGGTTGTAAAGCCCCTACTGGTCTAACAGCAGTTCCAGGTTATCCTGCTGATATCAGTTTATCATGATGAACTCCAGGCCAACATGAGCTTATCAGTGGGACTGTCTTGAAAAAACAAAACAATTCACAAAGTTACCAGTACTGAATTAAAGAACATGGAAATTTAGAAAGGAGAAAGAAGGAGATATGGAGGACACGGGGGCTGAGAAAGCCCACAGCCAGACAGTAAGAACAAGCAAGGTGCTTATGGCACTGCCCAACAATCAGGAAGAGGCTGAGAGAACAGTAGGTAGGGTATTTTCACACCTCAGAGAGAAGCAGATGCCAATACTTACAGTGACCAACCCCCATGGCTCCATAGTGATTGGACACAGCGATTAGGTCATAAACATAAGGCCTTGCTGACCGGTCACAGACAAACTCGGACATGTTCAGAGCTCTGAGGAAAAAACATAATAGCCCATAAATATGTAAAATTCAAAGAAATCAGTGTAACCCAGCAACCCCTTTTGCCCAACATGTGAGAAAAACTAGACCAGGGCACAGTGACGATTCGTCAGACCAGTACTGAGAGAAGGCTAAGTCATGGTGCTTCCATACCATGTGAGGTTGCGGCAGGGGTTGGAGATGCCAAAGAGGAATATAATATCAAAGTGGATCTGGCCTCCAGGTCTCCCAGCATCCCTCAGTGCCTCTCTGCTACAGAGTATGGCTGGCACACCCTGCCCTCTACCCTGACTCTCTAACTCTCCAAGAGAGGCTGGGCTTCCTCTTCCCTATATAACCCAGACATTTTGGTTACCTGCCCCCCACCTCCTTTGCTCCTTTTGCACCCTCAGCCTCCTGGCTGTTGTACTTAGCTCCTCTCTCCCTTCCCTCCCCTTCTCCACACACGGCTCAGGGTCATGCTCACTCTGGACTGTCCCAGATGTGTCTTCTCTGTTGTCTCCACATACATGTCTGTAATAAACTTCTCCAGCATACCTAGGAACAGTCCTGTCCTTTCCTTCCATTTCTTTTTTTTTCATTCATCTGTGCTAGAAACTCGAGAAAGACTTAAATGAGTTCCCTCCCCCAAGGAACTCTGAGCCAAGCTGCTGATCTTAATCTCCTTGGTTATGTACAGTCATTTGGTTCTGCTGGCTTTTCCACCCACCAAATTTGATTTGAGAGTTGGCCTCTTCAGGAGCTTCTTTCTTCCATCTTATCTAGCCATCCATATCTCCTCACATATTCAGTAAGTATTCTATCTCTTTGGAATGGCCTTCTGCACCTCTATGTGGGCATCTCCTTTCTGTGCCCTCTTTGGGCCTCCCACTACATGGGTGACAACCTGCTACAGCCTCCTGGGCTGCTCACCATGTGGGTATCTCCCTGCTAAGCCCTTTTGGAGCCTCCCATATGGGTAACTCTACTCACTAAGACACTGGCAGCTCTCCTGCGCTAACCACTTGTCTCTCCCCTTCCACTGGTTCAGTGTCACTATGAAGCTCCCAGCTTTGTCTACTCTTACTCTGAAAGCCACACCAGTGTGCCAGAAAGCTTCCTTGTCCTACTAGGCCCCCATTGCAGAGGAAAGGGACAGCTTTCCTCTGATTTGGGACATTTCTCTCTGACAAGTCTCTCAGTCTGCTAGGGGACACCCTGGATTGAAATTCTTCACCACAACACTTAGCCCCTCTGCTCCCTCATGGCTCTCAGCTCCTTCCTGGACCCTCACTACTTCCCCGTCAGAGCTGCCTGACAAGTCCCTCAGCTTCTCCATGCCCATTAGGCTTCCACAATATTCAAACCCTCCCTACAGTGGAGTTCCTGCTTATTCCCTTATGGCTACACTATTCTGTCTCTTAGCTGCCTAACCCTCCCTACGGTGGAGTTCTTTTCAACACCTTCCTTCCTTTTCTATTCAGTCTCAATTCCTTTCTTGGACTCAGATTTTGTTTTAAAGTCTTACTGTCTTACTGAAAAGAGCTTGGTATCAGTACAGTTTGACGGCTACAGATGGCACACTCAAGTTCCAAAATTTCCCAAACTGTAATAACTTTTGCCACAGCACAACCGAATGATCCCAAATTCTCTTATCTCTAAGGTTTTACAACTTCCTACTCCTAAATCTTTTTTTTTTTCCTTTAAAGGAAAACATTTAATTGGGGCTGGCTTATAGTTTAGAGATTTAGTCCATTATCATCATGGCAGGAAACATGGCAGCATGCAGGCAGACTTGGTGCTGGAGTAGGAGCTGGGAGTTCTACATCTTGATCAACAGGAAACAAGAGGCCCTACTCTTTTTTTTTTTTTTTTTTTAAGATTTATTTATTATGTATACAGTGTTCTGTCTACAGGCCAGAAGAGGGCACCAAATTTCATTATGGATGGTTGTGAGCCACCATGTGGTTGCTGGGAATTGAACTCATGACCTCTGGAAGAGCAGCCAGTGCTCTTATCCGCTGAGCCATCTCTCCAGCCCAAGAGGCCCTACTCTTAAATCTTTTATCTCTGGTTTGCTTTGCTCTCAAATCTTTTTTTTTTTTTTTTTGTTTTTCAAGACAGGGTTTCTCTGAATATCTCTGGCTGTCCTGGACTCGCTTTGTAGACCAGGCTGGCCTCGAACTCACAAAGATCCACCTGCCTCTGCCTCCCAAGTGCTGGGATTAAAGGCGTGCGCCACCACCGCCCGGCGCTCTCAAATCTTTTAATACCACGTAAACAGTCTTTTATCTTGGGACTGATCTGTAAATTCATTGAGTGTGCTTAAAGAATCTGTAAAATATGTAACAAAATTTGGCTTTAAACTTATAACAAAAGGTTTATAATTGAATCTTACACATAGGCTGGGTGTGTTGGTACATGCCTTTCATCCCAGCACTTGAGAAGCAGAGGCAGGTGGATCTCTGTGAGTTCAAGGCCAGCCTGGTCTACAAAGTGAGTCGAGGACAGCAAGGGATACACAAAGAAACACTGTCACGAAAAACAAAAGCAAAAAAACAAACAAAACCCCCCAAAACACCTATACATAGGAATTTTAATTTAATTTGCTACATCATCTTATATATGTGATTCAACTCTTATCTAGAATATACTGTCTATGTAAGTTAGATTCAACTCTGGTTTAGGTAGACATGTTCTACACAGCAACCATGTTGCGCTCCTTCTTCTTGGCTGATGACCTTCAAGATGTAAGGAGCCACATGACTGGCAGCCAGCTTTACTAATGGTAAAGGGTACATGTCATGAGACTCCACCATCTTAAGATGACCATGTAGCATAAAGCAACAATTAGAAAACTTTACAGTCCTACCGAGCCCTTAGTTTATCATTGTTTTAGACTATGGAAGCAACAACAAATCTCAAATATTTTGGATTAGTATGGGTACTGGGATTCAGACCCAGGACCAGAGGCCAGGTACATATTTATCATATCAAAGCAGACCTGGCCTCCAGGTTCTCCCAGCATCCCTCAGTCCTTACCTGTTGCAGGATGTGGCTGGTATACCCCACTCTGTGCCCTGAACTCTCCAGCTCAGGGGCTGGGTTCCCCCCTCCCTCAGAAGCTCTTCCCTACATAATTCTGACATTTTGGTCTTACCTTTTCTCTCCCCTCTGTTCATTTTCTCTCTCCCTGTGTTCTTTTTCTCCTTTTCTTTTCCTCTTCCCTTCTGTCTCCCTCCCCATGGCAACTTTCCTGGCCTCGTTCCTTCGGACCAGTAAACCCACCGCTTTTCAAAAAACCTGCCTTTATGTATCTTGTTTTAAAATAAGGTTTTTCGAGACAGAGATTCTCTGTGTAACAGCCCTGGCTGTCCTGGACTCACTCTGTAGACCAGGCTGGACTAGAACTCACAGAGATCCGCCTGCCTCTGCCTCCCAAGTGATGAGATTAAAGGCATGTATAGCCATGCCCAGTCACCTTTATATACCTTAATCTGGCTTGAAGTAGCTCATTTTATTGGCAGAGAAAAACTATTAATGGATTTTTGAATGATGAAAAAATTTATGCAACATACTATATGTGATTCAACTGTGGTTTATCATATTCTGTATATGGTGATAAACTTTTAAGGTCATACAGGTCTATTCAGATTAACAAAGGTTGACTTGAGATGTAAGTCTGACTGCTTATATCTCTGCCAGCTGTTTAACACCAAGCTGCTAGAAAAGTTAGGTAGGAACAGCGTATGTTTGAAAAACAAGGTGCTAGGACTGACCTCATCTCCAGCTCCTCCCAGCATGCCTCAGTTTCTATTGTGGGGCATGCCCCACCCCAAGAACTCATTTCTATATAATCCAGACATTTTAGGGGTGCTCTCTGCCTCTCTTCCTCTTTCTCCTTCCCATCTCTCTCTCCTCTATGTCTGCGTGTGCACATGGTTTCTTCCCCCTCGCTAATATCCAATAAATCTGCCTCTCTATCTTAATCTGGGCTGGATTGGGTAATGTCGTTGGCACAGTAAATCATAAGGTATATCTGATAATCAAGTTTCACAATTCTTTTTCTTTTTTAAAGATTTATTTTTATGTATGTGAGTATTTTATGTTCATGTAAACCTCCATTTCAGAAGAGGGTATCAGATCACATTATAGATGGTTGTGAACCACCATTGTGGTTGCTGGGAATTGAACTCAGGACCTCTGGAAGAGCAGCCAGCTCTCTTACCCACTGAGCCATCTCTCCAGCCCAAGGTCCACTAAGGCTCACAGTAATATCTGTTCAGTTTCTCTGTATTTTGCTCACTTTAGGCCGTAGCTATTTGGATAAACTAAACCATTAACCCCCCCCCCAAAAAAAAAAAAAACCTCTGCAATATTCTATAATGTTGTTTGGTCCCCCAAGAAAGCCTTTTTTCTAATGTTGGGCATTTAGAACAAAGTTCCCATTCCTTCAAGGGCTTGAAGAATGTTCCTGCTTGCTAAAAAGGGAGTCATTCTATTTTTCCCCAGCAGGAGGAGCTTGTGGCCTTCCCATGAATGTGACTGCTGCCTATTTTCTGGTCAAGCTCTAGGCCCTCAGCTCACAAGCCCCTTTCTCTCTCTGTCCATTTAACCCTGGAAATCCCCCCCCCCCAACTTCTTGCTTTTCCTGGAGACAGCCTTGGCAGTTTGAAATAAACTTTTTCCCTTTTCACCCATGGAATAGCTGTTTTGTTTTTTTTTTGTTTTGGTTTTTCGAGACAGGGTTTCTCTGTTTAACAGCTCTGGCTGTCCTGGACTCGCTTTGTAGACCAGGCTGGCCTCGAACTCGCAAAGATCCGCCTGCCTCTGCCTCCCAAGTGCTGGGATTAAAGGCGTGCGCCACCACCGCCCGGCTGCTGTTTTGTTTTTTAATGTGCCAGTTTTCAGGATGAGTAAAGATGCCAGTCTCCCTATGGACCTTATCTATGATCAAAAGGTGGTTTTTTTTTTTTTTGGGGGGGGGGGAGGTTTCTCTACGTAGCCCTGGTTATTCTGGACTCATTTTGTAGATCAGGTTGGCCTTGAACTTGCAGAGCTCTGCCTGGGATTAAAGGTGTGCATCACCACGCCCGGCAATTACAGATAGCTATGAAATGCCATGTGGGTGCTGAGATTTGAACCCAGGTCCTTTGGAAGAACAGCCAATGCTCTTAACCACTGAGACATCTCTCCAGCCCAAAAGGTTTTTTTTTTTTTTTTTTTTTTGGTTTTTCGAGACAGGGTTTCTCTGTGTAGCTCTGGCTGTCCTGGACTCACTTTGTAGACCAGGCTGGCCTCAAACTCACAGAGATCCACCTACCTCTGCTTCCCAAGTGCTTGAATTAATGA
Organism: Lophiomys imhausi; assembly: GCA_907164525.1. Classification (NCBI taxonomy): domain Eukaryota; kingdom Metazoa; phylum Chordata; class Mammalia; order Rodentia; family Muridae; genus Lophiomys; species Lophiomys imhausi. Next base: position 15,737,986 of record CAJQZJ010003646.1, read on the forward strand.
TGTGCGCCACCAGGCCCATCTCCTATTTCTCTATTTAAAGGAACTTGCTTTATAATGACTGCTGTCAGTAATCAACCACCTCTGTCTCAAGGTAAGTAACTGGGAAAAAAAAAATATCATTTTTGGGTTCCCAAGCTTTTACTCTGACTCCTGCTTTTTCTACAATGTGGATTTCAGTAGAGATTACAAACAGTGGTAATGCTAACATATCTAAAACTTATCTCTTTTTATAAACTTAAAAGAAAAAATTGGTTTAGGCCCCCAGTGCAAGAAGAAGCTCTTAACACTTATATGACTATTGAACTGAGAGGGGTCGATATGTGGGGTGACCCACTCAAGAGGGGCAGGAGAGGTGGGAGTGGGAGGGGTGGAGAGAGGAGGCTGTGATGGAGATGTGACTTGAAGTAATAAGTAAACAAACAAACAAAGGGATTGGGCTGGAGAGGTGGCTCAGCGGTTAAGAGCACTGGCTGCTCTTCCAGAGGACCTGGGTTCAAATCCAGCACCCACATGACAGCTCACAACTGTCTGCAACTCCTGATCCAGAGGATCTGACACCCTCATATGGATATACATCCAGGCAAAACACCAAAGTACAAATAAATAAATACTTCGGTCTTCACTTCCCTAGCCCCCGATATTCCTGCAGAGCCTGGACAGCAAGAGAAATATCATACCCTGCCAGCACTTAGCCAACATTCCAGCTTTTTGTTGATAATAAATGAATAAGGAGCCACCTAATCATTTATGACTACTTCCTGCTGACACTGGAGCATTTTTGTCAGACGTCCAAAAAGCTGGGCATATTAGCATCACCACTGTTGGTAATCTGTACTGAAATCCACATTGCAGGAAGAGCTGAGGACAGTTTCTAGGAGTCGCTCCTCTCTACCATGGAGTCTAGGGATCAAACTCACATCATTAGGCTTGTGTGGCAAGTACTTTTTACTCAACGAGCTGTCTCACCAGCCTATTTAGAAATTTTCAAAAATACAGAAAAGGTAAAAGAAAAGTCAGGCGTGGCGCACACACTTTAGTCCCAGCACTATGGAGGTAGAGGCAGGTGGATCTCTGTAAGTTCAAGGTGAGCCTGGTCTACAGAGTGAGTTCCAGGACAGCCAAGGTGCTCAGAGAAACCTTATCTCCAAAAGAAAGAAAGAAAGAGAGGGAGGGAGGGAGGAAGGGAGAAAGGGAAAAAGGGAGGGAGGAAGAAAGGAAAGAAGGAAAGGTAAATGAATTTTAACTATCAAGGTGGTCCTGAACTCAATTAATGATCCTCCTGCCTCAGCTAGGGAATACAAGCATGCGAAGCCACATTCAGCTGAGGAGTCAGCTCCTCGGGCAGGCTGAAGTCAGGTTCCCTGAGAGCAATCATGGGCCAGAGAAGTGGGCCACAGATTGGTGTGAGAATTCAAGAGGATCAGCAGCAAAACCACCAGCAGGACTCCTCTGTTAGTCATTTTTCCCTCTAGTGAGGTGAAGGAAGTATTGCTCCACAAGTCAACCCCCAGAGCTAAGCAATACATAACCTAATTCAAGCAAGTTCCCAGCCAAGCAGCATCCATGCAGCACCCACCTGACCGGGAATTCCACAACTGTGTCAAGTTTATCCCGCCAGTATCTGTTATAGGAGAAACGTTTGAGATGAACTACCAGAATCTTGGGTAAGGACCACAAGTCAAACTTCTTTGTCGCCTGTTGGTGCTTCTTACAGGAGGGACAGTACCTGAAGAGACAAGACTCACTTAGCCAGGGCAGCAGGAACCACCTGGGTACCTGTGTGCAGACACAGCTACACTGTCACAAGAACTGTCCTTTCAGGAAGGACACACACACCTCAGACCACAGGTACATGGGTTCCCCCTGACAGCATGGAGACTTGCATACCAGGGATCATGCTCCCCCAGGGTCTCCATGGTGGTGAAAAGCTCAATGCAGTCTCTCAGGGCCACTGCAGCCTTCTTCTTCCTCTGAGGCTGGGACATGCTCACGTGCTTCTCGCAGGCCTGCAAGAAAGAGGCGCTGAGTCCTGGTGGGCAAACGGCTTCCTGGCTCAAGAGGCAGAAGCTCTCTGTCTGCAATATACTATATTTTCTGCAGTCTCTGGACCCAAAATGACAGCATCTTAGGTGCTTTTAGTTTCAAGTTGTAAGGAAAACTTGCTAAACCTGTTCCATCAGTGAGAGGAATATGAATGTATTTCCAGAGAAGAAACCAGAACAAAGCATGACCACACTTCCCAAATAACCTACCTCAGATTCCTGCTCATCATAGTAAAGGCTCCGGGTTTCACTGTCCCAGTCAATGGCCAGTGTAGATCGAGCTGTGGAGGGGACCATAATGTCACTCATTTGGAATGACCAGAAGCAACAGAGGCTTTCCAAGTGACCAGAGTGAGAAGGACCACACTCAGAAAGTACCACCACACCTCCTCACTCTCTAGCAGCCACTGAAGAGAGCAATGCTAGGCCTTGGAGCTGCCCTTCTGACCCCCAATCTCCCAAAGCTTTTGACAAAGTCTCCCTTAGTGCTACAGATAATCCACAATACCCAGAATCTGCCAGGGCATACACAGCGTCAAGATGGAGTAACTGGGAGCAGACCAACCCTCTTGCGTGAACCACAGAAAATTTGACATAACAGATAAAGTAACAAAGATCCTTGAAAGATGAGAAACAAAGCAAAACAAACACGACACTATGCCAGCTCACAATGGCAACCCAGAGCACTGAACAGCAAAGAAGACAGCAAGGGACCAAAGCTAAAACTGAGAACATGGTGTGGCGGTTTATCTTGTAATATCAGCCTTTAGAAACTAGAAGCAGGATGAGGAGTTCAAGGTCGACCTCAGCTACAGAGTATGTTCAAGATCCATTAGTATGGGCTACATAAAACCCTGTCTCCAAAAACAAAAGGGGCTGGTCGTGGTGGTGCACGCCTTTAGTGGCAGCACTTGGAAGGCAGATGCAGGTGGATCTCTGTGAGTTCAAGGCCAGCCTGGTCTACCAAGCAAGTCCAGTACAGTCAGGGCCTGTCACACAGAGAAACGATGTCTTGAAAAACAAAACAAAACAAAAAGGGGGTTGGGGGCATAGGGAACCACAGTCCAACACTAAAGTCTTTGCCCTGAGTTAAGTCCCTAGTACCATGAAGTAAATAAGTGAAAAATTTAAAAGCTGGAGGCGGCTTTAGAGATGGTTTAATGGCTAAGCGCCTTGTCTGCTCTTCCAGAAGACCCAGGTTCAATTGCCAGCACTGATTGGCATCTCTTGACCACCTGAAATTCCTGTCCCAGGAGATGTGATTCTCTCTCGGGCCTCCGTAGGCTCTCACATGGTGCACAGACACACATGCAAGTGAAACACCCATGCGCCGCCTAGAAAAATGGCTCAGTGGTGAAGATCACTGCTCTTGTAGAATACTGGGCTTCAGGTCCCAACACCCAAGTTAGAAAGCTCATAACTTCTTATAGCTCTAGTTCCTCTGCAGGTATCAGGCCCACACATGGCTCACATACATATATGTGGGAATACATCAAACACATATAATTTTTAGAACTAAAATGAAGGAAAGGAAGGGGGAAAAAGAGAAAGAAAGGAAAGGTGAAGGACTGGTACTTAACTAGTTAATTTTTTTCCTTATTGAAAGAAGGGAAATACACAAAGGGTTCCTCTCCCACCCTACCCATGGAAACATCATATATGATGTATGTCCCCAACTCCTAATGACGCCTCTTCCCAACTATACATCTGTCCTGATGACAAAGCTCCATGTAACCAAATCAATAACTACCCTCTAGCTGCATCATATATAATCAAGTATTTTTATGGAACAAAGAGACAAATGCACTTATTCTTAACATGACCACAAGAATCAGAGCCAGCGAAAAGGTTTTGTAGAGCAAGGGAAGCCTGTTTGCATCTGAGGTCACTAAGGATTAAGGTGAAAGCTGGGCATAATGGTGCATGCCTGAAATCCAAGGACTCCTGAGGTGGAGACAGGAAGATCAGAAGTTCAAGGGCAGCATCAGGTACATAGTAAGTTTGAGTCCAACTTTGATCTATAAGAGACTATGTCTCTTGGGGTTAGAGATCAGTGGTTAAAAACACTTGTTGCTCTTATAGAGGACCTGAGTTCAAGTCTCAGCATCCACTTGGTGGTTCACAGCTGTAATTTCAGTTGCAGGATTCCAAACCCTCTTCTGGTCTCCATGGGCATCAGGCACACACGTGGTGCATAGACATACATGTAGGCAAATCATCATACACATAAAAATAATCAAGAAGGAGAGAGGGAGGGAGGGAGGGAGAGAATGCTTGTCTCAAACTTGCCAACCTCACTACCAAAGGAGTAACGTAAAGGATGCATGTGTCCTCAATCACTCTCCAAGGGACTCAAATGTTTGGTCCTAGAGCTACATAAGGATAGTTAACCCTGATGGAGTTCAGGCCAAGTAAAATGATTTTCAGAGAGATCCTAAGTGCCCCAAGTCTAGGTGAAGGGTCAGAGAAGGAAAGCACTTACAGTTGAGCTTGAGTACTTTCCCATCGGTTGCCAGTGAATTAATGTCAGCAGTTCCATAGGAGTTCACAAGGCTGAAAGTGAAAAGCCTCCTGTGGCGTGGCTGGCCTTTCACCTTCTTCTGCGTGGCCTCACTAGGGTCATCTCTCTGGTCTTCCTCTCCACTGCCTTCTGTTTCTGAAAGCTGTTCTTTCCCTTCCTCTTGATCCATTTCTTCTTCTTCATCTCCTGATACACATGAAAAACAATCTGTATACACCCCGTATTTCAATACTAAAAATCTTTATTTAGCCAGGTCTCATGATAAGTATCTACAGGTTCAGTTCTCAGGTGAGTTCAAGGCCAGTCACAAGCACATAGCAAGTTATGGGCTGGCCAGGTCTACATGAGATCAGTCTCAAAACAAGAAAACCCACAAATAAATAAATCATAAAACATTTATTTAGCCAGGTGTGGTGATGCAAGCCTGTAATCCCAGCACTGGCGAGGCAGAGGCAGGAGGATGTCTGGGAGTTCAAGGCCAGCCTGGTCTACAAATCGAGTCCAGGACAGCCAGGGCTGTTACACCGAGAAACCCTGTCTCAAAAAAACCAATGGGAAAAAAAAACCCAAAACATTTAATACTGAAATGTGTTATCTCCTTACATGTTTTGCTGTGTATGTTAAAATATATCTACCCCCGGGGCTGGAGAGATGGCTCAGCGGTTAAGAGCACTGCCTAGTGCTCTTCCAAAGGTCCTGAGTTCAATTCCCAGCAACCACATGGTGGCTCACAACCATCCACAAGGTGATCTGGTGCCCTCTTCTGGAATGCAGGTGTACATGCAGATAGAGCACACATATGCAATAAATAAAATAAATCTTAAAAAAAATATATATATATATCTACCCCCTAAACATCTCTACAGTTATTAGGCACTTGATTTAACAAATGACTGTCTTCAAGGGGTAGACATGGCTTCCTATTCTATGATGAAGAAGCAGAGACCCAGAGAATGAATAAATGAATGAGTGAATAAACTTATGTATGTATTTATTTATTTTGGTTTTTTGAAACAGGGTTTCTTTGTGTATCCTGGTTGTCCAGGAACTCGATCAGTAGACCAGGCTGGCCTTGAACTCAAGAGATCCGCCTGCCTCTGCCTCCCAAGTGCTGAAATTAAAGTTGTGCACAACCACTTCCTAGCTAACCCAGAAAATTTAAATGAATGTTTTGGAAGCAGGCCCTCCCATCACATGGTCTTATTCTTGACTTCATCATTAGCTTCACAGACAGAAATGCACTAAAATGAAATAACACCTAAGAAAATAGTTTTGCAAGAAACAAAATTTAAAATCTTATAATCCCAGTGCTTGGGAGGATTGGGAAGTAAAGGCAGGCATAGGCTACATAGTGACCTCTAACCCAGTCCGGGTCAGAATGGGACAAAAGAGTGTTGTGGGAACCTCAGCACATAAAGGCATTAGCACTGTGAGACTGCTCATCTGAACTTGCTCCTCAGAACCTGCATAAAGCAGATGGAGACAACTGAGTCCAAAAAGTTATCCTCAACACATCCCCAACACACATACAATACACACACAGACAAAAGAGCAATGAATAAAAAGATTAAAAATCCACCAAACCAAAGAATTTGGAGGTCATTTATAGGTTTATAGGAAACACACACACACACACACACACACACACACACACACACACACACACA
>CAJQZJ010003646.1:15744225-15799834 GCA_907164525.1 Lophiomys imhausi
CACACACACACACACACACACACACACACACACACACACACACACACGATCACCTAAGCTTCCAAAAAGTAACAACTGCACTACAAAACAGGCTCCAGGGTAAGGATGGACTCATCGGCACTTGGCTATAAGGGATGGCTTGGAGTTTGCAATGAACCCAATGTATTGTTTCTTTAACTGTGACTTCTTTCTCTCCCATAACCTAAAGTCAGTCACTTACTAGAAGACAGAAATGCCCAAGATAGCCAGCCTCAACCTTCTGATTTGCGAGCCAGCACATCTGTGCTCCTTGGGCACTAAAGGCTCACCAGCCACCCTGGTGATGTGGACAGGAACATGCTAGGTATGTAAAATAGGCAATGCTAACAGGTAAGAAGTAAATTTTGACTCTGAAGGCCTGGGGATGTAGCACAGTGGTCAGTGGCCATGCAAAGCTCTGGCCGTGACCCCTAGCACTGCAAAACCAAACTAATCTTGACTGTTTCATACTTTGGCCTTCTTACCCAATACCTCCAGGTCAATGTGTCTGAAAGGAAACACAATGTGTACAAGCAAGGATCTAAGAAGTGTCTATAAAGTCCAAAGATTCACAATGGGGACTGAGAGACCCTACCCTCTACCAGCCCAGACTCAAATACTTCCATGTGTTTACCACCTTCCAAGAAGAGGAAAATCAGGACCAATGTGGCCATCACAGTCCCAGGCCCCGCAGTAGGAGTGCTCACCTTCACAGCTGCCCCTGGAGCCATTGCAGGTCCCAGGCTCCAAGGGTGAGCTGAGAAACTCATCAGGCAAAGGCTGCTTTATGTAGCGACTTAAAAACAAAACACCAAAGGATTATTAGTATAAACATTTAACTTTTTCCATTATGAAGTTATGAAGCAGTATATAATTTACGTATTCAGTTACAAACATAATATAATGGTTCAAGAAATTAACAGGAACCGCTGGGCGTGGTGGTACATGCTTTTAATCCCAGCACTCAGGACACAGAGGCAGGTGGTTCTCTGAGTTCAAGGCTGCCCTGGTCTACAAAGCTAGTCCAAGACAATCAGGGCTCTTACACAGAGAAACCCTGTCTCAAAAAAAAACAAAATAAAAAACAAAAACAAAAAAACTTTCACTAAGCCGGGCGGTGGTGGCGCACGCCTTTAATCCCAGCACTTGGGAGGCAGAGGCAGGCAGATCTTTGTGAGTTCGAGGCCAGCCTGGTCTACAAAGCAAGTCCAGGACAGCCAGAGATATTCAGAGAAACCCTGTCTCGAAAAACCAAAAAAAAAAAAAAAAAAAAAAACTTTCACTCCTGATCCACCAGCCTCATCTCAACTGCTAAGATTATAGGTGTGCATTATACCCATGTCTGGCTGACGGGGTTGTGGAGACTGAACACAGGGCTTTGTGCACGCTAGGCAAGCCCTTTTCTTTTCCAATTGAATCCCATCCACACACTTTCCATCCTAAGCTAGTTGATAAGATTCTAGGACTCAGTGGCGTGAACAAACCCTGGCTCATGTTACGTAGTGTACCAGTTCCTCCATCCCACTAGCCTCTGACCTGGTCCTCTCCCAGAGCTTGGCAAAATTCCATTTTTCACAGAGTACATGGGATCAGCAGAGAAACTCCAAGGGACTAAAGTTGCTGGGTCCGTTAATCTCAGGCAAATTACATTTCCAGTACCAACCTGATACGATCACAAACAGCCTGGTACAAAGACTCAAGGGTTAGCTTGTGCTTAGGGACAGAGACAAGAAGTGGCTGTCCGTACAGCACTGCCCCAGAAGAAGTGCTGGACGGCCTGGACTTCTTTTCTCGGAAGTAGACTGGAAGAGTGATGTATTCCGAGCGATCCATGGAAGTGCTGCACACCTGGTACCTGCATGAGTCACAGAAGAGGGAAGCTTTAGCAGCAGGCCCCTGTCAGCAGATAGTCATAAACCGCAGGTGACTATAAAGACAGGAAAGGAGATACGCCATGTCCAAGGGGATTATAGGTTGAGCCAACAATCTCACCGAGGATCACTGTCAATACATGTGAATGAAATCAACTCAAACTCTGGACTATTCGGCTTTCACCCCCAAAGCCTTAAACCATGGGCCACTCTCTGATTATCAAAACAAATGAGGGCTATCATCTGCAGCACCATGGGGAACTCATCTACCAACTTCACCTTTTCTCAACAAAAACTTCAACTCGTAAAAATTAATCCAGTTTTTTAGTCTTTGTCCCGCTCCTTCCTTCCATATCCCAAGCAAGCCTCAAATTTACTAAATAACTGAGGACTTTAAACTTTTAATCCTTCCACCTCCACCTTCCAAGTGCTGAGATTACAGACATAGCTGGTTTATTTAGTGATAAGGATCAAACCCAGATATTTGCATGCACTAGGCAAGAACACTACCCACTAAAAGTAAGGTGTTTCCCATACTCCTCCTCCTTTTCTGTTTCTGAGAAAGGGTTTTTTTAGGTAGCCCAAACTGTCCTACATGTACCATGTAGCCCAAGCTGGCCTTGAACTCACAGAAGCCTTTCTGCCTAAATCTCCCCAGTGCTGGGACTATAGAAGTTACTGTAGCAAACTAATCTCTATGAACCTCACTAGTTCCGGTCTCAAACTTGCAACTGTCTTGCCTTAGTCCCTGAGGGTTAAGAAGATAGAAATCTGACACCATGCCTTGCTAAGAGCTCAACTTTTTTTCCTTTTTGTTTTTTTGAGACAGGGTTTCTCTGTGTAGCTCTGGCTGTGGTGGAACTCGACTTGTAGACCAGGCTGGTCTCCAACTCACAGAGATCCACCTGCCTCTGCCTCCCAAGTGCTGGGATTAAAGGGTGCATCACCACACCTAGCAATTTCAGACAGCTGTGAAATGTCATGTGGATGCTGGGATTTGAACCCAAATCCTTTGGTAGAGCAGCCAGTGCTCTTAATCGCCGAGCCATCGCTCCAGCCCCTAAGAGTTTTGTTTCTTAAATCCAGTTATGCCACTCCAGAGGAGTGGGATGGAAGGGAGAGGGAGTAGAGGGTGGGAGGGCAGGACTGGGAGGGGTGGAAAGAAGGCACTGTGATGGAGATGTAACCTGGATTTAAAAAAAAATAATCCAGTTATGATAAGAAAATGTTTTTGTTTTAAAAAAAAATAATCCAGTTATGATAAGAAAATGTTTTTGTTTTAATCCCAGGTGTGGGGCTGCTTAAGTTTCTCCACAACTGTAAACTGTAAGTGCCTCATGTGCTAGCAGGGGCGTGGCTTAACTAGCTGCGGAAAGTTTAACTCTGAGGACTCCAGAGAGGGTATAAATGCCAGAGCCCCAAAAATGAAAGGGAGCACTCAAAAGGAAGAAATTGCTGCTCTCTCTCCTGGTACTCCCCCGCACTGCTGCTGGTTCATCTTACTTCTGGGTTTGCTGGACTGCTGGATATCCTAACTACTGAGATTGGCATTGCCCCCAAAGAACCTGATGACCCTAAACAGCAGGAAGTAGCTCAAAGAAGTCTGTCCCTTTCCCCTTTAACTTTCTATCTTTCCTACCTAGTGCTGGGGGGTTGGAAGGAATAAGAGTTGGAAGGGGGGGTAGAGGATTAAGTACGGTAAGATAAATTAGTATAATAAAATAAAATAAAAGCCACAAAAAATATACTTATGAAATGGAGAAACTTATAAAACCAGTTATTTACCATTGTTGTTCAAAATCTCTGAAGCAAAAAATTGTACCCTTTCCCTTTTTTGTTTTTGGTTTGTTTGTTTGTTTGTTTTTTTGAGACAGGGTTTTTCAGTGTATCCTTGGCTATCCAGAACTCACTTCTTTGTAGACCAGGCTAGACTTGAACTCACAGAGAGCAACCTGCTTCTACCTCCCTAGTGCTGGGATTAAAGGTGTGTGCCACCACACTGGGCTCCCTTTTCTGTTTTAAAAAAAATGTAGCCCAGGCTGGTCTAAAACTCACAAAGATCTACCTGTCTCTGCCTCCCAAATGCTGGGACATAGGTGTGTACCACCATATCCAGTCATATCCAATTTAAAAAAAAAAAAAAAAAGGAAGTCTGCCGGGCGGTGGTGGCGCACGCCTTTAATCCCAGCACTTGGGAGGCAAAGGCCAGCCTGGTCTACAAAGCGAGTCCAGGACAGCCAGAGCTGTTAAACAGAGAAACCCTGTCTCTAAAAACCAAAAAAAAAAAAAAAAGGAAGTCAAAGAAACTACTAAATACAAACAAATGATTTTAAAATTTGTGTCTTAAATAGCAAACACATCAACCTGATAGGATCAGGAGATTTAGAGGTTAACATTTGTTATTCTGGAAAAGATGATACCAAAATTATTGGCAACTGACTGTAGTCATTCCCTCTCCCTATAGGGGCAGACACAAACTTACTGATTCAAATTTGGAAAACTGGGGCTGTAGTGTGGTATAATGTAGTATAGTGTGGTATAGTATCGTGTAATGTGGTATAGTGTGGTATAGTATGTGTGTACACATAAAGGTAGAGGGCAACACTGGCATCCTTCCACACTATACCAAACACATAATGAATTCCTATGAAAATAGTAGCATAATGTTTTGTCTGATTGGTTAGTCTGTTTTTTTTTTTTGTAACAGGGTCTCACTGTGTAGCACTGGCTGCCTTGAAACTTACCATGTAGACCCTTCCTTACCACTCCTGACCACCATGTCCAGCTGTTTACACAGGTCCTGGGAATCTGAATTCAAGTCCAAATACTTGTGTGGAAAGTGTTTTATCAACCAGACCATCTCTCTATCCCTGTATGTGAGTGTACGTGAGAGAAAGAGATACAATGTGTGGAGGTAAGAGGACTACTGGGTGGACTCGATTCTCTCCTTTTATTATGTGGATCTCAGGAAGCACAAGAAGTTAGGAAGCTCTCTTGAGGCAGAAAGAAGGCTCAAGTCTGAAGCCAACCTGGGCTGATTCCCTGACCAAAAGAAAGGAGGGAGTGTGTGGGGCTGGAGAGAGAGCTCAGCAGTTAAGAACACTGGTGTCCAACATGGTGGCTCACAAGTGTCTGTAAGTCCAGTTTCAGGGGATCCAACATCATTTTTTTTTTGGCCTCTGAGGACACCAGAGATGCACATGGTACAGACATGTATGAAGGCAAAACACCAACACATATAAAGTAAAATATTAAAAAAAAAAAAAAGGTTGGGCATGGTGACACATGTCTTTATTTCCAGCACTCAGGAGGCAGAGGCTGGAGGATCTCTGTGAATTAGAGCCCAGCCTGGTGTACAAAGTGAGTCTAGGTCAGCCAGAGCTGTTACACAGAGAAACCCTGTCTCGAATAATCAAAAAAAAGAAAAAAAGAAGGAGGAAGCTGAGTATGGTGGTGTTTGCCTTTTATCACAGCACTTGGGAGGTGGAGGCAGAGAAATCTTTGAGTTGTGAGTTCAAGACCAGCCTGGTCTAAGAGTTCATGGACAGCCAGGTCTGTTACAAAGGGAGGGAGGGAGGCAGGGGGTGGGAGGTAGCTTACTGGGTAAATACACCTGCTGTCAAGCCTGATGCCTTGCGTTCTACCCCAGGACTCTTACTATGGCAGTAGAACTGACTCCCCATACATTGTCCTATGACCTCCACATGAGCAATGTGGTATGTGTACAATCTGTCTTTCACTCACATTCTCACATATGCAAAGATGAATGTGTAATTAAAAAAAGAATGAAAGAAAAAAGAGGGTTTAATATTATTATTCTTGTCCTGTCCTGGAACTTGCTATGTAGACCAGGCTGACCTTGAACTCAGAGATCTTGCTGCCTCTGCCTCCCCAGTGCTGGGACTCTTATTGAGCAAGAAACCTCTGATAGCAAAGCCACAGAGTTTGTCCTCTTAGCAGACGTAAGCCATAGACAAAGCTCTGTTTGTGCAGGACTCTGGATCTAAAGGTTCGGATTGCTGACAGATACCCAGTTTCCTCCACATGCATCTCTTGTGCCCAGGGACTAGGACAGATACACATGAGCACCTAAGTCAGACCTGGAAGCACAAACAAGGCAAAGCCTCTACAAGATTTCCTCTGATTGTGTATCAGAAACTGCTGAGCACTTACACAAAAATGTCATCTCGAGGCATGATGTGGCTTAAACCTTCATCCATTTGGAAAATTTTGTGGAATCTGTGATTGTATACATCAGTGACCACCATCTACGAATCAAGAGCACACAGGAAGATGACAGACAGCTCACGAAGCTCCTAGTCACTATTAAAGCCCAGAACAAAGGGGTAAGTGCCCTGCTCAGGGCTGCCTGCAGAAAACCACCATGTGAGTGGTCCCAAGGCTAGGGCCAGGGTTGGTCACATCTGGCCTCAAGCAGTAGGAATGGTGACAAGTGAGCACAGACCAGAGCCTGGCCACTGGCAGAAACCCAGTGGCTTTGAAGGACCAGTCTCCACAACCCAGCAGCACACAACGATGAAAGCAGGGCCCTAATCTTGTTCCTCTGACAACGGGGAGGATTACCACAAAGGAAGAAAGATGGCATTTCCCTGTGCTGGAGGGGATCAAGAGGAAGGCCAAGGACCAGGGATCACATCTGCGCTGCCCAGTAACGACAACCTCCCAAGAGTGGCTAAGAGCATGAGAGTAAACTCCAAGGGCCATAAAGTGACTTAATGGTGCTGAGGGCCAGTAAAGTCTCCTGCCTTACATTTTCTGGAGCAATGCCAGACAGCTTGGAGAGCGCTTCACACAGGTCAGAAATGGCCCCCATCAATGGCACAGTCACACGGTACTGCAAAGAAGAAACAGTCAAGGTGACAAGAGTACTCCAAGAGAGACAGGAGATGACCTGGAGGAGCACACATCATAGGACTCTTCCAGAGGCAGCGCATGGTCCAGATTGAGTCGCAGAGCCAGCTGACAGAGCAGCCAGCTCTTTCCCTCCCAAATACTGCTCTTGTTTATCCTTTACCTTTTTTGATTAGGCTACTACTTCTTTTAAAGAACTGTTAAAAGTATATAAATTGCCATTTTATACTATGTATCACCTTCCTTCCTTTTTTTTTTTTTTTTTTGAGACAGAGCCTCACTCTGTAGCCCTGGTTGACCTAAAACTCTTTACATAGACCAAGCTGGCTTCAATTTCACAGAGATCTGTTCTAGCTGCCTCTGCCTCCCTTGAGTGCTAGGAGAAAAGGTGTGTGCCTCTACACCCAGCAGGTATCACCTTCCCACCAGCAGAATTGGACATGAAGACCCACTGGCCATACCTCTCATCTGGTTTGTTCTCCCATCTGATTTGAAGACGAACTTAAGGAAACTCTATTATATCTTCCCCAACATTCAAGGACCATTAGCAGGTAAACCAGGTTACTACAGCTGCATGACAGGAAAATGATAGAGAAATCCCAAGGTCCTGCACAACAGGTCCTGAACAATGGGCTTACACAAAGGTCTGACAGAGGCCAAGGGTGCACAGACTAAGCCCAAGGTACGTAGGGATGGTCCATGGAATTTCCCAAGCAGAGAGAAGGTAGTCCCATCTGGGAGCAGAGTTCACTCAGTGAGGGAGCTGTTACCTGGATAGGTCTGCACTGAGGGTCAGCAGGGACCAGGAAGACCTCCATAACTCGATCCTTCTTCAAAGGCAGTGGGAGAGTCAGATAGCAAAATGGGTCAAAGGTCACAGAAACTTTAGCACATTCCGGGCAAACCAAAGTAGATTTGAAAAGGCCATGGAAAGTATCCACAATCACAGAATCATTCCTCAGCCTGTGATTTTCCCAAGCTTCCTTTGCCACCACCTGGATAAAAGGATTAAGTAAGAGATTCTCAACATCGGTCCTTTCCCCTGATTCCAGAATGCTTTGTAACAAACACTGAGATGGACCACAAGGTACACCATGAACAGTCAAGAGCTTTTAGTGTACCATACTCCCCGACAGGTTACACCTATACCCACAACCATACTTACTAAGATGTCAACAGAGAATCTATGGAGAATAAGGGATCCTGACAACACCACAGACACATAGATCCAATTGAGGCTAGACCAGTCCTTTTGTGTTTTTAATGATCCAAAGGCCCTTAGGGCAGGTTTTTGTTTGGTTTGTTTGTTTGTAGACAGGGTTCTCTGTGTAGCCCTGGCTGACCTGAACTTGTTCTGAAGACCATGCTAGCCTGGAACTCACAGAGATCCACCTGCCTCTGCCTCCTGAGGGTTGGGATTAAAGACATGTGCCACCACGCCCGGCCTTAGGGGAGATTTTTAGTCAATTATATATTTAAGCTAACTCATGGGGGTTTTTTCTTTAAGATTTGAGTACAACTTTAAAGCATTCATATCAATTATTTTGATGCAACAGGGTCCCTAAAATAAGTTGCCCTTTCATATCACAAAGTCAAGACAAGTATATATGTTTTAAATTTGGTTTTAATGAGATATTTTAATAATCAAGGAGACAAGAGGCTAGTTTAGTACCCTGGAGGCAAAAGACTCAACATTTCTAGGCATCCTCAGCCAGACAGTCTGATGTCAGCCTAGACTACTAATGAGATCCTGTCCCACAACAAACGGCCTGATGGCACTGCCCTTAACTCTGGCTATTTGGAAGGCTGAGGTCTGCTTGGGCTAGAGACTGAGGTCAAGACCATTCTGAGCAATTTAGTAAGGTTGCATCTCAAACTAAGGAAAACAAACAGGCTATAAATACAGCCCAACAGTACAGCACTTGCCCAATAGGAGTTAAGTGGAAAAAGGTTTTATCAGCAGTACTGTGATACTCCCACCACAAGTAAGCAAGACCTGGATGAACTGTGAAGAACCCTGATAATGCTAACAGCACACTGTCAGGTAGGTTATAGTTTCCAGAGCTCTCTTGTTCCTGGCTTGTCAATGCAATACTAAACAAACTAACTAACTTGCAGAAACCCAGGAAGTGTTAGGCCTAGCCACAGTTGGGCTGGGATGTAGCTCAGAGGTTGAGTGCCTGTTCAGCATTCAAAAGGCCCTGGGGGAGGGGTGATCTGGAGCACTAGGAAAGAAAGAAAAAAGGCAACTCTAGTTAGCTCCTTTCTGACTGACTATGAATGCATCCCTGTCATGAGTAACAGTGAGAGGCAACCAGGGCCCTCGCACTAACCCCAACACCAGAAGACTGTTCCCATGCTGCCAATAGAAGGAAGTCTCTTTGGGATACTGTGCAGACAGCTTCAATATCATACCGCATCTGGTCGCCCGTTGGCATCCTTTGGCTCCAGGTAGGGCTTCTTCTTTACTCGGTTCAAGTCTTCATGCAATCCGTCTAGAATAAAGGCTAACAGCTCCTGAGAGTCTTGTTGCTGGTAGCCAGAAAACTGAGGAGCAAAACGTCCCACTTGTGTCTACAACAAAAGCAACTCCATCAGGAGGTGTAATAAAATAGTAAAGGGAAAAAGCAAACAGCAAGTAAAGTCAGAGGGGCAGTGCTCACAACAACAGCTTTACAGTCAGCTGGAACATAAGAAACCTCATCCGAAGAACAGTTCAATTAATTCCTTAAGAGCCATACTGAGGTTAAATACTGAGGTTAATGGGCCCACAGAGCTAAGAAAAACACAGGCCTAAAATCAGGCCATTATCCTAACAAGGGGAAGAGAGGCATTCTCAGTTGATAATCCAAGTAGTTAAGTGAACTCTACTCCAATGTCCTTTTGTGGTTCAGAGTGTTAAATCATAGCACTTTAGATATGATACCTGCATCAAATATGAGAATCATGCACAACAAGCCCTCACATCCCTAGATCTGACTGTCCAGTAACTCTTACCATTCATACTTGAAATGTAGTTCCCAATTAGCAGCAGCAGCACCTGGGAGCTTATCAGAAACAAATTCTAAGGCCCCTCTCAGACTCTACAAGAAACTCCAGAGATGGACCAGAGCCTCTTGTAATAAGCTTCCCAGAGACTATGATGCAGCCTAAATTGGACAAGCACTGTTCTACATCTGTGTTGTCTAATATTAGCCACTAACTGAGAGGTCATTTAAATTTAAAGAAGGTGAAAATAAACAAAGGAGCTGGGATCGAGCTCACCTGTGCTTACTCAGCATGCGCAAAGCCCTGGGTTACATCCCGAACACCAAGGAAAAAGTTAACACAATTTACAATTGAGATATTTTTGTAAAATTATTACTTTATTTTATGGGTCTGGATGTTTTGCCTGTACGTATGGTTTTGTGCCATGTGTGGGACCCATGAAGGTCAGAAGGTGGCTTTGGATTCCCTGGAACTGGAGTTACAAATGGTTGTGAGCCACCATGTAGGTGCTGGGAATCAGATCTGGACCCTCTGGAATAGCCAGTTCTCTTAACTGCTAAGCCATCACTCTAGTCCTCCAAGTTCAGATTCTTGGTTATACTAACCACATTACGAGTGTTCCATAGCACTTGAGTTAATGGCTACTACCAGACAGTGCAGGTATTAGCTGCGTCCATCAGTAAAGTAAGGAAGAGCTATACTACCCCAAAATGTTATTTGTAAATTGTTCACACTGGACCGAACCTAGTTTGCTGCCATCCAATTCTAGTGGGTTTTTTTTCTATTTATTTATTTTGGTTTTTTGAGACAGGGTTTCTCTGTATACCAAACCCTGGCTGCCCTAGATTCATTTTGAAGACCAAGCTGGTCTCAAACTCACAAAGATTCTCCTGCCTCTGCCTCCCAAGTGCTGGGATTAAAGGCACGCGCCACCATGCCTGGCCAATTCTAGTAGTTCTTATGATTTTGTATATACACAGTAATTTACTTGTATTTCTCAGGGATTAATGTGACCAAGAAGATGAAAGAGAGTCTTCAACCAACCAATTGAGATTTTCTCACTGAGAGAAAAAGATTAAGAATAGTCTTTTGCAAGGCAATGGTGGCACATGGCTTTAATCCCAGCATTCAGGGGGCAGAGGCAGGTGGATCTCTGGGTTAGAGGCCAAGATATCCAAGGCTATGCAGAGAAATCTGTCTCAAAAAAAAAAAAAAAGAAAAGAATTGCCTTTCACATTACACATTATCTCCTTTTTTTTTTTTTTTTTTTTTTTTTAAGTTTTTTGTGCTAAGGTTTCTCTGTGTAACAGCCCTGGCTGTCCTGGAACTCACTCTGTAGACCAAGCTGGACTTGAACTCACAGAAATCCTGCCTCTGCTTCCTGCGTGCTAGGATTAAAGGCATGTGCCAACACGCCTAGCTCACATACCTTGAGTATGAATCTATCCCTGACTTCTGAGGTCCTGAGAGCACAGGTATACAGGATTCCAAATCAGATCACTTAGGAATAACATTTGTATCACTCTAACAGTTAAAAATGAATTTTTATAGTCTAATTTAAAACAGTATTGGGCCAGGTGTGGTGGCGCACGCCTTTAATCCCAGCACCCGGGAGGCAGAGGCAGGCGGATCTCTGTGAGTTCGAGGCCAGCCTGGTCTACAAAGAGAGTCCAGGACAGCCAGGGATGTTAGAGAAACCCTGTCTCGAAAAACCAAAAAAAAAAAAAAAAAATTTGAAACAAGCTGGGGGTGGTAGCACACGCCTTTAATCCAGCACTCGGGAGGCAGAGGCAGGTGGATCTCTGTGAGCTCAAGGCTAGCCTGGTCTACAAAGTGAGTCTAGAACAGCCAGAGATACACAGAGAAACCCTGTCTCAAAAAAAAAAAAAATAGTTCAGGGTCATCCTTAGCTGCAATTAAAAAGGATAATCTATACTACATGAGACCCTGTCTCAAAAAAAAACAAAACAAAAAAATTGAAACAAAACAAACACCACCATCAAAACAAAACGCCATACACAAAAAATTCCTCCCTTACCACTGACTCAAAGAGGGGTCTGATGACATGAACTTTGAGTTTTGAGTGCCACAGTACAGGACAAGACAGAGGTCAGAGGACAACTCTTTAGAGTTGATTCATTAAGCTTGCCTTTACCTACTGAACCATCTTGCTGGCCCTTTCCAGTCTACTTTAAGCCCAAAATGCAAGCAAAGAGATGCCTCAGTACAAAATGAAGCCACTCTCCTCAAAATCGGACAAGGGAGTCAAACAGGCAGACTCAGCAAGTCTGACCATCTGAGTTTAATCCTCAGGATTTATAAGACAGAGAGAACCAATTCCTGCAAGTCATCCTCTGATACATACATGTGTGCACAAATGCACGTGAACATGCACACACACACACACAAATGTAAAAACAATCTCTTCTTTTGAGGGACAGAGGTAATATATGCCAACCTACTTTGAACATTCTTGGTGCCACGTGAGTGTCCCTTCCGGACCACATCTGCTTGATGAGCTCTGCATAGGCCTCTGCGATCTCCCCTTTCATCCCCAGAGGGTTGTCTCTGTTGATCTCAGCCTCATACTCGTCTTTGAGAAAGTACTCAGTCAGCGGAGCAGTATTGCTCAGGCACTGAAATAGAACGAAACCAGACAGCATGAAGACAGAAAAGACAAACCAAGTTCTTTTTGTTTGATGCTCTTAGACCAGGCTGGTTTCAAACTCTTGGAAATACTCTTACCACAGCCTCCCAAGTACTGTGATTGAGGGTACACAGAACCAGAGTTCTTTCTGCATTTGGAACCCTCCTGGACACTATTTGCTTTTTGCCTTGACTAACTTTAGTCTATATCCTTTCCTCATCACAAACCATTATCATTAATAAGCTATGAGAACTTTGAGTAAATTCCTATGTCCTGCTAGAGAATTATCAAAATTGAGAGTGCCCTTAGGAAACCCTGAACTTGCAGTTAGTTGGCTTCACAACTGAGGGCATCCTTAGAGACCATAATCTTCTAATTTTGCAGTTGGATACTTAACCCCTTGCAGCCCATGGGTATCACAATGTTATTACATAGCATCTATCTTATAAATACTTGATGAACAAATATAGATTTTTGTAGCCTAGATCTTGAACCTTGAACTCGAGTTCTTCCTGACCCCTGATATTACAATTGTAAACTACTATGCCAACACTGGCTTCTATCAGTTTTTGTAGTAGTAGTGCCAGGGATTGAATCCAGTATTTTCTATCATTGGGTTACATCTCTAGCCTTTTTCACCTTTTTATCTGAGAGAAGATAAGAGGCCGTGTCTCAAAAAAAAAATCAACTAATTAAGCAAACAGTAGCCATTTTAGGACCACTGTAACCGTAAATATATTAAACTATATTTATTAATACCTAAACACCTACTACCTAAGAACCAATCCTAACCCTTTTGAAAAGGATACCAAGTCATGGGTCCTTGTGGGCAACAATCACTCAGTGAACACTGGGCTCTGGCGATGCTATGGCAGCCTTACGTCAGCTTAGCTCAGCTTCCTGCAAGGACTCATGCCGCCAGTTTGCCTCAGCCTCAGTCAGCCAAGACAGTCACTTCAACTGTCTCTTCACCCTATCCATTTGAACTAGCTGAACCTCTCAGAGCAGCTGCTGTGCCATGTGGCCTAGTCCTTGGCTTCCAGGCTTTGTCAGGGCTTATTCGCTTGTGTGGGCCTTTGCCACATCCTCATATGGCAAGTGTTACTCTGCCTGTTTTTGAGGTCTCCTCAGAGTGTGCACATGCCTCACATCAGTGATGTCACTTGAGGCCGCAGCTCTCCTGACAGCTCTCCTCACCTTCTGTCAGGTTCTTACAGACTCAGGGCTGGTTATATTTTGAGCATCCTTGGGCCTGGTCAGCACACCTCAGTCCCTGATGGTTCGCAGGCCTTCCTGGGCTTGCTCTAGGCAGAAGTCACTCCCTATGGCTTTTCCTGTCAGCATGGCATGGGAGTCAGCAAACAGCACATGCCACTTCATACTTTGTCTCTTGTGTACTCTCTCACCCCATTTGGGGTGTCGCCATGCCCTTAAATAGAAGGTGGGTCTCGAGCTTTCTTGGGGTCTTTTGGAGCCATGGCTGTTGGCATATCCCAGCTAGGGTGTCTGACTCTTCTATCTGCAGGCCCCACCAAACCCCCCACAGGACTGGTAGACTCTGCTCACATCTCTTGGAACCAAAACAAGGCTTCATCTTGCTTCAGTCCAATCTGGGCTCTGCCCACCTAGATCACAATTTTTCTAGTGTCCAAGCAATGCCAAGCCAAAAGTCCTTTCCAGTTTCCCAGGTTTTCACTCTTATGCCCAGGACCACCTGTGCTCTGTCAGGTATCAGGCTGATCCTCATGCCCCTTAAGAGAGTGTCCTTCAGAAGCCCCCACATATTCACTACAGACCAGACACTGGTGAAGCCATTCCAAACTGGCCAGTAGCAGGTGTCCTGGCACAAGACTTTTAAGCACTAAAAGGAGGTGAAGTGGGGGGAACAAGCCTAAGAGAAGACCCATTCTTCACTTAACAAACTCCCACCCACAGTTCTATTTAGTTGGCAACTTTCCCCTCTACCTGCAAAGCAGAGTTCATAAAGCAGGTGTTCCCCAGGTTTCCAAGTCCACAGAGGCCAGGCTGTGTATGAGGCGATGGGGGTTCCTGGCAATTATACGAAGCAGAGAAGCCAGAACCACTGAAAAACACAACCCACATCAGCAATGAAAGCAAGTGCTGGACATATGCGCTTAGGATGACTTTTGGACCTTTGCTTGGGCCTCCAGAACTTGTGCCTGGCCGTAATTTCATAAAGTAAATGTTCCCTCCAGGCCTCCCCTCCACCTTTACTTGACACGTTAGCAGGCGCAAGTATTAGCCTTAAAGGGAGAAATGCTATTTGAATTTTCTTCTTTTAGATTTTGGCAACTGATTTCATTCCCTTCACAAATGTTGTAATCTCCCTACACCACCCACCCTGCCCTCAAGATTACCAATGGCTTAGACTGGAGAAAACAGCAGACAGCAAAAGGGCAAGTAATGTGAGTCACACTATAAGAGGCATGCTTCACTGCAGGTAGGAAATGGAGTGAAAAACCACATGTGCACATTCTCACAGAAGCTTTATCTTAGCACCAGATGAGCAGTCCAGGTCCCCAGAAAGGACTCAGAGGGAAGGAAAGCAAAGTAAAAGGGTCTGTTCTTACCCCCTGCTGATACCGGAACTGGGCATCCCAGAGGTGTTAGTGCTATCACCATTTGCAATGAGAGAGGCAGACACTGAGGAATAGGGACTTGTGGATGGTTTTGGAGAGGTAGTAAAATTTCTGCTAGGTGCAGTGCTTGATCTGGGAAAGAGAAGCAAAAATAATACCACTGACTTTTTGAAAAGTACAGACCCTATTCGATGCCTTAGGTCTCTTCTCAATAAACATATATTCTGAAGTGTGCTTCACAGCTCATACCTGGATCCCCAGAACTCAGAAAGCTTGAGGACAATCTGGTCTACATAGAAAGAGGAAAAAGGGAGGGAAGAAACATTCTCCATTCTGTTACTTAAACTGCAAAGACACTGTCTTCACATTCCAAAGACTCCAAAGTGGAAATAAGAGAACAGCTGGAAGCTTGTGGCCCAAGCTCAGGTCAGCTGGTGTGGTGTAGGTAGCAGCAAACAACCTGTCTTAAACGAGGGAGAAGGTGGGAACTGATTTGAACTTGACCTCTTACCTCCATAAGCATGCTCTAGCATGTGTGCCTGCCTTTACTCACACAAGGAACACATACACATTCTCTCTCTCTCTGACCAAGTTAAATCTGTTTCATCCCAAATCCTAGGGCTAGATGATTCCCTCCCTCAGATTTGTCTATATTGCTTATAAATCAGTTGACTCAGTGCTTTCTGACTGATGTCATTTTCTGACCCAACAGATTGTCTGCTTTATGGGTGTATCCACATGTACAACAGTATCTGACACTGCACTGGAGATCAAGAAAAGGAATGTCCTCAGGAATTCCACTGTATGCTCCCTCTTGACCAACCACACCTTGTCAAGAGACTCCAGCCTTCATGGACTCTCAAGGGGCACTGCTATTTCCCAAAAGCTGTCTCCCTTTGGGGAAGTTCTTAGGCTTCAGAGTGAGGCACCGATAGAGAGAAGCAAAGCTAAGAAGTCAACGAGTTACAAGGCCAGGAGAGCCAGCTGTGCCTCATCGGCTGCAAGCCAACCACGTAGAAAGTGTTGTCCCTAGAGCAGTGGCTCTCAATCTTCCTAATGCTGTGATCCTTTAATACAGTTCCTCATGTTGTGGTGACCCCCAACCACAAAATGATTTTGCTACTTTATAACTATAGTTTGCTGTTATGAATCAGAATGCAAATATCTGTGTTTTCTGATGGTCTTAGATCACCCGTGAAAGGGTCATTCAACTCCACAAAGGAGTTGCGACCTATAGGCTGAGAAACCCTGTACTAGATGGTTCACAGTCGGGGTTGCGTTCTCTTATGTTCCATGGCACTTCTAGTTAAGAAAGGAGCTGTCGAGTCTGAACTTTTTCTTTTTCGTTTTTTGGTTTGTTTGTTTTTTTGGTTTTTCGAGACAGAGCTTCTCTGTGTAGCCCTGGCTGTTCTGGACTTGCTTTGTAGATCAGGCTGGCCTTGAACTCACAGAGATTCACCTGCCTCTGCCTCCCGAGTGCTGGGATTAAAGACGCGTGCCACCATGCCCAGCTCGTTTTTTAGTTTTTTTACACAAGGTTTTTCTATGTATCCATGACTGTCCTGGACTCACTTTTGTAGAACAGGCTGGCCTTGAACTAACAGAGATCTGCCTGCCTCTGCCTCCTTAGTGCTGGGATTAAAGACGCGTGCCACCATGCCCCGCTAGTCTGAGCTTTTCTATTTGTTTTCCTACTGCTCCTGTCACAAACGTTTACTAACTCAGGGGCTTCAAGACAACACAATGTATTCTCACAAAACTACTGAAGTAAAGTCTAAAGGAGGGGCTGGAGAGATGGCTCACAGAAATAAGAACACTTGTTTCTCTTGCAGAGGACTCAGGTTCCCAACATCCACACAGTGATCACAACCACCTATAACTACAGTACAGGGGATCCAACACTCTTCTAGCACACACAGGCACCAGGCACACACATAATACACAGACATACATACAAGCAAAATGCCCATATGCATAATTACAAATAAACGAAACCCAAAGGAGTTCTGAGTTAAAGTCAAGGTATCCAAGTTACAGTCTTCCGTAGACTTTAGGTTTTCCTAGAGGCTCTCCACATACCTTGGCTCAAAGCCAGTCAAGCTTTTCTCACATTCCACTGCTATGACACTGCTTCTGATCTCACACCCAGTGTGACTCTCCAGCCTCCCTTTCACTTCCAGGGAGTCTGTGATTACAATGGGTCTACCTGAAGAGTCTCCCGATTTCAACATAATTAATTTAGTCACACCTGCAAAACATATTCTTAAGTTCTTGTGATGAGGAGAAAGGCATTTTGCATACCCATCTATGGTATGTGTGTATGAGTGTCTGTGTGAGAAACATGTATGTGTGCATTCGTACATGTGGAAGGTGAGGGTCATGTTAGCTGTCTTCTTGAATGCTCTTCGCCTTATATTGAGGCAAGGTCTGTCACTGAACCCAGAGTTCACCATTTTGGCTAGACTGGCTGGTCAGTTTGCTCCAGAGACTCTGTCTCCATCCTCTGTGCACTAAGATTATGGGCAGGCTACCACAGTTACCCAAAACTGGTGGGTTCTGAGGATGTGGACTCTGGTCTTCATGCTTACATGAAGCAGTTTACCTGCTGAGCATCCACCAGCCATAGGTTGTTTGTTTTTGTAGATACAGTCTCCTATAGACCAGGCTAGCCTAGAATTCGCTATGTACCTAAGGATAGCTTTGAACTCCTCCTCCTACCAAATGTTCTCAAAGGCTGGGATTACCGGCATGTGCCACCACACCTGGCTCTATTTTTGTCATCAGGTCAGGAAATAGTAGTTTCATTTCCCTGCACTACATCATAAGGAAGGGCCATCACTTCGTTCTGCAATTCCATAAGTCACAGGAATGTCTTCTAAGGTAACTGCTGGGAATCCAAGTTTAGTAGCTGCGTAGAAATCCATAACAGGCCACAGGGCAGAGGTTGAGTGGGGGCAAGACTTCACCCTGACCCTCCCTCTGTGCTTTCTCAAAGCCTCTCAACTACAAGTAGAAAAGTAAAGAAGTTTCACAAAAACAAAGCCACTTTTGCAAAATAGCAATTATCAGACTTGACCTTTCTCTTCCTCTCCTCCCTTGTCCTTGGTGGGACCTGACAGTTATCTTTTTTGTTTGTTTGTTTGTTTGTTTTTGGGGGGTTTGTTTTGTTTTTTTTGAGACAGGGTTTCTCTGTGTATCCTTGACTGTCCTGGACTCACTCTGTAGACCAGACTGGCCTTGAACTCACAGAGATCTGACTGCGTCTGCCTCCCAAGTGCTGGGATTAAAGGCGTGCGCCACTACACCTGGCGACGGTTATCCTTTACATGACTGTCAGTCCAGCAGACTGTTTAAAGGCTGGCGCTTCAAACACCATGCAACAGACTGAGAAACTGATTCTGCATCTAATTCAGAACAACCCTCTCTCTCTTTCCTTTTCTCTGCACCTGTGGACCACATACATGGGAGAGAAGATTCACTTACTTTGACTGTACGGTCTGCCTGGGCCATGTGCCATCTTCATTTTGGGGCTCAATTACTAGCACCTGAGTGAAAGGGGAAAGCAAATGAGCACAGTACAATACATCCTACTCCTGACATGCTTATTGCCAGAAGACTGCTTCACACACATCCTAGTCAGAGCTGCTTGTCTGGGCACGGTCTGGGCCCTCCTACCTGACCCTGGTACAGCCCAGCATCCTGAATAGTGTTGTCTAGCTTGCTCAACTGCTCATAGGTGTTGCTCATGTATTTGTTCCAAAGTCGTGTTTCACGCTCTGCAGGGATGTTGAAGAGCTTCCTCATCTCCTTCTCGATGGTTGCTAGGAGAGGCAAAAACATCACTCAGGGATCTCTCATGAGAGAAAGATAGCTGAGGCAAATCACCCTCCTTCCTTTTCAAATGTTCATGGCAGATGTAGAGCAGTTTTGGTCACAGACCTTAACTTCTTTGCACTAAGGCCGCTCATCTTTCAGAGGCCTCCTCGTAAGAAACAGTACACTATGCTCCTTGATGACGCAGGTGTCACTCATATCACCACAACATAGGACCCAATGGCTCCTGCCTGCCTATGATCCCAGCACTAGGGAGGCTGAGGTGGGCAATTCCAACAGGTTCAACGCTACTACAATGTTTCAGGTAAACCTGAGCTTTAGGATGAAAACCTACCCCCCTCAAAAAAAAAAGATGAAGAACTGGAGAAAGGCAAGGAGGAAGAAGAAGGAAGAACAATGTAGAAAGTTAGAAAATTGGAAGCTGGGTGGTGGTGACCCACACCTTTGATCCCAGTACTTGGGAGGCAAAGGCAGGCAGTTTGAGACTAGTCTGGTCTACAGAGCAAGTTCCATGATACACAGAGAAACCCTGCCTTGAGAAACAAAAAACAAGAAAAAAGAAAAGCTAGCTCTAAGATCATTATTGTCAGACACACATACAAATACATAAACACAACCTCCTGAGCTCATTTCACCAATTTTAGAAGGAGTGGGGACAGCCACAGAAGACATTTGAGGAAAGGGACCCAGGAGGGCTTGAGTAAGGACAGTAAAGTGGAAGTGATGCAATTAAATTTTAATTAAAAATTTTTTTAAGCCGGGCGTGGTGGCTCATGTCTTTAATCCCAGCACTCAGGAGACAAGAGGCAGGGGGACCTCAGTGAGTTCAAGACTAGCCTGGTCTACAAAGTGAGTTCAGGACATTTTTTCCCCCTGAGATTGTTGGAGGGTTTTTTTTTTTTAATTAATTAATTTTTATGTGTATAGATGCTTTATTGCCTGCATGTAGTCTGTACACCATGTGTGTTTGGTACCTTCAAGAGACCATGGGAGTAGAGTTAAAGAGAGTTGTTATGCTGGTTTGAATGAGAATGCCCTCCCATAGGCTCATGTGTTTAAATGCTTGGTCCCCAGTTAATGGAAAGGATTAGGAGATGTGGCTTGTTAGAGAAGGTGTATCACTGGAAGTTTTCAAAAGCCCACATAGGCCCAATGCTGCCCATGCTCTCTCCTTCTCTCTCTGTCTGCAGATCAGTACATAAAGCTCACCTGCTGTTCCAGCACGGTGCCAGTCTGTTTCTTGCCATAATGATAATGGACTAATCCTGTAAAACTGTAAGCAAGTCCCCAACTAAATGCCTTCTTTTACAAGAGTTGCTTTGGTCATGGTGTCTCTTCATAGGAACTAAGTCTGTTATGCCATGTAAATGCTGGAAATTCAATCCAAATTCTCTGCAAGAATATCCAGTGCTCTTAATTGTTGAGTCATCTCTCCAGCCACATTGTGTTTTCTGTGTGTGGTATATGATTTGTTAGTGTGGGTATGTGTGCTTGTAGGGACCGGAGGCCATCTTCAGGTATATTTCCATCACTTTCCATCCTTTATTTTTTTGAGATAGGGTCTCCCTCTGAATCTAAAAGCTCATTGATTTAGTTGGCTTCCTGACCCGTGAGCTTCAGGGATCTGCCTGCCTCACACTCCCAGTGCTGAGGCTAAAGACACACCACATCTGGATGTCTTACCTTTTTTTTTTTTTTGGTTTTTAGAGACAGGGTCTCTCTGTGTGACCCTGACTGTCCTGGATTCACTTTGTAGACCATGTTGGCCTCGAACTCACAGAGATCTGACGGCCTCTGCCTCCTGAGTGCTGAGATTAAAGTTATGTGCCACCATGCCCGGCCACCTGGATGCTAGGGATCTGAACTCGGGTCCTCATGCCTGCATAGCAAGCTCCTGCCTGCTGAGCCATCTCCGTAGCCCTTCTTTCTTTGTTCTTTGAAATAGGGTCTCACTGCAGCCCACAATGGCCTCAAACTCCTGGCAGACCCTGTCTCCACATCCCAAATGCTGGGATTACAGGGTTAGCCACCATGCCCAACCCAAAGAGTAGAGGCTGTTTGTTTTATTTTTGGTTCTGAGACCTTGAGTACAATCATATAAACCAGCCACTTAGGAGGTAGACACAGGAGAATCAGAAATACAAGCCTACTTGAACTACTTTTCTAGCCATTTTGCTTGCCCAAGTTCTGTTTTATAGAACACAGTTCCCAGGTCAGGCTTTTTAAAAAATTTCCTCAGAAAAAGACTTCCAAGTGAGGACTGAAGCACATTTGGGCAACAGGTGTGAAGAGGGCAACCCAGCTGCCCCATCAATTACAATAACCTGTACTCTCTCACCAGATACCCTAACCCTGGCCAGTGCTTACCAATGGTGTCAGCTTTGCTAAAATGGCAGCTTAGCACATTGGTGGGGTCACTGTTCTCACAGAGCTTCAGTTCCAGCAAATACACCTCCACTTTGCAGTGCTTGACAAACAGACCATGCTCTACAACCTGTAAGCAAAAGAGACAAAACAGTGAGGAAGCTGGGCTGGACACCAGGACAGTCCCAGAAGCAACACGGCTCAGCAGCAGAAGGCTGAACCTCTCAAGAAAAATTTCCTTCAGGAATTGTTTGTTTTTGAGACAAGGTCTCACTATGTAGACCAGGTTGGCTTGGAACTGATTATGTGTAGACCAGGCTGGCCTTGAACTCAAAGAAATCTACCTCTGTCTTCCAAGTGCTAGTTATGAAGGCATGCACCCCACGTGTGGTCTAAGAACAAATTTTTATTAATTTTTAGAATGTTTAGATTTAATTCATCAGCATATGTCCCAAGAGTTACAATTTTCCCCCATATAATGAAGAATCAAATACAGCTTCACAGAACCAGAGAAAGAACTGTGTGGGTATACCAGGCCCTATAGGCAGGTCTCAGAAGGTCGGCTTTGAACAGAAAACTCTTGTTTTGGTCCTTGTAGAGTTTGTCAAATTAAAGGGCTAAAACACAGGTAACACCTTAGCAGAATGCTATACTGACAGCATCTGCAGCTCTCTGAAGAAGGCTGTGACCTTCTTTGTTCCTTAACCCTCCTAAGAATTTCAAGCTGGCAAAAAAAAAAAAAAAAAAAAATCTGAAGCCATGCATGATAACAAGACTAATCTCAACTCTAGGGATACAAAGACACAAGGATTAGGAGTTCAAGGTCAGTTTGAGCTACACAGTAAGTTTGAGACCAGTCTGGTCTACAAATCGAGTTCCAGGACAGTCAGGGCTATACAGAGAAACCCTGTGTCAAAAAACAAACAAAAGATGAAGCTCTCTCTCATGAGTTCTGTCCACCAAAGGCACTAAGCCGTGTTTCTGTCTAAGAGTGTGCCTGCTCTTGAGAAGTTAATCTTCTCTGCATACAAACACCTACTTTTTGACTACTCAGCAGTGCAGTCAGTCTCATGAGCATAAGGGAAATGATATTAGAAAAATGGATAGGTACTTTTTATGGTGACCCACGCGCAATCTCAGCATCCAGGAGCCTCAATGAAAAGGCTCAACTCTCACAGTTCAAGGCCTACCTGAGCTATGAGCGAGTTCAAGTTCAGCCTGGATAACTTAGCAAGACATTGTCTAAAGATGAGGGCTGGAGATATAGCTCAGTGCTAGGACACTTGCTTAGCATTTGAGGCCCTAGAGTCATTCCCGGTATTCAGGAAAAGTTCATGTCCATATGGACCGAATGAAGGCTTCTCAAAGGGGCTCTAAGTACTGATGGACACACTAAGCCAACCAGGCAGCTCTGGAATTTGGAGGCCTCTTAGTAACATCCTGAGCTACTCACAAGCATTTGATCTCCTAGAGAGAACTGGAAACAACCTAGAAACAGTCTCTCAGGCCAGAATTCCAGAGGCAGGACATGACCAGTACAAGGTCTGCCTGGGCTACACAGAGATCCTGTCTCAGGAAACAAAAACAAGATCTCAAGTCCGGCATGGTGGTGACATCTTTAATTCTA
Organism: Lophiomys imhausi; assembly: GCA_907164525.1. Lineage (NCBI taxonomy): Eukaryota > Metazoa > Chordata > Mammalia > Rodentia > Muridae > Lophiomys > Lophiomys imhausi. The sequence continues at coordinate 15,767,047 of CAJQZJ010003646.1, forward strand.
TCACTTGTAAGGCAAAAGCAGGAAGATCTCTGGGTTTGAGGTCAGTCTGGTCTACAGAGAAAGTTCCAGTCCAGTCAGTGCTACCCAAAAAAAAAGCTGTTACAAAACAACAACAAAAATACAAAACAAGGTCTCAAGTACTTGTTTGAGAGGGCCTTAAAAAGAAAAAGAAAGGGAATATATGTATATGATATAGAAATGATAAGACAAAAGGATAGATTATTGAATCTGCTCTGAAACTTAAAACCATTGTTATTCTTAAAATAAGGTTATCTTTTGATAAATTGGTATAAAATTGTATATATTGATAAAAAATAAGATTAATTTTGACAGAATTTTAGTTTGTTCAATGATAGATTTATAAATCAATAGATTTATAATAAATCTTCAAAACCCTCAAGAGATGTACAAAAAAATGACATTTAAAGATATTATTATTTTAAGAATTGTTTGACTTTAAGACAGTCAGCTCCTGACAGCTCCCATTTGACTTGGAAGAAAACAATGAGCATCAAAAAGAAATCTCCCATCAGGAGATAATTCCTACTGGACAAAAATGCCCTTGCTCTCTCAACAGACTATATAGAGTCCAAAGATGGACCAGAGCTTAAATACAGGTAAGCTGATGTCCTGATTCTGAAGAGACAGAATGGGAAAATCTTTATTTCCTGCTTCACAATTATGTCTGTGAGATATGCTTGGCCAGAAGGCTGAAGATGATGCTCCAACGGTATTGAGAGATATTTGGGACTTTCTAGGCAACAAACTGTCATTTTTTTTCCTTTTGGAAGCTGTTCTTCTGTGCTTCCTATTCACTCAAATAATAACTTTATCCCTTAAGTCTTTGATGGGGTTGAAGACATATATGATAAAAATTATTATTATTGCCGGGCGTGCGCCACCACCGCCCGACTGATAAAAATTATTTAGGTTCAGAACTTTAGACACATCAAGATAAGATTTTTTTCTTCTTCAAGATGGCCTGATAAAAATAGGCTAAACATTATGTATGTACTTTTTATCCTTTTTATTAGACAAAAGGAGGGAAATGATGGGGTGGTGTTAAGCATTCTATATGTTAATTGGTCCTGTTTGCTGTATATTACTTACTTTGTCTCTGATTGGTTAAATAAATGATGAGGCCTGGAGATTGGGCAAAGACAGAGGTAGGCAGGACTAGGAGCTTTGAGAGAAAGCATCTTGGGGAGAAGACCAGAGAAGAAGCCAGGAGTAAACAAGAAAGACACGCCATGGGGTAGATTAAAGAAGATCCTTCCACGTGGCCTGGAACATCGGCTTAGTGTGGAGAATAATAGTCCAAAGGGACATATGTATATATGGGGTTATATTTGGGTAATAGAATTATGAGCTAGCTTAGATGGGCTAGGATTGCACAACAATTAAAGATAATATAAATACTAGTAAATAATTTAATTAGCAATTTTTTTCTACACTGGTCTACAGAGAAAGTTCCAGGCCAGTCAATGCTACACAGAAAAACCCTGTTACAAAACAACAACAACACAAAACAAGGTCTCAAATACTTGTTTTCAACCACTTAACTACATTCATCTCCCCAGAAAATCAACAGAAGCCAGTGTACCCAAGGAGAGCCTACACACACTAGCAGGTGTGACAATATGTGTGCACTCACTTTTCTGACAATAGGCTGCTGGCCTTCCACACACCCATACCAATTTAGCAACTTGTTCCAGGCTTCAGCTGGGACCAACACATAGTCCAGCTCATCAATTAAGTGCTCCTTCAAGGTCTGACTCTCAGGATCTGAAAAAGGAAATCAGCACATTTCATTTTTCTTTTCCCCAGAGAAGTTTTGTTGTTATTTTTGAACAAGATTCTTATGTATTTTTCATAAGGTGTCACAGGGACAAGCACAATATTCTAAAGTTCTGTCATTACCCATGACACAGAGCAGACCTGACCACTCTTTATCCTTAGTCATGTTTTCCTGAGGCACTTGTACTTCATCTATAATTAGAAAGAAAAGTGAGCAGGAGTCAGGGTTTCATCCATCCTTGTAGTTTCAGCTACTCAGGAGGCTGAGGAAGAATTGTTTGAGCCCTGAAGTTCAAAGCCAGCTTGGGCAACACAGCCAGACTCTATCTCAAAAGAATAGGGGGAAAGATGGAGGGAAAAGGAAACTCACTTTGTTCATTTTTTTTTCTTTTGAAGTCAAATTTATTGAAGGTGGAAATGGCTGTGCACCCCTTTAATCCAAGCACTTGGGGGGAAGAGGAAGGTGGATTTTTATAAATTTGAGAGTTGCCTGTCTACATGGAAGCTCCAGAACAGCCAAGGCTACACAGTCTCTGTTTCAAGAAGGGAAGGAAGTAACTCTAAAATAAAATTGAGATATAATTTATATTATGTACAAATTTATGAAAAACTATTTTCATACAATGTATTTCAGCCATATTCTTTCTCCTATCCCAACTCCTCCCAGATCCCCCTCCTTACTACCCCACTTCTCATTTTTGTTTTTGTTTTGAGAAAACATCACATGAAGTCCAGCATGACCTTGATCTTTATGTAGCCAAGGATGACCTTTAATATCTGATCTTCCTGTCTCCACTTCCCAAGTGCTGAGGTTACAGGAAGGAGACAGCATCACAGGGTCAGAGAAAACAGTGGGGAGATGGTTCAGCAGGTAAAGGGATTTGCTGCTCCTATGCTGCCACATAGGATAACTTGGGTTCAATAAAACTTTTTGCTTTGTTTTGTTGTTTCAAGACAGGGTTTCTCTGTGTAACCTTGTCTGTCCTGGAACTTGTTCTGTAGACCAGGCTGGCCATGGCCTTAGAGATTTGCCTGCCTCTGTCCCCAGAGTGCTGGGACTAAAGGTACTTGTCACCATTGCCTGTCTAATAAGAAAACTTTTTTTTTTAAGGTTTTTTTGTTTTTCGAGACAGGGTTTCTCTGTGTAGCCCTGGCTGACCTGGACTCACTTTGCAGACCAGACTGGCCTTGAACTCACAGAGATCTGCCTGCCTCTGCCTGCCTCTACCTCCCGAGTGCTGGGATTAAAGGTGTGTGCCACCACGCCTGGCTAGAAAATTTTTAATTTACATTTCTAAATGTGTCTAGATTGCACAGTTAACATAACAGCCTAGACTGGTATTTTAAAGACAGAGAGACAGCTGCAGGTGGGGAGAGGCAGCAGATCTCTGTGAGTTCGAGGCCAGCCTGGTCTACAGAGCAAGTTCCAGGACAGACAGGGATACACAGAAAAACTCTGTCTTGAAACAAACAAACAAACAACCCCTCATTGCAGGGATTAAACAAGAATTTAGAAACAATAAAATAAAAAATCAGTAAACATGAAGATAAAAGCAATGCAGGCACAGGCTGGAGCTATAGCTTTACTGGCAAAGCAGCTTCCTCACAAGCAAAGCTCTAGGTTCAAACCCTAAGTACCTCTCCAAGAAAAGAGAAAACCAAAAGCCAGGCTATCCTGGGTTACATATCAAGTTCAAGGCCAGCCTAGGCTACACAGGAAGACTTTGTCTCAAAAACAAAACATTTAGAAGAAAAAACATTAGGAAGGTTCATTATGAATACTTACAATAACAATCCTGTTGACAGTTTGATCATCATCTATATATGAAACATTTACTAAGAGGGCAGGGGTTGCCGGGTGGTGGTGGCGCACGCCTTTAATCCCAGCACTTGGGAGGCAGAGGCAGACGGATCTTTGCGAGTTCGAGGCCAGCCTGGTCTACAAAGTGAGTCCAGGACAGCCAGGGCTGTTACACAGAGAAACCCTGTCTTGAAAAACCAAAAAAAAAAAAAAAAAGAAAGAAAGCAGACAATGGGGGCCCTGAGGGTTGGTGGAGAGGGTGTTGTTTATACTAAGCAATCTCGCCCAGAGACCTCCTCAGTCCAATTCCCAGAACACCAGAGAATACTCAGGGTGGGGCAGGAGTTGACATCAGAATTTTCTTTTACTAAGCAAGTCATTCAATATTCTTTTTTTCAGGGTTTCTGATAATATTGGGTTTTTTTGTTTTTTGTTTTTTCAGGGAGTGAGAATGAACCTAGAATATCAAGCATGACAGGCAAACAATCTGCTGGTGTTCTACATCCCTATGCCCTCAGTTAACAGTCTTTTTGTATTAATTTTTTTCGTAGATTTATTTATTTTTACTTTATGTGCATTGGTGTTTTGCTTGTATGTCTGTGTGTGAGGGTGCCAGACCTGGAATTAGAGTTACAGCCAGCTGTGAGCTGCCATGTGGGTGCTGGGAATTGAACCTGGGTCCTCTGGAAGAGCAGCAACTGCTCTTAACCACTTAGCCATCTCTCTAGCCCCAAGGGGTAGTTTAATTTTATTTATTATTAAGGGGATGGGAGGGTACTTCATTGTACAAGGCATAGGTGGAAGTCAGAGGACAACTCTGGACTTTGTTCTCTCCTTTACTTTTGTGTGGGTTTAAATACAAGTTGTCAGATCTACAGGACATGTGCTTTCACTCACTCAGTTTTCTTGTTTTGGTTTTGGGTTTGTTGGGGTCTTTTGGTTTTTTGAGACAGGGTGTCTATGTGTAAAAGAGCCCTGGCTATCCTAGAACTCACTCTGTAGACCAGGTTGGCATTGAACTCACAGAGACACAACTGCCTCTGCCTCTAGAGTGTTGGGACTAAAGACATATGGTAACACACCCGGCCCACCCACTGGGTTATTTATCTGGGTGCTGTAGTGATCTGAAATAAAGTCTCCCTTCTGCAGCCCAGGCTGTCCTGGAATAAACAGTATATGCTAGGCAGTCAGAACTTAGACAATCCTTCAGCCCTATCCTCTCAAGTGCTGGGGTCAAAGGTGAGCATGACAAGCCAGGCAGCACCCTTAGGTAAATTACTTCTGGTCTGCAACCCTGGTTACTTCTTTGTAGTGCAATGGATCAAAACCAAAGCTACATGCATGTCAATCCAAGTTCTCCACTACTAGGCTGTGCCGCCAGCACCTAACCATTCTTGGTATTAAACATTCCAAGTCAGAGGTCCCACGGTCACTACTGTGTGGACTGGCAAGTAAAGATTTAACAAGTTAAAAATTCATTTTATAGCCGGGCGGTGGTGGCGCACGCCTTTAATCCCAGCACTTGGGAGGCAGAGGCAGGTGGATCTTTGTGAGTTCGAGTCCAGCCTGGTCTACAAAGTGAGTCCAGGACAGCCAGGGCTACACAGAGAAACCCTGTCTCGAAAAAACCAAAAAAAAAAAAAAAATTCATTTTATACCCATCACAGAGATATCTGAAATAAAATCTAAGACTCATCACCTGCCAGCCACAAAAGGTACTACCTGTTAAGCCTGTCTATCAACACCCACTTTAAAAATGGCAGAAGTTACTGTTCTCTTCAGACCAGTGGAGCCAGGAAAATACCCACAAAGGTGCAACTCAGCTGTAATCCAAGGCAGATGACTTAAATAAAAAAAAAAAAAAAAAGGGGGGGGGAGCTACATGTGGTAGCATACACATTTGATCCCAGCACTTAGGAGGTAGTGGAAGGTGGATCCCTGTGAGTTCCTGACCAGCCAGGGCTACATAGTTAGATCTTGTCTCAAGAAGAAAATAAAAGAGTGGGGGAAGTGCCAGGAGTGGCAGCAGTATACACCTGTTAACCGTATGTACCTAGGAGATGGGGTCAGAGAGATCAGGTGCTGCTAGGGTGATCAGCCACAAAAGGAGTTTGAGGATGGTTAATTCAACACTTAACAGGAAGTGAGGAAGTCAGAGAGCACAACTCTACTGATCTTCCACCTCTCCTTGTACTATTTCTATGACAAACACACTAAGTACAGATATGCTTCATGACCTTTAATACAGATACAATTTAGCCGGGCAAGGTGGCACACGCCTTTAATCCCAGCACTGGGGAGGCAGAGGCAGGTCCACGGAGTGAATCCAGGACAGCCAGGGATATTATACAGAGAAACCCTGCCTGAAAAAAAAAAAAAAAATCTCTTTTCTAATAGTGTCTCTCCACAGCAACAGAACAGTAAGACATAAAGCATGCTCTTGTTAGGACTGGTGACTTAGGGCAAAGGTGCATACCTTCTCCCTAATAATCTGCACAGATGTAAGTGAACACTTCTATCTCTTCACACCATGAAAATCACATGTGCATGGTGTCCGCAGCACAGACACACACCACCTCAGACAATGGCCAAAAACTAGCTGTGTGAACTCATGGCTAGAAAATTTAGGATACTGCACCTGAAAAGAGTCCAGAGTTGTCAATCGGACCAGGAAACAGATTATGTTCACCCACATTGTACATATCCCAGCTATCAAAGCCCACATACTTCTTCCACTGCTTGAACCACCGGCTGTCAATAAGATACCTAGAGAGAAAGAACAGTTTAATATAAAATACAGCAAAACTGGGCTGGGTGTGGTGACGCACACCTTTAGTTCCAGCGCTCAGGAGGCAGAGGCAGGTGGATCTCTGTGAGTTCAAGGCCAACCTGATCTACAAAGTGAGTCCAGGATAGCCAAGGATACACAGAGATGTCCCGAAAAACCAAAAAAAAATTATATATATATATATATATATATATATATCAAAAACAAAATTTTTAAAAGTTAAAGTTTTAAGTTTTGTAGCTCTCCTTTATTTTTTTTCTCTAGACACCTACCTTAAGTTTCTTACGGTCTTCTCACCAAGGTAATGTGCAACTTCCACTAAAAGCACTTTTTTCTATGTAGGGTTTTTTTGTTTTTTGGTTTGGGTTTGTTTTTGTTTTTTGCTTTTTTGAGACAGGGTTTCTCTGTGTAGCCCTGGCCATCCTGGAACTTGCTCTGTAAAGCAGGCTGGCCTTGAACTCAGAAAAAGAAACTGCCTGCCTCTGCCTCCTGAGTGCTGGGATTAAAGGGGAGCATGACTACTTCCAGGCTAGGATTTAATTGTTAATTATGCGCTTGTGTATGTGTGAGAACAGGTGCCCATGAAAGGAAGAGGGTAAAGAACATCCCTAGAAGCCGGGCGGTGGTGGCGCACGCCTTTAATCCCAGCACTTGGGAGGCAGAGGCAGGCGGATCTCTGAGTTCGAGGCCAGCCTGGTCTACAAAGTGAGTCCAGGACAGCCAGGCAGAGAAACCCTGTCTCAAAAAACCAAAAAAAAAAAAAAAAAGAACATCCCTAGAGCTTGAATCACAGACAGCTGTTAGCCACCCAACATGGGTACTAGGACTCAGACTCAGGTTCTCTGCAAAAGCAATGAGCTTTTTTTTTTCTTTTTGGTTTTTTCGAGACAAGGAGTTCTTTTTTTTTTGGTCTTTTGAGACAGGGTTTCTCTGTGTAGCCCTGGCTGTCCTGGACTCACTCTGTAGACCAGGTTGGCCTTGAACTCACAAAGATCCACCTGCCTCTGCCTCCCTAGTGCTGGGATTATAGGCGCCCACCATGCCCGGCTGAGACAAGGAGTTCTTAACTGCTCTCTAGCCCATGAGCAATCATTTAAAATGGACTCTTTTCTAGAAGTAAAATTATGCTCACTGAGTTATTAATTGCATCCCTACCACTACCTTTTTTTTTTTTTTTTTTTTGAGACAGGGCTTTACTCTGTCACTCAGGCTGGCCCTGAAATCTGGCAGCAATACACCTCTCCAGGACTAAGACTACTGGCATGCACATCCACACCACACTGAATATTGTTTATGTGTCATCCCTTTGCAGAATAACTGTCAAAGTACCTCTATTTGTCTAGCCTTTCACTAGTCCAATATAAACACTATAAAAATATACCTAAACTGCACCTCCAAAGACACAATTTCTATTCTTTTTTTCAATGCTCACAGTGGTCATAATGAATGGAAAATCTACCATAGTTTTTGACTCCTACACAGTAGCACCGCCCAGGCATTTCTCCTGGTGAGAACTATTCCTTCTAGTTAATGATCCATTAAGACGCCTCTTACTTGAATCTGCTCTAATAAACCTTTCAGGTTTTTTTTTTGTTGTTGTTGTTGTTGTGTTTTGTTGAGGGGTCGTGCTCACTGTGTAAGAGACCGGCCCCGAAACTGCAGCAATCCTCCAGCCTCTGCCCGTGCAAAACAGTGGTAAAGCATATGTCACCATAGTTGGAAAATTTTTGGAACTTTCCATCTTTTATTTTGCTCCAGGATTCGAGCCCCACTCCACTCCCACTCCCAGATATAACTACTGCTACAATTGTTCCTGACACCTGACAATCTGGTTCTTAGACATTTATTCAGCTCTGCCCTTGAATTCTACCACGCAGTTTACAAGTTACAAAATATCAACTTCTGATCTTCTCTCCACCCGCTGAGCGCCATTAGCCACAAATTGCTACCCATGATCTAATAGTTAAGGAAACCAGGTATGCAAGGTGTGGTCAACTCCCCCAAGGTCACCATCAAGTGCTCTACAGTCTTCGGTGGTTAAGTGCTCCCACCGACCTGAGCACTCCCCCTTTTTCCACCCTACTTCCCTTGTCCCAGCCGGCCCAAGACCCCTGGGCATCTGAACGAGCCAAGTCAAACCCCAAACCGGTCAGCGCTATCCCCAAGTTGATCCCGGGGCTTCTTTCATCAGCGCCGGCTGTCAAGCCGCTCTTTCAGAGTCCAGGCACCGCCCCCGGCCCGCCTCCACCTAAAACTGAGAAAAGGGGTCCGGCCTCACGCTCTGCACGGAGGGAGGGCAGACCGGACGCTCACCACTGCGCCCCACGTTGGAGCGTGGTCCCCATCAAGGCTCCGAGCTCCGTCTTCTGGGTCTCCACATCCGGTCGCTCACTGCTGCCTCGGCCTTCCGCCATCTCGTCCGCCGACCGGGACCACCCGGCCCGGACATCCGCCTAGCGCAAGGCGTGCTATGGGCCGCGCCCACGCACGCACGTAACCACGCACGGGCGCGCGCCCGGCGCTGCCGTCAGCTTCCGTCTCTTCTCCCCGCCCCCGCGCGCTGGTCCTTGGAGCTGAAGCGAACGGAAGGGCTGGACGCGTAGAAGCGGTGACCACATCCACCCGGCGATGAGCGGCTCCTGACGCCCACGGCCCTGGGATCTCGAGAGGTCTGACAGTAGGCCGGGTTCCCAGGGTGCTAAATCCGTGCCGGAGAAGCCTGCCACTTGCTTTTCTTGTTTCCACTCGTTGCCATTCCGCTTTCAGCAAGACGGCCTAAAGGCGAGGTTGAATTTACTGCCTGGGCAGCCCCTGTAGCTAGGTGCACAAACACATTGGGAACTGGACTGTCCGGTGTGGTCCAGCCACCAACAAACAATGGCCGGCGAGATGGCTGCATGGGTGACGACTGGGTTTGAACCCATGTAAAGGTGGAAGAAGAGAATTGACTCCTTAAAGTTGTCCTTTGTTCCCGCGCCTTCGCCATACAAGCACACAATGCCGAAACTTGTTTGTGTGAGACAGGGTTTCTTGGAGCTGGCTGTCCTGGAACTCCCTATGTAAACCAGGCTGGTCTCGAACTCAGATCCATCTGCCTCTGCCTCCAGAGTGCTGGAATTGAAGGCATATGCCGCCACACGTGACAAAAAATAAGTTGTGATAAATAGACCCTGTCTCAGAAAACAAAGCTGTTTTAACTTGGTCGCCAGAATCCTGTCCCCTCTCCATGTCTAAGGGAGTAGCAACCACTGAAGCCATTTGCAGCCAAGATAGTAATGAGGTCCAGGCATTTAAATTTTTTCCTGAAACAACGATTGAGTGCCCTGCCAGGCGGTGGTGGCGCTTGACTTTAATCCCAGCACTCCTTGGGAGAGGCAGACAGCTCTACGTTGAGGCCAGCCTGGTCTACAGAGCAAGTTCCAGCAACAGCCAGGATTAGACAAAGAAACCCTGTCTCAAAAAACAAAAACAAGCCGGGCGGTGGTGGTGCACGCCTTTAATCCCAGCACTTGGGAGGCAGAGGCAGGTGGATCTTTGTGAGTTCGAGGCCAGCCTGGTCTACAAAGCGAGTCCAGGACAGCCAGAGATTATTCAGAGAAACCCTGTCTCGAAAAACCAAAAAAAAAACAAAAACAAAAACAAAAAAAGCGTGATGGCTCAGCAGTTAGCTGCTCTTCCAAAGAACCTGAGTTCAAATTCCAGCACCCACGTGACTTTTTGAAACTGTCTGTACTGGCCAGGAGTGGTGGCACCCACCTTTAATCCCAGTACTTGGGAAGCAGAGGCAGGTGTATCTCTGTGAGTTCAGGCCAGCTTGGTCTACAGAGTGCCAGGATAACCAGGGGCTACACAGAGAAACATTGTCTCGAAAAACCTAAAAAAAAAATAAAAAACTAAACTCTTCTGAGCCAGGTGTAACTAACGTCTTTAATCCCAGCACTCGGGAGGTAGAGGCAGGTGGAACTCTGAGTTCAAGGCCAGCCTGGTCTACAGAGTGAGTCCAGGATAGCCAGGGCTACACAGAGGAAACAAAAAAAACAAAAAAAAAATTCTAAAGGGAAAAGTAAGCCTCAATCAAGGAGGAGCACAGGCAGCTGGGGAGTGTACGGGGAGTTAGATTAATATAAATTAGATTAGTAAATATCTAAGGGTTTCTGATACAGTCTCAGTCTGAGGCATGATGATCAACCTGGCTGTGGGCAATTAGCTTATCAGCTTATGGACTAAAAACAAGGATGAAGCCAGGTGAAACAAGGAGAGACTCTATGGACTAAAAACAAGGTTTATGGCCTGGCATTGTTTTCAGCTGCTAAGTGGGCAGAGTCCAGAGGCTGAAGCCAGGTGAAATGGCCTGGCATTATTTTCAGCTGCCTGGTGTCCTTAGATCCCCTGGAACTGGAGTTACAGATGATTGTGAGCCATCATGTGGGTGCTGAAAATTGGATCCATTCCTCAGCAAGAACAAGTGTTCTTAACCACTGTGCCATCTCTGGCTCCATAAAATTTATTTTTTTGTTTATGTGAGCTCATACCACAGTACATGTGCAGGGGTCAGTGGACAACTTGTGGAAGTTGGTTCTCTCCTTTCACCATTAGGGTTCCACTGAAGTCTTTCCTTAGGCTTGGCATCAGGCACCTCTACCCACAGAATCATCCTACTGAGCTGTCTTTTATTCTATGAGAGAGAGAATCTCAGGTAGGCCAGAGTAGGCCTGTGTAAGGAGTTAGTATAAATTAGATTTAGTAAATATCTAGGGGTTTCTGATACAGTCTCTTAATTCGGGACATGAAGATCAACTTGGCTGTGGGCAGTTAGCTTATCTGCCTACGGACTAAAAACAAGGAGGAAGCCAGGTGAAACAAGGAGAGACTCTATGGACTAAAAACAAGGTTTATGGCCTGGCATTATTTTCAGCTGTTAAGTGGGCAGAGCCCAGATTAAGCTGAATCAGGTGGAACAAGGATAGATCCTGTTTAAGAACAAGTGGATGGCCGGGCGGTGGTGGCGCACGCCTTTAATCCCAGCACTTGGGAGGCAGAGGCAGGCGGATCTTTGTGAGTTCGAGGCCAGCCTGGTCTACAAAGTGAGTCCAGGACAGCCAGAGATATTCAGAGAAACCCTGTCTCGAAAAAAAAAGAAAAAAAAAAAAGAACAAGTGGATGGAGCCCAGGGGGCCCCATGCTAGCGAGGCCAAAGTTTATATGCTCTGATGGAGAAAGTGTTGGTGGACTGACGGCCAGATTTCCCTGAGGCAGAAAGAAGCTGGTGAGCAGAGAAAGCCTCAGCAAGACAGCAAAAGGCCAAGGACTCAACCCTGTGGCTCAGCTTTTGCCTAGAGGGGTTTGACAGAGTGGCAGAGTTGCTGATACAAAGGAAATAAGTTGGCTTACAGACAGCTGAGGTCTCCCAGAGAGAAGAAAGCCTCAACCCTTACTTAAGGTGAAGCTGCCATAGCCAATTTACCCTGACAGATCTGTGTCTGAGATATTCTGGAAGAAAGACTAAGTGCATTAAAGGTTCTACCACAGAGACTGTGTTCCTGACGACTGAGGACCTGCCCCAGAGACTGTATCCTTCTAAAAGGTTATGAAAATAGTTGTAATAGTTATCAATAGGTTTAGTGGTTAGGTCATAGGGATTGTAGGCATTCGTAGGGTTAGAAGTTAAGTGAATGTTTTTAAGTGAATATAGTTATCAATAAATACTTATTGCATAAAAGGTTTGGTTTCAGGGGAGTTTCCTCCACTTTTCAGGCAAGTCCTGTTCTTAAACAACAATAAGGCAAATAATAGGCAAGCATGTCCAGGCCCTTGGTCCCTAGCAGCCCTCTAAAAGTAACCCAATTTCCTCACCTTCCTACAATCTATTATAATACAGATTTTTTTTTTTTTTTTTTTTGGTTTTTTGAGACAGGATTTCTCTGTGTATCCTTGGCTGTCCTGGACTCACTTTGTAGACCAGGCTGGCCTCGAACTCACAGTGATCCGCCTGCCTCTGCCTCCCAAGTGCTGGGATTAAAGGCGTGCGCCACCACCGCCCGGCTATAATACAGATTTTTAAAAATACATATTTTATATGTACATGTGTGTGTGGCCTGCATAAGTTTATAAGTACCACCTGCATGCAGGTGCTTTCCAAGGCCAGAAGACATTGTATCCCTAGAGCAGTGGTTCTCAACCCTCCTTGGGCTTTGACTCTAATAAAGTTCCTCACGTTGTAGTGGCCCCCAACCATAAAGTTATTTCCTTGCTATTTCATAACTGTAATTTTGCAGTTATGATGTAAATATCTGATATGCAAGTTATATATGACACCCAAAGAATTTTTCACCCATAGGTTGAGAATGGCTGACTGATAATGAGCCACCTGATAGGGTGCTGGGAGCCATCCTTGGGCTCTGCACGAACAGTACACTCTGCTAACCACTGAGCCAGCTCTTCAGCCCCTTTGTGAATCCTTACTAAGTTCATTGGCTTTGCCATACTCTGGTTTGCCTTGAAATTGTTCCCAGCCAGGTGTGGTGGTACACGCCTTTAATACCGACACTTGGGAGGCAGAGGTAGGTGGCTCTCTGAGTTTGAGGCCAGCCAGGTCTACAAAGTGAGTCCAGGACAGCCAGGGCCACACAGAGAAATTCTGTCTCAAAAAGAAGAGTATTTTTGCCAAAAAACAAAACAAAAAAGAGAACTTTTCCCTAACCATAGGAGCCTAATTCCCAGCACCCAAGTCAGACATCTCAAAACTGCCTAGAGCGCCAGCTCCAGAGAGTCTGGCCTCCATGGACACCTATACACAGACAGAGACACATATGACTAAAAAAATAGCTGGGCGTGGTGGCGCATGCTCGGGAGGCAGAGGCAGGCAGATCTCTGAGTTCGAGGCCAGCCTGGTCTACAAAGCAACTCCAGGACAGCCAGGGCTGTTACACAGAGAAACCCTGTCTTGAAAAACCAAAATAGGGCCGGGCGGTGGTGGCGCACGCCTTTAATCCCAGCACTTGGGAGGCTGAGGCAGGCGAATCTTTGTGAGTTCAAGGCCAGCCTGGTCTACAAAGTGAGTCCAGGACAGCCAAGGATACACAGAGAAACCCTGTCTTGAAAAACAAAAAAAAAAAAAAAGAAAAACCAAAATAGCCGGGCAGTGGTGGCATACGCCTTTAATCCCAGCACTTGGGAGGCAGAGGCAGGTGGATCTTTGCGAGTTCAAGGCCAGCCTGGTCTACAAAGTGAGTCCAGGACAGCCAGGGCTACACAGAGAAACCCTGTCTCAAAAAACCAAAAAAAAAAAAAAAAAGAAAGAAAAGAAAAACCGAAGTAAATAAATAAATAAAATTTTAAAAGGGAAAAAAATTAAAAAGTAACAGAACAAAAACAAGTCTTTCATACTTTGATAAAGTGGGAGTCAATGTGTGATTAAGTCATTAAGGGTGTAAACCAATGGCTGTAGAGATGTCAGGCAATGTAAAAGGAAATCTTTGACTTAAGTAGCATTTGAGTATTGTCCTGAAGAAACTGTTGAAAGGAAGCATAGATATGAGGGGATTTTTCTGAAATACGAAGTTCAGGGTCAGAATGGGGAATAGGCCAAAGAGCTGAGCTGACTATTAAAAGAGCTTAAGGACAGGTATAGTGGCGCACGCCTGCCTTTTAATCCCAGCACTCAGGAAGCAGAAGCAAGAGGATCTCTGTGAGTTCAAGACCAGCCTGGTCTACAGAGTAAGTTCCAGGACAGCCAAGGCTCTGTTACACAGAGAAACCTTGTCTCAAAAAACCTTAACTAAGTAACCTTAAGGAGATCTGAAACCAGAAAGGGACCACTAGCTTAATGGCTGGCCACTGGAGGTTTGGGAGAAGTGAAATGCGTGAGGCTGTCTCACAGCACAGAGCTGCATCCAGGATGTAGATCCATTAGGAACCAATTACTGTTGGGAGGAGAAACAGATTAGTGCTGGGGTGGTGGAAGGGGAACTGTCCAGTGAAAGTAAGGTAGGTCATTTGGGAAGACTGTATGTTGTGGCTTTACCTAATTGACACAATTTACTCTCTGTGGGACATCTGTCTTAGAGTGATAGCAGGGACTTTGGGGAGAGTTAAATGTGCACTTAAAACAGCTTTGAAGCCGGGTGGTGGTGGCGCACGCCTTTAATCCCAGCACTTGGGAGGCAGAGGCAGGCGGATCTTTGCGAGTTCGAGGCCAGCCTGGTCTACAAAGCGAGTCCAGGACAGCCAGAGCTGTTAAACAGAGAAACCCTGTCTCGAAAAACCAAAGAAAAAAAAACAAAAACAAACAAACAAACAAACAAAAAAAAAAACAGCCTTGAAGTTAAGAGTGCTACCCATGATCCCATTCTAGGAAGTTAAGCTGGGGGCAGGGGGAATTTCCATTTCCAGACCAATTACCAGGGGTCTGAAAGATCATGGCTCATCTGGTGCCAAGCTTGGTGACCTGAGGTCCATCCTGGGGAGGGGCAATGAGATAGCTCACCAAGTAAAGGTGGCTAGGCAAGCCTGAAGACCTGAGCTTTCATCCGTGAAACCCACACAGTGGAAAGAAAACTTATTCTTGTCCTCTGACCTTCACACACATACTAAATGAGTAAAATGTAACCAAAAATGAAAGAAAAAAACACAGTGTAGCCCTAACCCACTATTGATAAATCAGAGGTAGAAGGATCAGGGATTAAAGGTACATAGTAAACTGAGGGCCATTCTGGGTTACAGGAGATCCTATCAACAACAAAAAAAGTATACAAATAAATGTAAAACAGTACACCATGTGATAATTCAGTACTACATCTGGAAGGGCAACCCTGACAGTTTCTACTATAAACCTGCTTTTGAGAGGAAGGCGTTGGAGAAGTGACTCGGCAATTAAGAGCACTTGTTTTTGAGGAGGACCTGGGTTTGATTCCTACCACCCATAGGAAGGCTCACAACTGTCCATTATAACTACAGTTTCCATGCAACCCCAGAACTGTCTTCTGGCCTCCATGGACACCAGGCATGCTCATGTATTCAGGCAAAACATTCATATACATGAAAAAATGTACAAAATCTCACTCATACAAAAAAAAATCCTTTTTGTTTTTCAAGACAGGGTTTCTGTGTGTGGTTCTGGCTGTCCTGGAACTCCTGTAGACCCGGTGGCCTTGAATTCAGAGATCTGCCAGACTGCCTCTCTAATGCTGGGATTAAAGACTTACAGCACCACCATGACTTTTGGGGTTTTGTTTTGTTTTTGCCTTGGCTGTCCTGGAACTCACTCCATAGACCAGGCTGGCCTCCAACTCAAGAGATCCATCTGCCTCCCAAGTGCTGGGATTAAAGGCGTGCATCACCACTGTCTGACTAATAAATCCTTTTTTGTTTGTTTGTTTGTTTGTTTTTTGAGACAGGGTTTCTCTGTATAACAGCTCTGGCTGTCCTAGACTTGCTTTGTAGACCAGGCTGCCCTTGAACTCACAGAGATCTGCCTGCCTCTGCCTCCCAAGTGCTGGGATTAAAGGCATGCGCCACCACCACCCAGCTTAATAAATCCTTTTTTAAAAATAGTGTTTTGAGAATGTTAGAACTGGCTTGTGATACCTGATACTTAGAAGGCTACATGGAAAGTACTAAAAGTTCAAGGTCAGACTGAGCTACAGTCAATTCAAGGCCAGCTTGGGAAATTTAATAAGATCCTGAAAAATAACTGATAATTTGGTTCACTGGCCCAGTGCCAAACATGCTGAAAGCCCTGGATTCAGTCCCCTCTTTCCCTCCCTTACATAAAAATGTATCTGAATGTGGTAATGAATGCCCACAATGCCATTTACCTGGGAGGCTAGGCAGGGGAATTGTCAGTTCAAATCCATCCTGAGCTACATAGAGGGTTCCAGGCTAGCCTGTGCTACAGAATGAGACCCTGTACCAAAGAACAGAAACCAAAAGAGTAAAATAGAGCCTGGGATGCAGCTCAATTGTTAATTACTTGCCCAGGATGAACAAAGCCCTGGCTCCATCTCTGGTACCACAGAATGAAAGAATTTTATGTTATGAATTGCAAAACACTACTGTTAATCTTGTTATTTATGGAAAAAGAAAGCCGTTGCTGATATTAGCTCAGAACCTACATCAGAAGAGAGGCAGCTTCCCTCTTCTTTTTTTAGTGGTTTCTTCTACACCATTTATGGTAGTTTTGAGGAAGTAGGGCATGTCCTCAGAACCAACAGAAAGGGGAAGCCAATTTTTATAAAAGTGAACAATGTGTTGTTTGGGGAACTACGTTGGGAAAGAAGGAAGTCATTTGATCAAAGGTGAATTGTGCCAGAAGTGTTTGACTTTGTTTTATCAGTCTTTTTAACAAATAAACAAAAACAGCACTTTTGTAGAATTGCTAAGGTTTTTGAGCCTAGTTAAGTAACCACAGGGCCCACTGGCTTCAGGTCAGTGACCCAATGCTGCTGAAAGTTCCCAGAGTAAACAGTACCCTGCTGTCATGTCAACCAGAGGTCAGCCTCCCAAAGCTCAATGTGATTCCTAGCCTCACATGTTTGGACTGCTGCATTAGTTTTGGTGGGCACAGGGCAGGGCCAGAAGCAGTTACAGGGTTGAATGTTTTTTGCTTTTTAGTGTACTTTAAGTGTGTTGAACTTGACTTCTTGGGAAAATGCTGCAGTGGTAATGGGCATTATTTGGAGTGTTTCTGAAGAAGACAGGGTTGGAAAAGTTTCCACTGAGTGAGGCTACTGCCTGGAGTCTGAGGAGGAATGCTCCCCACCCAGGATTGGCTTCCCCGTCCTGGTAGCCCAAGGCATTAACTACCAGGGAAAAACAGTGGATGAGGGAATGTGAGTCACCACACAGTGTGAGGGAAGACATTGAAGTCTGCAAGGTGACTGGAGAATGGTTCAGCACACTGGTCATGGATAGGTAAGGAGAGTTGGAGTGGAAAGCCTCTCCCTCAGTAGGCATGGGAGGTCACTGGAAAGAGCAGACTTTCTGGTTAAACAGCTTTGGAGGGCTGTAGAACATATGTTTAAAAAATATTTAAAAAATTAAAACAGGTTTTTAAAATTTGCTTTGAAAAGTTTCTTTTAATCTCAGAACTCTGGAGGCAAAGGCAGGCAGATCTGTGAGTTCAAGACCAGCATGGTCTATATAATGAGTTCTAGGCCAGCCAGGGCTACATAATGAAACTCAAAAAAAAAAGTGGGTATAATTTTGTGTGTACATATAGGAATACAGGCATAATGGTACATGTCCATAATTCCAGCACTTAGGAAATGGGCAGGCAGGTAGATAAGGAATTAGTATGAGAACAGGCCTGGTCTTTAAAAGAAACAGAAGCTGTACCATGGGGCATAGTGGCTCTTAACTGTAGTCCCAGCATTTGGCAGGGGTAGAAGGATGTTGTTGCAGGCTAGCCAGGTATGGTGGCAGTCAGTAATCTTAGCATAGAAGACACAGCCAGAATTGCTAGGAGTTGGGGGGGTCACCTTGGGCTACAGTCTTAAAACAATAAAAACGGCTGGGGATATGGCTCAGTGATGAGAACTTTGTATCTAGTATTTGTGAGGCCCTATATTGAGTTCCCATATCCTGACTGCATATCCTCTTGGGATATGTTCTTGAGTTGGTTCAGGAGTAGTAAGAAGGCCCTTAAAGCCACCAATTAGGTACATAGGTCCGGATGGCAATAACCTCTGGTCCACACTGTAGATTGCTTCATACTGCCCGTAAGTCTCAGGGTTCATGTTTCCAAGGAAGGGCTGAACCTAGTTACTTCAGAGTCCCCAGGAGGCTGTGAAAGCAGCTTCGGCTGTATCTTGAGGTATTAAAGGGGTGGAGTCCCGGTGGCAGCAGCTGGTCTTTAAGATATGTCCTATTCTAGACCTCAATGTGCAATGCACTCCAGTGACAGTACCACATCTACACTAAACCCCAGGTATGGTGTAACTCTGCGTGTCTTGTCAATTATTTTTTTCTCCCTCAAATAGCCCAGGCTGGTCTCAGATCAGAGCCACTACCATACACTGTAGAAACGCCCACCACCTTTTCACGCAGAACCTACAAACAACCAGCAGAAGTTAATGCACTGAGTAGCAGTATGGAGGCGCAGCAAAGCAAGAAGCTGCTAACCCTGTCTAAGGCTACTGCAAAACAGACTTCTGTGGGCACGGAGCTAGGCTCCAGAGTCTTAATGTGAATAGAGGCACAGTATCGTTTGGCGTTAGGGTGGCCCTAACCTTTGGCCAGTCAGCCCTTGCCTGCTGTCTTCCTCTTTCTGGTCTCTGTTGTAATAGGGACTCAGGACCACCCTTAAACATGTCCTGAGAGAGGTAGAAAGGGAAGGAAAAAATTGGTCAAAAGGAAAGTTTACACTTGGGGACTAAGTTCCTTATCCCTGACAATGAGGTCATCCAAAAGGTGACACTGACACGACACACATACAGTTCTTTGACATTCAGCACTTTATTAGTGGTGAAACCGCCTTTGTTTAGGCAGAAAGGCATCGGGTATGGCCAAGACCAGCGCCCATCTGGGGATTTTCCTGAAAATCGGGTGTTTCTCCATACGAATTTAGAGGAAACACCGTCATGGAAGAAACCTCCTCAGAGTGCAGCCAGTGATCACCAAGCCCGGATACCAGGAACGCCTTAGGAGCTGCTAGGCTGCTGGGACAGCAGGGCTTCTATGTCAGGTTCGATGTCGATAGTGGGAAAGCGGCGGCTGTACCTGCGCATCGGAACACCGTCAGGGCCCACCAGGAACTTCTCAAAGTTCCAGGCAATGTCGTTGCGGCACACAGGAGACCAAATGATGTATTTGGGGTCGGTCATGAGCGCAGTGGGCTCATCACTGGGCGTTGGCAAGGCCTCCCGCAGGAAGGCAAAGAGCGGGTGAGCCTTCTCACCGTTCACTTCGCACTTCTCAAACAAGGTAAAGTTGGGTTCGAACCCACCACCGGGTCGGACATACTTGAGGGAACTCAGAATCTCTTCGTTTTTGGCATTCTCCTAGAGAAGACAGAGGCATTTATGGCCTAGGATTTCGGAAAGAATGGACCTTCTAACTGCGAACAAGGAATTTCCCACTGAGTCACCAGGAAGTTGCCCTCCTTGCACACCCGAGGACAGGCCTGAAATTCCAACCGTGGCACCCGAGGGAAAGCGAACCGATGCCCTGCTTCAGGGAGATTGGAACCCAAGGCCGCCCACTCCGCCCCACACACCTGATGTCCGAACTGATTGCACGGGAAACCGAGCACCACCAGGCCACGAGGCCCCAGGCGTCTCTGCAGATCATTCATCTCGGTGTAGTCCCGGGTAGTGGTGCCTCAGAGGGACGCGACATTCTCAATGAGTAACACCTTGCCCCGCAGGGAGCCCAGGCTCACAGGCTCCCCGCCCGTCAGCGGGCGCGCGGAGAAGGCGTACACGGTGGACTGAGCCACCGCGGAGAGCCGAGAAGCACACATACTGAACGAGACGGTGAACTCAAAGGCAAAATCCCCACCCGCACAATCAGCGCCCAGCACCTCCTTTTAACTGGATGCCGCTGAGGTCACGTGGCACCAGCTATTTTCCGGCTCCACTGCCAGCTCCGGGTCTCAGGGTCCCGCCTCATCCGGCCTCTACCCTCCCCCATCTAGAGACAGGCAAGAGGGTGCGGCCTGGGTAAAGCGCCCCGCAGAGCCTAGGACGCTTCTGGTCTAGCCCGGGCAATGTCGCACTCGTCCGAAAGCCTCTGCTTAGGCTCCCGCCAAGGCCGGGATCCTCAAGCCGGTGCTTACTCAACGGTCTCCTAATTAGTCTAGGGTTCCGCCTAGGAAGCTGGCCGCTGGCGAAAACAACTACTAAAGGGCTCACACACAGCTACCTTACATTGTGCAACTTGACCCTCGCGGAACAGGCTTCTAGTCATAAGGTTATAGGGTTTTAAAAACAGAAAAAGTTTAATTACACTTATTATGTAATTAAATTGTATTGTGGGGGCCCGCATGTAGAGGTCAGAATTGGTTCCCTCCTTCCACTGTGTGAGAATTTTGGGGATTGAACCCAGGCGTGGCTCCAAGTGCCATTACTCATTGAGCGTCTTAGCGTCACATCAGGTGTGTACTGTGTTGTTTCTGAGGCAAGGTCTGTCTCTACAGAGCTCTGGCTGGCCTGGAACGCACATACATCTGTTTCTACCTCCCAAGTGTTTTGGGTCTTTAGGGGCTCTCGAGACAGGGTTTCTCTGCATAGCCGGGGTTGTCCTGAACTTGCTCTGTAGACCAGGCTGGCCATAACTCGAGATTCTTCTGCCTTCCTCCACAGTGCTGGGACTAAAGGCACCAACCCTGCCTGGCCTGTGCTGTTTTTAATAGTACTGAAAACAGTGATGTCAAGGGCGTGTTCTCTGGCCTGTTTTAGAAAAGGTGGTCAAGGTAGAGGATTCAGGGTATTGATGTCCCTAGTGCTCCCTTCATTCCACTACAGGGCAGTCCACTCCAATTTCTATATTGTGTCACAGAATAATCACTTCCATGTCCTTGGGAGGAGCCAGGTTTGTCTAGATAAGTATGGGAACGGAGGAGCTGGTACCATGCAAGAAGGAACTAATCCCAGGGAGGGATCAGTAGGTGAGGCTGAGTCCTTCCATCTTCCTGCCCCTAGCCCTGTTGAAATCAAAACACACACCCGGATACAGGAAGTTTAGAAAACTGCCTTTATTCTATTAGTTGGAAAAATTAACTGGTACAGAAAAAAAGTTTAGTCAGCTGGAGAGAAGAGAAAGCCCCCTTGCCACCCATGAGAACTGGTGGCTCCTCTGGGAGGCAACTTGGATACAGTGTGGAGAGAGAAAGAGGAGCACTGGGACTTAGAGCCAGACCCTGCAGTCCAGGTCAGAAAGGCTGGGCCACCTCCAAAGGATACCTGCCTCAGGCGTGAAACCAAATTCCTACTTTAGTCCAGTCTGGAAAGGGGTACTGGGATATACGTAGGGCTGACTAGGGGAGATATGGCCATATTTTATCAGAGAAAGTGACAAAATGGGAATTTAAAAATGAATTTTCCATCTGACTTTATTTCCAAATACACTTTCTTTAAAAAAAAAAAAGCAATACACTTTCTGTGGGAATGACAAATAGCAGTATTAGGAAATCCAATTATACAAAAAATACTACATCTAGTCTGGGGTAGATATATTTATTTTTGGTAACATACATTAAGTGGCACTAATTACACAGTAACTATAAGGTAACTAACATGAGACCACAGAACTGTAACTCTGCCACAGCTGTGTGGACATGGGCCTTTCTGGCTGAGCAAGTTTTCAAAAAACTGAATGTCCACCCCAGAGCTCTGCCAATGGAATCTGTTAAGGAGTAAGCCCTGAAGGAGTGAGTGACTCACCAGAGTTCCTTACAGCTGACAGATGATAGGCAGGACATGTTAGTTATAAAGTAGTTACAGCCTAATTCACAAAAGTTACCAACTGTTTCTCTTTCTAGAAAGAAGCAAGAAGTTAAGAAATTCTTTGAATTAGCGCCTGGTCAGGTGGAGTGCAGAGAGGGCTGTTAGAGCAGTGTCAGAAGGACCCTGGCTGGTCAGACAGGTTGGACATCATTAATAATCATGGTTGGCTTCTAAATACTGGTAGCAAGATGACTTCTGATTTATAATCTTAGGTAAATTATAGATAAATGAAAAGGCCAGTAATCATACACTAAGATTAATAAACAGCACTTCAAATTAACCGCATGAGGCTGCGCTTCACAAGGCTTCACAAGATGAGGCACCCAGACTTTTTCTTCCCACGTCTGGCTTGCAGAGCAGCTCTTGTGGCCATCTCAAAAACTTCTCTCACTCCATCTTTGGTCTTTGCTGAACACTCCATGTACCCAAAAGCGCCAATCCTGTTTGCCATATCTCTGCCTTCTTCAGGTTTTACCGGCTCCTAGAAAAGAAAGAACACTTCAGCTAAGTCCTTTTTTTTTCTTTTTTCCGTTTTCCAAGACAGGGTTTCTCTTTATGTAGCACTCGATGTAGCTTTGTACGCCAGGCTGGCCTCGAACTCAGAGATACGCCTGCCCTTGCCTCCCGAGAGCTGGGATTAAAGATGTTCGCCACCATCACCTGGCCGAAATCTTACTTATATGATGTAGAACACACAAAAGATTTTTTTTTTCAACTGTTTTGAGATGGGGCCTCACTATGTTCCTGAGGATGATCACCAAGTGATTCTCCTGCCTCAGCCTCCTAAATAGCGGGACTACAGGTTACCACCACTCTTCTCAAACTTCTATGCGTATCCAGAAACTAATGTCTATTAAACCTGTTCTTTGGAGCTGGAAAGATGGCTCAGTGGTTAAAGAGCACTGGCTGCTCTTCCAAAGGATCCGGGTTCAAATCCCAGCACCCACACAGCTGTCTGTAATTGCTGGGTGTGGTGGCGCACACTTTTAATCCCAGCACTTGGGAAGCAGAGGCAGGGGCATCTCTGAGTTCAAGGCTAGCCTGGTCTACAGAGTGAGTTCCAGGACAGCCAGGGCAGTTACACAGAGAAACCCTGTCTGGAAAAACTTAAAACAAAAAAACCAAAAAGCTTACTTCTTTTTGTATTCAGAGAGAAGAGGTCAAACAAACTCTAGGAGATTAAGCAAGGAGTCCAGGGCAAACGGTTTGGTCCTGCAGCCTTTTTGTTATAATGGTGCTGGTGATTAAACAGATGCCTCATTGGTGCTAGGCAAGCCACCAAATTGTATTCCCAGACTAAGAATAGCATATTGAGTACAGTGCTAGGGAACAACAGGTTAATAACATGTGTACTCTGCCTGTATCTGGCTTTATAGAGGACTGAATGTCTGTGAATGGCAATAGTCCTGTCCTTGACACTGAGGGGAACCTAGATTGCTTTGGGTTAAAGAACATAACACTCCTTTACCGGAGAAGCTCTGAAATTACAGCAAGTTTCTTCTAGGTGACAAAGTTTAAGACTACAATAGGAGCCGGGCGGTGGTGGCGCACGCCTTTAATCCCAGCACTTGGGAGGCAGAGGCAGGCGGATCACTGTGAGTTCGAGGCCAGCCTGGTCTACAAAGTGAGTCCAGGACAGCCAAGGATACACAGAGAAACCCTGTCTCGAAAAACAAAAAAAAAAAAAACAAAAAAAAAAAAAAGACTACAATAGGAAGGCTAGGTGTGGTGGCTCATGCCTTTAATCACAACACTCAGAAGGCAGAAATAAGTAGATCTCTGAGTTTGAGGTCAGCCAAGACTACACAGTGAGACCCTATCTTTTTTTGATTTTCAAGACAGGGTTTCTCTGTGTAATAGAGCTTAGGCTGTCCTGGACTTGCTTTGTAGACTAGACTGGCCTCCAACTCACAAGGATCCACCTGCTTTTGCCTCCCTAGTGCTGGGATTAATTTAAATGCATGTACTACCACACTCGGCTCGAGACCCTGACTTAAAAAAAAAAGTGTGTGTGTGTGTGTGTGTGTGTGTGTGTGTGTGTGTGTCTGTATGTATAACATAGTTCTAGCTCCCCCTGCCCCGAAACCATACCTGCTTCATTTTGGCTAACTCCCGCCTTGTGTGCTCATCATTCCGAAGATCCTTCTTGTTCCCAACCAGGATGATGGGCACATTTGGACAGAAATGCTTGACTTCTGGAGTCCATTTTTCTGGGATGTTTTCTAGGAAAACAAAACAAAACACAGAGAATTTGAGGATACACTGTAATCCCATTTAAAAAAAACTCTAGTTAAATGGCAAGGGCATTTCCTCTTCCTGTTGTTTCAAAAGCATACTGAAGGCAAGCAAAATCACTCAGCAGGTAAAGGCGCTTGCCATCAAGCCTGATGACCTAAGTTTGATCACTGGAATCCATGTGGTAAAAGAGTACTGTCTCCAGCTTGCTGTCTTCTGACCTTCGTGTTTGCCATGGCATGTACACACAATCTACCCTGTAAAAACCCATTTTGGGGCTGGGCGTAGTGGTGCACACCTTTAATCCCAGCACTCAGGGGGGGCAGAGGCAGTCGGATCTCTGAGTTTGAGCCAGACTGGTCTGCAAAGTGAGTTCAGGTCAGCCAGAGAGATACACAGAGAAACCCTGTCTCGAAAAACCTAAAAAGAAAAAAAAAGCGGTGGGGGGAGGGAGAACCATTTTGGGCCCTATATAATGAAAAAAAAATCCATTAATTTCAAAATCATAAAAAAATGCAAAATTGGCTGGGTGGTGGCGGCATATATCTTTAATCTCCAGCACTCGGCAGGCAGAGCTCTCAGTTCGAGGCCAGCCTAGTCTACAGAGCGAGGTCTAGGACAGCCAGGGCTACACAGGGAAACCTGTCTCCAAACAAAACAAAGAAAAAAGAAAAAGGCAAAATCTTTTACTCCATAAACACTAAACAGTGCCAGCTTCTCTCAGGTCCATCAAAAGTGTTGTTGTGGTTCTTGGGGCTAGGAACCTAAATAAGAGCTCTGAACTCTGACGCTGGGCATGATGGTGTACACACCTTCAATCCCAGCACTCGGGAGGCAGAGGCAGGTGGATCTCTGTGAGTTCAAGGCCAGCCTGGTCTACAAAGTGAGTCCAAGACAGCCAGGGCTACACAGAGAAACCCTGTCTCAAAAAACAAAAAACAAACAAACAAAAAAGCTCTGGACTCTATCCCCACATAGAAAAGCTCACCACAACCCATGTCTATTGTTTGTGGTAGAAAGGTCATGGCTGCCATAAGCTCATGTTCTTTTTCTACCTTGCTCTTGGTTCCACAGCATAATCTCTCTCTTGCCTAAAGCTTCCAAAACCTCTGGATTTGTGTGTGTGTGAGAGAGACATCTCATAGCCTAGGCTTGTCTCAAACTGCTGATCTTTCTGACTCTTCAGACTTCCCGAGAGTTGGCTAGGATCAGGAGGCATGTGCACTACAGCTTGCTGGTATGTTTTTTGGGGCAGGGTCTTCCTCTTCACTTCAGGATGGCCTTGAATTTAAGAGCGTCTGTGCCCCAAGTGCCAGTTCTGTGTTACTAACACCTGGCTCCATGTTAGTCTCTTTTTATTAGCTTAAAAGAATTTTACAATAGGGCAATATGATATAGGCCAGCAACTTTTATGTAGCCCAAGCTGGCCTTATACTCATGGCAATCCTCATGTCTCGGCCGACTGAATGTTTGGATATAACAGGCATGGACCACACAGCTTACATGTCACCTGTTTTCCTTTTTGAAACAGGGTCTTACTATATATATATAGTTCTGGTTGACCTGGATGTCAACTATGTAGATAAAGCTGGCCACAAACTCAGAGACACACTCCTGCCTCTACTTCCCAAGTGGTAGGACTATAGGTGTGCACTACCACAAAATGTTTTGTTCATTATACTCAAGAAAAAAAAAATGTGTTTTGCCTGCATTTATGAGCACCACATGAATGCCTGTGGATATGAGCCACCATGTGGGTGTGGGAACCAAACCCAGGTCCGCTGTAAGAGTACCAAGTGCTGCTGACCACTGTGCCATCTCTGTAACCCTCATCACACCTCATAATACAGCATGTGAACAGCAGCTCATGAAGTCATCCCAACTGCACCTGTACCCTGCCTCTAGAACTGGGCACACACTCAGAGTGAATCCTGTCTCCACCTTGCTCTACTGTCTTTTATTCTTTTTTTTTTTTTTTTTTGAGACAGGGTTTCTCAATGCAGTCATACTTGTCCTGGAACTCACTGTTTGAGGAGATCCACTTGTTTCTTCCTCCCAAGTGCTGGGATTAAAGGTATGCACCACCACTACTCAGCCTTTCATTCGCTTTTTATTTATTTTGAGGCAGGGTCCCTCTATATAGCCCTGGCATTCACTATGTAGACCAGGCTAGCTTAAAAGTCAACAGAGATACACCTGCCTCTGCTCAGGTACACAGACTAAAGGAGTGGAACATCATTCCCAGCTTTCGTTTTGAGAGTCTTGTTATAAAGCTCAAGTTGCCCTGGCTTACTGTGTAACCAGAGTGGTATTACAATACCTGCAATCTTTCTCCCTCTGCTTTTCCACATGCTGGGATTATAGATGTGTGCTACCATATCCAGTTAGTCTTTAAATATTTACCAAAACCCCAACAAAATCAATTGCTCTCCTATTTCTGTGGACAATATGTTGGTCACTTTCCAGACAGTCTCTCCCTGAACTGAAACTCACCAATGAAGCCGGTGAGGAAGCTTGAGAGATCTGTCTGTCTCCATCTTACCAACTTGGATTACAGGTGCGTGCTTCCTGCTGTCTTACTGGTTTTTGTTTTGTTTTTTTTTTTTTTCTGGTTTTTCGAGTCAGTTTCTCTGTATCCTTGGCTGTCCTGGACTCACTTTGTAGACCAGGCTGGCCTTGAACTCACAGAGATCCCCCTGCCTCTGCCTCCTGAGTGCTGGGATTAAAGGCATGTACCACCATGCCCAGCGTCTTACTGGATTTTTAACATGGGTGCTGGGGACTCAAACTCAGGTCCTCATATTTATACACCAAGTAGTTTACCAATTGAACTCTCCTTAATGGGTGCTTGACATGAGTCCATAAGGTAAAGTTAAACATAGCAGGAAATACTAAAATATTTACCATCTTTACAGAAGTTTGCTGTTGCTTGGCATTTAAAAGATCCCAAGTTCAATTCCTTTTTTTATTTTCCCTTTTGTTTTTTTGAGAAAAGGTTTCTCTATGTAGCCTTAGCCTTCCTGGACTCACTTTGTAGACGAGGCTGGCCTCAAACTCGTAAAGATCCGCCTCTCTGCCTCCCAAGTGCTGGGATTAAAGTCGTGCGCCACCACTGCCCGGCTTCATGGCTTGCTTTTTAAATTAGTTTTAAACTTTAAACTATCAAGCTGCAATCATCTAAATGTAATAGGGGTATTTCCCAAAAATTTCTAGTATAAAGTAAGGCTCTTGGCTGAATCAATCTTTAATATTTCTCTGTATTCCTCTATTCAATCTTGGCTGCCACAATCAGACAGAAAGTGCAGGGAAACCTTTTTTTCTTGCATCTGTAATGGAAACCTTAGCAGCAGACTGTTAACGCTTCAGGTCTGTCAATTAGATGCTCAAAATTTCCCGTGGGGCCCAACTGATTACCCAACCAAAATCTCAAGGCCAAGGTATTAAATACCCAACCAGGTAGAGAAAATTGAAGTCCGACTTTAGGATGACATTAGCTTTTCTATTTATTTATTTGGTTTTTCAAGATAGGGTTTCTCTGTGTATCCCTGGCTGTCCTGGACTCACTTTGTAGACCAGGCTAGCCTTGAACTCACAGAGATCCTCCTGCTGGGATTATAGGTGTGCACCACCATTGCCCAGCATGATTTACTTTCTGAAAGAATGTCAGAATATATGTTTTTTAACTACTCAATACCCAGAAAGGACCCAAGAAACTAGATATTTTCCCATCTAAGCAGTGACAACTAGCCAGCCTGCAGGGTACTCACCTAAGCTATCAGGGCTGTCAATGGAGAAACACATCAGTATAACATCAGTGTCGGGATAGGAGAGAGGCCTCAGGCGATCATAATCTTCCTGTCCAGCTGTGTCCCACAGGGCCAACTCTACCTGTGACAGGAAAAATCACCACAGACGTGTGATGTTATTACTACCCATTTCCCCCAAAAGGGTCATTTACTACATACATTCAAACAGCAGACCATTCAGAATAGTAAAGCCAGCTGTTCATCTTTATTAGAATAAATCCAAATGCAAGATATTTAAAAGTTTTATCAAAATAGCAAATTTATAAACAGAACAAAGTGCTACAAGTGTCCAGTTAATAAAAAATAAAGAAATGTTTATTTATTAAAAAGCTATGAGAAAGAAAAAAAAAACACTCAAAGAAAATTACACTTTGAGTTACAGACTAAATAACCTTTCTCCTTCAGTGGCTTCTGAGTTGCTCTGACAGTACCTATGGATACTCCTTTTCAGATCAAACTCCCTTATTTCAGAGGCTTCTTCCTGAATGAAGGAGTCTCTTATCTTTCCTGGGTGAGTCATGTTCAGTGATAACAGCACAAGAAAGATAAGTGAACCACTACTCAAAGATTTTAGTGAAAGTGGTATTTGTGTTTCTTTTTTGAGACATGGTTGCATAAAACTAAGTTGGCCTCAAATTCATGATGTAGCTAAGGATGACTCTGTGTAGGCACGTTCCTTCCCATGTCTAGTTTTTATTAAGTGCTAGAAGAGAATCCAGGGCCTAATGAATACCAGGCAAAAACTCAACCAACTGACCTATACCCTCAGTCTTGTCACTAACTATCCTATGGACAAGATCCTAGCTGATCCAAGATATATAGGCTTACATGGTATGTCAACGAGGAAGGGCTGGAGAGATGGTTCAGCAGTTAAGAGCCCTGGCTACTCTTCAATGCCCAGCACCCACATGGCCACTCACAACCGTCTATAACTCCAGTTCCAGGGGATCCAACACCCTCACACAGACACACATGCAGTATGGCAGAGAGGAAATATTGTTTGCCCCAAAACTACGTTAAGATCTTTTTAGCTCATAGTTACAGAAATGAGAATTGACAGTGACTTCTTGCAGAGAGGATGGTCATAACAGATCAGTCATACACTCACCAGGCCTTTCAGAAACGAGCTACAAAGACAATGACCTGACCACACTTTCAAGTCAGTGACCACATGTGTCATACTGATCGTAGACAAGAAGGCTATTAGAAGACACCAGTCAAAAGTCAAAAAGATTTCAGCAAATTACCACCTACTTTATCTCAAATGAGTTCTATATTTGACACCTGTCAAAAAATCAAGTCTTCTTATCAGGTCCACAGAAATACTTATATACAAGCATCCATGCAAACAGACTGAAGTAGCAATACACTGCAATGGTGGGCCACCTTCAAAGAATATGCTGGTTCCCACTGCTCCCAGCACAGCACTATGGACTAAATACAGGACCTCAAGCATGTTAGTCAAGTGCTTTAATGTTGAGCTACATAAACAGTTGTGTGTGTGTACTTAATTCTGAAGCATTTCACTACGTTTTCAGACTGACCTTGAACTTATGATCCTTCTGCTCCAACCTTCTATGTAGCTAGAACTATAGGCCTGTAACACCATACTAATATTCTTTCATTCTCTGAGGCAGGGTTTTCCTATGAAGCCTATTCTAGCCTCTGACTTACACTCTACCTGCCTCTACCCGCCAGGTGCTGGGATTATGTGTGTATGCCACTAAGCCATGTGCTAGGCTGGAATACCTTTATATTTTATTTTACTGTAGACATAAGACCTCACATACTGCAGGCTGCCCTCAAACTTGTTATGTAGCAGAGAATGACCTTAAATTTCTAACTTTCCTGCCTTTGCCTGCCAAGTGTTAGGATTAGAACATGTACAAGAACATCTGGCTTATGTGCTACTGGAGACTGTACAGAATGCCTCTCTCTGTTTACTCTACAAGCTGAGCTATATCCCAGGTTCTACTTACATAAATATTTACTTATTTGCTTGTTTATGCAACGGACAATTTCTTACTCCCTAGCTGACGCTGATCTGAACCTTAAAAAAACTCTGGAATTCAGAGCAGCTAGTCTAATCGACTACATTAGCTGGGCACTACTCCACATATCTGTAATTATCTCATATATTAAGGTGTGGAAGAAAAAAATCCTGAATATATATCCTGTTTCAGAAAGAAACAAGATGGAGCCCAGAAAACCTTGGGTTCAATGCCAGCTGTATTTCAACAGTGATACAGCCTGAGCTGTCTCAAAATCTAACTACCCATCAATCAACTAACCCAAATTCCAAAAAAAAGGTAGAGGGGGAAGGGAATGGGTTTCTGTTTCTAACATTTTTGTTACACCGTACACTTAGACAGGGAACACACAATGGCACCAGCTCTTATGGAACTCTCACTCACCTGCTTTCCATCCACTTCAATATCTGCCACGTAGTTCTCAAACACTGTAGGCACATACACCTCTGGGAACTGGTCCTTGCTGAAGACTATGAGCAAGCATGTCTTACCACAAGCTCCATCACCAACAATCACCAGTTTCTTCCTGATGGCAGCCATCACTTAAACATAAAACAAAAGATATTATCTAGAACGTGTAAGAATTGTAAGCAACCTCAGATTGGGACTGGAGATGTAGGTCAGTAGCAGAACACTTGACTAGCATTTTCCAAACCCTGGGCTTCATCTTTAGACCTCAAAACCTTACAAGGGGAGGAGGAAGGGGGTCATAATGGAGTTGTAACTTGAAGTAATAAATAATGTTTAAAAAAAAAAAAACCTTACAAAACCAAATTTAAGTATGAGAAAAGCTTTTGGGTATAGTGAGATCCTGTATCAGAACAACAAGAATACTCAGGTGTGTGGTAATAGTTCTCTTTAGTGTATCAGTATTTGGAGCAACATGGCACGAACTGGCAACACATAAAGGAACAGCTTGGCATCCTTTGGACTTGGGGCTGAGATAGGCCAGATGAGGTCACAGCTCCACGAGAAACACAACATGCCTTGTTGAAGGGGCATGGCTAAGAAGTTGCACAAGCTGT
Organism: Lophiomys imhausi; assembly: GCA_907164525.1. Classification (NCBI taxonomy): domain Eukaryota; kingdom Metazoa; phylum Chordata; class Mammalia; order Rodentia; family Muridae; genus Lophiomys; species Lophiomys imhausi. The sequence continues at coordinate 15,797,972 of CAJQZJ010003646.1, forward strand.
GGATGATGTCGGTTGCCGAGAGAAGTTGCGGCTAGATATCACTTATTTTGTGGGTCCTTGAGACCACCAAGGATCTCAAGACGATGCTCTATAAAAACCAGAGAACTCCATGCAGCTCCCTCTCTTGCTCCCATGGACTGAGAGGACAGCAAGCAAGGTATGCTATTCACCAGCCTTTGGGCCACAATGGTCAGAAACTGAGAGGTAGGGTCCGAGAGAGAGACTTTTTGCAGCAAGTCAGCCTAAGAAGGCTGGCAGAAAAGGCGGACAGAACCTGCTGAGAGAAAGTGGACACTAAAGACGTCCATCCAGGGGCCTGAGAGTGCCAGGAAAGTGAACAAGGCAGGCAGAGTTCAGAGGCTGCGATGGTGACAATAGTCCGTGAAGCACACATGGGCTAAGGACACTACAGAAGTTGAGTCTCGGGTATGGTGGCACACGCCTTTAATCCCAGCACTTGGGAGGCAGAGGCAGGTGGATCTCTGTGAGTTTGAGACCAGCCTGGTCTACAGAGCAAGTCCAGGACAGTCAGGGATACACAGAGAAACCCTGTCTCGAAAAACAAAACAAAAAAGGGAGTCTCAGCTGGAGAAAGATGACCTCAAATTTAGCAGTTGAAATAAACTGAGCATATGAACTGGCAAAGTTAGGCCCAAGGGACACTAAGCTTAGAAAAAACTGCCTGCTGGGACTACCATAACCAGACTGCTAAAATCAAGTTCCCTTCACACAGATCTATACTAAGAATATTAATATTCTTTTAAGAAAATTAAGATAGGGTTGGCTAGATGTTCTTAGACATTAAGTGTTTATAGGTATTAGGCTATTATAGAAGTAAACAATTAAATTGTTTTCCTGTATTTATATTATATTTAATTGGTCGGTGGTGTTAACCTTTAACATGCCATTATAAATGAACACACATAGACACCTGATGGATTTTAACAAGCCTTAGCCTGGATTGTGCGATCTTAGCCCATCTAAGCTAACTCTTATCCTATTCCCCAAATATGACCACATATACACATACATTCCCTTGGGCTGTTATTCTCCACACTATTCAGATGCTCCAGACCATGTGGAATCGTCTTCCTCCTCCTTTACCTCCTGGATTCTTCTACCCAAGATTCTATTTGCCCCAGAAGCCCTCGAACCTCTTGCCCTGCCTACCTTTCTCTCTGCTCAATCACAAGCCATGGCATTTTATTAAAGCCAATTAGAGACAATGATTAGAAATCAAGGTAACACAGCGTTACTTGATGTACAGCAAGCAGGTCTCTGGGAGCATGTTAGCTAACATTTAGAATGCATAACATCATCCCATCAAGTTATAGGATATAGGGATTTTATAGGTGTTTGTTAAGTATTAAGTATTAAGCGTTTTAAATAAAAATTTTCTGTTACACAGGCATGGTAGTATACTCCTGTAATCCTAGTACTTACAAAGCAGAAGCAGGGGAGACCCTGTTGTTTTTTTTTTTGTTTTTGTTTTCCAAGACAGGGCTTCTCAGTGTAGCCCTGGCTGTCCTGGAACTCACTCTGTAGACCAGGCTGGCCTTCAACTCACAGAGATCCGTCTGCCTCTGCCTCCCAAGTGCTGGGATTAAAGGTGTATGCTGCCACACCTGGCAATTACAGACAGCTGTGAACTGCCATGTGGGTGCTGGGATTTGAACCCCAGTCCTTTGGAAGAGCAGGCAGTGCTCTTAACTGCTGAGCCATCTCTCCAGCCCGGAATCCCTGTTTCTAAGGAGGCATCACGAATTTAGGGGTAGTGAGATAGCTCAGCTGGTTAAGGTACTTGCCATTAAAACTAACAACCTCACCACACACCCACACACCCACACACCCACACACCCACAC
>CAJQZJ010003646.1:15799844-15854633 GCA_907164525.1 Lophiomys imhausi
CACACACACACACACACACACACACACACACACACACACACACACACGCTACTCTGTTTCCATGGCTGGGCTCCAATCACATCTTTTGCCTGCTGGGTATACTCAATGCCAAATGTCTGGTGTTTAGGATCTTCTAAAATTCTAACATAACCCATTTTTCTTCTCATCACTTTTTGTTGAGAGGAGAACATATGTCACACAGAAACATGTGGTAGGTAGTCAGGGAGCAATTCCAGGAATTCTTTCCTACCGTGTGGATTCCAGTGATAAAGCTCAGGTTGTCAAGCTTGGTAGCAACTGCCTTTACCTGATGAGCCAGCTTTCTCAGTCTCTTTTTTTGTTTTGTTTTGTTTGTTTATTCGAGACAGAGTTTCTCTGTGTAATAGAATACTGGCTGTCCTAGACTTGCTTTGTAGACCAGGCTGGCCTCAAACTCAGAGATCTGCCTGCCTCTGCCTCCCAAGTGCTGGGATTAAAGGTGTGGGCTGCCACCGCCTGGCTAGTCTCAAACATTTTCAAACCACACACCTTATCTACTAACTAATCTCAAGCATTTCTAACTACTTCAGTTCAAAGAAATGCCTTTACCAAAAAAACCTCTTTTCCCAGAAAGAAACACCCTACCTGTCCATCTCAGGTATTCCCTTTTGTTCCAAAACCCATTTCTGACCCTAAATCACCTTTTTCCCTAATTAGGTGTTGCCTTGGGACTCTCGGAGTTCGCATCATAAAACCACGCCTGAACTGGGCGTAGTGCTGAATGCCTTTAACCCCAGCACTAGAGAGGCAGAGGCAGGCGGATCACTGAGTTTGAGGCCAGCCTGGTCTACACAGTGACTTCCAGGACAGCCAGGGCTACACAGTGAGACCCTGTAGTAGAGGCTCACATAGATTTCCCTGCCTCTATTCCCAAGTGCTAGGATTAAAGTATGTACTATTACTCTTGGCTTTGTAAAGACTGTTTCTCACAGGACTCTGAATATATTAAATTTAGCAAAACAGAAAAAAAATGTGGAACAATAAAGAATCAAAAAAACTGGGCTGGGAGATAGCTCAGTTGGTTTGGCGATGTGCTTACTTTGTAAGCACAGTACCTGAGTTTTATCTCCAGAACACATATTAAATGCCAATGGTACTGGGCGTGGTGACACACGGGGGAAGAGGCAGATGGATCTCTTGAGCCCAAGGCCAGTCTGGTCTACATAGTGAGCTTGGTCTTCACAGTCCAAGTTCTAGGACAGCCAGGGTTACACAGAGAAACCCTGTCTTGAAAAACAACAATAAAACTGCAGATGTGGTGGCACACCTTTGTAATCCCAGCTCTAGAGAAATGGAGACAAGAGGATCACTGGGGCTCAGTAAACACTAAGGTAGGAGACAAGCCTACTTGGTGTGTTCCAGGCCAATAAGGTTGTACTCTAGTTTCCACGTGTATTTTCAGAGATGCGTGTCTGTACACATGACCACACCTGTATGAGCTGGAAAACTAAGGTTGCAACCAATCTGTCACAAAACAAATACTGAAAAAGGTTTTGGTGTAGAATATCTTGACTTGGCTATATTTCACACCCTCAAAGTATCTCAATGATATTCCTTTAAAGACATACTATTAAAGAAATATTATATTTCCTCAAAGCTTGGCCTGGAGCTAAGAAATCTGCCTCTCTGCCTTCTGAGTGCTGAGATTAAAGGCATGTACCTGGCTAGTTAGCCTAGAGATTTTTATACAACCTTCTAGAGTGTTTCTACATTAAACTGGGTTGGGAATTAAAAAGTGCTCAACAATATTACATATGAAAATACGTATGTATGAAAACATTAGTCATGGTGGCATGCCAGTAGCAAATGTTGAATGGGATGAGGCGGCAGGGATGGGGGGAGGAGAGAGAATAAGGGGAGAAAATAAGCTGGACTCTGTATCTAACCAATGACAGCAGAGTGTGTGTGTGCGCGCGCATGTATGCACGCACACATGGGCTGAAGAGATGGTTCAGCAGTTAAGAGCACTTGACTGCTTTTCTAAAGGATTTGGGTTCAATTCCCAGCACCTACATGACCCCTAACAACCATCTATAATAACTCCAGCTCCAGGGGGGGTCCAATACCCTTTCTTTGGCCTCCACGGGTACCAAGCATGCAAGTGGTACATATACATACATGTAGGCCAAACACACATACATATAAAATAAAAACTAAAAGAAACTGTCAGGCATAATGGTGCATGCCTTTAATCCCAGCACTCAGGAGGCAGAAGGAGGATTTGCGACTTCAAGGCCAGCCTGGTCTACCAAGCAAGTCCAGGACAGCCAGGGCTATTACACAGAGAAATCCGTCTCGAAAAACCAAAACAAAACCAAAAACATAATAAAGCTATCCAGGAGTAGTGGCACATGCCTTTGATCCTAGCACTTGGGACCAACCTGGTCTATTTAGTGAGTTCTAGGCTACCCAGGAATACATAGTGAGACCTGTCTTTTTAAATTTTACTATTACTACTACTATTAGAATTATTTTGGTTTTTCTTTTTTTTTTAACATTTATTTATTTTATGTCGATCGGTGTTTTTGCCTACATGTATGAGGGTGTTGGAGCTCCTGGAACTGGAGTTAGAGATTGTTTGAACCTGGGTCCTCTAAAAGAACAGCTACTGCTCCTAATCACTGAGCCATTTCTTTTCTTTTTAAAGATTTATTTATTATGTATACAGCGTTCTGTGTGCTTATACACCTGCATGCCAGAAGAGGACATCAGATCTCATTATAGATGGTTGTGAACCACCATGTGGTTGCTGGGAATTGAACACAGGACCTCTGGAAGAGAAGCTAATATAAGTGCTCTTAACCACTGAGTCATCTCCCCAGCCCCCACTGAGCCATTTCTTCAGCCCACTACTTTGTTTTTTCAAGACAGGGTTTCTCTGTGTAGTCCTGGCTGTCCTAGAACTTGCTCTGTAGACAGGCTGGCTTTAACTCAAGATATCCACCTGCCTCTGCCTCCTAGGTGCTAGGATTAAAGATGTGGGCCACCAGGCCTAGCCTTTTTTTTTTTTTTTTTTTAAATAAGGCAATAAAAAGGAGAAAATACTAACTACTAACTTAACCAACAACAGATACTCCTTTGTTTTGTCCAGACAGAGTTTCTCTGTGTAGCCCTGGTTGTCCTCAAACTCAGAGATTCTCCTGCCTCTGCCTCCCTCTCCAGTCCTGGGATTGAAAGTGTGCACCACCAAGTCTGGCTCTCCCATCTTTCAAGTGCTAGACTTACAGGTATATGCTACCATTGCCAGCTCAAAATAATTCTATATAAATAATTTTTAGCTATCTGTGTGATATAGCCATAAAATATTATTAACTATTAAGAGTAACAATATAGGGGACTGGAGAGATGGCTCAGTTGCTTCCTAGCATCCATATGGCAGCTTACAACTGCCTGTAACCGTAAGGTCTGCCCCGCACACAGAGGTATGTGCAGGCAAAACACCAATGCACATAAAATAAAAATAAATTATTTTTTAAAAAGTAATGAGATACTGATACATGCTACAATATGGATGAATCCTGCAAATAGTATGAATAAAAGTCACCAGCTAAAAGAACCACATTCTTGGCTTTTTTTTTAATTATGAGACAGAGTTTCTCTGTGTAACAGAGCCCTGCCTGCCTCTGCCCCCCCAGGTGCTGGGATTAAAGTCATGGCCCACCATTCTCAGCAAGGACCACATTCTTTATTATTCTGACTTTACAAACTATCCAATCTCTGGGTAAATATAGAAAGCAACTGACAAGGCTGAAGTTATTTTAGACTTTCCAGGTAGAACCCAGGGAGCTTAGGGATTCAGAATAGTTTACATAGAGAAGCTCAAATAGCCTAGCTCATGCTGAAAAGACTTTTCTAGTACAGATTTTGTTTGTTTTTGTTTTTCAAGACAAGGTTTCTCTGTGTATACCTGGCTGTCCTGGACTCACTTTGTAGACCAGGCTGGCCTTGAACTCACAGAGATCCACCTGCCTCTGCCTCTCTAGTGCTGGGATTAAAGACGTGTGTCACCACGCCCAGGTCTAGTACAGATTTTGATTGGCAGGACTTAGTTCCAGCCACATGTTCTTAATTAACAGACTTCTTCCTTTACTGAAAAGGGCCAAAGTGCTCCTTATTCATGCCTCAGGAGCTCTGTCTCTGTTCCGTCAATCATTGTAATAGTTAACACTTTAGAATCAAAGTTACATAAAAAGCTCTAAGATAGGGCTGGAGAGATGGCTCAGCAGTTAAGAGTACTGACTGCTCTTCCAAAAGTCCTGAGTTCAATTCCCAGCAACCACATGGTGGCTCATAACCATTTATAATGGGATCTGATGCCCTCTTCTGTCATGCAGGCATACAGTATTCATATGTATAAATAAGTAAACCTTAAAAAAAAAAAGGCTCCAGATCTCTGTGAGTTCGAGGCCAGCCTGGTCTACAAAGTGAGTCCAGGACAGCCAGGATACACAGAGAAACCCTGTCTCGAAAAACCAAAAAAAAAAAAAAAAAAAAAGGCTCTAAGATAACTACAAGAATTACTTAGGAGACCCAAGTTTACAAATGATTTAGAAGACAGGCAAGAGCTGGAGAGATGGCTCAGAGGTTGAGAGCACTAACTGTTCTTCCAAAGGTCCTGAGTTCAATTCTCAGCAACCACATGGTGGCTCACAACCATCTACATTGAGATCTGGTGCCCGGGCATATATGTAGAGCAAATACTGCATACACACATAACTAATAAATAAACAAACAAATAAATAAATGTTTTTTTTTAAATTTTAAAAAGGGACAGGCAAATCAATTCCAAATAAAGTAAGCTTCTCTTCTGGGTTGGGTAGTGCCAGTCTGTCTCTAGGGTTCACAACTTAAGAGTTTAACTAGGGCCGGGCGGTGGTGGCGCACGCCTTTAGTCCCAGCACTCGGGAGGCAGAGGCAGGCGGATCTCTGTGAGTTCGAGGCCAGCCTGGTCTACAAAGCGAGTCCAGGACAGCCAGGGCTGTTACACAGAGAAACCCTGTCTCGAAAAACCAAAAAAAAAAAAAAAGAGTTTAACTAGGTAATGAGCCAGACAGTCCATGTCAGGAGATAGTCCAGACTTTATATGACACACTAGTATGAAATATTCAACATACAACAGTAAAATATACATGTACCATGACAGTGAATGTCTTTGACTTCACCCCTGAGGAAACTGAGGCAAGAAGGTAAAGAGCTCAAGGTCAGCCAGGCTTCATGTGAATTCTAGACCAGCCTGGGTTATACAGCAAGTCTTTGCCCTAACCCCACCCCATACCTGGGCAATTTACTGAGATTGTGTCTAAAAACAAAAAGTAAAAAGAGAGCTGGGAGCCAGAAGGTGGTGGCCCATGCCTTTGATCCCAGTGCTTGGAGCAGAAGCAGACGGAGCTCTCTCAGAGGCAAGTTCTACAGAGGAAGTTCCAGGACAGCCAGGACTACACAGAAAAACCTGCCTCAAAAAAAAAAAAAAAAAAAAACAAAGGAGGGAAAAAGGAAAGGGAGAGAGAGAGAGAGAGAACTGACGCTGGGAATACACATCAGTGGTAGAGCATGTTTCATAGAACATATGCATGAAGCCTATGTTCAAACCACAAAAACACCAGTTTGATGGTACAGGCCTGAATCCGAACTCTTTTAAATTATTCAACAATTATTTATTAGTAACTATATTCACTTATAACAAATATAAACACTCAACTACTAACCTTACAAATTCCTACAACCCCTATTAACCACTAAACCTATTTATAACTATTACAACTATTTTCATAACCTTTTAGAAGGATACAGCCTCTGGGGGCAGGTCCTCAGTCGTCAGGAACACAGTCTCTGTGACAGACCCTTTAATGCACTTAGCAGTCTTTCTTCTGGAATATCTCTGACGTAGATCCATCAGGGTAAATTGGCTATGGCAGCTTCACCTTAAATAAGGCTTGAGGCTTTCTTCTCTCTGGGAGACCTCAGCCATCTGTAGGCCAACTTATTTCCTTTGTATCAGCAACTCTGCCGCTCTGCCTCAGTCTTTAAAGCTGGCCACAGTTCCACTCAGGCCACTGTTTGGACGGGTCAAACCCCTCTAGGCAAAAGCTGAGCCACAGGGTTTAGTCCTTGGCCTTTGCTGTCTTGCTGAGGTTTTCTCTGCTCACCAGCTTCTTTCTGCCTCAGGGAAATCTGGCAGTCCACCAGCACTTTCTCCATCAGAGCATATAAACTTGAGGACTCGCTAGCATTGGGCTCTTTAGCATGGGGCTCCCAGGCTCCATCCACTTGTCCTTAAATAGGATCTCTACCCGTTCCACCTGGCTTCAGCTTAATCTGGCTCTGTCTACTTAACAGCTGAAAATAATGCCAGGCCATAAACCTTGTTTTTTAGTCCATAGAGTCTCTCCTTGTTTCACCTGGCTTCCTCCTTGTTTTTAGTTCAAAGGCTGATAAGCTAATTGCCCACAGCCAAGTTGATCTTCATGTCCCGAATTAAGAGACTGTATCAGAAACCCCTAGATATTTACTAAATCTAATTTATACTAACTCCTTACACAGGCCTACTCTGGCCTACCTGAGATTCTCTCTCTCATAGAATAAAAGACAGCTCAGTAGGATGATTCTGTGGGTAGAGGTGCCTGATGCCAAGCCTAAGGAAAGACTTCAGTGGAACTCTAATGGTGAAAGGAGAGAACCAACTTCCACAAGTTGTCCACTGACCTCTGCACATGTACTGTGGTATGAGCTCACATAAACAAAAAAATAAATTTTATGGAGCCAGAGATGGCACAGTGGTTAAGAACACTTGTTCTTGCTGAGGAATGGATCCAATTTTCAGCACCCACATGATGGCTCACAATCATCTGTAACTCCAGTTCCAGGGGATCTGAGGACACCAGACACGTATGTGGTGCACATCCATACATGAAGGCAAAGTACTTACATATAAAATCATTAATTAAAAATAAATTTGAGTCAGAGGAGCTGGAGAGATGGCTCAGCAGTTAAGAGTGGAGAGAGCACCCAGATGTGGTAGTGCACACCTTTAATTCCAGCACTTGGGAGGCAGAGACAGGCGGAAGTGAGTCCAGGACTATTATATAGAGAAATCCTGTCTCGAACTCCCCGCTCCCCAAAGGGGGGGGGGGAAGAGCAGAGTGTGCCTATTGCTCTATCAAAGAGGATCCCGACATTCACAAAGACCTGTAACTCCAGCTCACCTTGAAGGGATCTAATACTCCCTCCAACACCCATGGGCACTTGCATACACACAAATAAAGTAAAATGAATCTTATTTATCTGTTTGAGACAGGGTCTCACTATGTGACCCCAAATGGCCCAGGACTCACTTTATAGAATAGGCTGGCCTTGAACTTCAAATACACCCGCCTCTACCTCCCACCTGTCAGGATTAAAGGCATGTGCCATCACACTTGACAATAAAATGAAAGAGAGAGCATATACAAGGCATAGCAGCACATGCCTATAAATCTTAGCCCTCTAGGAGAACCATTAGTATGAAACTAGCTTTGGCTACACCATGAGACCATATCACAAACACAGTTTAGGGGATATGGCTCAGTGGTAAAGCATTCGTTAGCATTTAGGAGACCCTGGGGCCAATCCCTAGTACTGGAGAGGAGAAAAAGGGAATAATAAAAATGAGAACCAACACCAAGATAAGCAACGAGGCTGGAGAAATGGCTCAGCGTTTAAGAATACTGGGTGGTCTTCCAGAGGACTCAACTTCAAGTCCCAGAATCTACATGGCAGTTCTCAACTGCCTGAAACTACATTCCAGGGAATCCAACACCCTAACCAGGAATGCAAGTAGTAACACACATACACATGCAGGCAAAACACCCATACACATATAAACCGAGAAACAAATAAATGGGGCTGAAATTGCAGCTAATTTGGTAGAGTGTCTGCCTATCAAGCATAAAGTCCTGGCTCTGATCTCCAGCGACACATAAACCAAGAGTGGTAGTATACACTCGTCATCCCAGCACTCTGGAGGTAGAGGGAGGAGGATCAGGAATTCAAGGCCAGATACAGTGAGTTAAAAACTAGCACAGGATATATGAGAAATACGAATATTTTTCTCATATATTTGAAAAATGAAAGAAAAAAATGGCAAGGTAAGGACCCAGACTGCATAAGTAACAAGAGTGTTCACAGCCTTCAGCAACCAGAGAAGACATGAAAAGTGCTGAGATGGGTGGTATAAAGTGCTCCTTTAAGCCGGGCGGTGGTGGCGCACGCCTTTAATCCCAGCACTTGGGAGGCAGAGGCAGGCGGATCTTTGTGAGTTCGAGGCCAGCCTGGTCTACAAAGCGAGTCCAGGACAGCCAGAGCTGTTAAACAGAGAAACTCTGTCTCGAAAAACCAAAAAAAAAAAAAAAAAAAAAAAAGTGCTCCTTTAAAGCATGAGGAAATACATTACAACAAAGACAAACTTTGAAAACATACATAAAAAAGCCAGTCACAAAAGAGAAAACATTTTGTGATTTCATTTATAAAATGTTCAAAATAGGGAGATCTATGGAGACAAGAGAGTAATTAGTGGTTCCTTAAGGTTTGAAATGATGTAAGACTAGATGACAGCTTAAAAGTAAGGCTTCTTTGTTTTGGGTTTTTTGGTGGTGGGTGTGCTGGCTGGTTTTATGTCAACCTGACACATACTAGAGACATTTTAAAGGAGGGAACCTCAACTGATAAGATGCCTCCAGAACATCCAGCTGTAGGGCATTTTCTTAACTAGTGATTGGTAGGAAGGACCCAGGCCATTGTGTGGTGTTGTTTCTGGGCTGGTGGTCCTGGGTTCTGTAAGAACAAAGACTGAGGGGCGAGAGAGATGGCTCAGTGGTAAAGAGCACTGGCTGGTCTTCCAGAGGACCCAGGTTCAATTCCCAGCACCCACGCGGCAGCTCACAACTGTCTCTAACTCCAGTTCCAGAGGATCCGACATCCCAAACACAGATATGCATGCAGTCAAAACACCAACCAATGTACATAAAATAAAAATAAATAAATAACAAGACAGAAAGACAACAAAACATGCTGAACTAGGTGTGGTGGGGCACGCCTGTGGTCCCAGCCCTTGGGGGGCAGAGGCAGGCAAATCTCTGAGTTTAAGGCTAGCCTTGTCTACAGAGTGAGTCTAGGACAACAAGGGTTGTTACAGAGAAACCCTATCTCGAAAAACCAAAAAACAAAAACAAACAAACAAAAAAAGAGTGTGAGGCCAGGGTGTGTGTACGCTGGAGCACAACAGGCTCAGCCATTAAGAACACTCATTGAAGGCAGAGGCAGGCGGATCTTTGTGAGTTCGAGGCCAGCCTGGTCTACAAAGTGAGTCCAGGACAGCCAAGGATACACAGAGAAACCCTGTCTCGAAAAACCAAAAAAAAAAAAAAAAAAAAAAAAGAACACTCATTGAAGCCGGGTGTGGTGGCACACGCCTTTAATCCCAGCATTCGGGAGGTAGAGCTAGCCGGTTCTCTGTCAGTTTGAGGCCAGCTTGGTCTACAAAGTGAGTCCAGGACAGCAGGGCTGCTATACAGAGAAACCCTGTCTGGAACCCCCCTCCCCCCAAAAAAAAAACACTGTCCTGCCGAGGACAACCTCTCAGCTGCCTGTAACTCCAGTTACAGGTGATATGAAGCCTTCTTTTGATCTCTGTGAACATCAATCATACATGGTGCATACATCCATTTGGGCAAAACACCCACACACATTAACAAAATAACTAAACAAACAGGAAGATAAATAACTGCATAGTGGCTCACATCTTTAATCTCCACACTTCAGAAATAGAAGCAGAATTCAAAGTCTACCTAGACTACATAGCTGCTGGTAGCACCCCAGGATTATTAAAGTCTGGCTAATGGGCCTTATGGAGAGGGAAATAACAGGTAGGAACTACTAGAACAAGTTTTGGGGGTTAGAGGAAATGGAACTTAGCATCCAAGTGAAAGGGTACATGAACAGTGCACTTCTGGGGCTGGAGAGATGGCTCAGTGGTTAAGAGCTGCTCTCCCAAAGGACCCGGGTTCAAATCCCAGACACCACATGGTAGTTCACAGCTGTCTAATTGCCGGGCTTGGTGGCACACGCCTTTAATCCCAGCACTTGGGAGGCAGAGGCAGGTGGATATCTGTGAGTTCAAGGCCAGCCTGGTCTACAAAGTGAGTCCAGGACAGTCAAGGATACACAGAGAAACCCTGTCTCAAAAAAAAACAAAAAAACAAAAAAACAGTGAACTTCTAAGGATTGCTCCTCACTGAAAGAGAGAGGCGGCTAACCACTACTGCTGAATAAAGGGGAAATACATATAGAGGTAGACTTTCCTACCGCTTCTATTCTCCATTTTTTTTTCTTTTCCTTTGAGTTGGTATCTCATGTATCCTAGGCGGCCCTCAAACTCTCTATGTAGCTGACAGGCATGTGCCACACTTAATTTCTGTGGTGCTAGGGGATCAAATATAGGGCTTTAGTTAGTTGTGGTTGCACACAGCTTCAATTACAACATTCAGGAGGCAGAGGCAGACGGATCTTTTAGTTTGAGGCCAGCCTGGTCTACAGAGTAAGTTCAAGGACAGTCAGGGCTACACAGAGATCCTGTCTCAAAAAGGAAAAAGGAAAACCCACATAGGGCTTTGCATGGGACTCCATTGTTACATCCTGGCCCTCATCATCTCATAAAAAGCAAAACTGTAACAGCTGACAGTGATGCTGGGAAAGGAAACGGGTTTGCACTAACAGAGATGTTCTAAAAACAAGTTAATAAACTAAGGAATTTTAGAAGTCCTAGGCAGGAACAAGGGTCACCTTTAAAGTCTTAGCTTACTTTGTCTTTTTTGTTGTTGTTTTGGTTTTTCGAGACAGGGTTTCTCTATATGACAGAGCCCTGGCTGTCCTGGACTCGCTCTTTAGACCAGGCTGGCCTCGAACTCACAGAGATCTGCCTGCCTCTGCCTCCCCAAGTGTCCTCAATTCTTTGAACTGGGTCTGTCCTAAGGCTAATAACCTTCACTAGGTCTAATGTCTGATCCCCTGCTGTTGCCATCAGTGTTAAATTACTGGTACACAGCCATCATATGGAAAAAGAAGCATGCCACACAATCCCTTTATACAGCAGTGGAGTGTGCACTGTTCATCACCTCATCATTCTACGGTGCCACGAAATCGAGCTCCAAGGCCTGTGAGACCCAGGAAAGAGGCAGACAGACCCAGGATTTCAGACCATCATTTGTTGAGGTCTCCTTGCCTGCAGAAGCATGTTTCTGGGTGGCAGTGAGACCAGTGGATTTCCACAGTCTGGGCTAGCAGAGGGGAGCTTATGGAGTGAGGGTGTGTAACTACATCTGAGACTATTAGAGTATGCTACTGCTTAAACTCCATGTAGCCTTTCTAGGTGTGACTAGTTTTTGTTTTCATTTATTTATTTTTGAGACAGGTCTCTCTATGGTCCTGGCTGTCCTGGAGCTTAATATGTGACCCAGGCTGGCCTTGCCTTGAACTCATAGAGATTCTCCTGCTTCTGCCTCACAAGTGCTAGGATTAAAGGCATGCTCCACCACACCTAGCCCTTTGGTGTGTGTGTGTGCTTGAGATAAGTATTACGATGTAGCTCCCAGGTGGCCTGGAACTACTATGGGACCAAGTTGGCCACAAACTCAGAGATCCAACTGCCTCTGCCTCTTTAGAGTGATGGGATTAAAGGCATACGCCATCACGACCCATCTGTTTTGTTTTTTGTTTTTGTTTTTGTTTTTTTTTTTGTTAACCTAACACAAGTTACTTGGGAAGAGGGACCCTCAATTGAAGAATTGCATCCATCTAAGTTGTTGGCAAGCTAGGAGGCATTTTCTCAACTAATGCTCAATGTAAGAGGCCCAGCCCACTGTGGGCAGTGCTATCATCCCTGAACAGGTGGTCTTCAGCTACACAAGAAAGCAGGCTGAGCAGCAAGCCAGTAAGCATTCTTTCACCCACAGTTTCTTGCTTTAGTTCCTGCCCCCAGCTCCTGCTCTGGCTTTCCATGATGATGAACTGTATGTGACCTGTAAGCTCATATAAACCCTTTCCTCCCAAAGTTACTTTTGGTCAAGAACAGAAAGAAACAAGAATACCAGTCTAAACAACACCAGTCACTCTCACAAGGAAATAAAAATTTAAGATTAACTATATTCAAGCCAAGAGCTAAAACCCACAAAAAACAAATTATATTCAAGTCAAATCCTGAATTTTACTATTTCTAACATTTGTTATCCCAGTATTTGAATAGTAAAAGCATGAGAATTGGACACTCAAGACTAGTTTGGGCTGCATAGTAAGCTCCAGGCCAGTATATTAATTAGACCATTATTTCAAAAACAATAATCAAAGGAGATGAAGAGATGGTTTGGTAGTTAACAGCACTTGTTCTTGTAGAGGACCAAGATTCAGTTCCAAGAACCTACAGGGTGGTGGTTCACAACCATCTGTAACTCTAGTTCCAAGGGATCCAATGCCCTCTTCTGCCCTCTGTGGGCATCAGACACACATACATATACTCAAGAAAAACATTTACATGCATAAAAGTTTTTAATCATAATTTAAAAACCTAGGGGTGTGTAACTGAGATAGTTAGACTAGCGAAAGCACTTGTCACAAAAAGGGCTCTGTTTAATCCTTGAATCCCGGGGCTGGAGAGATGTCTCAGTGATTAAGAGCACTGGTTGTTCTTCCAGAGGACCCGGGTTCAAATCCCAGCACCCACATGGCAGTCCACAGCTGTCTGTAATTGGCAGATGTGGTGGTGCACGCCTTTAATCCAAGCTATGTTAGTTGACAGTAAATTCCTACTTTCTCACGTCAGTGCTTTTTAGTACCAGTTCCTTTATTTGTCAGATAACAGAAATATTACAAAAACAGACAATGAGATTAGGCCATGACCTATTGATTCTTCCACCTCTATCTCCAAATGCTGGGATTACTGGCATATACTACACCTGGCTCTTCTACAACCCAAATTATTAGATGGATAATTTTGATGACTTTTTTAGAGACTACATAGATCATAACTCTTTCTTTTCTTTTTTTGGTTCTTTCAAAGACAAGGTTTCTCTGTGTAACAGCCCTGGTTGTCCTGGAACTTACTTATGTGGGACAGGCTGGCCTCTACCTCCCAAATTCTGGTATTAACACTTTCTTTTTTGTGGTTTTTGGAGACAAGAGTTTCTCTATGTAATCCCCTGGCTATCCTGGATCCACTCTGTAGACCAGGCTGGTCTCAGAGATCTACCTGCTTATGCCTCCCAAGTGCTGGGATTAAGGCATGTGCCACCACACCTAGCTGGGATTAATTCTTTCTAACACTGACAGCACATCTACCTCTTCAATAATTTTTAGCTTACTTTTGACACATCAGAAGCCAAAGACATTTGAGGTGGTGCTACTAGTTAGTGATGAATGCATTAAAAATACTTATTAGCCAGGGCTGAAGAGATGGCTCAGCCGTTAAGAGCACTGGCTGTTCTTCCAAAGGACCCAGGTTCAAATCCAAGCACCATATGGCAGTTCATAGCTGTCTGTAATTGCTGGGCGTGATGGCACACACCTTTAATCCCAGCACTCAGGAGACAGAGCCAGGTGGATATCTGTGAGTTCAAGGCTAACCTGGTCTATAAAGTGCTACACAGAGAATCCCTGTCTTGAAAAAACAAAAAACTTATTAGCCAAACATTAATTATGAGGCACAAAACAATCCTCCAGCCAAAAAGCACAAGAAGAAATAATTCATCTGAATTATTCTGCCTCTGTAGGATCAAGACGTTTATAATATTTTTGAAAGATAATGAATAAATTTCCATGCAGATAAAATAACCAGAGGTTTAAAAATGAGTAATTCAGCATACTTAAGATAATTATAATTTTACCTCATGCATCTTCAAAAGGCTAATTATGCAGAAAAAACAGTGATGATTATAGCAAGCTTTCTACTATTTCTAGACACTTGGACACCAAACAAAATCCAAAACAATCTCATTTGTCAAGGGCTCAATGATGGGGTTAGGGTATAGTTCAGCAGCAAAGCTCTCTCCTCTAGCATATGCGCAAAGCCTTGGGTTTAAAGCTTAGAATTACAAAAAATGAACTGAATCCTTTACTATACAGGATATAACATCAAAAATTAGGATTAGCCGGGCGGTGGTGGCGCACGCCTTTAATCCCAGCACTTGGGAGGCAGAGGCAGGCGGATCTTTGTGAGTTCGAGGCCAGCCTGGTCTACAAAGTGAGTCCAGGACAGCCAAGGATACACAGAGAAACCCTGTCTGGAAAAAAACCAAAATAAATAAATAAATAAATAAATAAATAAATAAATAAATAAACAAATAAAATAAATAAATAAATAAATAAAAAATAAATTAGGATTATAACATTTATCCTATTGACATTATTTTAAGTATATAATTCTGAGACTTATCTCTCAAACATGTATGCTGAAATTTATACATCTTTCCTTTTTCTCTAAATTGAAAGTATGTATGATGCTGATGATTACTAGAAAAGCAACAGTAGTAGCTGGGCGGTGGCGGTGGGTCACACCTTTAGTCCCAGCACTCGGGAGGCAGAGGCAGGCGGATCTCTGTGAGTTCAAGGCCAGCCTGGTATACAGAGTTCCAGTGCGGTTACAAATAAGACCTGTCTCAGAAAGAAAAGGAAAAAAGAGAGAAAGAAAAGCAAAAGCTGTCTAGCTCTCTAGGAACTAAATCTATCATTTTAGTAGAAAATCTAACGCACAAAAATCATGTGACTCAGCCGGCTGCGGTGGTGCATGCCTTTGATCCCAGCGCTCAGCAAACAGAGGCAGGTGGATCTCTGTTTGAGGCCATTAAGGTCTAGAGTTCCAGGACAGCTAGGGCTACAGAGAAACCCTGGGGGGAGGGAGAGAAGAACCTGGTATATACAAATGTTTCTTTCAAACCTGGGCTTTATTAAGTGTTAATTTATTTTGAAGATTTATTCATTTTCATTTTATGGCGTCTGGCTGCATGTATGTCTATACAGCACTTTGTACATCTGGTGCCCACGTAGACCAGAGGGCAATGGGACCCTGGAACTGAAGTTACAGAGGCTATGAGTCCTACGTGGGCCTTGGGAAGTGAATTTGCTTTCTCTAGAACAGCAGTTCTCAACCTGTGGGCCATGACCCCCCCTGTGGAAGGTGTTGTCAAGGGACCCTTTCATAGGGGTCACCTATCAACATTACAATTCATTATCAGTAATAAAATTACAGTTATGAAGTAGCAACAAAACCAATTTTATGGTTGGGGGTCACTTCAACATGAGAAACTGTATTAAAGGCTCTCAACATCAGGAGGGTTGAGAAGCACTGCTCTAGAAGAACAGCAAGTGTTCTTAGCAACCAAGCCATCTCTCCATCTTCTAATGTTAAGTTTTAAAGATCTTTGTTTTGTTTTTTGTGTAGTAGTGCTCTGCTATGTGTCTCAATGTAAGCAGTATAAAAACACCTTGGTTGAATTCTGGGTAGAGTATTGTACTGCAGATAAGGAAATAAGCAAAACTTCTGGAATTCTAAAACCCAAAACTCTTGCCAAAACAATGAAATATCCATCTTTTATTGGCTAACCTCATTCGTAGGGCTACATCCATACATCAAGGCCTTTCCTCAGCTCCCAATTTAGATCAGGCCATTTAGTGCTTTCTTGCAGCACATCATACTTCTCTCAGCCTCACACATGTTCCTCCTGCCAAAATCCATTAACATATTATTATTAGAATATTATCTGCTGCTGGGTGGGGGAGGCACACACCTTTAATCTCAGCACTGGGGAGGTAGAGGCAAGTGGATCTCTCTGAGTTTTGAGGCCAGCCTGGTTTACAAAACAAGTTCTAGGACAGCCAAGGCTATAAAAAGAAGCCCTATCTTGAAAAACAAAACAGGAACAAATCATTATCTGTGGCAATCACCATTATTGGACAAGTACATAACAGGTAGTGCTCAAATAAATCCAACAAATCTGTGTGTGTCTGTGTGTGGTACATGTATTTGGGAGTGCAGGCAGACGAACCCAAAGGATGCCTTCCTTCCTCCACTGTTCTCTGCCTAGTGACTGGGTTTTTGGTTTCTTGGGGCTTTTTGTTTGTTTTTTGGTTTTCTGAGACAGATTTTCTGTGTATTGCCAATGGCTGTCCTAGACTCACTCTGTAGACCAGGCTAGCCTTGAACTCAGAGAGAGATCTGCCTGTCTTACTGTTTTGGCCAGGTTTGCTGGCCAAAGAGTTCCTGAGATCCACCTATGTCTGTCTCTGCCCCATCACTCTGTTGCTAGGGCTCAGCTGGAATACTCATGTCTGTATTTTTCCCATGGGTGCATATCTTCGTGCTTGCACAGCAAGCACTCTTACCCACTGAATCATTTTTCAAGTCATGAACAAAGTTTTATAAGCAAGCAATCTTACATAGCCAATCTGTGGCATAACAGATTTTTTTTTTTTTTTTTTTGGTTTTTCGAGACAGGGTTTCTCTGTGTAGCCCTGGCTGTCCTGGACTCACTTTGTAGACCAGGCTGGCCTCGAACTTGCAAAGATCCGCCTGCCTCTGCCTCCCAAGTGCTGGGATTAAAGGCGTGCGCCACCACTGCCCGGCTGGCATAACAGATTTTTTAAAAAATGTTTATGGGTCAGTGAAATATGCAAAGTAAATTACGTAAAGAACTGTTTATTTTGCTGGATGTAGTTGTGCAAGTCTTTAATCTCAGTACTTGGGAGGCAGAGGTAGGTACATCTGTGAGAATTTGAGGCCAGCTTGGTCCACACAATGAAACCTCACCTCAAAAAATTGTTTGTTTGTTATGTATGTGTGTATTTTCTCATGTACAAAGATGTATCAGAGGCCAGAGTTGAATGTCAGTTGTCATTCCTCAGGAGTTTTATAACTTGGTTTTTGAAATAGGATTTCTTACTCAGTCCTGGAGTTCATCCATTTGGTGTTTACTGCCCAGTCAGTGAAACCAAACAGAAAGCTCCAACAAAGAGGGACCAAATGGGGGCTGGAGAGGTGGCTCAGAGGTTAAGAGCACTGGCTGTTCTTCCAAAGGTTCTGAGTTCAATTCCCAGCAACCACATGGTGGATCACAGCCATCTACATTGAGATCTGGTGCCCGGGCATATATGTAGAGCAAATACTGTATACATAATAAATAAATAAATGTTTAAAAAAAAAAAGAGGGACCAAATGTGGTGGCACACACTTTCAAACCCAGCACCCAGGAGGCAGGGGCAGGTACACCTCTGTAAATATGAAGCTAGCCTGTGATCTACATAGTGAGTTCTAGGTCAGCCAGGGATACAAAGTGAGACCCTGCCTTTAAAAAAAAGAAAAGACGGACTAGAGATGGCTAAGTGGTTAGGAGCACTGGCTGCTCTTCCAAAGGACCCAAGTTCAATTCCCAGCACCCACATGGCAGCTCACAACTGTCTGTAGCTCCAGCTCCAGGTGATCTGACCCCCCCCCCATGCACACATACGTACATAAAAAAACATATACCCATCAATATATGTAAAAAGAAAGCAAGCAAGCTTGGGCATGGTGGCCCATGCCTTTAATCCCAGCTCTCGGGAGGAAGAGGAAGGCAGATCACTGTGAGTTCAAGACCAATCTGGTCTACAAAGCAAGTCCAGGACAGCCAGGGCTATTTCACAGAAAAACCCTGTCTCGAAAAACCAAAAAAAAAAAAAAAATCACTGCCATCAAGTTCAAGTGACCAGCCTAATTAGATCCTAGAACTCATTTGATAGAGGAAAGGATCAACTCTTGCATGTTATCCACTGACTACCATATTCCTCACCAACACACAGACATAAATGTAGAAGAAAATGAGGCTCAGCCAGGCATGGTGGCACAAGTCTCTAATCCCAGCATTCCAGAGGCAGAGGTAGGTATATCTCTATGAACTGAGGCCAGCCTGCTCTACATAGTGAGTTCTAGGACAGCCAAGACTGTTACACAGAGAGATCCTGTCTCAAAAAACCAAAAGAGAAAAAGGAAAAACAAACAAAACAAAACAAAAAACAAAGCTGGCAAAATGGCTCATCAGATAAAGGTCCTTTCTGCCAAGCCTGAAAACCTTAAGTCAGTCCCTGGTACCCACATGGTGGAAGGAGAGAACTGTCTTCCTTAGCTGTCCTCTTATCTCCATCTGCACGTGTGCACACATGCATATATATATATATGTATATATATATATATACATATATATATACACACAAAACAGTAACAGAAAAAAATTAAATGCCTTTAAAATTGGACAAGAGAATTACTAATAGTTAACAGTAACCACATTTCAACAGATTTCATATTAATATGATCTCTCAATATGAGGAGAAGGAAATTCAGGAAGAAATATTTATTTACATACCTTACAAAGATGCTGAAAACAAACAGCTTCTGTGACAGCAGTTGTACAAAGTATCTGGAATTTCTCAGATGAAAGGCTATAAAAATAAGAAACACAAGTTCAATTTATAATAGAAACAAACACAATGTAAATGTCAGTCCAGACAGGAAAATGTGCAGCGCTGTTTAACTGCATTTGAAGTACTCTTCAATGACATCCTTAGCCTGAGATTCTCTGCCTTAACCACTAGACACAACTCCAACCTATCACTTTATGGCAGTGGTTCTCAACCTCCCAAAGGCTTCCATCCTATAATACAGTTCCTCATGACCCCCAACCATAAAATTACTCTCATTGCTACTTCATAACTGTAATTTTGCTACTGTCATGAATAATGTAAATATTTTTGGAAATTTAAGTTTGTCAAAAGGGATGCAACACAAGTTGAGAACCACTGCTTTATGGGTTGTGTCCGTTCCCAATCAATTTTGCAGAGGTCTACCTATTCCTCAGCTTTGCTTTTCTGTTATCAACCTTGATTTGGTTGACTTGCCCCCCCCACACACACACACAGACTCATCACAATTAGATACAAGCACACAAAGATGGCTTGGTAGCTTCATGAATTCCATCTGCTAAGCCATCACTGATGAGGGTAGTCTCTGGTACCTCTTGTAAAGCATTAAAACCATTACATCTCTAGCAGCAACACTTTCCTTGGCTGTCATGGGTGAAGCCAAACACTGAACACACCAGACCTTCTGCTCAACTTAGTGTTACCAAGGAAAAAGCTGTTATTAACATAAAAATTATCATTTCTACCAGCCATGACTTTCTTCATAAAAAAATAATTTTTAGGCCAGATGTGGTATTACACACCTTTAATCCCAGAACTTGGCAGGCAAAGGCAGGCAGATCTCTATGAGTTCAAGGCCAGCCTGGTCTACAGAGTAAGTTTCCAAGACAGCCAGAACTGTTACACAGAGAAACCCCATCTAGAAAAACCTTAAAAAACAAAAAACTTTTAGCTGAGTATGGTGGCTCACGCCTTTAATCCCAGCAGAGGCAGGAGGATCTCTGTGAATTTAAGGCCAGCCTGGTCTACAGGGTGAATCCAGGACAGTTAGGGCTACACAGAGAAACGCTGTCTTGGAAATCCCCCTACCCAAAAAAAAAAAAAGGAGCTGGGTGTTGTGATCCACACCTTTAATCCCAGCCCTCACAAATGTAGGACAACCAGAGCGACTGATTACACAGAGAAACTGACTTGGAAAAAAAAAAAGTGTGTACATATGTGTATATTAAGAAATACAAGCCGGGCGGTGGTGGCGCACGCCTTTAATCCCAGCACTTGGGAGGCAGAGGCAGGCGGATCTCTGGTCTACAAAGCGAGTCCAGGACAGCCAAGGATATACAGAGAAACCCTGTCTCGAAAAACCCAAAAAAAAAAGAAATACATATACATACACATATATGCTTTTTAATTGAAGGCCTTGCATGAAGGCACACATCTATAATCTCAGACTCAAGAGGAAGAATGAGGTGGATCTCCTTGAGTTCCAGGCTATCCTGGTCTACACTGAATTCCAGGTCATGCAGGGCTACACAGAGACCTGTCTTAAAAAAAGATGAAAATGAAAAAAAATTGACTGAAATATAATTACCACTTTCCTGTCTCCCATGTACTCCCAAGTTGATAGCCTTTTTAAAATTATTGTTAAATACATACATGTACATGTATGTGTGCACAAATGTATAAATACAGCACTCTGCAATGAACAGAAGCTAAGTATCCTTCTCCCAGCAGTCATTATTTGCCTATGCTTCTTTGCTAGGGATGTGACCACATAAAATTTCCTCTTTCCAAGCATGTCCAATGATGTTGCCATGGCCTTCTTCATTCTTCACATAATAAAAATGTACACAATCTTATTTTTCAGATATAACAAATGTTGCCCTTTTAAGGTAAAAGAGATTAATTCTATATACAAATTTCCCCAATTAAGACAAAACTTTTTAACATTTATTTTATTATTTTATGTGGTGGAAAGGACAACTTGGGGTAGCTGTTTTTTTTCTAACATCACATGGGTCCCAGGCATCAAACTCAGACTGTCAGGCTTCTGGGGCAAGTGCTTTTACTTGCTGAGATATCTCAACAACCCTGTACCCTATGCTTTTCTTTGCGGAAACAGGGTCTCATTGCATAGCCCTGGTTGGCCTGGAAACTCACTACAAATACAAGGAAAGTCTCCCTCTGCCTCTGCCTCCCAAGTGTTAGGATTAAAGAGTGAACCAACATACTCAACTCCAAAGTTTTATTACAATAAACATTTTTCTTTTTGCCCCATTTATTTATTTGTATGCATGTGTATATGAACATGTGTAGAAGCAAATGTTACAGTGCACAAGTAGAGGTCAGAGGATGGGATATAGGGGTTGATTCTCTTAAATTCCAACATGTAGGGTCCCAGGGATAGAACTCTAGGAGTCGCCGGGCGGTGGTGGCACATGCCTTTATTCCCAGCACTTGGGAGGCAGAGGCAGGCCGATCTCTGTGAGTTCGAGGCCAGCCTGGTCTACAACGTGAGTCTAGGACAGCCAGAGCTGTTATACAGAGAAACCCTGTCTCGAAAAACCAAAAAAAAAAAAAAAAAAACTCTAGGAGTCAGGCTTGCTGACACAGACATCTTTACCTTACTGAGCCATCCTGCTGGTTCTGTTCTACAAATCTTTTCTTTATACACACACACACACACATATATTAGCATTTTGTCTAAAATTATGTATGTGCATTACATGCATGTTTGGTGCCCTTGGAGGTCAGAAGAGGGCATCAGGTCTCCTTGAACTGGAGTTATGGATGTTTGTGAGCCATCATGTGGGTGCTAAGAAATGAACCTTAATCCACTGCAAGAGCAGCATGTGGTCTTAACCACTGAGCATCTCTCCAGTCCCCCTATTACATAAATCTTTAATCATCTAAAGTTAGAAGACATTTACAGCAATCATTGTATAATGATTGTCCTTATCAAATAGCATTTCCTTTTGAAGTATTTTTTTGTTTGTTTTGTTTTCTGAGGCAGGGTTTCTCTGTGTATCTCCGGCTGTCCTGGACTCACTTTGTAGACCAGGTTAGCCTTAAACTCAAGAGATCCGCCTGCCTCTGCCTCCAGAATGCTGGGACTAAAGGCGTGCATCACCATGCCCAGCTCCTTTTGAAGTTTTTTTTTTTTTTTTTTGTTTTTGTTTTTCGAGACAGGGTTTCTCTGTGTATCCTTGACTGTCTTGGACTCACTTTGTAGAACAGCTGGCCTTGAACTCACAGAGATCTGCCTGCCTCTGCCTCCCAAGTGCTGGGACCACCACGCCCAGCTCCTTTAGAAGTTTTATTTATTAATACTGAGGTGCTGCCGGGCAGTGTTGGCGCATGCCTTTAATCCCAGCACTCGGGAGGCAGAGGCAGGCGGATCTTTGCGAGATCGAGGCCAGCCTGGTCTACAAAAGTGAGTCCAGGACAGCCAGGGCTACACAAAGAAACCCTGTCTCAAAAAACCAAAAAAAAAAAAAAAAAATACTGAGGTGCTGAAGTCCAACTCAGGGCCTCAAATATAATAAGCAAGTGCTTTACAAGCACCCTGTGCTGGGTAGTTTTATGTCAACTTGACATAATCTAGAGTCACCGAAGAGGAAAAGCCTCATTAGAAAATGCTTCCAAGCCGGGCGGTGGTGGCGCACGCCTTTAATCCCAGCACTTGGGAGGCAGAGGCAGGCGGATCTTTGCGAGTTCGAGGCCAGCCTGGTCTACAAAGTGAGTCCAGAACAGCCAGAGCTGTTAAACAGAGAAACCCTGTCTCAAAAAACCAAAAAAAAAAAAAAGAAAATGCTTCCATAAGATTTACCTACAGCAAGGTTGTAGGGCATTTTCTTATTCCATGGAGGAAAGCACAGTCCACCCCTGGGCTGGTGGTCACAGATTCTATATGAAAGCAGGCTTAGCAAGCCAGTAGAAGCAGCACTCCTTCACAGCCTCTGCATCAGCTTCTGCTTCTAGGTTCCTGCCCTGTTTTGACCTGTTTTGAGTTCCTGCCTTGGTTTCCCTCAATGGACTATGATGTTCAAGCCAAATAAATCCTTTCCTCCAAGTTGCTTTTGGTTCCCTTGTTTCATCACAGCGATAGAAACCTTAAAATAGGCGAAACAAGCCCTATAATTCCTTCTTACTACAAGGAAATTAAAAGCAGAAAAGCAGCTGTTTATAAATTAATGGCTTGGGAAAAAAAAAAAACCAAACACCTAGATTGGTGATAGCTCATTTGGTAAAGGGCTTGTGTTTTAAGCTTGAGGACCTGAGTTCAGATCCCCAGCACCCATGTAAAAGTTGAGTGTGGCAGCACCAACTCATCTGTAACTCCAGCGGTGGACATGGAAGGATTCCTGAAACTTCCTGGCTAGCCAGCCTAGCTCAATTATGAGCTGCATGTTCAGTGTTTTAAAAAATAAGGTGGATGCTGGGTGGTGGTGGCACATGTCTTTAATCCCAGCACTCAGGAGGCAGAGGCAGGCAGATCTCTAAGTTTGAGGCCAGCCTGGTCTACAATGTGAGTCCAGGTTAGCAAGGGCTACACAGAGAAATTCTATCTTGGAAAAAAGAAAAGTGGAGAGCAATGGAGAAAAACGCCTAATACCAATCCTGCCTCCACAAGGATGCCCACACATATATACAACATGAACTTGTATACATATACACAAAATAAATAAAAGAGCTGGGCACCAGAGAAATGGCTCAGTGGTCTCCACCTTGAAATACTGATCCTCCTGCCTTCACTTCCCAATAGCTAGGGTGATAGATGTGTAACAAGGCTGGATCATTTGCTGGTTTTTTTCTGAGGTAAGATAACTATATGTAGCTGAAGCTGACCTCAAACTTGGAACAATCCTCCTGCCTCAGCCTTCCTGAGATCTGGGATCATAGGCATGCATGCACTAAAACCCAGTCAGGCTAGTAAGAGTTTTGTTGTTATTTTAATGTGTATAGACGTTTTGCCTGAATGTATTCCACTTGAATGTATGGTACCCAAAGAAGCCAAAAGCTGTTAGCTACCCTGGAACTGGAAGTACAGACGATGGGGAGCCACCATGTGTGTGCTGGGAACCAATCAAGATCCTCTGCTTTTTTTTTTTTTTTTTTCTCTTTCCCGGGAAAGAGCCATCATCACTCCAGCCTCCCAAGTACCCCTCTATATTAAAAAAACAAAAACATGTTGAGGGTGATAGTGCACACCCCTTTAATCCCAGTACTCAGAAGGGAGAGGCAGGTGGGTCTCTGTGAATTCTAGATCAGTATGGTCTACAAAGTGAGTCCAGGACAGACAGGGCTACACAGAGAAACTCTATCTCAAAAAAACAAAAACACAACCACAAAAAGGGGTTGTAACTGTTACAACTCCACTGAGTGTAAGTCCCAAGTCACGAAGGAGACAAGAGGCAGGAGGATCAAAAGGTTCTAAGTCAGCCTCACAAAAAGCCAGGAATAGTCCACAAACCTGTAATGCCTGATCCAGGGAGGTTTAGGCAGGAGGATCAAGAAGTTCAAGGTCATTCTTGGCTACATAGCTAGTTTTAGGCACCCCCCCACAGGTTCCCAACTTTGAAACAAAACAACAAATGTAACACCTAATGAGCATCTTCTCTCAGAACATGGTGGCCAGGTCTATAACCTAACACTCAGGACGCTAAGACAGGAGGATTCCCAGGACTTAAGAGGCCAGCTCAAGTTACACAGGGTTCTAGACCATCCTAGGCTATGTGAAGGCTCCAAGCAAAGAACAAACCTAGTGGACATGGTGGTGCACTCCCTAATCCTAGCACTCAGGAGGCAGAGGCAGGCAGATATCTGTGAGTTCAAGACCAGCCTGGTCTACAAAGTGAGTCCAAGACAGTCAAGGATACACAGAGAAACCCTGTCTTGAAAAACCTAAAAAAAAAAAAAAAAGCCGGGCGGCGGTGGCGCACGCCTTTAATCCCAGCACTTGGGAGGCAGAGGCAGGTGGATCACTGTGAGTTCGAGGCCAGCCTGGTCTACAAAGTGAGTCCAGGACAGCCAAGGATACACAGAAAGACCCTGTCTCGAAAAACCAAAAAAAAAAAAAAAAAAAAATCCCAAATTAAAACAAAACAAAAACATTAAAAAAAGGAACAAACCCAAAGTATTTCTCATAACCTAAAGACACTACATGATCTGGCCCCTGCCTATCTCTCTAAACTCATTTTACTTCCCACTATTTCATTCACTGCTTGTTCTCTTACCTGTGCTTGAATTTAAGATACTATCATAAATAAAAACCTGAATATGTTTGTTTACTACCAATTGGGGGGTGGTTTGACGACAGATGCTGGCAATATCAGTACTTGCAAAGTGAAAGCAAAGGACTGACATGAGTTTAAACTCAACCTAGCTCTATCAGCAAGACCCTTTCTCACAAAATACCCCAACCCAAGCTGGGCATGGTGGCCCCCGACTTTAATCCCAGCATTCAGGAGGTGGATCTCTGTGAGTTCAAGGCCAACCTGGTCTACAAAGTGAGTCCAGGACAGCCAAGGATACACATAGAAACCCTGTCTTGAAAAACCAAAAATAAATAAATAATCATTAACTTCAAATTACTTTTGAAGTTTATTGTCGTAAATATCTCATGCCACCAAAACACTAATAGTAAGGTGTATACTTAAATGTTACAAGTTCATGGTGGCTCATGCCTGCAATCCAAGCACTCAGGAGGGCTAAGCTAAAGGAGAAATGCTTTAAGTTCAAGGCCAGTCTGAGCTACATAGTAATTTTCCAGGACAACCTCACCTAGAGTGAAACTCTGCAAATAAATAATGAATGAATGAAAGCAGTTACAGTTGGGCATAGCCCTGTAATCCCAGTTACTAGGGAGAATGAGGAAGGTTGAAAGTTCAAGACCAGGGTCAGTTGTAGATGAGTTCATGATCACATCCTGACAATGTAATAAGACTACTTCAAAGCAAAAGTAAAATCACAGTTAGGGATATACTTCAGGAGCAGAGCGTTTGCTGAGTACGTGTAAGGTCTGGGTTCAAGCCTCAGGCTGAAAGGTAATCAGTTAAAATATAGTTTAACAGTATAGCTAAGCAGAATGCTTGACTAGCACCAAAGTTGGGTTCAATTCCCAGTACTACAAAAACAGATAAATAACAGTTAATTGTTAATGCTCCGGTGTGACAATTAAATTCCACTGGACAGGAACACTAAGAGGAAAGGACATTATTAGGAACTTATTTTTGAGACAGGATTTTGTTACATAGCCCAGGCTAGCCTCTAACCAGCAATCCTATCTCCTGGAGAGCATCTATTACAGGCTTGTCATTTCACTACTTCAGCATTTATGCACAATCTGTCATCACTGCTAGTAGCTATAATACAATGGAGCCTAGCCTAGTGTACTGTCTATAGACACCCACTGATACTAATTTGGTCTTTCAACAAAGTTAACTGATCTCTTGGCTCTTTAAGGACTGCTTTAGCACCCAACCTCTTAACTTCGACTCCACCCCATGGACTAAGAAACACCTGAAGATGTGTTTCTCCTCAAAACAACTAATAGAAGAGTTACACCCCGTAACAGACCAGGATGGACTTTTAAAAGATGTTAATGACCCACAGACAGAGCCTAAGGACTATGGAAACACTCCACAAAGACCACTGTCACAGCCGGGCGGTGGTGGCGCACGCCTTTAATCCCAGCACTTGGGAGGCAGAGGCAGGCGGATCTTTGCGAGTTCGAGGCCAGCCTGGTCTACAAAGTGAGTCCAGGACAGCCAGGGCTACACAGAGAAACCCTGTCTCGAAAAACCAAAAAAAAAAAAAAAAAGACCACTGTCACATGTGTGCACAGCCCTTGATGCATACAAAATCTCCGCAGTTCCAATTAAAATTGAGTCACAGTACCTCTAGTTGCTTTAAAACATTCTAGCTGAACCTCAGTATGCTGTCTTTGCTAACAGGACCAACTCTTAGAAGCTGGGTCCTTAAGGAAACTAACACACTCAAAGCAAGGCCTAGCTTTCAGAAAGGGATTATGTATAAACACTTAAAATTAGTTTGGCAAATAGACTGACCAGATCCTCTGCAAATATTCAGTCTGCATGGTAATGAGAAGAGAGTGGTCTGGAACCCCTGATTTTAACTGAAAGTGCATGGATAATGCCTCCCAGGAAAAAAGTTCTAGTCTACACATATGACCTTCAAACACTGTTTTAAGCCTCAGCAGGATGGGTGGCACACACACAGTGATCCCAGCACAGTTCAGGAGGTAGAATGAGGAGCATTATGAAAACTACAGGCCAGCTTGACGTACAAATCAAGTTCAAGGTCTTAACTCAGACCTAGTGTCTATTTTTTTTTAAGTCTTAGGCCAGTGGTTCTTCTGTTATCACATCCACTGTTCTCTCCATAGTACCAATAAACCAAACCCTTTTCTTTAAAATGAAAAATAAAAAAGAAAAGAAAAAAATTCCCTGAGCTCAGTTTCCACACCTACAAATGGAGTTGGTTTGTAAATCCTAGTTTTTTTTCCCAGTTTAAAACTCTCCATCAAGCTGGGCAGTGGTGGCGCACGCCTTTAATCCCAGCACTTGGGAGGCAGAGGCAGGCGGATCTTTGCGAGTTCGAGGCCAGCCTGGTCTACAAATTGAGTCCAGGACAGCCAGGGCTACACAGAGAAACCCTGTCTCGAAAAACCAAAAAAAAAAAAAAAAAAAAAACCTCTCCATCTATGAAAAAAGTCAGTGGGTTAGACATATTTCTGTTCTCTTCTTCCAGCAGATTTTTTGAGTAGAGCCCATTTAAGTTGAGCACTAGACTTTGACCCAAAGTCAGTTGTAAGGCTGGAGTGGAGCTCAGGGATATAGTACCTGCTCACTATGCCCCAAGCTTAATTTTCAACAACAAAAAGGAAAAAAAAAGTTTCATATATTTTATGTCCCTAAGAAATGTTACTGATCCACATAAGTATACAAATCCTCAAAACAACTTCTCAAAGAGCGCCTTCAATATTGAGTATTTTTAGTTTAACAATGATATTTGTGTTAAATGCTCAAAACAGTATCACTTCAAAACTAGCCATGTGGAAGGTGAAAAATCATCCACATGGTACATACACATCTGAATATTTGAACTAAGCGGCTGACAAGTCTCACCACATACAGCATCTGAAAGTATGAGTTCCCCCTTCCAGGTTTGCCAGGGGAATATAATCCGATTGTGTGTTCCCGCACATACACACATTTATATATAATATATAACTGCAACAAACACTTATTTCAAAAGAAATGTCAGAAGACATAAAGAACCAGATAAATAACAGAGGCAAAATTTTTCTAGTGAGGACTATTAGAAAATACAAGTAGAACCAATTCTGGGACAAAAAAAAAAATAGTGGCAATTTTCCACTATCAGCTACTAACCATTCATTTTTTTAAAAAATCGATTTGGGTGCAAAAAGTGCAATTTAACGACCTGAAAGTGGAACCCATCAGTAAGTGATTCTTAATTAAAGTACTAAGTTTTAAGTAGAGACGCATCTATCTTGATGCAACCTCGCCAAATTATTTCTAAAATGTTCTTTTCAGCTGGATAATACCTCCCCCCCCCACAGTCATAACCGCTAAGATTTCAAAACAATCTTTTACTTACACAATCTCCGATAATACAGCATTGAAAACAGAAAATCCACCCAAAGCCTGTATAAAACGGTGATTAACGACCCACGTTAATTGGAAAAGGCAAAATGGAGTTGTAAAAGAGTTTCTTGCCTATTTCAACTCCCGTCAGCCACGCGCGCTTCGCAGTGGCAGGCTACCCCAGCGCGGTCGCGGGCCGGCCGGGAGCCCCCGCCCAGCCCCGGCGCAGCCCTGAGAGGAAGCGACGGGGAGGGCGGGCGGCCGGGCGGGCGGCTAGGGCTCCACCAGGCCCGGCCGGGCGGGGGAAGGGGGACTGGAGGCGGCGGGGCGCGCTTCCGGGGACTGAGCGGGCGGGGCCGCTGCCTCGGGCACGGGGCCCCAGGTTAGGGGCCGGGGCCAGGGCTGCCGGCCGGGAACAGCAGGTGGGGCGCGACCGCGGCCAGGCGGCCGGCGGGTGGCCGGAAAAGTGCCGGCCGGCCGACTGGCTGGGCCCGGAACCGAGGCCGCTGGAGGGAATGCTCCTGCTCACCTCAAGGCGACGACTCCGAGTCCGGCCTCTTCGCGCTGAGGACGCCTGTCCGCGAGTCCGCAAGCTCGGAGACGACGACCGGCAGCCCCGTGGGAGACGGCGGCCTAAGGAGAGAATCGACGGTGGACCGCGGGCGGCGGGCGGGGAGCGCGAGCGAACGAGGGCGGGCGGTGGCGGGAGGGCGGGGAGCGACGTGCGCGCCCCCGAGCGCCCTGCGGGCTCGAGCTGGCGCCAGCCGCGGCCCCGCGCACGCGCGCACACTCCCAGTTCAGCCACGATTGCTCAAGACCGCATCCACGCCCTAAAAGCAAGACGCTTAGCCAATCACTGCAGTCGCGTGGAGCATCACGGGAACTCCGGGGCTATAAAAGACCGAGTTGCTATTTTATACTCACCGAATCACTCATCCTTTAAGTAGGTAGGGCGGGGCTGGGCGCGCCTTCGCGGTTTTAAAACCCCGCCCCAAACTGCCAACACTTCGCGCAAGCGAAGTAGTTCTTTCTTGCTTGATATTACGCGTGCGCACTGATAGGCCTAACCCCGGAAGACCCTACACTTGCGCAGTGAGGACTACGGTGACAGTACACCCGGAGGGGCGCTGGCCAGTCATGGCGGAGCCTTGGTCTGGGCAGTTTCTGCAAACTCTGCCCGCTACGGTGCTCGGAGCGCTGGGCACCCTGGGCAGCGAGTTCCTGCGAGAGTGGGAGACACAGGACATGCGAGTGACTCTCTTCAAGCTGCTCTTGCTGTGGCTGGTGTTAAGTCTCCTGGGCATCCAGCTGGCGTGGGGGTTCTACGGGAACACAGTGACCGGGTTGTATCACCGTCCAGGTGAGGCTTCCTACGAACCTCCTTGGCCTGGCTGCCCTTACCACCACCAAGCTGTTCCACTGGGTTCTCCTGCATCCACGTAGACTACTTCTGGTCCCCCAGGAACCTCGTTGTACCCAGACTTACACCCACATACCATTTTACACCAGAATCCCACCTGTCCATCATCAAGTTGTTACTGTTGATACTAGGCCTAGTGTCCCAGCCCCAGTCTCTATTAAACTGTACCAGTGGCCCCTGACCTGACCTGGGCTGGTGCCTGCTCAGATCCCCACCCTCAGCCTCCTGCAGCTCTGGGTGTGTTCCTGCCTCCAGGTCTGGGTGGCCAGAATGGATCCACACCTGATGGCTCCACACATTTCCCTTCATGGTGAGTAAATCTCTGTCTATCCCAACCCCATGCTTGGCAGGCAGAGGACACTCGAGTGCTGGTGACAGGGAAGAGAATTCTCAGGATGTGAGTGCACCAACTTAGTGACCTTTGCAAGAATCCTCCAAGTCTGCAGGTAGAGCTCAGGGTTCCAGTTGGGGGTTCCCAGTGCCTTTAGAGCCCCTCCACAGCATATTCAGTGGGGTTGGATGGTGGTGTTACCATAATTTCAGAAAGATGAAGTGGCAGGTCTATTGGAAACAAGTCCCTTGGTTGGGAAGTCCTTCATTAGGGAAGCAAGAGCATCTATTTTAGGCAAGTACTGTAGCACTGGAGCTATAACCCCCAGCCTTACTGCCTCTATTCTTAGCATACTACCTCATCAAGTCAGCCTCCTAATCTTTTAAAAACAACAGCTTACTTATCAGGACATTTCATTCAGCTAATCTCTGAGCTTCTACCAGATGGCAGAGGTCAGAGTAGGCCCAGAAAACAAGGACAACCCAGACTCTGCTCACAGGGGAAGCAAGAGATTTATAAGAGAAATAAATACAAAGGAGCTCAAGGGAGGCCCCTGGACTATGACACCTAAGCTGAGACCAAAAAGGGATAGCAGCACAGTGTACTGGTCAAGGAAAAAAATGGATAAAACAAGGTCCATTAGCAAAGAAAAATGTGACATTAGGAGACTAATTAGGAGATCAGTCTGTGAGGGTGAACTTTGAACACAAAGGCATAGGGAGACCAAGGAACAACTGAAGGATTGATTCAGCAAAACAGTGCCCTCATGTAACTTGTCTTTATAACTGCCTTCATGATGGCAAGTAGACAAAGGGCATAAAAGCAAGACATCATTTAGGAAGGTTGCCATTGTCTTAGCCAATCACCATAAGATAGGGAACCAGGAAGAACAGTCTGAAGAGGAAAATGGTGAACCCAGCAAGGACTATGAGAGATCAGTAAAGAAGTCTAGAGTTAGCCGGGCGGTGGTGGCGCACGCCTTTAATCCCAGCACTTGGGAGGCAGAGGCAGGCGGATCTCTGTGAGTTGGAGGCCAGCCTGGTCTACAAAGCGAGTCCAGAACAGCCAGAGATGCACAGAGAAACCCTGTCTCGAAAAACTAAAAAAAAAAAAAAAAAAAAAAAAAAGAAGTCTAGAGTTTACAACAAGCCTTACTGAGCCCAGCTTAGCCAGGAAGGAGCTAAGGAAGAGCCAATGACAGGGACTATTCTGCTATCTATGAAATAACCTTGCTTCTCTCTGTTACTTTCAGGGAAATGGCAGCAAATGAACCTCTCAAAACCCACAGAGAATAAGGGAAGGCAGCAGCAGAAGAGTCTCCAGACATCACTGGGTCTGCTGGCTTCTATGCTGCATCTTGCTGCTGCCCAAACCTCTTGGACAACTGCAGAGGGCTTGGGGTTGGGGGACTGGAGTACCACAATACTTCCAGGGTGAGCCTCCATTGCCCTCAGCCTTGCCTCCTGCAGCTCCAGGTACGGGGCACATGAAGTTTGTCTCTATCCTGTTGTTACCTAAGGAAAGACTTCTGTCAAGGGTCAGAGTTGGGAAGCATTTTGGTTGAGGAGGTCAGTAGTCCCTTTTTTCACCTTGGCTTGACTTCCTTGTCCCCTTACAGAAATCTGTCCTTCTAAGAGGAATCTGGAGGTTGACCAGTTCTGAGATTTATGAGGAAAGTCTGTTCTCTCCTAAGCCCTGATTTCCTTGGTTTTGCTTTGTAGGCAAAAAGCCAGCTAATCCTGGCCTGGATTAGGGCACCAAACATGTACCTCCCTGGCCCAGCTAGTCTTCCAGGTGGAAGGCAGGTAGAGGAAGCTATCATTTCTCAGATGATTTATTTCCCTGCTTTTCTTTGAGGGCAATTGAGTTCCTGAGAGGCAGCTTCACTAAGAGCCCTTGGTACTGCCTGCCGTCCCCGCTGCTTAAGTACCCGTTGGCGTTTTTTGGTCTGGACCTTACCCCCTCCTAGGGAGGTCCTAAGCAGTACAATGACTTCATTATGCCCTGCAGCCTTATCACTTCCTATCTTGACAAGGGCCTAATCCTGGGTGGCCACTATCATCATTTCAGCCCCTAGGAGTATAGTAAGAGGGACCTACAAGGCAGATAGTGGGTCAAGAGGTCCCCACAAGAACACTATGGTTCCTAAAAAGCATTGTGGCCCTGGATCTGTCTGCTTCTCTAA
The DNA here is from genome assembly GCA_907164525.1 of Lophiomys imhausi. Classification (NCBI taxonomy): domain Eukaryota; kingdom Metazoa; phylum Chordata; class Mammalia; order Rodentia; family Muridae; genus Lophiomys; species Lophiomys imhausi. Next base: position 15,831,917 of record CAJQZJ010003646.1, read on the forward strand.
AGGTTGTACTCCTGTCTCTGCTGGGCCACTAGCTACCTCAGGGGTCCACTGTCTCTTTGTTAGATATCACATACCCACTGGCAGCCTTTGCCTACAGAGACTTTGTAGCAGGTGTGCTATAAGTGAAATTGTACTGAGCTCCTCATGCACAGGAACCTACTCCAGAAATGTCATCTGCATGGCAGATGTTCTTCCCAGCCTCATGCCCACCCACTGACATCACTACAAAGAGTCAAGGTCTCACATTCATTCCACCCCAGGAACAACTGAAGAAGTACCATATTAAACGCAGAAGTACATCAAAAACCAAGTTGTGTGGTTTTTCCAATAGGACAAGTGTGTGTATACATGGGCAACTGGTAAGGGATCTTGGGTATGTTGCCCTCAGGATACAAAATATAGCAATCTGCAGGTGGAAAGGTGATGCCAGCTCCCTACAGTGGTGGTGGGTTGCTCAACAGAAGCAATATCCCCCATAAGTTTTTGGGAGCTTGGGGGTAGGAGGGATTGGGGGAACTGAGTGAGGTGTCTCATGTTGCCCAAGCTCACCTTCAATTCAATATATAGCTGAGGATGACCTGAACTCCCAACATTCTTATCTCCAATTTGTAAGTGTTGGGATTACAGGGGCACACCAGAACAGCACTTAGTTGGTTCTCATATACCTGGCCCCTTTCAAGGAGATCCTACCCAGAGCCTATCTTGGAGGCCAAGAAGACAGGCATTTTTTGGCGTTTTTTTGGTCTGGACCTTGCCCCCTCCTAGGGAGGTCCTAGTGAGCAAATCCAGTGAGCAAAAAACAATAAAGCTAGAGACCATGGCAAGTAAAGAAGGAAAGAAACTTTATTTTTTTTTCAAGAGTTAGTAAAGTATAATTATTACAAGAGCTGGGGTGAACCCAAGTACTCAGCCTGCCATGTCTTGCTACTGCACAGCAGGCTGAGTTGACTAGGGAATGTGGAAGGGTGAGTCCATGTTCGATAAGCAGTCCCTGTTTACACACAGGAACAACTCAGCCAACACTGAGTCAGGAGTCATCTCTACCCAAGGAAAGGCAGCAGTATGTATTCATGTAAAGCAAAGTGGAGAAGGTACCCAAACCCACAGTAATAGACCTTTGAGATTAGATTAGAGACCTTAGTGAGGTGGGTTGGGCAGGTGTTATCCTCCACACAAAGGCAGAGCTTTATTCCATAGCTAGCACCCAGCAGAATACGATTAGTGGGATTGTGGACTAAAATAGGATGTTAAGTAAAGTCTGTCATTTAAAAATTGGGCCCTAAAGTAAGAATGGCTTGTCAGGGAAGGAGTCTAGATGGAATGCTCTCCCCACCCTAACCAGACCACAGTAAGCCTCATTCAACTTCCACCCATGTGAGTTCTACCTCACCATTCTGACTGAGCTCTATGGAATGCCCTCTAGGGAAAGACTCCTAGAGGGAAGGGCTTTTCTGTGTGCCATCTTCACTTGAGACTATAGTAGTTCGTGGGCACAAAGGGCATTTTGCTAACCATCGTGATTTGCTGCTTCCGCCGAACCTCCACCAGCAGCTGTGTCCCTGGCCGACTGTACTTCAATGGCACATAACCCATTGCCACATTCTTCTTCAGGCTGGGTGAAGGGCAGCCACTGGTCACTATACCTGTCCAGGCATAGGCCATAGGTTAACACCAGTCTGACAGCTCAATATCCCTAGCCTGGACACCCTTGCCAGCCAGTGTCCTCATCCTGGACAACTTACCAATCATAGTGCCTTCTGTGTTCAGGATAGGACTGTGTGCTCTCATTGGAGCCCCTTCACATATCAACCCCACACGTCTCCGCTGCACCTCACCCTTCAGCTGGGGAACAATGACTTTGGCCCCTGGGAAGTCCATAGCAATTCGGCGGCGCTTCCCTGCAATAGAACACACCACATGTAAGCCATACTCCACAGAAGCCCTGACCACAGGGAGTCTTCACTTCCAAAGACCCCAAGTAACATTCATCAAGCATCACTTGGGCTCTTGGGCTCTGTTCTTCCCCTGAACTATAGTCAGTCAATCAACCATCTCCTGTCCCCTGGAAGCCATACTTAGGGTCCTCAGGTTATAATAGGCAAAGACACAGTAGCACCTTCAGGGAATGAAGGCTCAGCCAGGCTAAGTTGTTCCAGCCTATACAGCCTCAGAAGTAGTCATGGGCTGGCTGGTTTCATTAAGGGGTATTCTAACTCTCAGGACCCCTGAATGCTAGCCCAGCTCACCCAGTGTCCAGCTGAGGCTGCCCTCCACAGGCGTGGTACTTTCATCAATGTCATTCCCATACAGACAGAGGCCTGCCTCCAGGCGCAGGCTATCTCGGGCTGCTAGTCCTGCCAGCTTCACCTCTGGATTTTTCAGCAGAGCAGTTGCCAAGTGGACTGCTGCCGCTGCTGGCACTGATATCTGCACAAAGGACCAGAGAGCAGATGGGCAGTTACCCCTAAGTCTTGAATCCTCTAACTACTTTTTCCACTTTTGGTTGTATAGGAGTAAAACACTACCACTGCATCATACCCCTCATTGCCCCCTACTCCCATCCCTCTGAGACAGGCAGTCCAGGTTGGTCTGTACTTTATGATTCTATCTGTCCTTACCAGGTACTGGAGTTATAGGCATGTGCCACTTCATGCCAAGCTTTACAGTCTTTTTTGTGTTTGGCTTTCTTTGAGATAGGCTCTCACTATATAGTCTTGGTTAGCCTCAAACTCATTATGGAAACCTAACCCACCTTGAACCTAGATCTTCTTGCTTCTACCTCTAAAGTACTGGGATTATAGGCATGTAATACCATATGAAATAACTCCTTCTCGACATACCTCTACGCCATCCTCTCCTGTGTAACCACAGCGGGTCACACGACAGCCAGACACACCAAACACTTCCATCACAGCACTGGTCATGAAGGATAGTTTCTTCAAATCATCTGTCACACCAGCCTGTAGCACCTGTGCTGCAGTGGGTCCTGAGCCCAAAGAGAATAATAACCAAGGGTTTTGTGCCCAACACTCCCTGAACTAGAACCCTTATTTACGAAGTAGAACAGGTCCCGGGCAAGTCCAGCTCTGCAGGTGGGAAGAGAATGCCCTTGTCCCTAGCCCATGGACAGCCTTGCAGTAGGTGAGAGGAGAGAAAAGATACTTTGGAATTATGGCATACAGATACCACACTATCCATACCTTCCTCCTGGGTTAGCCTCCCATGCTAAGCAGTAAATAAAGCCATGAAGGCAAGGGCTGGCTCTGGCCCCAACCTGGTGCTCTCACCTTGCAGGGCTAATAGGGCATTATCTACCACCTCCAGGCCTACATCACTGCCCCTGTTCTGGAACTCCTTGACCTTGTCCTGAAATGAAAAACAGGAACACACCAGTGTCTGCGACCATTACTGAGCACCTATTATAGACTAGACACTGCAGACCCTTACCTTCACCAGAGGATGCACATTCAGGCTCAGTTTTATCACCCCACTTCCTCTAGTCCCCACCCTCAAACCCTGGTGTGCACTAGGGAGGGCCTACTCTTCAATCTATTATCGGCTGTTCTTTTGTCCAGAGTCATTTTCTGAGCCCCTATCTGCACTGGGAACTGCTTTATGAAAAAGGATACAAAGTACCTACAATAAAGGGCAGCTGTACCTGCATGAGAGCCAAGTCCTTGTCCCGGCAGCCAGCGTTGGACACTACATACAGGTGCCCCTCAGAAGTATTGGTCACAATCAAGTCATCTAAGATACCTCCAGCTTCATTGGTAAACAGTGACAGTGTTCCCTAGTAGTAAAGCAGAGCATCCTAGTCTCCAGGTCCAGGAAGCCAAAGCCAAGTGTGAGCCAGAAACACTTTTAGATCCACTCAGCTTCCACAAGCTCATGATCACAGTTCTGGGTAAAGTGTTCGAGGTAAGGCTCAAATCTCGTGCCTTTGATCTTCACTTGTCAAGTAAATTCTCACCCCTCCCATTTTAGGGGGTCTCCCCAGACATACTCAGTTGTTATAAACCCATTTCACACTCACTCTATGACACCTAGGAACTACTGCTTCACCCCACCCAGGTAACGCCACTCATGTGCCAACCTCCAGGATAAAAGCCTCAAAGACCATCTCTATGATCCCACAAGCTCTCACCACATTCCTCAGCAATGTGTTAAAACACTGCGAGCTGCCCTAGCCTTGCCACTGGATGGACAAAGCCTGAGACTGACAGATCACACAAACCACCTACGGATCTTGGTAAAACTAAGGTTCTGGCTAAACAGGTCCAGAGCAATGCCTCAGTATACTAAAAGATAAAGAGGCTGCTGGTTTAGGAACCACACTCTGAATAGCAAAGGTATGGGCAGCCTGCGATATTAAGACATATCAACCTTGGTCTCTGGCCTCTCAACCCAATGGAGTAAGGTTGGGACAGTGCTCCTCCAAAGCAGGCTGGGTGTCTAGAAACAACCCAAAGAAAAGCTGTACCTGATCTGTCTTTGTGCCTCTTGTGCTTGAGGCAAGAACTTCAGCTGTTTACTGGCTTGTGACTAAAAACACCTATTGAGAAGACAAAATGGACCTACCTAAGCCAGGTGTGGTGGCGCACGCCTTTAATCCCAGCACTTGGAGGCAGAGGCAGGGGGATCTCTGTGAGTTCCAGGCCAGTTTGGTCTACAAAGAGAGTTAGAGAACAGCCAGGGCTGTTATACAGAGAAACCCTGTCTCAAACAAACAAACAAAAGGGACCCACCTGGTTAGGCCTTAGTTCCGCGATGTCTCCAACCACTATACTCTCCATTAGCTTCACTCGGTCACAGCCAATTATCTTGGTCTAGGGAAATTTTGGAAAGCCCCAGGCCACTGCAATACCTGCAGTCTAAAAGGCTGCATATCTGCAGTCTAAAAGGTTGCAAGGTGAGGAAGCATCCTCCAGTCTTTCCGACACGGTCCAGCTCAGGAGTGACTGACTACAGTATTTTAGTTCTGGAGGTGGCAGAGGTCTTACCTTCTCATTTCCCCATCCCTCCTAGCCTGTGTATGACTGAATAAGATCTAAGAATTCAAGGGGACCTAGCACCTTACTGAGATACCCAACCAATTTCCAAACCAATACCCAGCACAGCAAATGAGAGTAGGGAGGTATCAGCTCTACCAAACCCAATGACATTAAAACACATTGGGCTGAGAGATGGCTCAGAGGTTAAGAGCACAATGGCTGCTCTTCCAGAGGTCCTGAGTTCAATTCCCAGCAACGACATGGTGGCTCAGAACCATCTATAATGAGATCTGGTGCCCTCTTCTGGCCTGAAGGCATACATGCAGACAAACACTGTACACATAAATAAATAAAAATATTTTTTAAAAAACATACACACACACACAAAATGGAACAGGGCGTAGTGGTGCACTCCTCTAAACCCAGCACTCGGGAGGTAGAGGCAGGCGGATCTCTATGAGTTCGAGGGCAGCCTGGTCTACAAAGTGAGTCCAGGACAGCCAGGGATATTACACAGAGAAACTCTGTCTCGAAAAAACAAAACACACCACGGGAGTAGGCAGGCAGGAGAGAGAAATAATCAAAAGACATCCTGAGTTGGTCTTCTAGGTGTCATCTAAGTTATCCTCAAACAAAGCTGCAGGGTACAATTCTGTAGCGGGGGAGGAAGGCCTGATCCACCCAGACTCACCTGCAGCATGTGGGACACATCAAAGAGAGAGCAGTGTCGGCGTGTATGCAGGTGTGAATCAACATGACTGTCGCGGTATTGCACAGGCAGACTCCACCCGGCAAACGCCACCATTTTCCCACCATGGGCTAGGTGGAAGTCATAGAGTGGAGTCCTGCGGAGCACATCCTGTGGATCGACAGGCTTAATACCACCAGGGCCCCAGTCACCATCAGCTTCCTTCCCCTACCCTCCAAGACCAGTAATCCCACCTGTACAGAACTGAGTGGGCGACTCTGGACCAAGGGTTGTGCCTGCAGGCGAAAACCCAGAGGGGCCACCACATTCACTGTCCGCTGCATTGTCCCCCTTAACTGGTGCAGCCGGCACACTGAGGCCATTACTCTGCCAAGCACGCTGGGAGATGTAGTCCTAACCCCTGCTTGGACAGGTCTTTCTAGTCAGGGGATGGGAAAGGGGGAAGGAAGCCCATAGGTCAGGCTGGGATTTAAAACTGAGAGCTACTCCCGATGGCCTCAGGCTCTTCCTCTAGCTAATCACGGCAAGTCATGCAGTTCAGAGCAGAACAGGCTGCCTAAAACCAGAACTGAGGGTTAGAACTCCCTGCCCCCAGAAGGTCAAAGTTCTGCAAATTCAGGCTAAAACCCTGAATTACACATTCAGGTCAAATAACAGTGGGCGGTGGAGCAATCACAGGGTGAAGCCCTCTGGGCAGGCACAGTACCGTGGTGGCCTGGCCTCTTATCGTGATCTCTAGCTCTCCCACTGGGCACTGACAAGCAGCCAACACAGTCATGTTTTCCACAAGTATTTATTGATCTTGCTGCACACTGGCTCCAGTGCTGGAAACTTGGAAACACAGACGTGAATTATGCGTGGTTCCCGCCACCCCCAAGATCCTCTTTACTCGTGAATACTGAAAACCATTGTTCCCTGAACACAGAACTATGGTGATCACCCTTTCAGCAAAAACTGAAGGGGGCTTAAACAATGATCCTGCACATGAATACACAACCTTCAACAAGGCTGATTGGCAAGAATGCAGGGTAACTACCAAAAGATGGCTAGACTTTCCCAAAAAACTGTTACACATACCCATGTCTAATTTTCCAGGTCTGAGACACCTTGCAGTTCTGCTTAATAATAGTTCCCAGAAAGAACTAGAGGGAAACAATTTGACCACAGGGAAGAGCAGCAGCCTTCTTCATTTAGTGGTTGCTCTGGGACAATGGAGGGCCTCAGCCTCTCCAAAAGCATCAGTGAGAAATGTTTACGTGGACAACCTCCCCACAAGGTTGATCTCTCATCACCCTGAGCATGACTGGCAGAAGCAACAGCAGAACAAAGTACGGATGTGCTTTGTGCTGAGTGTGATGACAAAATAGGTTGGAAGCATGTTTGGGCCCCAGCTGTGCCAAAAGCACCCACCCAGAAGCAACAGAGAATACTTTTCAGATCATGGACTCAAGTACTCAAGCTCCCAAAAATCCCAGCATCACTTCCTAGACTGGTACCAGACCAATTTAAAGGGAGGCATTTTCTTTTTCTCTCTCTCTCTCTCTTTTTTTTTTAAGATGGAGTCTCACTATGTAGCCCTGACTGGCCTGGGATTCACTATGTAGACCAGGCTGGCCTTGAACTCACAAGGTGCTGAGAATAAAGGTGTGTGCCACTATGCCTGGCTCTAGGAAATTTTCTTTTTATGGATATAACACAAAAGAAAAAAGTCATGGGCAGAAGTTGAGGAATGAAAGGGGGTGTTTCTTTCTCAAGCTACCCAGGTCAAGAGTGTCAAAACAGCAGTGGCTTCCGGACTACATGATTTATCTCAGCAACAGGGAAAATGGTGGCAGACAGGAGTGTGCAGATTGGTACGATAGGCGAAGATCAAGGGTTCTAAGTATAACTGGTGAATTTGGAGAAATTGAATTTAGAGCCTGAAAGTCAGGAAAAGAGAGTCCCCCCACTAGGAATTCATGCTAAAAACAACTAGGTGAGTGTCAAGAATTCCCAATCTGTAAATTTTGCCAGATAGAACTTGGATGCACAGGTAACAGGCTTCAGCCTCTGATGGCCAAACCACACCTGGATGGGCACAGAAGGCCAATGTCTCTAGTAGAAGCTGCTGCTCACGTGTAGGAAAGCAAGTTCAGATCATAACAGCCATCCACCTGCAACACAAGGGACTATCAATCCTGAGTTGCTCAAAGCAGCCAATATATGCCAACCAGAGGGAACGATCAGATCACTCACATCAAAGCGGCCGATCCTCGTGGAAGTATGATTAGCCCGAATCATCTCTGTCAACGCCCACATCTGCTGCACCTCGGAGGATACTCTGCTTGGGTCTGGGAGACCCTGCTCCAGAAGGAAGGAAGAGTGATCATGAATCTCTCCCCAGATGTGCCCTTAGAGATATAAGCTTTGGGGCACTCCAGCTGAAACCAGGGCCAGTCCTGGACAACTTGCAGAACTTGGGACTGTGGTCTGATGTTCATTCAGCAAGCAATCCATGTCTACACCAGGGACGACTCAAGTCCCACGGAGCACCCAAGAAGACACCGAACCATAGGCCCTGGCTCCAGTCTCAAATTTTTGTAGTGCTGGGAATCAAACCCAGGACCTTGTGCAAGCTAGGTAAGTATTCTACCCCTGAGCTACATCCCTAGATAGCCCAGGATAGCCAGAGGCCCACCTGTTCATGCTCTGGGCATCAGAACCACATATCTGTGGCTAATACCCAATGTTGGAGCGCTTACCTCAAGGCGGGGAGCAGGCTGCTCATTGGACACTGGGTGGGAAAGCCACTTAGGGAAGATCAAGGTGGGGCTCTGCAAAGCAAAGGAGGCATACCGTCCTAAGTGAGGTGGAATCTGAGAGCTCTGGCACCTGAGAACAGAGAAGGGCCCTTGAGCCTGAGACACTGGGAAGTGCCCGTTCAGGACCACGTGAGATCAAAGGGCCCCTCAGATCATTAAACTCTCCTGTTATGCAGAAGAAGAGCCCAGGAACATAAGCAACAAATGTTTATCCCAGCACCTAGAAGTAGTGGGTGATCCCAAAAGTCAGGGGATACCGAGACAGAACCTCACCTTTCTTTGATTGTGAACTTCTGCAGTCCCGCTCCTCCAACTTCCATGAAGGCTTCCCTCTGAGTCTCACCATCCTTGCCCATAACCCACCCTAGAGCCCCATCCTCCTGGCCATAGCTAGAAGCTTTTGAGGTAAAGGACTAGCCAACAGGTTCAGGATAAGTCACTTACCTTCAGTCCCTGCTGGTAGATTTGCAGTTCCTCCACTGTGAAGGACAGCCAGAGTGGTGACGGCTGCCGAAGAATCAGACGCAGCTCCAGCACTCTGCTCATGTCACACAGCATCTGATGCACATACAAAATGATACCCTGAGCAGGGCGTGGTTGTGCATGCCTTTAATCCCTGCATTTGGAGGGCAGAGGCAGGCAGTTCCTTTCTCTGAGTTCAAGGCCAGCCTGGTCTACAAAGCAAGTTCCAGGACAGTCAGGGCTACACAGAGAGACCCAGTCTCAAATAAACAAACAAATTTTTTTTCAAAAAACAAACAAAAAGACCCACTGAAATACCAAGAACTTTCCAACCAGTAGTAAACCAAACGCTTCCCCAAGCCTTTGGGAAGGACCAAACAGTGGTCCCTCCAAAGTACCCGCCTGAAAGTCAGAGTCCAGCCCGGTTTTGCCCCATTCTTCCCTCCTGCTATTCTGCCCAATGCCTAGGCAAAAAGGTCTCATCTGGGATCCCCTGGCCATGCTGAGGCCCTGCTGACCTGGTGCTTGAACAGTGATACATACTCCTGGGCTCCCTCCTCACTGTGTGGGTCAGGCATCAAACAGTAGTCCCGCAGACAAGTTACCCACTTGGATGATGTGTGCACTGGGGTTTGTTGACGAACACGCATGCTCAAAAAGGCTGTGTAGTAGTTCTTAAATGTGATCTCCTGCAACTGGAATATACACAAACCACTATGAGAAATGAGGCCTATGCCCGGTGATATAATCTCCTCCTTTTGGAATGTACACTTTTGGCAAACAATTCAACAATTACTGAGGCCCAAACACAATTTTGCTTTCCTAAAAGTACACAGTCCAAGGGCTGGATGTGGTTGGCGCATGCCTTTTTTTTTTTTTTTTTTTTTTGGTTTTTTGAGACAGGGTTTCTCTGTGTAACAGCTCTGGCTGTCCTGGTCTCACTTTTGTAGACCAGGCTGGCCTCTAACTCACAGAGATCTGCCTGCCTCTGCCTCCCAAGTGCTGGAATTAAAGGCGTGCGCCACCACCGCCCGGCATGGCGCACACCTTTAATCCCAGCACTCTAGAGGCAGAGGCAGGCAGATCTCTGTGAGTTCAAGGCCAGCCTGGTCTACAGAGTGAGTTCCAGGACAGCCAGTACTATTACAGAGAGAAACCCTGTCTTGAAACACAAACAAACAAGCAAAAAAGTGCACAGTCCAATAAGTCATGCCAACAAATCTAAGATGGAAGAGGTCAGACCCCTAACCCCAAAGAAAGCAGAAAATGGACATGTGGAACCTGAAAGAGGATGAGCTTACTCAGTGGACCAATGGGGTATGTAAGGTGATATGTGGGGCTGAGGATGTAGCTCAGGTGGTACAGTGCCTGCCTTATCTAACATGTTTGAAGAACTAGATGCTCAGTACTGCATAAACCAGGTGTGTGATGCATACCCATAATCCCAGTGTTTGGGAGGTAGAAGCAGAAGGGTCAGAAGTTCATGATAAGCCTCAGTTACTCTTGACCACTCTGGGATTCCTGAGATTCTCCCATCCACCTACCCACTAAAAAGTACCATATTGAGTGAGAGAAAACCTGAGAATCTAGTATGTAATTCATCCTGAAAATAACAGAGCTCCCCATCTCTCTCAGAAGGAATTAGCAGACTTAGACCAGAATAAGAAAAGTAGGATAGTTTGTTGAGAACATTTCAGGGCCATGGGGAGGCAGTGGGTTGGGCAGGCCTATAGTACCAACTGCCATAGCAGTAGTTTTCATCACTAGATGCACATCGGAATCACCAATGGAACTTTAAAATACATATATATATATAGGACTGGAAAGATGTCTCAGCAGTTTGCAAGAGAGTCAGGTTTGGTTCCCAGCGTCTACATGACAGCCTTTCAGATTGTTCATAACTCCAGTTCCAGGGGACTGAGAGCCCTCTTCTGGACTCCACTAGTACCAGGCATGCAAAAACACCTCAAACACACTAACTCAGATTTTTCCAGGGTCAGGTCAATTATGTTTCCCCATCCCATGGTAAGCAACATCTTGGCAGAGAATGACATACTGTAACCCAAAGCATATAGGGCCAAGAGGGTGAGTGAGGCACAGAATGCTATGCCATTAGAAGTAGGCTTTGTCTATGTTGAGGTCAATGCCTTGTCACTGTCAGCTGAGATGAAACGCAACTAGGGATTGGAAACAAGTCACTAGGAGGACCCAGATGAAGGATGAGTGAATGGGAAGTTTACATCATTATTTAACGAGCCCAACTATGACCAAAACCAAATACCCTCTCAACTTGTAGTAAGGTTCAAAATTGTATTTTCAGTGATATCCTGGGCACCGGGAAGAGATGCTTAAAAGAACAAAACAGGAAATTCTAGTCTAATAAAGACAGTATATGCTACTGAATAGGGACAATTTGCAAAAGCAAGGGGGCACTGCAGAGGATGTGGAGGAGTGGGAAACGCCCAAGTTACTAAGTTTTCCCCTCCCAGAAGCCTTGGTAGCGCCTATTGGGGGGTCGCTCACCTCGAAAGGCGCGACGTTGGGAAAGGTGACATCAACGACCAGCACGCCAGGCCGACCTTGGGAAGTCCTCATGTCCCCTACTTGCAGGGCTACGGTGCTTTTCACATGGCAGGGCACCAACACACGGGACATGATGCGGGCAGCTACGACCAAGCGAAATCACCGCTAACAGCCTCCAACCACTAGCCCTTATTGACGTCACCTATCGAACCAAAAGAACTACAACTCCCAGGCGACCTAGCGCTTGCACAAGCCAGCCAATCACGGATGCTCGGGGCGGGTCGCGAGTCGGAAGTGTCTGCGGAAGTTCTTCTTCAACCAATCAACACGCGTCTGTGAGCCCCTCCCGGGTCGCTCCCAGCAACCGTCCAGCCATTTTTTTTTTTTTTTTTTTTTGGTTTTTCGAGACAAGGTTTCTCTGTGTAGCCCTGGCTGTCCTGGACTCACTTTATAGACCAGGCTGGCCTCGAACTCACAAAGATCCACCTGCCTCTGCCTCCCAAGTGCTGGGATTAAAGGCGTACGCCACCACCGCCCGGCTGTCCAGCCATTCTTTATCCAAAGGATCCAGAATGCTTTGGAGCCCTTTAGATTCTGCTACTTTGTTAGGTTAAGATGTGCCAAGCGGCAGGACGGTGGTGGGTGACTCCAGCACTCCGGAGTCAGAGAGAGTACCAGGACAAAATAAATGAATAAATAAAATTTTTAAAAAGGCCTGAACACAAATACACAAATGAGCATCGCTGACAGTAATTGCAAAACAGCCACTTAATTCTTGCTAAGAGCTCACAGCTCAGATGGTAGGGTGCTTACGTAGCATTCAGAAAGCACTCGGGAGGCAGAGGCCTGCGGATCTCTATGAGTTCAAGGCCAGCCTGGTCTACAAAAGGATACACAGAGAAACCATGTCTCGAAAAACCTAAAAAACAAAAACAACAACAACAACAAAAAAAAAACCCTCTTTAGCCGGGCGTTGTGGCGCACGCCTTTAATCCCAGCACTTGGGAGGCAGAGGCAGGCGGATCTCTGTGAGTTCGAGGCCAGCCTGGTCTACAAAGCGAGTCCAGGACAGCCAGAGATATTCAGAGAAACCCTGTCTCGAAAAACCAAAAAAAAAAAAAAAAAATCCAAAAGTAGCCGGGCGTGGTGGCTCACGCCTTTAATCCCAGCACTTGGGAGGCAGAGGCAGGGGATCTCTGTGAGTTCAAAGCCAGCCTGGTCCACAAAGCAAGTCCAGGACAGCCAGGGCTGTTACACAGAGAAACCCTGTCTCGAAAAAAAAACAAAAACAAAAACAAAAAAAATCCAAAAGTATAAACCAGAGGGCTGTGCTGGAGCAATGATGGTTCAAGGGTGAAGAGTACTATTCTTCCAGAGCAGTGGTTCTCAATCTGTGGGTCCTGACCTCTTCAGGTGTCGAAAGACCCTTTCACAGGATTGCCTAAGACCATTGGAAAACACAGATATTTAGATTACAATTTATAACAGAAAAATTATACTTATGAAATAGCAACAAAAATAATTTTATGGTTGGGGGTCACCACAATGTGTGGAACTGCATTGAAGTGTCTGCAATTCCAGTCCCAGGGGATATAGCACCCTCTCCTGGCCTCTGAACAATTATTTTCTAAAAATACAAATCAGATCAGGGGGCTGGAGAGATGGCTCAGCGGTTAAGAGCACTGGCTGCTCTTCCAGAGGTCTTGAGTTCAATTCCCAGCAACCACATGGTGGCTCACAACCATCCACAATGTGATCTGATGCCCTCTTCTGGTTGCAGATGTTCATGCAGATAAAGCACCCATACATTAAATAAATAAATAAATCTTAAAAAAAAAAAAAACAAATCAGATCAGGTATGTTGGTGCAAGTCTAATCCCAATACTGAAAAAGCAGAGGCAGAAACAGGTGAATCACTGAGAGTTTGAGGCCAACCTGGTCTACAAAGAGAGTTCCAGGCCAGTCCTATCTCATAAATAAACAAATGAACAAACAAACAAACAAATTAATAAATTAATAAACCAACCAACAAATAAATAAATAAGTGCACAAAGTGCGGTGATTAATTCCTTTAATCCCAGTTGGTTTGTAAAATTTAGATAAAAAATAAATGCCTGGTCTACAGAGTGAGTTCAAAAGTCAGGCATAGCCGGGCGGTGGTGGCGCACGCCTTTAATCCCAGCACTTGGGAGGCAGAGGCAGGCGGATCTCTGTGAGTTCGAGGCCGGCCTGGTTTACAAAGTGAGTCCAGGACAGCCAGGGCTACACAGAGAAACCCTGTCTCAAAAAACCAAAAAAAAAAAAAAAAAAAACCAGGCATAGTGACCCTTTAGTTAACCTAGCACTTGGAAGATGGAAGCAGAATCAGGAAGATCAGCAGTTCAAGGCTAATCTCAATTATGTATCAACTTTCAAGCTAGCCTGGCCTATGTGAGGCCCTAGCTAAAAAAGGAGAAAAGCAAAACAGCCAATAAATAGGTTGATTGAGGAAGAGACAAATAATTGGTTTGGGATTTGTTTATTTTTTGAGATAAGATCTCACTATAGATAAGGATGAGGCTGGCCTCAAACTCACAGAGATCCACCTGCCTCTGACTCTTTAATTCTGGGATTAAAGGTGTGTGTCACTAAGCCAACCTACCAAGCTATCATTTTACTTTTTTTTTATTAAGGCATTTGGGATCATTAAAGATTCTGAGGTATATGGATCAGGAGTTTGAGGCCATGAAGAAATGGCTTAGCAGTTAAAAGCCCTTGCTGCTTTTCCAGAGGACTGAGTTCCCAGAACTCCCATCAGGCTCGAGTGCATGACTGTAACTCTACCTCCCTCTCTTGGCCTCCGAGGGAAATTTACACTTACGTGCACATACCCCTAAACAGACACACATGCATACAGATAATTTAAAATTAAGCCTGGCAGTGGTTGTACACATTTTTGTGTTTGTTTGTTTGTTTGGTTGGTTGGTTTTGGTTTTGGTTAGTTTTTTTGAGACAGGGTTTCTCTGTGTAGTAGTACAGGCTATCCTGGAACTAGATTTGTAGACCAGGCTGGCCTCAAACTCACCAAGATCCACCTAGCTCTGCCTCCTGAGTGCTGGGATTAAAGTCGTGTGCCACCACGCCTGGATGGTTGTACACATTTTTAATCCCAGCACTCCGGAGGCAGAGGCAGAGGCAGAGGCAGAGGCAGAGGAGGCAGAGGCAGAGGAGGCAGAGGAGGCAGAGGCAGAGGCAGAGCTCTGTGAGTTTTAGGCCAGCCTGGTTTATGGAGAGAGTTCCAGGCCAGTCAGGACTGCATGCAGATAAACCATGTCTCTGTATGTGTGCAATGCAGAGTGGGAAATCCAGTGAAATAATTCAGTGAGTAAGAGCACTTGCTCTGCAAGCTTGAGGACCTGAGTTCAAATCCCCAGAACCCAAGTTAAAAATAAAAGAGAGCTGGGCATGACTGTACATGCCTATAACCCTAGCATTTGGTAGGGTGGAGACAGGTGGATTCTGAGGACTCAATGGCCAGTCAGTCTAGCCAAAATATGGAAATTATGGTTCATTGAGAGACTGTATTTTAGGAATAAGGCAGACAGGCATAGAGGAAGACACCCACGTCTTCTTCTGACCTCCAAATGTTGTAGAACAAACGTGCACCGCACACACATGCTTTGTACCAAACACAACATATAGACGCATACACAAAAAAATTAAATTAAAATTTAAAGTGTGAGCCGGGCAGTGGTGGCGCACGCCTTTAATCCCAGCACTTGGGAGGCAGAGGCAGGCGGATCTTTGTGAGTTCGAGGCCAGCCTGGTCTACAAAGTGAGTCCAGGACAGCCAAGTATACACAGAGAAACCCTGTCTCGAAAAACCAAAAAAAAAAAAAAAAATTAAAGTGTGTGTGTGTAGTTTGGTTTTTTTTTGTTTTTTTTTTTTTTGTTTTTTTTTTAAAGATTTATTTATTATGTATACAGTGTTCTGTCTGCAGGTATATCTGCAGGCCAGAAGAGGGCACCAGATTTCATTATGGATGGTTGTGAGCCACCATGTGGTTGCTGGGAATTGAACTCATGACCTCTGGAAGAGCAGCCAGTGCTCTTAACCGCTGAGCCATCTCTCCAGCCCCGTAGTTTGTTTTTTGAGACAGAGTTTCTTTGTATAATAGTCATGCTGCCCTTGTAGACCAGGCTGGCCTTGAACTCACAGAGATCCACCTGCCTCTGCCTTCCTAGTGCAGGGATTAAAGGCATGTGCCACCACACCTGGCATTACAGATGGTTTTCGAACTGCCATGTGAGTGCTGGAATTTGAACCCCGGTCCTTTTGGAAGAGCAGCCAGTGTTCTTAAACACTGAGTCATCCCTTCAGCTCCCCTAAATAATATTTTTAATAAAATAAGTTACTGAGAAATAGCAGGATGATAGATGTAAACCAAATTGTACCCATCATAAAGAAGAAATTATAGAAAGCCATTGTTCTGGGTTAAGCTCCTACACCATATAGGCTAAAAATAAAAATGGAGTCACTCATACTAAAGGTCCACATCACCAAGCTGAAATTAAACTGTTTGTCTGAATTTCCAAGAACTCAGGATTAGAAAAATAGCAGCCAGCATTCCCAAACAGATCCATGTCAATTAGCATAACACTGTTCCATCCGCCTTAACCCAAACACAAAAATGGTAACATGTTAACTGTTACAGCTTCTCTGTATCTACTCTATACTGAAGATAACTTTGAAGTGACCAACCTGTTTTTGTTTGTTTCTACTGTCTTCAGTCCTCTTCTGTCTATAAAGCCAACAAATAAAGCTAGGTTTTGGTTTGTGTTAGGTTTCGCTTTTGACTCTTCTTTTTTTTTTATTTTGGTTTTTCGAGACAGGGTTTCTCTGAATATCTCTGGCTGTCCTGGACTCGCTTTGTAGACCAGGCTGGCCTCGAACTCACAAAGATCCGCCTGCCTCTGCCTCTCAAGTGCTGGGATTAAAGGCGTGCGCCACCACCGCCCGGCTTGACTCTTCTTCTATAGCTCTTAAGCTCACGATCCTTTTGTCTCTGTCTCCCTGGTGCTGGGAAAGATCAGTGACATCACACAGCAATTCCTATCTGCTGTACTGTGCAAAAATATAGCTGCCCAGCTTTCTGCCTTTCTTTCCTTTTTTTTTCTTTCTTTTTATTTGTTTATTTGTTTGTTTTTTGAGACAGGGTTTCTCTGTGTAACATCTCTGGCTGTCCTGGACTCACTTTGTAGACCAGGCTGGCCTTGAACTCACAGAGATCTGCCTGCCTCTACCTCTACACCCAGCAATTACAGAGAGCTGTAACTGCCTTGTGGGTGCTGGGATTTGAACCCTGGTCCTTTGGAAGAGCAGCCAGTGTTCTCAACCAACTGCTGAGCCATCTCTGCAACTCCATGCCTCTGCTTTCTTTTAGTAACTATTTTTTTTTTTTTTTGGTTTTTCGAGACAGGGTTTCTCTGAATATCTCTGGCTGTCCTGGACTCGTTTTGTAGACCAGGCTGGCCTCGAACTCACAAAGATCCGCCTGCCTCTGCCTCCCAAGTGCTGGGATTAAAGGCGTGCACCACCACCGCCCAGCTATTAGTAACTATTTTTAAGGAATATATTTCCCATAATTTTTTCATGTAAATGCTTTATGTACTTACATCTAAAGTGAAAATTCTTGCTAAGCATGGAGTATATGCCTTTACTCTGAGCACTCAGGAGGTTGAAGGCAACCAGATCTTGTGTTCAAGGCCAGCCTGCCATACTTAGTGAGTTCCAGGACAATCTTGTCCCCAAAATCAAAATAAGGTTCAAGGAGATTGTGCAGCTGGTGACAGCTCCTGTCACATGATGACTTGAGTTTGACCCATGGAACTTCCCTGAAAGGGTGAAAAGAAAATAGATCCCTGCAAGTTGTCTTCTGGTCTACACTTGTCCACTCACACATAGTAAATACATAAATTTAAAAAATAATCTTCAGAGGCAGGCGGATCTTTGCGAGTTCGAGGCCAGCCTGGTCTACAAAGCGAGTCCAGGACAGCCAGAGCTGTTAAACAGAGAAACCCTGTCTCGAAAAACCAAAAAAAAAAAAAAAAATCTAAATCCCAGCACTTGGTGGGCAGAGGCAGGTGGATCTCTGAGTTTGAGGCCAGCCTGGTCTACAGAGAGAGTTCCAGGACAGCCAAGGCTACACAGAAAAACTCTGTCTAGAAAAAAAATAACAACAAGAGTAATAATGATAAATACATTGGGGATGGAGGTATACCTTAGTTGGTAGGAGTGCTTTTTTTTTCTCCATGTGCTTGGTTCAATCTCTCAGAAACCAAGTGTGTTGGGGCACACTTGCAATCCCAGCACTTGGAAGGTTGAAGCAGAAGGATCAGAAATTCAAGTTTATCTTCTTCCAAATCATGAATTTGAAGCCAGCCTAGGATAGAGACTCTGCATAAAAATAAATAATCTGTATGCCTCTAGAGGCATTGCAGATGCAGCTGCTGTGTCACATATGCACCAATAGGTGGCAGAAAGGAGGGAGACTATGTCTACATTCAGTGTTCTAACCTATGAACATCTGAGTGAATAGTAGCCTAACTTTCCAGGGGTTGGGGAAGCAAGATGGATACTGACACAAGTTTGGCACCATGGGGCCCAGAAAGGGAGCCAGCCTGTGTCAACCACCAGTCCAGCATCAGGCAAGCACCAGATGGGCTCCCAGAACAAGAAGCAAACCAGAGACGAGGCGACCCCTGCCTGACGCTGGATGAGGAGATTGTGGGTGAGCCAGCCCTGAGGGTGTGAGTGTGGGAGAGCCATCCCTGCTTTTGTCTGTTTTGTGGTAGTGTTGGCAAGGGAGAAATCCACTACACTCCCTTTGACCCACACTACCAGTGGCAGACAGCAGATCTGGCCCTAATGGGGTCACAAGATCAGGAGAGCTGTCCCTGCCCCTCACATGCTACAACATTTGGGAGAGCAGGCCTTGCACCTTGTCTGGGCAGTACACTAGAGCTGGCCCTGGATGTGGGAGTTGTGGGTGAGCCAGCCCTGCCTTCTGTCTGCTTTGTGGTGTTGCTGAGGGAGAGATCCCCTTTACTGTCTTCCCCTTTCCACAGGTAGCAGGAGGGAGAATTGACCCTGATGGGGTCATGGAAGCAGGAAAGCTGATCTAACCCTTTACCTGCTAGAGTACTCAGGAGAGCAGACCCTGCAAGTGGGGGTTGCAGGCCCAGAACCAGGGCTTAGAGTTGGCTTTCGTTAACATATACCCTATGGACGAACTGCAGCAGTGCATGAAGAGGCCAGTTCCACAAACTCAAAACTAAAGGATCTCCATGACACAGGACAATAACAGTATATCTGAGAGGAGTCCCAGCGAGGTTCCAGTATTGACAAAGTAGCAAAAGCCTCCTGCCAGACCAAGGAGTCATTATAATGAACGTTTGCAAGCAAACATATGTGGACAAAAGGGAATAGTGTGGGACACACTGAGACAAACTACAGCTTCCACAATGAGAATTTTTTTTTTTTCAAGACAAGGTCTCTGTGTAACAGCCCTGGCTGTCCTGGACTTGCATTGTAGACCAGGCTGATTTTGAACTCAAAGAGATCCACCTGCCTCTGCCTTCTGAGTGCTGGGATTAAAGGCATTTGTTTGCCACCATGCCTGACTGGGATTTTTTTTTTATGTAGGGGGAGGTCGCAAGGGTGGAGGGTAGTTTTGAGGGGAGGTGGAAGAGGAGAGGGAACAGGATGGATGATGTGAAGTTCACAAAAAAAAAAAAAAAAAAAAAAAGAGGTGGTGGCGCACACCTTTAATCCCAGCACTCGGAAGGCAGAGGCAGGCGTATCTTTGTGAGTTCGAGGCCAGCCTGGTCTACAAAGTGAGTCCAGGACAGCCAGGGCTACACAGAGAAACCCTGTCTCGAAAAACCAAAAAAAAAAAAAAAAAAGTTCCAGCCCAGCCAGAGCTGCACAGTGAGACTCTGTCTCAGAGAGATAGATAGATAGATGGATGGCTAGATAGATAATGAAGGGACTGGAGAGATGGCTTAGTGGCTAAAAGCTCCAGCTGCTCTTGCAGAGGACCCTCCCTACATTCATATGGTGGCTAATGCCTGCCTATAACTCCAGTTCCCGGAGATCTGGCCACTGAGGGCACTGAGAACATACAGTACAGAGACAAACAGGCAGGCAAAACAAACACAGTGTTGGTGGTGGCATACACCTTTTTTTTTCCAGCACTCAGGAGGCAGAGGTAGTCAGATTTCTGCTCAAGGCCAGCCTGGTCTACATAGTGGCATTCCAGGTCAGCTATGGCTATATAGTGAGACCTTGTTTCAATTAAAAAAACAAAAAACAGGGCTGGAGTGATGGCTCAGAGGTTAAGAGCACTGGCTGTTCTTCCAAAGGTCCTGAGTTCAATTCCCAGCAACCACATGGTGGCTCACAACGATCTACATTGAGATCTTGTGCCAGGGCATTTATGTAGAGCAAATACTGTATACATAATAAATTAATAAATAAATGTAAAAAAAAAACTAGGGGCTGGAGAAATGGCTGGGGCTGAAGAGATGGCTCAGAGGTTAAGAGCACTGACTGCTCTCCCAGAGGTCCTGAGTTCAATTCCCAGAAACCACATGGTGGCTCACAACCATCTATAATGAAATTTGGTGTCATCGTCTGGCTGCATACATAATAAATAAATCTTACCAAAAAAAAAAAGTAGCCAGGCATGGTAACGCATGCCTTTAATGTCAGCACTTGGGAGACAGGCAGGCAGATGGATCTCTATGAGTTCAAGGCTAGCCTGGTCTACAAAATGAGTCTAGGACAGCCAAGGATACACAGATAAACCCTGTCTGGAAAAACTGACAAAAAAAGTAAATAAATGAATAAATGCCAGGAGTAGCATGTAATGGAAGTTAAATAAATATAAATTAGATTTAGTGAATATCTAGGGACTTCTGATACAGTCTGTTAAAAGGGGGCATGAAGACCAGCCTGACACCTGTGGGCACTTGGCATGGCAGCATATGGACTAAAACAAGGTTTTTGGCTTGTCATTGTTTTCAACTGCTCATAACCTATGAAACGGGTGGAGCCCAGATTAGGCTGAAGCCAGGTGAAAGCAGGAGAGACCCCATATAAGGATGAAGTATGTGTACCCCGAGAGTTCCCACACTAGAGATGTGGAGATCTAAGATGGCTTGTATCATCTGATGGAAAGCTGATCTCAAACAGAGCTGAAAAAATATGTCAGTTCTGATCCTTCAAGAGAACAGCTTTTACCATGAGGCAGAAAGAAGCCAGTGACCAGAGAAGGGCTCAGCAAGGCAGCAAAAACCCAAAGACTAACCCCTGTGGCACAGCTTTTGCCCTGAGGTGTTCAACCACTTCAAACAGTGGCCTGAATAGAACTGTGGCCAGTCCCAGCAACTGTGGCAGAGCAGCAGAGTGGCTAATACAAACTGATCAAGTTGGTTTACAGACTGAGGCTCCAGAGAGAAGAAAGCCTCAAGCCTCATTTACAGTGAAGCTGCCATAGCAATGCAATAGCCAATTCACCCTAAAGGACCTGTGTCTGAGGTGTTCCTGAGGAAAGACTGTTGACTAAGTGCAGTAAAGGATGTATCTACTCCTGAGGTGTTCATGATTGCAGGCCTGCCCCAGAGACTGTATCCATCTAAAAGGTTAGGGTTAGTTGTTAGATGATAGGGGTTTATAATTATTCTTAGGGCTAGTTGTTAGGTAATAAGTGTTTATATTTGTTATAAGTACTTATAGTTATTAATAAATACATTTGCTATTAAAAGTAGTGTTGTAGGTCTGTAATCCCAGCACTTGGGAAGTGAATTCAGGAGGCTCCTGAGTTCAAGACCAATCTCGGATATACAGCAATGTCAAGTCCAAGCTGCATGAGAGTCTGTTTCAAAAACACAAAGACAGAGCTGGAGAGATGGCTCAGTGGTTAAGAGGACTGGTTGCTCTTGCACAGGACCTGGTTCAACTCCCAGCATGCACATAGGAGCTCACAGCCCTCCTGTAACTCCAATCTCAGGAGAGCTAATGCCCAGGTGCTGCATGTACATGGTGCACAGACATACATTCAGGCAAATCACATACATAAAAATAAGTAAATAAACGAAATAAGGGGGCGGGGTTATAGCTCAATAGCAGAGCATTTCCCTGTCATTTTGTAGGCCCCAGGCTTAATCTCCAGTACTGCCAATAAATAAGCAAATAAAAAACAACCTACTACCTAGGAGGACTTGGCCTCTCATGTTTATGGTGATACTTTCAACACTTAGAATAAAGCCTAGATTTCCAGCTGGTGGTGCCACATGCCATTAATCCCAGCACTTGGGAGACGGAGGCAGGAGGATTTCTGTGAGTTAGAGGATAGCCTGGTCTACAAAGCAAGTTCTAGGACAGCCAGGGATGTTACACAGAGAAAGCAAAACAATAAATGAATGAATAAATACATACAAACATACATAAAGCCTAAATCATGTATGCTAACATTCATGCTAAATGAATGGATGGATGGATGGATGGGTTTGCATGTCTTTACCATTTCTTATTGAGAAGCCCATAGTTGTCAAAAGTAAGAGATTGTGTAGTGAATTCTGGAAATGGTTTCCTGAAAGATTGCCCTTCGACCTCAGGTAGCCTTATTTAGTGTCCTTTGAGTTCAGGCCTCTTAGTTATGTTGTGGGTATTCCATTTCTTGTTTTGTTTGTTTGCTTTTGCAACAGGGTCTTGTGAGGCCCAGGCTGGCCTCAAACTTTATGAAGCCGATGCCCGCCTTGATCTCCTAACTCCCTTGCCTCCCAGGTTCAGGGATCACGGATGTGTGACACCATCCTCAGCCCTTGGGTTTGCTGCTTCTTTCTTTTAAACGTTTATTTATGTATTTTCATGATTACCACATGTATGCCTGATGTCTGAGGAAGCCGGAAGAGGGCATCAGAGATCCCCTAGAGCTGGAGTTTGTGAGCCACCATGTGGGTGCTGGGAGTTGAACCCAAGTCAGCACAGCCATGACTCTTAATTACTGAATCACAGCCGGGCGTTGGTGGCGCACGCCTTTAATCCCAGCACTTGGGAGGCAGAGGTAGGCGGATCTCTGTGAGTTCGAGGCCAGCCTGGTCTACAAAGTGAGTCTAGGACAGCCAGAGCTGTTATACAGAGAAACCCTGTCTCGAAAAACCAAAAAAAAAAAAAAAAAAAAAATTAC